>OX101756.1:111314823-112514823 GCA_944452675.1 Tachina lurida
TCCATTTTTAAATTTTTTATAAAAAATTAAATTGACTATAATTCGTCCATTTCGTGTGTAAAAACTTAAGTGGGCTATATACGTCGTCTTCTTTTCGTGCAAAGAATTTAATAAACTATACATCATCCATTTTTCATGCAAAAAATTTTTTTATGAAAAAAATTTAATGGACTATACATCGTCTTTTTTAAATTTTTTATGAAAAAATTTTATCGACTATAAATCGTCCGATTCGTATGAAAAAATTATTTAGACTATACATCGTCTATTTTTCATGCAAAAAATTAAATGGACTGGCTATATATACAAAATTTAATGGACTATACATCGTCCATTTTTAAATTTTTTATAAAAAATTAAATTGACTATAATTCGTCCATTTCGTGTGTAAAAACTTAAGTGGGCTATATACGTCGTCTTCTTTTCGTGTAGAGAATTTAATAAACTATACATCATCCATTTTTCATGCAAAAAATTTTTTATGATAAAAATTTAATGGACTATACATCGTCATTTTGTCAATTTTTTATGAAAAAATTTTGTCGACTTTAAATCGTCCGATTCGTATGAAAAAATTATATAGACTAAACATCGTCTATTTTTCATACAAAAAATTAAATGGACCGGCTATATATACAAAATTTAATGGACTATACATCGTCCATTTTTAAAATTTTTAAATAAAATTAAATTGACTATAATTCGTCCATTTCGTATGTAAAAACTTAAGTGGACTGTATACGTCGTCTTCTTTTCGTACAAAGATTTTAATAAACTATACATCATCCATTTTGCATGCAAAAAAATTTTTTATGAAAAAAATTTAATGGACTATACATTGTCTTTTTTTCAATTTTTTATGAAAAAATTTTATCGACTATAAATCGTCCGATTCGTATGAAAAAATTATATAGACTATATATCGTCTATTTTTCATGCAAAAAATTAAATGGACTGGCTATATATACAAAATTTAATGGACTATACATCGTCCATTTTTAAAATTTTTATAAAAAATTAAATTGACTATAATTCGTCCATTTCGTATGTAAAGACTTAAGTGGACTATATTCTTCGTCTTCTTTTCGTGCAAAGAATTTAATAAACTATACATCATCCATTTTTCATGCAAAAAAATTTTTTATGAAAAAAATTTAATGGACTATACATCGTCTTTTTTAAATTTTTTATGAAAAAATTTTATCGACTTTAAATCGTCCAATTCGTATGCAAAAATTTGTATAGACTAAACATCGTCTATTTTTCATACAAAAAATTAAATGGACTGGCTATATATACAAAATTTAATGGACTATACATCGTCCATTTTTAAAATTTTTTAATTAAATTAAATTGACTATAATTCGTCCATTTCGTATGTAAAAACTTAAGTGGACTATATACGTCGTCTTCTTTTCGTGCAAAGAATTTAATAAACTATACATCATCCATTTTTCATGCAAAAAATTTTTTTATGAAAAAAATTTAATGGACTATCATTGTCTTTTTTTAAATTTTTTATGAAAAAATTTTATCGACTATAAATCGTCCGATTCGTATGAAAAAATTATATAGACTATATATCGTCTATTTTTCATACAAAAAATTAAATGGACTGGCTATATATACAAAATTTAATGGACTATACATCGTCCATTTTTAATTTTTTTATAAAAAATTAAATTGGCTATAATTCGTCCATTTCGTATGGAAAAACTTAAGTGGACTATATACGTCGTCTTCTTTTCGTGCAAAGAATTTAATAAACTATACATCATCCATTTTTCATGCAAATAATTTTTTTATGAAAAAAATTTAATGGACTATACATTGTTTTTTTTTCAATTTTTTATGAAAAAATTTTATCGATTATAAATTGTCCGATTCGTATGCAAAAATTATATAGACTATGTGTTGTCTATTTTTCATGCAAAAAATTAAATGAACTGGCTATATATACAAAATTTAATGGACTATACATCGTCCATTTTTAAATTTTTTATAAAAAATTAAATTGACTATAATTTGTCCATTTCGAGTGTAAAAACTTAAGTGGGCTATATACGTCGTCTTCTTTTCGTGTAAAGAATTTAATAAACTATACATCATCCATTTTTCATGGAAAAAATTTTTTTATGAAAAAAATTTAATGGACTATACATCGTCTTTTTTAAATTTTTTATGAAAAAATTTTATCGACTATAAATCGTCCGATTCGTATGAAAAAATTATATAGACTATGTATCGTCTATTTTTCATGCAAAAAATTAAATGGACTGCCTATATATACAAAATTTAATGGACTATACATCGTCCATTTTTAAATTTTTTATAAAAAATTAAATTGACTATAATCCGTCCATTTGGTATGTAAAAACTTAACTGAACTATATACGTCGTTTTCTTTTCGTGCAAAGAATTTAATAAACTATACATCATCCATTTTTCATGCAAATAATTTTTTTATGAAAAAAATTTAATGGACTATACATCGTCATTTTTTAAATTTTTTATGAAAAAATTTAGTCGACTTTAAATCGTCCGATTCGTATGCAAAAAATTGTATAGACTAAACATCGTCTATTTTTCATACAAAAAATTAAATGGACTGGCTATATATACAAAATTTAATGGACTATACATCGTCCATTTTTAAAATTTTTAAATAAAATTAAATTGACTATAATTCGTCCATTTCGTATGTAAAAACTTAAGTGGACTATATACGTCGTCTTCTTTTCGTGCAAAGAATTTAATAAACTATACATCATCCATTTTTCATGCAAATAATTTTTTTATGAAAAAAATTTAATGGACTATACATCGTCATTTTGTCAATTTTTTATGAAAAAATTTAGTCGACTTTAAATCGTCCGATTCGTATGCAACAAATTATTTAGACTATACATCGTCTATTTTTCATGCAAAAAATTAAATGGACTGGCTATATATACAAAATTTAATGGACTATACATCGTCCATTTTTAAAATTTTTATAAAAAATTAAATTGACTATAATTCGTCCATTTCGTGTGTAAAAACTTAACTGAACTATATACGTCGTCTTCTTTTCGTGCAAAGAATTTAATAAACTATACATCATCCATTTTTCATGCAAATAATTTTTTTATGAAAAAAATTTAATGGACTATACATCGTCATTTTGTCAATTTTTTATTAAAAAAGATATTGTCGACTTTAAATCGTCCGATTCGTATGCAAAAAATTGTATAGACTATACATCGTCTATTTTTCATACAAAAAATTAAATGGACTGGCTATATATACAAAATTTAATGGACTATACATCGTCCATTTTTAAATTTTTTATAAAAAATTAAATTGACTATAATTCGTCCATTTCGTGTGTAAAAACTTAAGTGGACTATATACGTCGTCTTCTTTTCGTGCAAAGAATTTAATAAACTATACATCATCCATTTTTCATGCAAATAATTTTTTTATGAAAAAAATTTAATGGACTATACATCGTCATTTTGTCAATTTTTTATGAAAAAATTTAGTCGACTTTAAATCGTCCGATTCGTATGCAAAAAATTGTATAGACTATACATCGTCTATTTTTCATACAAAAAATTAAATGGACTAGCTATATATACAAAATTTAATGGACTATACATCGTCCATTTTTAAAATTTTTATAAAAAATTAAATTGACTATAATTCGTCCATTTCGTGTTTAAAAACTTAACTGAACTATATACGTCGTCTTCTTTTCGTGCAAAGAATTTAATAAACTATACATCATCCATTTTTCATGCAAAAAATTTTTTTATGAAAAAAATTTAATGGACTATACATCGTCTTTTTTAAATTTTTTATGAAAAAATTTTATCGACTATAAATCGTCCGATTCGTATGAAAAAATTATATAGACTATGTATCGTCTATTTTTCATGCAAAAAATTAAATGGACTGGCTATATATACAAAATTTAATGGACTATACATCGTCCATTTTTAAATTTTTTATAAAAAATTAAATTGACTATAATTCGTCCATTTCGTGTGTAAAAACTTAAGTGGGCTATATACGTCGTCTTCTTTTCGTGCAAAGAATTTAATAAACTATACATCATCCATTTTTCATGCAAAAAATGTTTTATGAAAAAAATTTAATGGACTATACATCGTCATTTTGTCAATTTTTTATGAAAAAATTTAGTCGACTTTAAATCGTCCGATTCGTATGCAACAAATTATTTAGACTATAAATCGTCTATTTTTCATGCAAAAAATTAAATGGACTGGCTATATATACAAAATTTAATGGACTATACATCGTCCATTTTTAAATTTTTTATAAAAAATTAAATTGACTATAATTTGTCCATTTCGTGTGTAAAAACTTAAGTGGGCTATATACGTCGTCTTCTTTTCGTGCAAAGAATTTAATAAACTATACATCATCCATTTTTCATGGAAAAAATTTTTTTATGAAAAAAATTTAATGGACTATACATTGTCTTTTTTAAATTTTTTATGAAAAAATTTTATCGACTATAAATCGTCCGATTCGTATGAAAAAATTATTTAGACTATACATCGTCTATTTTTCATGCAAAAAATTAAATGGACTGGCTATATATACAAAATTTAATGGACTATACATCGTCCATTTTTAAATTTTTTATAAAAAATTAAATTGACTATAATCCGTCCATTTCGTATGTAAAAACTTAACTGAACTATATACGTCGTTTTCTTTTCGTGCAAAGAATTTAATAAACTATACATCATCCATTTTTCATGGAAAAAATTTTTTTATGAAAAAAATTTAATGGACTATACATCGTCATTTTTAAAATTTTTTATGAAAAAATTTAGTCAACTTTAAATCGTCCGATTCGTATGCAAAAAATTGTATAGACTAAACATCGTCTATTTTTCATACAAAAAATTAAATGGACTGGCTATATATACAAAATTTAATGGACTATACATCGTCCATTTTTAAAATTTTTATAAAAAATTAAATTGACTATAATTCGTCCATTTCGTATGTAAAAACTTAACTGAACTATATACGTCGTCTTCTTTTCGTGCAAAGAATTTAATAAACTATACATCATCCATTTTTCATGCAAATAATTTTTTTATGAAAAAAATTTAATGGACTACATTGTCATTTTGTCAATTTTTTATGAAAAAAATTAAGCGACTTTAAATCGTCAGATTCGTATGCAACAAATTATTTAGACTATACATCGTCTATTTCTCATGCAAAAAATTAAATGGACTGGCTATATATACAAAATTTAATGGACTATACATCGTCCATTTTTAAATTTTTTATAAAAAATTAAATTGACTATAATTTGTCCATTTCGTGTGTAAAAACTTAAGTGGGCTATATACGTCGTCTTCTTTTCGTGCAAAGAATTTAATAAACTATACATTATCCATTTTAAATGGAAAAAATTTTTTTATGAAAAAAATTTAATGGACTATACATCGTCTTTTTTAAATTTTTTATGAAAAAATTTTATCGACTATAAATCGTCCGATTCGTATGAAAAAATTATATAGACTATGCATCGTCTATTTTTCATGCAAAAAATTAAATGGACTGGCTATATATACAAAATTTAATGGACTATACATCGTCCATTTTTAAAATTTTTTAATTAAATTAAATTGACTATAATTCGTCCATTTCGTATGTAAAAACTTAAGTGGACTATATACGTCGTCTTCTTTTCGTGCAAAGAATTTAATAAACTATACATCATCCATTTTTCATGCAAATAATTTTTTTATGAAAAAAATTTAATGGACTATACATCGTCATTTTGTCAATTTTTTATGAAAAAAATTAAGCGACTTTAAATCGTCAGATTCGTATGCAACAAATTATTTAGACTATACATCGTCTATTTCTCATGCAAAAAATTAAATGGACTGGCTATATATACAAAATTTAATGGACTATACATCGTCCATTTTTAAATTTTTTATAAAAAATTAAATTGGCTATAATTTGTCCATTTCGTGTGTAAAAACTTAAGTGGGCTATATACGTCGTCTTCTTTTCGTGCAAAGAATTTAATAAACTATACATCATCCATTTTTCATGCAAAAAATTTTTTTATGAAAAAAATTTAATGGACTATACATCGTCTTTTTTAAACTTTTTATGAAAAAATTTTATCGACTATAAATCGTCCGATTCGTATGAAAAAATTATATAGACTATGTATCGTCTATTTTTCATGCAAAAAATTAAATGGACTGGCTATATATACAAAATTTAATGGACTATACATCGTCCATTTTTAAATTTTTTATAAAAAATTAAATTGACTATAATCCGTCCATTAGGTATGTAAAAACTTAACTGAACTATATACGTCGTTTTCTTTTCGTGCAAAGAATTTAATAAACTATACATCATCCATTTTTCATGCAAATAATTTTTTTATGAAAAAAATTTAATGGACTATACATCGTCATTTTTTAAATTTTTTATGAAAAAATTTAGTCGACTTTAAATCGTCCGATTCGTATGCAAAAAATTGTATAGACTAAACATCGTCTATTTTTCATACAAAAAATTAAATGGACTGGCTATATATACAAAATTTAATGGACTATACATCGTCCATTTTTAAAATTTTTATAAAAAATTAAATTGACTATAATTCGTCCATTTCGTATGTAAAAACTTAAGTGGACTATATACGTCGTCTTCTTTTCGTGCAAAGAATTTAATAAACTATACATCATCCATTTTTCATGCAAATAATTTTTTTATGAAAAAAATTTAATGGACTATACATCGTCATTTTGTCAATTTTTTATGAAAAAAATTAAGCGACTTTAAATCGTCCGATTCGTATGCAACAAATTATTTGGACTATACATCGTCTATTTTTCATGCAAAAAATTAAATGGACTGGCTATATATACAAAATTTAATGGACTATACATCGTCCATTTTTAAATTTTTTATAAAAAATTAAATTGACTATAATCCGTCCATTTCGTATGTAAAAACTTAACTGAACTATATACGTCGTCTTCTTTTCGTGCAAAGAATTTAATAAACTATACATCATCCATTTTTCATGCAAATATTTTTTTTATGAAATAAATTTAATGGACTATACATCGTCATTTTGTAAATTTTTTATGAAAAAAATTAAGCGACTTTAAATCGTCAGATTCGTATGCAACAAATTATTTAGACTATACATCGTCTATTTCTCATGCAAAAAATTAAATGGACTGGCTATATATACAAAATTTAATGGACTATACATCGTCCATTTTTAAATTTTTTATAAAAAATTAAATTGACTATAATCCGTCCATTTCGTATGTAAAAACTTAACTGAACTATATACGTCGTCTTCTTTTCGTGCAAAGAATTTAATAAACTATACATCATCCATTTTTCATGCAAATAATTTTTTTATGAAAAAAATTTAATGCATCGTCATTTTGTCAATTTTTTATGAAAACAATTAAGCGACTTTAAATCGTCAGATTCGTATGCAACAAATTATTTAGACTATACATCGTATATTTCTCATGCAAAAAATTAAATGGACTGGCTATATATACAAAATTTAATGGACTATACATCGTCCATTTTTAAATTTTTTATAAAAAATTAAATTGACTATAATTTGTCCATTTCGTGTGTAAAAACTTAAGTGGGCTATATACGTCGTCTTCTTTTCGTGCAAAGAATTTAATAAACTATACATCATCCATTTTTCATGCAAAAAATTTTTTTATGAAAAAAATTTAATGGACTATACATCGTCTTTTTTAAACTTTTTATGAAAAAATTTTATCGACTATAAATCGTCCGATTCGTATGAAAAAATTATATAGACTATGTATCGTCTATTTTTCATGCAAAAAATTAAATGGACTGGCTATATATACAAAATTTAATGGACTATACATCGTCCATTTTTAAATTTTTTATAAAAAATTAAATTGACTATAATCCGTCCATTTGGTATGTAAAAACTTAACTGAACTATATACGTCGTTTTCTTTTCGTGCAAAGAATTTAATGAACTATACATCATCCATTTTTCATGCAAATAATTTTTTTATGAAAAAAATTTTGTCAATTTTTTATGAAAAAAATTAAGCGACTTTAAATCGTCAGATTCGTATGCAAAAAATTGTATAGACCAAACATCGTCTATTTTTCATACAAAAAATTAAATGGACTGGCTATATATACAAAATTTAATGGACTATACATCGTCCATTTTTAAATTTTTTATAAAAAATTAAATTGACTATAATCCGTCCATTTGGTATGTAAAAACTTAACTGAACTATATACGTCGTTTTCTTTTCGTGCAAAGAGTTTAATGAACTATACATCATCCATTTTTCATGCAAATAATTTTTTTATGAAAAAAATTTAATGGACTATACATCGTCATTTTTTAAATTTTTTATGAAAAAATTTAGTCGACTTTAAATCGTCCGATTCGTATGCAAAAAATTGTATAGACTAAACATCGTCTATTTTTCATACAAAAAATTAAATGGACTGGCTATATATACAAAATCTAATGGACTATACATCGTCCATTTTTAAAATTTTTATAAAAAATTAAATTGACTATAATTCGTCCATTTCGTATGTAAAAACTTAACTGAACTATATACGTCGTCTTCTTTTCGTGCAAAGAATTTAATAAACTATACATCATCCATTTTTCATGCAAATAATTTTTTTATGAAAAAAATTTAATGGACTACATCGTCATTTTGTCAATTTTTTATGAAAAAAATTAAGCGACTTTAAATCGTCAGATTCGTATGCAACAAATTATTTAGACTATACATCGTCTATTTTTCATGCAAAAAATTAAATGGACTGGCTATATATACAAAATTTAATGGACTATACATCGTCCATTTTTAAATTTTTTATAAAAAATTAAATTGACTATAATTTGTCCATTTCGTGTGTAAAAACTTAAGTGGGCTATATACGTCGTCTTCTTTTCGTGCAAAGAATTTAATAAACTATACATCATCCATTTTTCATGGAAAAAAATTTTTTATGAAAAAAATTTAATGGACTATACATCGTCATTTTTTAAATTTTTTATGAAAAAATTTAGTCGACTTTAAATCGTCCGATTCGTATGCAAAAAATTGTATAGACTAAACATCGTCTATTTTTCATACAAAAAATTAAATGGACTGGCTATATATACAAAATTTAATGGACTATACATCGTCCATTTTTAAAATTTTTATAAAAAATTAAATTGACTATAATTCGTCCATTTCGTATGTAAAAACTTAAGTGGACTATATACGTCGTCTTCTTTTCGTGCAAAGAATTTAATAAACTATACATCATCCATTTTTCATGCAAATAATTTTTTTATGAAAAAAATTTAATGGACTATACATCGTCATTTTGTCAATTTTTTATGAAAAAAATTAAGCGACTTTAAATCGTCCGATTCGTATGCAACAAATTATTTAGACTATACATCGTCTATTTTTCATGCAAAAAATTAAATGGACTGGCTATATATACAAAATTTAATGGACTATACATCGTCCATTTTTAAATTTTTTATAAAAAATTAAATTGACTATAATCCGTCCATTTCGTATGTAAAAACTTAACTGAACTATATACGTCGTCTTCTTTTCGTGCAAAGAATTTAATAAACTATACATCATCCATTTTTCATGCAAATATTTTTTTTATGAAATAAATTTAATGGACTATACATCGTCATTTTGTAAATTTTTTATGAAAAAAATTAAGCGACTTTAAATCGTCAGATTCGTATGCAACAAATTATTTAGACTATACATCGTCTATTTCTCATGCAAAAAATTAAATGGACTGGCTATATATACAAAATTTAATGGACTATACATCGTCCATTTTTAAATTTTTTATAAAAAATTAAATTGACTATAATCCGTCCATTTCGTATGTAAAAACTTAACTGAACTATATACGTCGTCTTCTTTTCGTGCAAAGAATTTAATAAACTATACATCATCCATTTTTCATGCAAATAATTTTTTTATGAAAAAAATTTAATGCATCGTCATTTTGTCAATTTTTTATGAAAACAATTAAGCGACTTTAAATCGTCAGATTCGTATGCAACAAATTATTTAGACTATACATCGTATATTTCTCATGCAAAAAATTAAATGGACTGGCTATATATACAAAATTTAATGGACTATACATCGTCCATTTTTTAAATTTTTATAAAAAATTAAATTGACTATAATTCGTCCATTTCGTATGTAAAAACTTAAGTGGGCTATATACGTCGTCTTCTTTTAATGCAAAGAATTTAATAAACTATACATCATCCATTTTTCATGCAAGAAATGTTTTTTATGAAAAAAATTTAATGGACTATATATTGTCATTTTTTTAAATTTGTATGAAAAAATTTAGTCGACTTTAAATTGTCCGATTCGTATGCAACAAATTATTTAGACTATACATCGTCTATTTTTCATGCAAAAAATTAAATGGACTGGCTATATATACAAAATTTAATGGACTATACATCGTCCATTTTTAAAATTTTTTAATTAAATTAAATTGACTATAATTCGTCCATTTCGTATGTAAAAACTTAAGTGGACTATATACGTCGTCTTCTTTTCGTGCAAAGAATTTAATAAACTATACATCATTAATTTTTCATGCAAAAAATTTTTTTCTGAAAAAATATTTAATGGACTATACACTATCTTTTTTTCAATTTTTTATGAAAAAATTTTATCGACTATAAATCGTCCGATTCGTATGCAAAAAATTGTATAGACTATACATCGTCTATTTTTCATACAAAAAATTAAATGGACTGGCTATATATACAAAATTTAATGGACTATACATCGTCCATTTTTAAAATTTTTATAAAAAATTAAATTGACTATAATTCGTCCATTTCGTATGTAAAAACTTAAGTGGGCTATATACGTCGTCTTCTTTTCGTGCAAAGAATTTAATAAACTATACATTATCCATTTTTCATGCAAAAAATTTTTTTATGAAAAAAATTTAATGTATACATCGTCATTTTTTCAATTTTTTATAAAAAAAATTTAATCGATTATAAATCGTCCGATTCGTATGCAAAAAATTATATAGACTATTAATCGTCTATTTTTCATGCAAAAAATTAAATGGACTGGCTATATATAAAAAATTTAATGGACTATACATCGACCATTTTTAATTTTTTATAAAAAATTAAATTGACTATAATTCGTCCATTTTGTATGTAAAAACTTAAGTGGACTATATACGTCGTCTTCTTTTCGTGCAAAGAATTTAATAAACTATACATCATCCATTTTTCATGCAAAAATTTTTTTTATGAAAAAAATTTAATGGACTATACATCGTCATTTTTTCAATTTCTTATGAAAAAATTTAGTCGACTATAAATCGTCCGATTCGTATGCAAAAAATTGTATAGACTATACATCGTTTATTTTTCATGCAAAAAATTAAATGGACTGGCTATATATATAAAATTTAATGGACTATACATCGTCCATTTTTAATATTTTTGTAAAAAATTAAATTGACTATAATTCGTCCATTTCGTATGTAAAAACTTAAGTGGACTATATACGTCGTCTTCTTTTCGTGCAAAGAATTTAATAAACTATACATCTATGAAAAATATTTAATGGACCATACATCGTAATTTTTTAAATTTTTTATGAAAAAATTTAATCGAATAGAAATCGTCCGATTCGTATGCAAAAAATTGTATAGACTATACATCGTCTATTTTTAATGCAAAAAATTAAATGGACTGGCTATATATACAAAATTTAATGGACTATACATCGTCCATTTTTAATTTTTTTATAAAAAATTAAATTGGCTATAATTCGTCCATTTCGTATGGAAAAACTTAAGTGGACTATATACGTCGTCTTCTTTTCGTGCAAAGAATTTAATAAACTATACATCATCCATTTTTCATGCAAATAATTTTTTTATGAAAAAAATTTAATGGACTATACATTGTTTTTTTTTCAATTTTTTATGAAAAAATTTTATCGATTATAAATTGTCCGATTCGTATGCAAAAAATTGTATAGACTATACATTGTCTATTTTTCATACAAAAAATTAAATGGACTGGCTATATATACAAAATTTAATGGACTATATATACATCGTCCATTTTTAAATTTTTTATAAAAAATTTAATTGACTATAATTCGTCCAATTCGTATGTAAAAACTTAAGTGAACTATATACGTCGTCTTCTTTTCGTGCAAAGAATTTAAAAAACTATACATCATCCATTTTTCATGCAAAAAATTTTTTTATGAAAAAAATTTAATGGACTATACATCGTTTTTTTTTTAAATTGTTTATGAAAAAATTTAATCGACTATAAATCGTCCGATTCGTATGCAAAAAATTGTGTAGACTAAACATCGTCTATTTTTCATACAAAAAATTAAATGGAGTGGCTATATATACAAAATTTAATGGACTATACATCGTCCATTTTTAAATTTTTTATAAAAAATTAAATTGACTATAATTCGTCCATTTCGTGTGTAAAAACTTAAATGGACTATATACGTCGTCTTGTTTTTATGCAAAAAATTTAATAGACTATTTATTTTCATTAAATTTTTTTCATAAAAAATTTTTTTGCATAAAAAACGAATTATGAATAGTACATTGAATTTTCTGCACGACAAATAGACGATGTATAGTCTATTTAATGTTTTTCATTCGAAATGGTCGATTTATAGTCCATTAAATTTTTTCATAAAAAATTTAAATTTGGCTGATGTATACAGCCCATTAAATTTTGTAAGTACCCAGCAAAAAAACTTTGCCTACTAGAATGCAAAAAAGTGTATCTACTCCTCAGTCGTAAGTACTTACAATTTGACTGAATAACCCATTATTTTTGTTTGAGAAGTTCAAAAAGTATGCGGTACCGTATACTTTTTGCCTACAAACATGCAAAATTTAATATATTACTGATTGCCTAAAAGTACTCAAAATTTAATGGGTTATTTATTGCTTATAAATATGCAAAATTTTGTAGATTACTTTTTGCTTAAAATTATTCAAAAGCTAGTTGCCAGTTTTTTCTAATAAAAATAATCAGAATTTTGTAACACGATCAATAAATAAAAAAAAAATTTTTCTAGATATATTTTATTATTAACTAGAAAGTACTACAATAAATACTTTCACGTAATGATATAAATAAGTTGTTATTTTATTCATAACAGGACAGTCATTATTATAGACATAAAATAATTAGATAAATAAGTACCACTCATTACTTTGTAAGACATTAAAAATACAAAATCTTGAAAATTGTTTGCTGGGTATAGCTCCATTTATTTTGTTTGCATTAAAAATAGACGATGTATAGCATATTAAATTTTTTATGTATAGTCCATTTAATTTTTTGCATGAAAAATAGACGATCTATAATCTATTTAATTTTTTGCATTAAAATTCGGATTATTTTAATTTACTTTCCTTTTGATGATTTTTAAGTTCATAAATATTTTAAGATGGTATCGAAAACGCTTTAAATAAAAATTGTAACTGATAAGAATGAACGTGTTTTTAACATTTGTTGTTGGCAAGTCTTAAACATGTTTTATTACTCACATTGCCGAGATTACTAATCAGCTGATTTCATTTACACGTAAAAAACTTTTAAATTATTTGACAATTAGTTCTTTACAATTTTATATACAAATAACAAACAACTTAAAGATGGTCGGGCAGAAGTTTATTCATATCAAGATGCCGCTGGATGGCGGCCATTTAAATAACTGGTAGAGTATTGGTATTAAATTTACTTTATGTATTAACAAGCAACGCTTGCATTGAACGGCAATGATCTCAATAAAAACTAAAATTATTAAATTATAAAAAGTTCAGTACGAATTGCTCGAATATCTGTTCAGAATTAATATATCCATTTCCAGAAATGGTAAAATTTTTTAACTTTAAAAGTTAAAAAATTTATTTAGAAAACGATAAAGGACATTTGGACTCTGAACTTTTTGATTCTAATAATCAGTTTAACTAATGTGTTAGAAATATAAATAGAAACATGTATGTGTATGTACATTAGGGAGTTTCACAAAAAATTAAATAAAAAAAAATTTCCGAACGTAGGGGTCCCCAAAATAAATTTTTCGTTATATCTTCGGCAATTACAGTTGGATCTTAAAGTGTGTTATATGGATGTTTTTTCCTCGAGGAGACCAATGTTTTGCTTTAATAGTCATTGAGCTCAAATTTCCCGATTAGTATTTAACGAGATGTCAGTTCCAACAGCCCTAATGTAGCCCCCTAATTTCAGAAAACTACAGCTCGCAGAAAATCATTAAACTTTTACAAAGGAAGTATATTTGTATTTTTTTTTTGAGTGCAAATATTTTGAAAAAATTTGCATAAGTGTAAACCCATGTGGAAGTGAGTTAACGTGGTGTCCTTTTCCTCAAACGAATGCGAAAAAATCGATTTTGAAAAAAACCATCTTTTTCTCAAATCATTCAATATAATTCTTAATGACCAAAAATCACTCCTTACAAAGTTTGTGGTATGTCCGCACATTAAAGTGCCTTATAAAAATTATGCTTTTTTTGGAAGTTATCATAAATATTCATTACGAATATTTTATGTAGGGCTCAAATAATTTGTTTCAGATATAACAATCAAACTGGCTTTTTTATTATCAATATAAATGAATAATTAATTAAAAATAATGTTGCACTCTATCTATGGCTACTTCGTTCTCACTGATGCACTTTTTGCTTCAAAAAATAAAAATAAAATTTTATTATGTTGTCAACTAAAAGGCAACATTAAACATGAATTTCATGCCAACATTTATGTATGTTTATTATTGATTTATAATAATTTTTAAGTTTAATTACTTGCATGAATGTGTAAAAAATAATGATCAGGTAATAAATATCTAAGAGCAATTTAAGGTTTGCTGTATTTTTCAATAACCATACATGAATGAAGTATAAATGATGGCAAAAATTAAAGTTTAATATTATTATCGCATGATATGTATGTACATAAGTATATATTGTTTAGTAAAATAAACCAGAATTCGTTAAGAAGAGAGATCTCAAACTCAGACACTGGCCTAATATTTCAAAACTCCGATGAAGGTGCATTTTAAGCCGGTATTAAAAAATTAGATTCTTAACAATTTGTCTGTATTGTTTGTTTTTGATCTCCTCTACAAGAAACTTATTATCTTGCTTACTATCTATACTTCTTAAGTAACTTTTATTTTCGAATAAAGAAAATTATTTTTTTTAAAGCCTGGTACGGAGTTCTTACGGAAGTTTAGGTTCCCATAAAGACACTTACAGAAATTCAGATTGGAAAATTTCATAAAGAAATTTCGATTCGCTGGTACGGACTTTCAACAGAAAAGTATACGAAATTTTCGAAATATATTGCCTATCTTAGGGATGTTATAAATATAAGTGGAGTTCTTACGGTACTTCTCGCTTGTATATTTACATTTATTTCTACACGGAAATATAATCGTATATCCTTTTGTGTAGAATTATATTTGCATGCACAAAAATTCAATAATCTTTGAATTTAAAACATACAAAAAACACTAATAATTATTACAATTTGATGAATATTAAAAATGTCAAAAATTCCGTGACCAAACAATTGTATGAACATTAATTTTTGTTTTCAATTGACCGAAAAAAATTCTAAACTTATATTTATAACATCCCTACGATAGGCAGTAAATTTAACAAATTCCGTATACAGTGGGATCTCATAAATTCGAACCCTCACAAATTCGAACCGTCCAGAAATTAGAACTGACCATTTCAATGTATTGGACGCTCTGAAATTAGAACCTGTGGTTCGGGAAGTGTTTCTTTTTTTGTTTTTATTTCCACTAGAAAATATTTTTATTTATTTTATTTTGAACTGAATAGGCGAAAATCCAGATTTAATGCTCTAAAACTAGAACAGGGTGTTATAATTTCTAGAAGTTTTTTTATTTTTTTATGCATAGCGATGTGGAGGCTTCAGATAGCAATGACGTCGATATTATTGACATAGCGCCAGCTATTTCTAATTTAAAAGTCCTTGAAGGCGTCAATAATGTTATGAAATGGTGCAAAACCAGTGATATATTTTCCAGTAAGCACATGTCTAACCTTTTGGACGTCCTTAACGACATCATTGTTAATGAAGTGTTAATGAAGTTATGTTAAAAACCAATTAAATACATACAGCCTTATTTATAAATATTACGAGTATTAAGGCTTTATAAAGGCTTAATAGGTAAAATTTTGTATGAAAATTTGTCTTAAAAATCCTTAACAATTTTAACAATAACTAAAAAAAAACATTTAAAATTTTTTTTTTACGAATTTAATATGTTCAATTAATTATAATTATTTGTTAAAAAATGAAATTTTTTTTGAGTTAAAATAGAGCTTAAATAACTGGTTTTATTATAATTTTTGTTTAAAAAATATGTCCAGAAATTTGAACTTTTCAGAAATTTGAACTGCCCTGTGCACAAAGTGGTTCTAATTTGTGAGATTGTACTGTACTCGTATTTTTCTTCTGAAAGTGCGTACCAGGCTTTAATATGAAAATTATAGCATTTCAACTGTAAAATAATTTCTCCTATACATTTTTGATATTGGCAAATAATTTTTGTCGGACTAAGCGCTATGTGCTGAAGTAGTTAGTAGGTTAACTTCAAAGCAAATAACGCTCTCAGTTTTATCAACATCATAGATTTTTCTGATACGCATTAAAATCTCTGTTGTATATCACAGTGCTCTCCTTTGCACAGTTCGAAGCAATGCGACTACTTTATACCAGAAGCGCTTCAACGACGCTATAAAAATTAAAAAAAAAAACATATATATTTGCTATCTCTTTCTTAATACACATAGCTATGTAGAAACATACATACATACATACATACATGTACATATAAAGGTATATTAACATTACAACATTAAAAATTAACTCCAGTTTTATTTGTCAAGGAAAGTTCAATCGATGTAATGCCAATCTCTAAATAAGGCCCTTTTAAAAAAACCTAACACATGTTTTTATAATTTTTCTTTTACAATATTGCTGACTTTATTTAATCCATTAAGTCGTTTAAATAGTTTTAGAGGAAAAGTTCTCATTTACCATTCTTATATTTAAAAAAAATAAAATTCATTTTGAATTTTCTAAAGCTAAAGATTTGAGGACAAAAAAAAATAATATTACATCACTTTTTGTATTAATTTAAGTTAAAAGTGCTTGTGGATTGCAATTGCTAGTAGTATAACTAAACAGCATCAGCTGGGTGTATTTATTAAATTGTAAAACACTGGAAGAAATCTATACTTCTATTAAGAATGGTTATCTGCTTAACTACACAGAAAAAATGTTGATAAGATTTTATTTAAAAGAACTGATTTGATTTGATAAATATGAGTACATATTTTTGGCAAAGAAAAATGTATTAAGCTTTTACGAATTTTGGTATTTAGTTATACGAATTCTGTGGAAGGTACTAATTCAGTAAAAATATTCCTTAATTTTTAGAATTTAGTAATTGAATAAATAATAAGGGGTTTTTCATCAGAACTCCTAAAATTGCCATTTTTATTTTTGGGAAAACTTGCGAAACTTTTTTCATGAAGCCTCTTTTCAGCTTTAAAGCGAACGGTTGACGGTTAATGTCAATTTGAAACAAACGTCAAAAATGTCATTTAATAAACACTTTTTATACGTATAAATTTTTATACGTATAAAAAGTGTAAATTTTGTTAAAAATTTTCTAAAGAAAGCCGAATAACTAAATTGCTGAAATTATTCAAAGAAGTTATTGTTTATAAAATCCACTATTGAACCGCTTAAGTTTACGAGTCAAGGCAAACGTAGAAGATTTGTATAAAATACTCGTAAGTTGCCATACAGCTTTTGACACTTTATTAATGAGAGTGTAAATATGCACAATTGCTCACCTTGCTAGACTTTTGAGTGTTCTCTCATGAAAACCCTTATTATATCTATTGTGCATAATTGAAGAACACTCTCTAGATACTTTTAACAATAGCATACATACGAATATAATGGGCGTTATACGAGTCTCGTATTCCAACTTCGACTACGATACTTCTGTACTAGATTAAAGTAAATTGAAATATTTCTTCTTTATTCTAGTACAAAATCGTCGTAGTCGTACTCGAAACACGACAATTCGTGTAGGCCAATTATATTCAGATTGACGTATAAGTAATATTTAATCGTTATATATAAATATATTACTCATACGCATTATCTGCTGTTTCCACAACACAAACGTACCTTTGAACGAATCACCTGATTTTAGTGAAATTTGCAGCAATTGACATATATCTTTGAAGTTTAAAGCTGATACGGTTTTGAACTCGATTTGTTTCGATCCGTTGACCCATTCCTAAGTTATACAATTTGTATACGATCATATACGCAAACACGCTCATACATACATCCATATGGAGATAATTGTGAAATTGACTCTCAGGACCTCTCGATATATGATGCAAAGTCGGTTGTCAAAAACTGGTATGAAATCAGTAAAAATGGTATGGTGAAGGTGTAGTGGCTTTCGAAAATAGCTAGTTGTTCCGTTCTACTACATGTTTGTCAGAATATTTGCAATTAACTTTGGTGTTATTTGTTCTTTAATAATTATCACATTAGCATACTCAAATCATATATATATAGAAAATTTTTCTAGCTTTTTTGATTCTTTTTTAATTATAATATTAATTAATACTTCCTAAGTTTAGGTAAGGTCTTAAGGTTTTATTTTAAATTTTTAGAGCTATGCTCTTTTTGTCAGGCACATGAGGTAAGTCCTGATTTTCGTAACAAAAAATAATCGAAACTATTACTGGTATATCTTAATTTTTGTTTTGATTTCTTTGCTTACATTTTTTAATTTTAGTTTTTTTTTTGTTTATTAGTAATAAAGGATGACTTAATACTAATGACTTTAAAAAACGAGGGTGCTAAGTTTGTATTTAGATATTTTTTGTTTGTTTTATAAATAATAATAAAATAAATAAATTATATGAATATTAAATAAATAATTTTAAAAATACAAATAATTTTATTGCATTGTTATTAAACATACCTATTTTGTTTCACATAGCTAAGCAGCATAGCTCTAACTGCGTGTCCGAAGACACCTCTTTTCTTTTTTTTTTATATTTCAATATTTAGCCACTCGTTTTAACAAATATTAGGGATTATTAAAAATTCATATAAAATAGTATTGTTATGTAAATATTGATACAATTCCATAACACTTATGTTCTTGAAACATGTTATGGACTTTATTTTCAAAAATTAGATCAATAACCTAGTCATTCCAATCTAAATCACTAAGATATATGTGTTATGTTCTCCATAAAGAAAATTTGCCGCCTGATTCCAATAAACGATGTGCAGTGGCAGTGTTACATTGCCTTCATGACTTCATGCTATATCATTAAAAAGAGTTACGCGAGGCAAGTGAAATTTTTGATCTGTGTAGCCGGTTGTTATGTCTTCCAATATTTCAAGTGTTGACCTTTTTTGAAATTTTAGAATCTCTTTTGTATTTTCCTTACTAATATCACTATTTCAATAGTAGAGCTCTGACAATATGTGATGATGATGATGATGATTGGTATAGTTAGTTTTTTAATTTTTGAAAAGGTTTGCTGTTTTCCGGTGTGATTTTCTTCAGTGATGACTTCATACCCAGCAGTGAATCCACCTTTTTGTTTCCGTCCACGTCAAAGAATCCGTATTTATCAATAAAAAAGCTCATGAGCTAATCTCATACTTGTATTGAAGTACTCTTCGAGATTTAACTTTTTATTTTCTTAATGCTTCGATAACTTCTCTACTATTAGTAAATATACCAAATTCTTATTGATGGTCTCTTATCAGTTTCCTTTGGGACTTTAATAATTTCCGTAATATCAGTCAGATGAAGAAGTTTATGCACATTTAGACTCGATACATAAAACTTGCGGCCCGATCTGTTAAGAATTTTTGCCTTGTCTGTGTATAGAAATGCTTTAAAGTTTCTCTCCCGTTTCCTTCTAGTTTCAGGATGATGCAGTTGGTTTGTGCATACCTAATTGGGATAAAATTGAGAATATATACATACAAAGTAAATATTTTTATCGGATGGTACTTACGGCCTTTTGAAACTGTTTTTTTTTTTGGAACCAAAAAGCCGTAAGATCATTATTTTTTTTTTAATAAAAATAAAAATAATATGCATATTTCTGGAGTTTTCATTAACAATAGTACATG
Organism: Tachina lurida; assembly: GCA_944452675.1. Classification (NCBI taxonomy): domain Eukaryota; kingdom Metazoa; phylum Arthropoda; class Insecta; order Diptera; family Tachinidae; genus Tachina; species Tachina lurida. The sequence goes on from OX101756.1 coordinate 111,335,206, forward strand.
TCCAAGAATCGAATTTTTTCAGTAGAGTAAAAAAAGTTATTTTTGAAGTTTATGTGAAAAAAGGTAGAATTTGTGTTGTTGCTTTATAGAAAATTATGTACATACGTCTATATTTTAAATAAAATTAATTTCTTAGACCTTTTTAAAAAACATTTTTATTATTTATTTATTTTTAAGTAGGAACATCACTCTGGGGATAGCCCCTACTCGTGAAATTCATTGTGCTAGTGTCTGTGGACATTCAATTTAAACTTTCCCACGTTCAAAGTTACAGGCAAGACTTCCGCAGGTAGTTTATTCCACATACGAACAGTACGGCTAAAAAGGAATTCTCTCTGTAATGCGTAGTGCGATTTATTGGCAAATCGACCACCAAAGGATGTGCTCTGAATGAAGCACGAGTTGTGCGTAAATATGTGCGGGTTTCAGGAACAAGTTCATTAATTTCATTACAACACATTCGATTGTAGTAACCATAGAACAAGGAAATGCACCCTACATTGCGTCGATGCTCCAATGAGTCAATGATTTGGATACCCTACTATCACCAAAGAGCTTCTTCGCCCTCTCCTGTATGCGATCGAGCAACCCCAAAATAGACTTTGAAGCATCGGTCCATACATGAGAGTGGTATTCCATTTTCGGTCGGATATAAGATGGGGTAAAGTATCGCTTGTACCGTTTCAAAAATCCTAGGCACTTGAATGCTTATTTTGGGACTTAAAAACTATGTTCAGTTCATCGAACACCACACTGAATTTACATGCCAGGAACATCCAGAGCTTCCGATTCCTTAATATTTATACCCCCAATAGTGACAGAGGTAGCAGCAGTTTCGGTCATGCTTCTATGAGTAATCATACAACATCGGATCTTACGGGCGTTAAAATCGACCCTATTCGCATGACGCCATTCAGACATTTTTGCTAAATCATAGTTTAAAGTATCATTCATTGTTTGTCTCATAGGCTCAACCTCCGGGGGCTAGGTCTATTGCTGAATGAGAAAGAATGGCAGATGCTGCTGTCGTCCGCGAAAGATTAGATAGGGTTGAAAGTTTTACATCAAAAATATAACAATTACAACTATTTAAAACATTAAAAAAAATTATTATATTAAAGAAAACCCATAAATAAAAAATCAGTTAAGAAAATAAAATTAATTTGAAAATAATAAGGATGCCACCTTTTTTTTAATTAAGGAGGGGGTTATTAATTCGTCTATATTTTTTCGACCGATTGTAAAAATTCTTTTTTTTTGTCTGAGAGGATATATGTAGCTTCCAATTGGTCTCATGGTAAAAGAATTCGGCGGGGACACGACCACTGTTTTTGTTATTGAAATTTATGATTTTCTACTTATTGGGTTGCTGCGAAAACAAGCCAATACCTTTAGTTTTTGTAGTTACAAAATTTTAAAGTTGAAAAAATGGGCGGGGCTATATCCATTAAAATTAATTATAATATTTTACTTAGTTCTCCTCAGCCGATTTTTAGAAAATTTACCACACACCTTGAGCTTTAAAATAGACGCAATCTCCCATTTAAAAATGGGTGAAGTTACGCCCGTTAAAATATTTTATTTTATTTTACGTGGTTTTTTACTCTACCGATTTTAACAAAACTTAGCACACACATTACCTCTAAAAAGTATACAATCTTGCATTTATAAAATTGGGGGGAAACACTCCCATTTTCATTTATTTTTATAGTCCACGTACTTCTTCTTAACCAACAGATTTAATTTTTTTTTTTTGAGATAGTTTACTTCCAGTTTTATCCCATAATTTTGTTTAGAAAATGTCTATCAAATCTTTGAATTGACGTCGGTTTTTTGACAGAATTATTTTAGATAAAAGTTTAGTAACGAGCTTTTTAACTCCGTTAATAAAACCATTATATCGCACTCAATCAGCAAGAGGGTATTAACTCGAAATTTTAAAATTTTCAGTAGAGATAAAAAACTGTTTGTGGTTATATTAACAATTTGATTAATTTTAACTTGAATAAGGCCGAGGCCACGCAGTGAGCGGCTGAGCTGCTGAGCTGCTGAGCGGCTGAGCTGCTGAGCGGCTGAGCGGCACAGCGGCGAGTTTGAGCTCCTCTTCTTTTTTTTTTTTCTTAATATGACTGGAGTGGAATAATCAGTAGATGTATTGCTAGTGCTGGGCATATTATTATTAATGAAAGTTAGTTCTTCAGTACTGCTGCTGATAGGCATATTGTTTACCAATATAAAAGCGTCCTCACTCCTCATGTTTATACTTCGCCGCTCAGAAATCAATTAAAAATTAGAACAAGTTCTATTCCTGAGCGGCGCCGCTTAGCCGCTCAGAAATGCCGCGAATTGCGTAGCCACTTCAGTAGTATTCCATATGTTTTAATTTTTTGCCGCTCACCGCTCTGCCGCTCATTGCGTGGCCTCGGCCTGAAGGCTCAAATAAAAATAATAGCTATTTTTATAAGAATATACGATACATTTTTATGCCCACATTTTTCTATTAATTCAAAATAATAGCTTTTTCGTGATATAAAGGTATTTGTTTTAGTGGTTTTAAAGATGAAAGAGTAATGGGAATACTTTGAAATTTTTACAGTAGATAGATATTGATGTTGTTTGTTGATTTCTTGCGAAAAGTAAAATTTTAAAAATTTTGAGTTAATAACCTCTTGTTGATCAAGTGCGATATGTTTTTATTCATTTACAATTTTAAGAAAAATAAATTTTTCTTTTACACATCAAAAGTCTTTTACGAATTTTTTGTCAGTTACGGCCTTGTGTTTATAAGGTGGCGATATATTCATGCAAAGTATATACATTATCTCTGCTATAAAACACGTTTTGTAGACCAGGGAAAATATTTACTGCTTGCATGAAGTTAACAAATACATATTTTGGTGGTAAGGAAGTTTTGTTGGTAATAAGGGAAAATATTCAGAAAGTCCAATCATTGAATAATTAGCTCATATAGCAAGAAGATATAGTCTTTTAGTAGTTTTGAACTCAAATAAAAATGTTTTCCCCTACAAAAATAAAATATTATTAAAAGAGAATAAAGTAAAAGGATTAATTAGGACACGACTCTTAATGAAGTCTACATTAATAATAAAAGCTGGATGGAAATGACACACATTGGTTTCTACGAATGTGTTAATTAAAACTTTTTTATCAATAAAATTTTGATTACACAAATCACAATAAAAATGCTTATATTTTCTTGTTATTAAGGATTTGTTCATTTTCAAATTTTTTTTGCCTTGAAAATCCTTTTAGTTGGAATCATTAGTTTTTCCAAGTGTAGCACACTATTTTCTTTTATTTTCTCATCTTTTATAAATTGAACTCATACAACTGTTGCACATGTTGGGTATTTTATTTATGAGAGTTGTATTCTTTGCAGAAGCATATAAAAATATGTACTTTGCAAATAAAAGTTTGTCTGGTTTTTATCATTTGCTTTAATTTGCTGAAAAATGAGTTTTGCGATTAAACATTTGTAAAAAAAATATACATCGATAAAAGCTACACTGTTGCCAAAATTAAGAAAACAAAGGTTAAGTTAAATATCTTGTCATTTCTCGGGGTAAATTGATGACAGGTAAGAGAAGCATTGTTATGTTTTTTTTACTGAACTTCTAACAAATAAATGTTCGAAAATTAAATTTGAAATATGTTTTTTTTAAAGCAGAGAATAGTAGAAAGGAACATTAAAAATAAAAATCCAGGATACCTTTGTTGATAGTAAAGATACACATAGAAAAAAATAGAAATGTAAAATCACCATGCAAAAATTTTGATTTAAATTTACAACAAATAATATGTTGTTTAAATGTGTTGCTGTTTGTTTGCTTTGTTCATAGCTGCAATACACTTTTGTGCTTAGTTGTGTGAGTTGTTTTTGTATTCTTCCCGACAAACTGCTGCTGGCTGGTAGGCAGGTACTAGTCTTGTAGTCTGAGGATCACAGGTTTGAAGCCTGGAGACGAGTCAATGTATTTCGTATTTCTTTTAACTAAAACTTTTGAAATAAATTTTATGTTAAATTATCACTTAAATAATGTTGAATTAAAATTGTATTCATGATAATATATATATATATATTTAGTGTGTATGCAAAGAATATTTAAAGTTATTGAGGCTGCAGAGATAAGCGCATTGACTACCACGAGATGAATTCCGAGTTCAAATCTTTTACAAACAAATATTTTGCTGATGCTTGTGCTTGTAAACACACGTAAGTTAAATTAAATTCATGTTGTTTCAACCAGCAATAGCTTTGATTCAACATTGTTCTTTATGTTATTTCAGTATAAAATTTACGTTGTTCCAACTTGGAATAAATTTGATTCAACATGATTCTTCATTTTGTTTTTAACAGTAAGTAAATGTTAAATCAACGTGAATTAACTAATTATTTCAAAAGGAATTTTTTTTTTTTTTGAAAATTACTATAAATCATGTTAGATTAATATGAAACGCATATAAATCAATATTATTGCCGAAAAAGATTCAATTAACCTTGTTTACATAGATTTTCAGCTGAAAGTTTTCTGTGTGTACACCATATCTTTTGATCAGCCTTAAAGGGGCAATGTAATTTATATGTGAGAAGCATTAAAAATTGAGATTCTCGTATATTGAATATTTTAGTTTAAGAAGCTCTAAAATTTAGGCCTTTTTTATTTTTGATGGATCAGAAGTTTCGATTTTAGCAAGCTTTAGTTGTAAAATATTGATTTTTATTAAATGTTAAGTATCTACTCGAAGTTCCAGAAAACTCGAGATCTAAAAGACTTATATACTGCTCTTTAAGTTCAAATATCTGGAGAGGTTTCGTTTTTACGCATTTAGTGACCGTATTTTTAGTTTATATTAATACCAAAGCTTAAGAACAAAGGAAATGGTTTACCACAACCACTTCTGCTGCATAAATTTTCTTAAAAGCTTTAATGTTAACTTGTTGTTTGCACAATACATTATAAATTCTGATGGATTCTCCAACGGAAAATATTAAAAAAATAAATTTGAAATAAAAAAATTTTTAGTGGCTTTTATAATAAATAATAGGAAACACAGTAAATTTATTGTGTGACAAGTGTTTTATGCTTACTAATGATAATATTACAAATGTGACTTACTCCCTGTCTAATTATTTAAAACATAAAGGAGTTGTTTAAGTTAAACTAAAGGATTTTTATTATTGAGTTGAATTGAATTATTTTATTTTTATTTAAATGAATTTAAATGCATTTATTATTATTAATTCATGAATTTTTATTATAAAATTATGTTTATTGAATTTATTGAATTGTTATTAAATTAGCAACACTTTTCTAATAATTTTTTTTTCTATTATAAATTGAACTAGCGAAGCGATTAGCTTATCTGCGGAAAACACTTAGGGTATATGGCAGGAATCGAACCCACGACCTCTGGACTGACAGACTAGCATCGCTACTACTCATCCATAGGGATACCCAAATACATACCATTTTTACCATACATTGAAAGTTTGTGAAATGAAACCTAAATTCTTGCACTAAAAGTCCCTTTAGTGAAACCAACAAATTTGTAAAAAAATGCTTGTTTTTATTAACTCAATGAAAAAAAATTTATTTTGTATTCAATTGCTAATTTAAGGAAGTCAAATAATATTTTTACTAAAATAGGAATTCGTAAAACTAAATACCAAAACTGGTGAAACTTTTAAGGAATGAAAAAGGCCTTTTTATGTTAAAATAATATAAAATTTCAGCATTAAAGTTTGACAATTGCTTGATATTTATCATTCCGATAATTTTCATTTAAGGTCCTTCAAGTTGAATATGAATCACAATTACAATTACAATTCAATCATTTAAAGTGAAGACAACAAAAACAATTTTATGTTGTACTATTCAAATTGTGAGCGGGAAATTATTTTAAGTTTTAAACAATACAGCGATTATAAAATTTTAAAAGGCTTCTTTGAAAATGAAATTAAAACATTCGTTTGGGAATTTAAATTGAAACAATAACAGAAAACTTCATGTTGTTCTGATTTTATTTATTTATGTAATTATTAAACATACTATAGAAAGTAAATTGGCATAGTATGGTGTTGCACGAATATGGGCGGAGTAACTAGACCATATGCCCAAGATGTTATTAACAGTATTTTCAAAAAAGTTACGTGACTGACTGTACGACCTATGCCTTCAAATAGGAAGTAGCAAGATTATTCGGTTATCCGTGGCAGATCAGTCTACCAGTGCGAGCGAGACGAAAAACTCTCGAAGGCCTAACAACAGAACTAAACCTGACCGCACTTAAGAAATAATTACGATGACGCGAAATGATGCTCTTCGACCCAGAGCTGCTTAACGACTGTGTTATGATTTTAAATAATAATTTCCAACCAAAAGCTGGCAATTTACTTAACTTTCCATAATGGTAGTTAATGGTTTTTCTCTAATTTTCGAAAATATAGTTTTCGTCATATTTCGGTGTTGAATAGACTGATTTTTTTAACCTATTTTAAAAGACTTTCGATCAAGTCCCCAATCCGAATGTAACATCACAGTACCCTTTTTCGTCGACATTGTGTAGCAGAATTATCGGCGAAGTAAAACAACCAATAAAATGGCTACTAAACAGTTTCAAAATTTAATATGCCTCCTTGATACCAGAGGCGCTGCAACACTGCATTATTAGGAACGTGCAAAACAGCAGAGTTGTAAAGAACAGAATTAAGCTTTCCTCTATCTCTGCCTTCAACATTTGTCTTCACTATCAATATCCCTTCCCTATCACCCTCTCTAACTGTATTTTCTTCAACTCATAAGTAGCACAAAGGGATCATGAGCTGAGTTCTAAAGATCACTTTTTCTTACCAGCCGCCAGCTAATCTAACCTAACCTAAGGCCCATTTTCAAAAAAACAAAAACACAAATTTAAAACCAACCCAGCAGTTTGCTCTATACAAACATACAGACACATAGACACACACTACAAGCTTATAACACCCTTTTTAACCTCTGACCAATAAAATTTGTTTTATAAGTTTGTAGTGTGTGTCTGTACGAGTCCACGTGCAGACTATTTTTGTTTAAAAGGCGACTTGATCGAGAGTGTTTTGAGCTATGTTTGAAGAAAATCGGTACACTCGTTTAGAAGATGTCATATTCTTCTAGATATATTCTGTTGAATCTGTGTAGCTTCCAAACGGTTAGACCAAACTTTATCTTACATCTTCTTGCCTATACTTGAAGGAAATTGGTCCAGCTTTTGGGGGTTGGGGTTCTTAAATATTAAATTTTTGTTAGTTTGGTCGGGGGTTAAACATGTTATTTGATTTTTGGAATTTATTAATTGAATACAAAATAAATTCTTATTATAATTTTTAATATTATAACTGATAATATTATTATTATTATCATTATCATAATTTTTTATCTTTTTTTTTAACCATTATTCCATTCTTGTTGTTCTATGTCTATAAGTTTACTAACTTATGTGTAGTTCCGCAAAAAACAAGTAAATTATTTAAATAGTTTAAATGAATTAAATCTTCTTATTTCTTTTAAAACAAATCAGAAATGTTCATTAAATTTTACATGAAAGTAATTCAGTTGTAATATGCTGCCCCTTTAAACATCTGAATGTCTGACTCAACACTTTGAACAAACTGCACATCCAGTTCTTATGCACTTAGTGCTGTTAACCAGCTTTTGCGGGTGAATAAATAAAATTAAAATGATTAACTTGTGCTTTTGTTAATTAAGTTTTGCAATCGCTTTGCATAGATGTGCTCAAAGGCTTATGTTATACAATAAAACCAAAACTTATTTGCAGTGATGAAATTAATTACCAGGAAAATGCTTAAACTTTGAGTTTATACAAGAAACAATTGTTACATTCGAAGGAAGAAAAATATCACAATGTAATGCACTTTCTGCTATGCTGCCAGCTTTGTCAGCATTTTACTGGCTTTATACTCGTATAATTAAAAGGACGTAATTAAAATTACCAAAAAAAAGCCTTATGAACCCCCCCCCCCCTCATCTAACCAACCCTTCCGAGAAGACTGGCAATTAATATTTTGGCAATGTAGCAATAACGCAGGCAGAATAATGGAACATTATTGCTGATTGCTTTACTCATGGCTATGGCAAATCGTAGCTTATAATATGGGAAAAGTCAACAGGGCAGGTGCATAGCAAAAATATAATTCGCTTGTAAATATGTGGCTAATCTAACAAGTTTTTATTTTTATTAACTGATTACTACGAGTATACACATTATTTTACTATACACGTTTTCAAGAGACTATTTTCCTTTTTCAATTTATTTTTTAAATTTCACTAATATTATCTAAATGTCATGAACCACACCTAAACGCGGTTTATAGGCTGGGGGCATCTTCGGGCCGTATTTTTTCCAAAATAAGGCCGATCAGGCAGTTACTGTGAATAGTGTTCGTTATCGTGGGATGATAACGAACTTTTTATGGCCCGAATTGGAAGATATGGATGTGGGCGATATGTGGTTTCAACAGGACGGTACCACTTGTCACACAGCAAACGAAACAATGGCTCTTTTGTGCACAAATTCAATGGCCGTGTTATCTCACGTGGTGGCGATGTCAATTTGCCTCCAATATATGAAGATACAATAAATAAAAATCATGTATATATAAAAAAAATGTCCTAAATAATTTGTGTTTTATTGAAAATCAACATCGGCCCTTAAAATTTAACCACCATTTAAATCGAACATAAATTAACACCGAGTTTGACGTTTAAGGTTCAAAATAATTTCCAATTATTGCCGCCATTACTGCAAGCACTGGCAATGAAATGTCTCCATTGGCAATATTAATATTTTGACATTTGCTGCAAAATATATATTAATCAATTGCCAGTCTAGACCCCCCGTTAGGAACGGACATTTCACAGTAGGAACAATACAGCTTGCAATTAAGTCTCACTGCAATTCTTTTGCTTATTTCTATTGATACTCGTATATTTGTATCCTGTTCTAGTTCACTAGCTGTACTTGCTATAATTTACTGCGGTTATATTTCCATATAACATTTTGCTTATAAAATTTTCTTCAAAATAGCACTAACAAAATAAGCACTAGCATTGAACTAAATAAGAATTTTCAAACTTATACATAGCTTGTTTTGCTGGGAGATAATCTCTTGGAACCTTTTGTTTTCATATGAAAGTTTCACTGCACCACAGTGCTTCACAGTATTGTACAGTAGAGTGGTCCGGAAAAAGAGTTGTGCCAGTCACCCCTTAAAGATTATGTAAACAGTTCCAAAAATATATTTCTTATATTTTTCTTCGCCTACAAATATCGCCCTTTTATTATTTTGTTCACTGTGTTGCCATATTTAGTCCGATCATAATATTTTATGTACCGGTGTTCATGGCTTCATAAGGGCTACATTTCTGTATTTAATAGTACAGTAGTTTACTACTGTACGTCGTATGCAGTACAGTAGTAAAGTGTTAATTATAAAAATACTTGTGCAACTCTTTAATATTTATTCGTAGTACTTATACCGATTTCTTTGTTTAAAGCCCTAAAATTAAATTGGATTTAAAAATTTTTGTTCCTAATTTATCCTCATACTGTAAAAATAAAACTGATTTAACACAATTCAAAATTAATTACTTACTATCTAGTGTATAATACAAAATCATTTTGCACATTTGTTTGCTGCACAAAAAAAAATATTATTATCACTTTTCTGCTAAATATCAGCATAAATTTTATTTTGCACTCCTCATGAAAGTTTCAAAAATGCTTATTAAAACACACAGACGTGCATAACTCACAAATTCTTTAAATTCCCTCCATATACGCATTCAGTCGTACTCGTTCACTCATTTGGCATTTATACTGCATTTAGATGCAATTACAGGCAATTTATTGATAAGGATACATGTTTTCAAATGCATTTGAAACTCCAATGATGTTGTATTAAAATTGTTAGCAACCAACATTTACAATTTAAATTTACTTTTCTATATATATATCTCTACTTCTCTCTCTCCAAAGTTTAGGAATCAAATATTTATGTGTTTTAATTTAATTGTTCCATTACATTATTTTCTAACTAAACAAAGTATTAGTATTAGCAGTTAGTATTTTGTGAAATTTAAATAAAACTGTTTAAAAGCTTTAAATAAATAAATGCCAACCATGGTGCACAGTGAATCTTCCAGGCATACTCATCTTGTACATCAGCTATAAGTAACAATGAGTATTTTTTTTTATAATACAATTACAGCTTTACCGATTCATTAACTAGTATATCAGATTCCCAAGTTGGAATATATGTATGTATATATTTTTATTTTTATTTTTATTTTTTTTTGCATTTTAGCAAGAACAGAAATCGAATCTGCTACTTTTCGACTTTCAGGCTTGCAGTGCTTACTGCCCACGATGGTAACCGTAACGACAATAGCGATAACATCTGGTTAATCCTCGAAACTTTAGCAATAATAACAATACATAACAGTTTCGAACCTTTTCCTAAAATTAGAGGATTCTCACAAGTTGTTCTGGAGAGAAGATCAAAAACAATTTACTTGTGTAGGCGCACAGTGGGACCAAATACTTTTTTTGGTGGATTAATTCACATCTCCACAACTACAATAGTAAGGGTCACTAAATTTTGTATAGGATAATTTTAAAACAAACTGTATTTTTCAACAAAATCTTGGTGATTTAAAAGGCGAGGGGGGGGGAGATGGGTACCCGCTGCTTTACAAAGTAATAATTATTTTTCTTATATCTTCAGAACTACAATAGTAAGACACACTGAATTTGTAGATAATTCTAAAACAACTCCATATTCACACAAAGTCTTCATGGTATAGAAGCGGGAACCATACAAGGTGATTATTAATTAAGTAATAAACATGATTTGTTTATATAAGATATACCGAAGCAAGAAGAAAATGCATATAAACGATCATTTACCAACAAAACAAGCTAAGCTTCATGATTGTTTTTATTCACGCCCGCTCCTGATGAATTGCCTGCCAATGAGTGCTTCGTGTACGAATTATGAGTATTCAAAAATATATTTTTTAATAAGCCTAAGAGGGTTATCTAAAATCACACACATTATTTATAAAATCATTATTATATATACATATATATACAACTACGAGTCACGTGTGACTCACATGTAAGTAATGACGTGACTCACGTGTAACATATCACGACATTAGTAGATTTTTAATGAAAACACATAAAAAATGCCAAACACCAAACATCAAACCTTAAAAGCCTACCTCTAAGCATCCTTAAAAATTTTATTAATTAATCTCACGAAAAGTTTTTTATCACTCACGCTCAAATCTTATCACGTGTGGCAATTTTAATAATAAACTTACTTGCGACATTATTTTAATTTCTTTTTAATTTTCAACATCTATAAATTTATATTGTGGAAACTTTTATCAAACTCAATCGTTATTTGAAATCGCACAAAAAACACTGGATAGAGTGACCGTAAATCAAAGTTGTAGAAAATTTAAAAAATTATAAATTAAAATTTCAATTTATGTATCATACTTGTATTACGGAAAAATATATTCGTATATTCGAAACATTTGTTTTAACCCTTAGAAACGTTTAAGCTTTTCGAAGATAGCTTAGACATTTATCATTTAAGCTTCTCAACAATAACTTTTTCAAACATTTATATTTGACAGCTACCATACCAAATTCACCAACCAAAAAGCTTTCTCTTTTAAAGATGCATAAGCAAAAAGTTTATGTAAATAAAACTGTGCAATATTTTACGCAATAGCAGTTTTCAGCCAAGGTGAATCATACATAACATTAATTAGTGTTAAACATTTATGCATTTACGCGAAAAGAATATTGAAGAAACTTCTTAATGCATATTGCTTCTGCTATAAAGCATAACTTTTTCTTTGTTATTAAAAAATATTTCATCTTACCCGTTAAACTCTTTGGTGGGAATCAAATACACGACCCCCTCACTGATATCGCAGTACACAACCCATTAGCCACCCAAAATATTAAATATCACTCATACGTAAAATCAATTACAACAAACAGTAGAAAAATAACCGACTAATAAGCAGCGCTGTCAACTCGGTGCGTTTCGCACAATTTTGGGTGATTTTTTTCAACTTTTTGTGAGAAAAATTCCTTAGTTGGTGCGTGGTGCGCTTTTTTTTTTAAATTTCGGTAGGTTTTTTAATTTTTAGTGGCACCAAAGTAACTTCATCACAACTTTTTGTTTCAATAGGAGAAAACAATCTGTGTTCAATGAAATAAGCCTGTTTCAATACTATTTCAATCAACAAAGCAACATTTTTACAATAAATTTTACAGACCACAATAAGAACAACAAGTAATGGTGCTTAAGATGTCATGATGTTTTTGTCGATAATTTGTATTATGTAATGAAAAAGAGACATTTCATTATATGAAATTAAAAATATTTAAATAAATTGATATATACTGAGCTATTATTAATATTGAATCCTTACCCTTAAGTGGGGTACACACTATCGAACATGAGTGACAGTTTTGCTCAAATTTTGGCTTGATCGATAGTGTGAACACGAATTTCGTCAGTCAACAGTCAACCACAGAATTTTTTGTGGTTGAGTGACAGTCAGCGGCCATATTGGTTTTTGACTGATAGTGTGTACCAAAAAGCGTTAGTCAAGAGATATTTTTGTAGCAGAAAGAACACAAGATGGACGCTGAATATTATTTTTTTAAGGAATTTACATATTTTTATTAAATGCAAGGCTGTGTATGATGTTAAAGATAAAGTATTAAGACAACAGGAGTTGTTAAAGATAAGAAAACATTAAAATAATTCATTATAAAAAAATGATGTTAACAACAATGCGCATCCAATTTGTGTTCGTGTGCCTCATTTTTTTCTTGAATGAAGGTTTTAGTGTCGAACATGATCGATAGTCTGAACAGCCAACACTATCATTCAAAACTGATGAATTTTTGACTGTCACTCATGTTCGATAATGTGTACCCCACTTTAGTCATTGATCTATTTTTAAAAAGTTAAGTATTAAATTTACAAATGAATAGAACAATTTTGCTTAGTTTATTTTTATATGTGTCAAGTCTTAATTTTTTTTTTCTAAGAATCCTGAATCCTGTAAAATCCTGTTTTATTGTTAAATTTTTAATACAAATATTAAACTTTTTATGTAAGATTAATTCAATGCACATTTGAAATTAAAAAGAAATTCTAAAGTTGGTGCGATTTTTATTAGATGGTGCGTTTTGAAATTTAAAAGTTGACAACGCTACTAATAAGCTTCGATATCGGTAACAAAATTAGATTTAATTTTAATTTTAATTTCGGCATTCATATTGGCGAATTTGGCCGAAATTTGCATTTTTATAGAATAACGCTTGTTAATTTGATGTTATAAAAATAGCGACTCTTTTAGTATGAAAAGATAATTTGTATACGGATAATTACGATTATTTACCAATTGATTTTTTAAAAACTACATCGTCCAGATGTAAGACCTTTCGTTTTATTTCTTTTGAAAGCGCCAATGAAGTCGATTGATTGGCATAAGCTTTAGAATTAAGAAACATCCAAAAATGTATCATCTGTATTTAAATGAATTTTCCAGGGAAGCCCAGCCTGGAGCTTTAGTAAGGAAGCTCCTGGCTAATTAATCTTATAGGGTATACTTTTTGGATTATAAAATGGAGTGATAATATTAATTTTAAATTTTTAAAGCATATTTTGTTTTGACCATGAATATGTGCCAACAAAGTCCTTAAACACAAAACAAAATTTTTATAAAATGTTTTTGTTTTCAGAGATTTGGTGTTAAGTTTTATTTTCAAATACAATTTTAAACGATACATCATGGTATGTGAATTGAGCAAATATAACAGCTTCATGTATAACAAAAAATTTGAAACAGTTTATACAATACGCTCTTATGCTACTCTATTAAACTTCGTGTCAATTTGTCGTTACATTCTTAACCACTTTAAACGTTAAGCTTTTGAGTATTTTATGCAGGTATCCTGTGAACAGTGTTGCAATATTTATTTTTCAAAAATCTTCAAGTCGAGCAAAAAAAAATCTTTTTCTTTTAATTAAATTTTTTTTTGCTATTTTATTGAACGAAAATAAGTTAAAATTTAATTTGTTTCTAGGGAACAACTAAGCGTAAAGCTAAATAACACAAAATATTTACTATATAGAACATGTGTAAGATTATTATGAAGCAAATCAGAAAATATGTAAGTAGTTTAGTCAAAACACTCCTCAATAATATATTAAAAGTACCAAATGTCACATTTTTAAAAATCTTATTTTTATCTAAGAAATCTTTTTGGTCGTTTTTTCGTGTCTAAAAACTTCAAAAATAAGATAAGTCTTCACATATGGTAACACTCCCTGTGAATTAAAATTTTTAAAACATCTTAATTCACCACTGTTCAACAAACCCAACACGAACCACAAAGATTTGTAGTAAAAGTATCACAGGACTAATAATCGTAACGTTGACAAGTAAAGTATTCATGGTAAACAAACATTGGGAAAGAAAATGCATTTGCATCAAAGAAAAGTTGGACGGACAGTTGTTTATAAAAATTAATCTTTTTTAAACTAAATAAATTTTTCTAATGCACAAACGTATGTATGTACATATAAAAAAAGTGAAATTAAGTGAATAAAATGAGAGAAGAATATCTAGAAATAGAAGAACTTGAGTTGGATACTCAAGGTGATGAACAACATCATCCATATGAACAAAATGCCAGTCAATTGCAGTTTCTGCCTCCACCACTCGGCGAAAATGATGATGCAATGCTAATAAAATTGCTAAAGAAATTCCAAATGTATTTTTTGTATCCGTTATTAAAAGGTAAAAAGGATTTATTTGGAAGTTGATGTCCTTGATTATTGATTTTACCACAGTAATTGTAGATACATATAGGAAAAATTTTAGCATCTGTGCTGAATAAATATGTTATTGATTAACAGCTGTTTGTGTTTTGTTTAAAATAATATGTGGGTGTGTGTGTGTGTGTGTGTGTGTATGTGCTAGTACATTGTTGATTTAATACAACCCTAATAAACAGGGTGATTTAAGAAAATATAAAATCGGCGTGTTTACAGTTAAGTGCTGCCACATGTTTAATATGAAAACGTTATATTTTGAATTGCTATTTTAAAAATCTAATCTGATCTACGAGTAATCAGGCATAATCATGTAATCAATACTGATACTGAATGACATTTTAGACAATAAAAAGAAACAACTTTTTGGTGGTACCATATAATAATACACTCAAAATGTTACATACAAACATTTAACATTAATTGAAATTTTAATCAATATTATTTCTTAATCAGTAATTTTTATTCTTATTGAATGAACAATTTTCATTAATTAATACGATTTTTGTAAAAAGAGAAGAAAAATTTATTTAGATTTTTTATCTGAAAGAATTTTTATGGAATTTATTATGAATTTTATTTTCAAGCTTACGATATAACATATCGCAGTTTAAGATTTCTATCAGTGGAGGATATAAATACTGCTATACGCAGCGTGGGACATCGAGCCGAATTTCGAGAAAAACTATTTACTTGGAGGCGTAAAAGGGTAGGGTCTTTATTAAATATAGGAAAAAATAAATTTGTTTAACTCTATTTAATATTTAAATTAAACTTTCAAACAGTATCGCACCAACGATGTGGTAATAGCGCATGAAAAGATAACGCCATTAAATTTCTTGATTAACGAACCATCTAGAAATGTTGCAGCCAGCTTTAGCTGCAATGACAAAATAGCCAAGTCCACCCAGACTAGCAGTTTTCTGCCCTTTGGTATGACACAAACAGCGGTTGTAATACCAGAAGTGGCAGCATCTGTTTCTGCTGCTAAAACTAACCCGAATAGTCTTCAACATATCATTAAACCTTTTAAAATACAATCAAATTATATCGATACTGGGCTGCTAGAAATAATTAATGAGGATGCGAACTATGAAATGGAAGCCAAAAAGCCTAAACTCAACCAGACTACGGTAGAGTTGCGAGAAACTCGTTTAAATACACAACTGGTAGGTTGCTAAAAAAAAAGATCTGTAAGTAATTAATGCAGTTATCTACAAGTTTATGTTTTGTTACTTTTCTTAAAAGAATATCGTGGAATTATTGGATGAATCTTTGTACGGCCCAGTTATGAAAGCTTTTTACGACAAGAATGGCTATTTAGAACGAAAACATCGAGATGAATTAATACAAAGCATTATCGATTATGTCATAAAGCACAATATCAAATTGCATTGTTCGGATTTTAATAAGATTGTGGATATGATTATGAATATATTTCCCGGAGAGGAGGAATCAAGGGTAAGTGTGGTGTGTTATGAAGCTTACGAAAACAGGTCGCAGTAAATATTATTTTTTAAAAAACTCAGCAGATTTCTCTAAGAGTAGATCAAGCAAGCACTTAAATTTTATTTATTTGTAGAGCTTTGATCTGTTGAGCGTACATACAGAGAAAAATTTCATATGAAAATAAAAAAAACGAGGCTAATTTAACATTTCTTGGCATTGCTTTTGCTTCATATATGTTTCATGTTAATTCAACATGATTTGTAGTAACCTTCAATGAAAATTATCTTTTTGAATTAACTTTTGCCCTAATTCAGTAAGATGATTTATGACGTTTTTATTTGAAAATATTTTTAAAAGTTTGGTTTTTAATTCTCTAAATCATTTTTTTCAAATATGATTGTTGTCTTTGATAATGAAAAATTAAAATATAAGTACCATCACACACAAAATATTCAACTTAAAATCTATGTAAACAAGGTTAATATCATATTTTTCGGCAATGATTTTGCTTCATATGTGTTTCATTTTAATCTATTATGATTTATAGAAATAAATTTATTTCACGTTGATTTAAAATTTACATATTGTTAAAATCAAAATGAAGAATCATGTTGAATCAAAGTTATTTCAAGTTGGAACAAAATTATTTCATTGATCATTTCATTATAAACATAAACGAAACAAAATGTTTGATTTTGTTTTCTGTCGTTCTTTGGAGTGAGTGAAACCACAACAAAATAAAAACAATGAGAACGATTGCTCGATTCGTTTCTGTATTTTTTTTTTTGCATATGCGCACAAACATTACATTAATTTAAGCGTACGCAGCTAGCAAATAAAACAATGGGAACCATATGGAATACGTTTTGAAATATTGCAGCAAATTTTCTGCATAAATGCAACAATTAAAGCATTTTTTTGATGTACATACATAGCTAAGCAGCATAGCTCTAACCAGGTGTTCTAAGACACCTCAGTTCTTTTTGTTAATTTTTTTCTTTTTTAATTAAGTATAACTATTTTTTACGCCATTAGGTAGTTTTTATCTCTTCGCGCTCAACTTTTGAAGCTTCCTTTCTTTATTTGAAAAAATATGATATTTTTATTCTGACCTCTTTGATATGATAAAGTTTTCTTCTAGAGAACAGCACAGGCCGATAAATTGGGAACTTCTGATTATCAATTTTGTATCACCTGTTGACCATATACTTGGCGCTATACATAACTTATTTTAAAATAGCGCACATAATTTATTTAAAAATTTTACAAAGATAATAAATTATGCAAATAAAAAAGGGGGTTCAGGTGCCTACAACAAAGGTTTTCGACCTACATATTTAATATATCGCTCTGCAAGAATTTCATAAGTCTAAAACAATAGTTTGCCAGAAAACCAGTTTAAAGAGTTCAATTTACAGACAACTAAATGGTAAAAGAAAATTTTATTTTGCTGTGAAGATTTGAGTAAACAAGACATTTTTATGAAATTTTTACACAACATGAAGAACGATATGAGGACTAATTCTGCATAATTAATTCATAAATTATATTTTTTTTAGTTATGAAATTGTTTGAGTAAATGAGCGATATGTATATTTCAATATGCAGCTTTACTTTTCTTAATAAATTATTATATGAAATTTTCCCCTCAAACTCACCTTATCTAGGATTATTATTTCATAAATCGTAAAGGAAAACGAAATCCCATGGGTCGCCTCTACACCAAATACTACAATACTTTGAAACGAATGCGTGTGCGAGACACACACCAGGAACTCACACAAGAAACCACATTAATGTCAGTCGTGGTAGCAAACCAAGATGATGCAACATCAGCCTCAACAACACAAATGAGCAGTGCACTGATGTCACCATCAAATACTGCAAACACATCGTCAACTGCTGTGGCTAGAAATGGCAACAGCAACATGACTACAAATTATTTTGATGGCAACAGCAATAACAGTAATAGCATCAATACACAAATTGAACTACTTGAAGATGAGTTGCAAGGAGAACTCGTAAAGCTGGATGACACTTCAGTGAGTGCCATAAAGAATTTTCTACGTTGTCAAGGATTAGGTTGGGACGATGTCAAGACAATGTGGGCTAAAACTTATTTGGCGCGACAGCATGATATCGAAATCTCAACTTCCAAGGATATACTACAACAATGGCCAAAATATTTAAATGCCAGAGGCATGGAATTGGTAAGAGCGCATTATCAAGAGAGTTTCATATTTTTGAAAAATTATATTTAAACTAATTTACATACATACATGCTTACATATGTTTCTAGTTTGATATTGATTTTCGCTTAAAATATTCACACAACAAAGGAACTGCTTTACACCAGAAATGGCAAACTTTTGCAGAAAAAATTTTTACTTACTATCAAATCAACATAAAGGAGGACATGTGCAAAGGATTGTTTGAGTTATGCCAATCGAAGCCAGGAAAAGGTAAATAGCAAAATAAAACAGCATTATGTGGTGGGAGTGTTACATTTAGAGGTACTCGTGCTTTCTGCAAAGGATTTTTTTTAATATTACTTTAAATAATGACTTATCGTCTATCAATTAAAGTTTTAAGACCTTTTTTGTAGATAACTAAATAGTCTTTGACTACTTGAATGTTTTTTTCTAGAAAAAAAAATCTAATAATGATTTGGGCTTTTCTCAAAAGATAAAAGCTAAAGGTATACAGTTGAAATATGTTATCAAGAGCCAATGATATTTCAAAATAGATAACTGAAGAAAGTACCACAAAATAATTAACCCTATACATACATACATACAAGGACCTCATTTAATCAATCTGCTATTGTAATCACTTCTTCTTTTCAGATACCAAAGACTACATAATAACTGTATTATTGAATGCCATCATGTTGCCGGTGGCTCGTTATCGTGTTACTTTAGGCAATCAACGCAAAATTACCATTGCCGAGGCAGTGGATCTCTTTGCCATACGTGTGAATTCTCTCGAAGAGTTGGATCAAAAGCGTAAGGAATTTTTTATTAAATACGGTGACATACACAGCAACTTAACGCCACTTATTGTTGTGGTGGGCGACATCAACATCAATATTCATGAAATTTATGTACACTTTGATGTGGCCTTGTACGAAATGCCAGATTTCATTAGTGCGCTGGATTGTTGTATGAAAATATTTCGTGTTTTAAATATATCATATCCTTCATCCAATGAATATTTGTGGACGTTTATGCAACGTTATTTCTATGAAATTGTGCTGGCCGATGACATGAATTGTCCATCAATGAGTTTATTGATTACATATTTAAAGTTTTAAGCATAAGAATTAAAGCGATAAATGGTTTTAAGACTTTTAACATAAGAAGTAGAGAGTTTAAATTAATAAAATTATAAAAATTAGGAATATTCTAATTAATTTATGTATTTAATATAGAAAATAAATAACGTATTTAAAAGGAAATTGTGTTTTAATTGGCATACATTATAAGTATGTCAAGTTTCTGCAGCTGCAGCAAGTCGATCAAATTAAACAGATGAGTGAAAATAATTCAAACCAATTTTAAAATTACACTGTGTGACAAATTTTACGTGGGACGTGTTACTATTTTTCTGGTAGGTATTGTCGAGTATAACAAAAATCTGTATTTTCCAAACACCTCGAAAATCTTGAGTTACGGGTAAAAAACCGGGATGTCGTACCCCTAGGCACTTATCAACCTCTAACTTAGTTAAATATCAACTGATTTTAAATTTTTAAACGGATATAGAAAGAAGAGACTAAGACCTTTTGAACCATATATATCTTGTTTCAGTAAATTTGAGATATATGTCTGTATTTTTTTTTATCAAATATAGTTTTTTTGTTTGGTTTTTTCGACACTTTTCAACTTTGTAGCAATTTTGTACTCTTTGTTTCTATATGTCTATTAAATTGTAATTTCATCATTCTGGAAGCTTAAATACACCGAAAGCGTATAAATAGAACGCGAAATACATCTTTTAACAAAAAGTCTTCTAATAAAATGCTTAATAAATCAGTAAATTTTTAGAGAATTTTTTAAAACAATTCTGCGAAGAAGGAGTACTTCAATTATATTTTATAAATAAAGTTATAAACAGTTCCAGTACAAAAATACTGCCGAAGAAAGAGTCCAAAGTAGAAAAGTGTTGAAAAAACCTTAAATTTTAAAAACCTTAAAAATAAAAAATCTTAAATTAACTGAAACAAGATATATATGCTTCAAAAGGTTTTAGTTTCTTCCTTCTATATCCATTTACAATTTTAAAATCAGTTGATATTTAACTTAGTTAGAGTTTGATAAGTGCCTACGGGTGCGAAAAATTGGGTTTTTACCCGTAACTCAAGATTTTGGAGGTGCCAAATTACGGCATTTGATACGACTCGTATTTTAAAAATATTTCAATAGAAATGATAGAGTTTTTGTTATACCCGACAATACCTTCCAGAAAAATAGTAACACTTTGCAGGTATTTTTTTTTGCCACACTGTGTTATTTGTCTTTGCAGATACGTAACACTGATTTAAGCAATTGAAGGTTAGCCGCGAAGAACGTTTTAAGTGACAAAATAATAATTTTGCAAGAGAGCCAAAAAACGTATTTTAAGGCAAGATTGTTTTTTTCGTTTAAATTTTTTTAGCGTATCGAAAATAATGATAACTAGCATTAACTTTTCTTTTTGTATCTCTGCTAAATTTATCAATTATTTTCGATAATTTTGTTTGCATGATTTATTAGTTACTTACAAAGTTTTCCACTGACTGACTGATTGTAATTGTATTTTGACGGCGATCAGATGCATAATTTTGGATGGTTTGATGTTTGAACAACGCAAGAGAGTTATGTTAATGGTAATCTGTGAAAAAACTGTTTTTTTAAAAATTGTCTTTTACAACGTTATTCGCGGCTGTGCTTCAATTGTTATTCTTTAATTATTCAGTTTTACTTGAGCGACTCTATTCTATTTAATTAACTCAGTTTTATGCATTCAATTTAATAAATTGCCCTTCAAAATATTCAAAGTGACTGTTTTATGATTTTTAAATTTTCTGTCTCATCACTAAAAGTAAGAAAATGATGCTTGAAGTTACGTGTATTGGAAAAATTTACTTTTGCGATTGAAAAAAAAAATTTCGCCTTTCTTCAAGTTTTAAAAAATTTTCACACTCATTTCTTTTAGAAAGTTGAAAATTTAATTTCAAACACCTGATGTTGTCAACTTGTGCATGATGGCTTAAAGTGGCAGCAAGTATGGGAATTTAGTAAAAGGTTTGGTTGATTGTGGGCTTAATAACAAAATCCTGCCACAACATAAAAACTCAAGCAGGAATTGCTGGAAAAATTAACACAAAAACTCTCAAGTATAATAACAATAAAAATATTAAAATAGTCCTTTTTTTGTGCATAAAAACCTCAAGTGCATAGAATTACTGAATTTTGTCTGTGTCTTCTTTTATAGTTCGTTGTCCTGGCAAATTTTATATTTAATCTACTAACGTCATCATTGTTATCATTCTTTTTAGGTCTCCACTTAACGCTGCCCTAAATTTTAGTTTTTTTAATTATTTTTTTAAAATTGCTCTTTTAAGGAAGAAATGGTTTTAAAGGATAATAGAACAAAAGAAAAAAGTTTTCAAATTATGAAAGTGTTAAAAAGTTTTTTAATAAAAATAACTGGCGGTTTTGTAACAGGCATTTAATATGAAATGACGTGCAAAAATTACTTTTCATAGTTTGTTTTATTTAATTTTTTCTCTCTGTTGGCTTCTATGCTTTCTATTGTACTTTATTTTGCAGACTTTATAAAACCACAGATATGAAAACTGCACTGCAATGTATTTGAGGTAGAGTTTTTATCTGCAACAATGCATAATTTGCTTTATGGTCAAATAGGATGTACATTAGGGGGATTCTCAAAAAAAGAAAATTTATTTTATTTCTTAGAACCAGGTTTCAAACTTTTGTTTAGTAGGTAAACAAATAGGCCTGTTAAAATATCAGCGTACCAAAAAGTTTACTGCAGAACATTCAGTTCTTTACTTATGAGAATCAGAATTAATAAATCAATTTATACCATGTAAATCGTATGGGAAATCAAAAAGAGCGATGCGCACCATCTCAGCATTAATATTATGAGCTGATATTTTAACAGGCCTATTTTTTTACCTAAATAAAAGTTTGAAACCTGGTTCTGAGAAAAAAAAAAAAACGAAATTTTCTTTTGAGCATCATCCTAATGTACATATGAATTGTGGAACATATTCATAATTGACAATGGTCAGTGACATAACATCTATGACAAAAAAATTATATAAGTATAAAAAAAATATAAAAGTATTAGCAAGGTAGCAGGGTTTATAGCATAAGAATGAAAAAGTAACATGAATCCTTATAATATTTAATGTGAAATAATTTTATTTTTTTTTCTATAAATATGTAGCAGACTAAGTCGTTTTTTATTTTAAGTACAATTTTAGAAATAGCAAATAGAGTAGGAAAATTAACAGAGCCTTGCGGTACACCTTAATATATCTTGTACTCATTTGATGAGATCCTGTGTACAACAACTCGTATAGTGAGATCACAGGACCTGTTACATAGGGATCGAGAGAAGTTATCACCGGCATGGATATCAATACATTTCGAAAAAAAAATCCTTAGAGGTATCTAGATCCCAAAACTAAATTTTTCCAAAATGGTGCTGTAGAGCGGCCCTAGGAAAGTCATACTGAATTTCGTTAAATAACCTGCTGCACTCTAGATCACAAGATGGAGGTTTACCATATTTTCCATCCCTTTGGTAAGTGCGGAATATATTGAAAGTAGGTAGGTAATTTTCAGGGTTATTAGCTTCTCCTTGCTAGGGGACTAGCGTAAAATTACCAACCAACCTTCCAGCATAATGGAAACTTACTAGCATGTTACAATATGCTGAAGAGGTTAGCTAATGAATGGGCTGGTATTTAAAAGTACCGCTTCAAGAGCAGCGCTGGCATAAAATCTGGCCCAGGAGAAGTGTTTTTAATTAATTTTTTTTTGTTAGATCATTAGAAAAATTTCAATTTTTCAATTTGACTTACTGACAAACTACAACATTGATGGTATCGCTCGTTTACTTCAATAGTGTTACAACTCAAAAATTAGTTTTTTTTAGTTAATAATGCAGAATAATGAATGTAGCATTTTGTATTTTATCTTGTGTAAAAATTTCATGTAAGTAGCTTGTACCATCACCTCCTGAGAGAAGAATATTTTTTTTTATATCTTCATTGAGTTGCAAGTAACTTGAACATTTAAATCTGCAAAACAGTTTTTTTTAGTTGTGACACTATTGAAGTAAATGAGCGGTGTGTCCTTTTTATATAATAAAAATGAGAATTTACTCAGAGAAATATTTTTTTTATAAGAACTGGATTGGTTCAAATTTGTTTTCGCTACGCTGTCCGTCTGTCCGTCTGTCCGTCACAGGCTGTTTTCTCGAGCTCTCGTAAAAGCTACGGACCTGAAATTTCTACAGAACTTTGGCCGCTAGAACAAGCAAATACATGACAAATCAAAGGGTGTTCCAAAAGGAACAACGAAAAATTTTAAAATCCTATGTAATAGAATTATATATAGAAACTTGAAATTTGCAAAGTTAGTGTATTTTTATACAGACTACAACAATTAACACTAAAATTTCAAAAATTTAAATTAAAGGGTGTTCTATCAGCTAATGTAATTTTGACAACTTTGTCTGTCTTGGAAACCGTGAGAGGCAAAAATGTTAAATTTTCAAAAACGCTAAAATTAAAAATTCCAAAATTAATAAATCACCAAACCGAAAAAAATCGCCAGAAACGAAAAAAGCGCCAAAATTAAATAAAAAGCCAAAAACCGAAAAAAACGCCAGAACTAAAAAAAACTCTAAAACTAAAATAAATCGTCAAAACCGAAAAAAATGCCAAAAACGCAAAAAAGGCCAAAAGCAAAAAAAGCCAAAACTAAAGGAGACGCCAAAAACCGAAAACTCCCAAAAACTAAAAAAAAAAAAATCCAGAACAATAGGCTAAAGTTCGTATAGTATTACATATCTAGTGACCGTTCGGAAGCCTTCGTGTGCGAGTCAAAGTCGCACTTTACTGAATTTATTTTAAAACTTGAGCTTAGTGTTGTGTTGCTTATAGTATACACATTTAGAAATTGTGTAGAGCTTGAGGAATATCGCTGCAAGGAATTGTCTACTTTCTATAAGCTTGTTACATACAAATTTAATTTCCTTTACCATTATTATTAGAATGCAGCAGTAACTGGAACATACTATTTCGAAACGAAAGCTTACAAGTACATTCTTACAATCCGTTTGACATTAATTCTTGTTTGCAATAAGGACATGCGAGGAGTTTATATGTCCTTAATATAAAATATATTATATAAAAGTAATAAGCATATTTTCGTAATCAGCGAACAAAAATTCATACGGATTAGTTATACTGGGTTAAAAAAAAATTTTTATCAAAAAAATTTCAAGGACTAAACTTAAAGCACACGATTTTTAACATTCTTACAATAACAGCACGAGATCCTGATATATTCATTAAAGAAAGAGATTTTTGGGAAGATTAATAATCCAAAAAGTATTTTTAAGCTAGGAGCACCATTCGTGAAATATTAAAGGAATAATACAAAAAGTGGTGTAAATTATGCAAATGCTAAATATCACTATATCTTTGAAACTAGAGCTGACGCCGTCATAATCAGGAGATAAAAATACATAAAGATTATAAAAAACCTTTTGTTGTGCAGTGTTATTTATCTTAAAATTATACACAGAATGAAACGAAACTGGCTAGACATTGCTTAAATTACCTCATTTAATGCTGATTAAAACTGCACTGCACCCAGAGAATATACACGCATACCTTGCGTATATCCTTAATTCAAAAAAAAAAAAAAATACATGTTATTCCAATTTGTAATAATAATACATATGTATTTATAAATATATTTTAATTAGTTATAAGTGGAGCACTTACACAAAAAGAGTAATAATTTCTAAATCAATTAAAATATTTGTAATATCAATTAAAAAATTAACTAAATTTTCACCTATAAAAAATTTACTAATATCAATTATGCTTTTCCACTCAAATTAATTAGTACAATTAAAAAAAATTTAATTAAATCAATTAAATTTTTAATTGAAAAAAATTGGTAAATAATTTTTTCTGTGTATAGAGAAATTTCACTTTGGCATAATTTTTGAGTAAATGAATATAAATATTCGAAATTTTTTTTGAATTTTGAATTTAATCCTTTTTTTCTAAAGAAGTTAAGCTCCTCTTTAAAATTTTTAGTGTGCAAAATTTTGTATTTAGAGCACTTGTTCAGAAGATATATATTTTCTACCACTTTTTATGTTTTGCGAACCACTGTGAGTCGTTTTTCTATTTAATATTTTTAACTCAAAATTTCTTTTGGATCTGGAGTGTATTTGCTGATAAAATTTAGATTGTAATATGTTATATTTAAATATTTATTTAAAGTATAATGCAAGGCCTATTTATCAGGTCAACGCAACTCTCACGATGATTTTTGTTTTTATGGTTTGTTTTCTTGTTTGAGCTGTCAAAAGTTATTTGCACCATATACTTTAGTTCATGTTTGTGTGTGTTTCTGACAACTTAAACATAAAGTTGTTTTTTGTATTGCTGTGTTTTTGTAGAGTTGCGTTGACCTGATAAATAGGCCTTGGTATAATGTTAGCTTTAAAAAATTGTATGTTTGTGGAAAAAAAAGGAAAAAGTACTTAAGTCAACTTAAGCTAAAGTTAAAATAATAAAGCAATCATAATTTTCCAATTAAAAACTACCATTTCATACAAAGGTAGTTTGTAATTGGAAAATTATGCTGAAGATAGTAATTTATTTTGACTTTCGATCCAATATGATTTAAATTTACATTTAAAACCCTTCAATTAATATGTTGCCGTGAGAAAGTAACATCTTTTAAAGGAATATGAAAAGTGTTACAGAAAAATCTCTTGAAATTTAAAAGTACTCTCCTGAAAAACTGATCAATAAGACTTAAGCCCTTTTTTGCCACAGATATGGCACATATCACTGTTTCATTGCCAAAGTGGTATAACTCAAAAAAGTTAGTTTTGTAAGAGCTCCGTTTTAAAATTTACATACAATTCAGTGCATTTCAAAAAATATTTTTTTTTTTCAAGAGGTTCATGTACAATGAAATTTATAAACAGAAAAAAGTATTCACCAATTAATTCTTTCACTTACTAATTTAATTGATTCAATTAAATTTTTAATTGATTCAATTAAATGTTTAATTGTATTAATTAATTTGAGTGGAAAAACTTAATTGATATTATCAAATTGCTTACAAGTGAAAATTTAATTAATTTTTTAGTTTATATTACAAATACTTTAATTGATATTACAAAATTACTATATTAATTTTTTGTGTGTATATGTATATAGCGCTATTTATGTATATGTTACAATAAAGTAGCGGTATATCCTAAGGACTATGTTTTGCCTAATTTTGCCCACAGCACAAAGCGCCATTTTTCTTTGAGAGCAAATTAAAAATTTACTCAAGCTCACTTTCTCTAAAGTTATACTTTAAATTTTGCTGTGCAGTGAACCAGTTTATTTAAAATATCATTGAAAATTTAATGTGCACTGAAACATTTTAATTTATTTGCATTCCCTTTACATTATATTTTTTTTTATGTGCTGAAAAACTCAGTAAACTATACCGAGCATATTTTAAAAGATTACAAAATACAATTTTCCCTTAAGATGTTTATGTATGCAAATACAAGAAGAAAAAGGAGAAGTTTCCATTTATTTCCTTGTCTTGTAAATAGCGTGTACACTCAAGGCTCTAACTTAAGATCTTTAAGGTGGCGCGCTTCTTCACAATTTATTTCAACAATATAATACTATTTCATTTATTCTCTATGTACTCCGTAATACAGAGTCTGTATAACATTCTGGTATTATTTATTTGTTTGCATACAAGTTTATAAAGGATACGATGCTCCTTTTTCCTTGCAACTGCAACAGTACTCAGTTGAATGCTTGAAAATTTTATTTTGTGTAGGTTCATTGACAGTAAGCAGTAATGGCGCATTTGTTTGCATTCACACATGCAGCCATATTAAATATTTATAAAAAATTAAAAAAGTATATAACATATTTTATAAAATTTTAATACTTATGCGCCTTTCGATGGCCTGCAAAAAAAATAGAAATGGAAAATGTAATGAATTGTCATGAAAGAGGGAAGAAAATTTAATATCTTTTAGTTTTGTTTACAAAAAAAAAATCTTAGGAATGGAATCCCTTGAGTGTTAAATGAATTATTTGTGTCAGCTTTTATTTGGTTGATCGGTGTTTTTAACATTATTTCTTCTTAAGGAGGTCTTGGTTCTGCATATTATATTCAGACCTTCACTATTCGGTCGTTTTATAAATGAAAGAATTTTTATTAAAGAGAGATTTTTAGATTTAATTGAACTGTAGTCAATTTTAATCAGAAATAACTTCTTAATCGGGCTTAAGTTCAGTAATTTAAATTTTTATTGAATGAAAAAAATTCCAAAAAAAAATTTAATTTCATTTGTGTGAAAATTTTTCTCTTTTGCGACTACATAAGCAATACCTAAACGGTATTAGGAATCATTCAAAGGAAGTTTATAAGAGATCTTAGGTACATTTTTGTTGTGGATTGTTTCCTTGCATTTTGAACGGTTTGCTACCTATGGACCTGAACAGGGGAAAAAAGGTAAAACAAATCCAATTTTTTTTAAATTTTTTTGCAATTTTGATCTGGAAGATGAACCGCTGCTTTGTCTCCGGTGTGTTGTGGTGCATCCAAGTTTTGTCCACGGTTACGAAATGGAGCAAAAACTCGATCATATTGTGTTTGAACAACGCCAAACACTCCTGCAAAAGTCTCACACTGTTGCATTTGTGATCGATTGTAAGCAAACGCGGCAGCCACCCGTCTTGCGTTAAGCTTTCTTATGTCCAAGTGATCATTGAAAATTGAAACATTTGAGCAATGTGAGATTCCTATGGCTTTCATAATCTCTCTTACTTACAATCTCCGATCGCCTAAAATCATATCGTGAATTTGTTTAATTATTTCGGGTGTAGAGAAATCTATTAGGAGTCCAGAACCTTCGGCATCTTCTTTAATTGTACAGCCATAAAGAAATGCAATAAACCACTGTTTTACTACCGAATTAATGGTGAAGAGTCTCCACGCATTTATCAAGCTTAGCCTTGGTTTGGGTGATGATTCCTTTCCTCAAAAAAAAATAATTCTTTATGAGCATATGAAATTCACTTTTTAACATTTTCTTCTAAAAATACGCGATAGTCTGCTATCAACAGCTGCCAAACACGAACTAAATAAATCAACTTCTTCAAATTTAGACAGGTGTCAACTGACAGTTGTTTGTTGACAGGAGCAGTGTACTTATTTCAACTTACAGGCGGGAAGTGCAAAAAGTCACGGACTTGTTGACCTCCCCTCGCAACAGGTGAGAATAATAAATCAACAACTATTAAGCTTCTAGATAATATAGTTTTTTTAAACCTTTAAGCTTATTAAATATGCATAAATATCCCAATAAGCAATTTTGCTTGAAATCAAGTGTAAAACAAGTGTTATTCAAGTCAAACAATTTAATTCAATAGCATTCTCGAGTGAAATGGGAACTTGAATTCAATTCGAACAATTCAATTGTATTACAATTCAATTCAAGCCTTGAATTATACTGTGATTCAAACTTGTAATGGGTGTTTTTTATTGAGGTATAGAACTTTAAGTTGGCATCACTTTTTTAACTGGCGGCCATTTTGTCAGCTGTCAAGTGATTAATATTTAGTTTGGTTTGCCATTTCATCATGAACAGGTTGACAAAAGAACAACGCTTGCAAATCGTGCAAATTTATTTCGAAAATAATGGTTCAGTTCGCGAAGTTTACCGCAAGCTCCGTCCATTTTATGGTCGACATAATCGTCCATCAGAGCAATTAATTCGGTTAACCATGGATCGTTTTCGCACTACGTTTACTCTATGTGATAATACGCATCCGCAGAGACGTCGAACAGTGCGCACCGAAGAAACAATTGCCGCTGTAGAGCAAAGTGTTGAAGAGGACCCGAATGAATCGATTCGCCACCGTGCACAGCAATTGGAGCTTTGTCCATCAACTTTATGGAAGATTTTGAAGATTTTGAATGTGGGTGAGTTGTGGTTCCAACAAGACGGCGCTACATGCCACACAGCGCACGTCACAATCGATTTATTGAAGGAAACATTCGATGAGCGCATAATTTCGCGGAATGGACCTGTCAATTGGCCACCAAGATCGTGTGATTTGACACCATTGGATTATTTTCTTTGGGGATATGTGAAGTCGCTCGTCTACGCCAACAAACCAGAAACGTTAGGGGACTTGGAAGCCAACATTCGTGGCGTTATTGCCAACATACGGCCCCATATGCTCGAAAAAGTGGTTGAAAATTCGACCTGTAGAATTGGCTTTATTCGAGCCAGCCGCGGCGGCCACATGCCCGAAATCATATTTAAACATTAATGGCATAAAATTATCCTTCCAATAAAGCCAAATTGATGGACATTAAAACGATTTTCTTGTGTTTTATTTCAATTCGAAGTTCTATACCTCTAAAAAAACACCCTGTATTATTATTGAATTCAAGTATATTTCAAGCTTCAAAAGCAATGCTTTTTAAATAGAAAGGAAAATGCAATAGACAAGTTTTCTTATGATAATTTTCTGCATATCTACCTTCACTATTGTTTTCACGTTTCTAATCACCTGTTGTCTTTTAAAAAAATTTTTTTTTATTTATCTTTGATATTTTTCACCACAACTTCAATTTTATTAAAAAAATAAATTACGTATTTGACAAGGTTTGAACATATGTACATATGTATATCTATGTTGTTTGATTTTTTTATTTCAAAATATTTTAAAACTTTAATATTACTTGAAAAAATGCTTGAATTCAACTTTGTTTCCACTTAAATTTCAAGTGCTTGAATTTTAATGTTTTGAGTGCTTATTGGGATACTGCACATGTATAATAAAATTCATAAAAAGAATAAAATATATTAGTTCGTTTTATATAAACTTAATGTATTTATAAAAAAAAAACTGGGCGCAACCAGATTGGTTGTGTGTCATCTTTTTTTATTCAAAGGATACAATGCATGCAAAATGACATTCATCTGTCCATTCGTTCTATACACGTACTGTTAGACATACTCCTAAAGCCAAGATGTTGCAATAATAATCATACAGGAGCAGTAACTAGTCAGTCACGTCCTGAAAATTGCACAGTAGCTGCTCATGGTGGTGTTGTTCAGAGAATATTTATTTGTGCACTTTTAAGCTTTATTATCATTATTATCATTGCCATCACCAGCAGCAGCAGTCCTGGCTGGTTGTGCTTATTCGTGTTTGAATCCTTTCTACATACATACGTTCAATTCCTAGATTAACGTGCTGCATATAAGCACATAGTTTTTATATGGAAAACACGTGTGTATATATTTATCCGACAATTATTATTATAAACCCCTATACTCTGCAATGCTACTTTTTTAATGTATTTATTTATTCTTTAATATTGTCACACACTGCCATCGGGCATTAAGGGTACGTAATAAATGCACAGAAAAAAATAATCCTGCAATAAACAACTTTAATTGAAAATAAAACCAAAAATCAATTAAAATTTTATTTAAGAAAATTAAACTTTTGTTAAAAAATTTCATTAATTACAAAGTTTGAGTGACTCAATTTTACTTTAAATTGATTTTGTGTTTTATTTTCAATTAAAGTTGTCTATTGCAGGAAAATTTTTCCTGTGTACCTTCGTAGCTCTCGCCTTTAAAAAAAAGGTGTCAAAATGTTAAATGGTAGACTCTTATATACATATATGTACTCGTATGTTCGAGCTTCGAACATGAAAACTAAAGATATATACACGCATAAAGTAAAGTAAGTGTAAAAAATATGTATGCCCATGAATTTGTGAGTGCGCACAATGGGGTGTAAAATCAAGAAATGTACATTTACTGCTAATTCAGTAAAAACTGATACCCCGGCCTCGACTCCTCTAAAATAGCCTCTTTTTAGTCGCATGTATGATAAATTTTGACTAATTTTCAAGACAGTTTTTGATAGCAAAGGGTGCTTTTTTATAGAGTGACAAAAGTTTAAATCATAACAAAGCAAAGGAAATATATTTTTAATATCAATGAAACGGGTTTTATTAGAAAGAAAATTGTATGATATTAATATTTAAATATGATATCTACAATGTGGCCGCAACAGCTGGCGCGTAGAAGGCGTAATCTGGAACAGCAATTTTGACCAATTTTTCGCAGTATTTGCGGCAGTACTTCACCCATAACTCATGAAATGTTAATTTCGAGGTGTTCAATTGTTTGTGGTTTATCGACATAGACAATTGACTTAGCAATGCCCGTAGGGCCCAGGCCTAGCGCGGTATCGTTTTAGGGGCGGCAAAATTTTGCGAACCCTAACAATTAAAATTTTAAAGAGGTTTATATTGACAATTTTTATCAATCAATGAAAAATTGGGAATATAATTCTGATCTTATCCGTTAATTTATCGGTGCTTTGTAAATTTTTTACATTTATATGATGATATTCTAAAACGCTTGCGTAGACCATTGTGCACTGTTGATATTTAACGACAGTTCTGGTAAGTGTATTTTACATTTTTATTTACGAAACTAGAGCGCAATCTAGTTAGGATCTATTAACAAGCAGTGTTTAAAAACTTCTGATTTGTGTAATTGCTTTTACTTCTGCTTACGCTTCTGCTTCTGAAAATTTAAACAGTCGCAGTCAAAGCGAACGCATGAAAAATTATACACAACGGAGAATTTCAACACTCGACATGTTCGAATAGTTTTTTACTAGACTATAGTTTTTTTTTTTTGCAAAAAGTGTTATTGAAACACAACAGAGAAGAGTGCATTAATTACATGAATTTGGAAAAAAAAATGTGAAAAAAGAACATTTTTGAATTAAAAAGAGGCATGTATGACATATTAGGGTGGATAGATATGTTTAGATTATATTGCCAAATATTGTTAGCAAAAAATTAGGCAGTGACTCCTAGTCCATAGTTATTCTGAAGGAAATGAGAAAAAAAATTTACTTTATTTTTGCAAAAAAAAGTGCATAATAAAATAATTTTTTCGACGTAAAATGTTGATAAAATTTATTTAGTGGACTCTTAGCTACATTATTGCCATATATAGTAAAACGCTAAATGGCACCATAGTTTGAGGGCACACTGATTTTCGAAAACTATGGAGAAACATAAAAAAAATTGGTAACCAAAATCGCCAAACTGAGTATAGGGGTTTACTACCCTTTGGTAATACTACCGAAAATATACTGTCAGGACCATGCGGATTTGCACATATAATGCACAGTGTAATTTCAATATTTATAAATTCCATATTTAATATTAAAAGTCTTTTCTTTATAGTGCAAAAAGTGCAGCATATCTCACGGGGCCTAGGGCGACATCAAACATAATCCGCCACTGCCATTGCCAGTAACATTCTGACCATCATCGTTTTTGAAGACACATGGGACAACGACTCCGCCAGCCCATAAAGCGCAGCAAACAGTAATTTTCTGTGGATGTAATGGAGTTTCGACAAAAGCATATAGATTCTCCTCACTCCAAATGCGACAATTCGGCTTATTTACGTACCCATTTAACCAGTAATGGGCTTCACCGGAAAATGGTAGACGTTCACGATGAGTTTGACCAATAGAACAATTATTTTGATTAAAAATTTCAACAATTTACACGCCATGCATGCTCTGGTGTAAGTCGATTTATAATGAAACTTCAAAGCAAACTAAACAAAAACCTACTATCAGCCTTTTAACAGTTTTTCTCCCCATTGTGCGGCACTCAAGAAATGTATAAAATTGATTTAAATTATAAATAAAATAAAAGACAAAATAAAAGAACGACAAAGAGAAGAACAAATTCAAGTTTAATTTCATGTAAATTTTAAGATAATGTTCAAGAAATTGAGCAGATAAGATTAATAAAGCACCTTTAAAGGATAAGAATACAAATTAAAGGATAAACATCGATATACGTTGCATATTTTACACAAGCTAATAAGCCATAACATGCTCAAGAAATATCAAACATTATGATACATAGTATTATCCCTGTTCACTTTTTTTTCATTATTCTTCAACGATAATAAAAAGGTCTTGAAAGTGGAAAATTGTGTTAAAAATAAATGACAAATGCACGTATTCTTTATAGATACATTTACGTGCATACATATGAGCTTATACGAAATTGCAAAAACGTAGATAAAACTTTATTTGAATATCTGATATCTCAGCTGCCAAAGCGTGGAAATGTCATTTATGTAATTGAAGTAGTTTATACAAGCATGACAAATTGTTTGGTATTCTTTATATATTAGTGCGTAAGACTTTTAAATATAATTTTATAATCGATATATTTAAATTT
Organism: Tachina lurida; assembly: GCA_944452675.1. Taxonomy (NCBI): domain Eukaryota; kingdom Metazoa; phylum Arthropoda; class Insecta; order Diptera; family Tachinidae; genus Tachina; species Tachina lurida. The sequence continues at coordinate 111,369,217 of OX101756.1, forward strand.
TAAATTCAACACTGAACTTAATTTAAATAATATAAAATTTTGTGACAAGCTTTAATTTGGGGTTATATTGTTTGGCAAGAATATATTATATTTATTTAAAAATAAAATATGATCTATTTAAGTATTTAGTATATAAAATAAAAAATAAAAATTATGAAGGTGTAGTGGCCTTCGAAAACAGCTAATTGTTCCGTTCTACTAAGTATTTGTCAGAATATTTACAACTAACTTTGATGTTATTTTTTCATTAATAACTATCACATGTAATTTGGCTTACGAAATGATACGAACTTAAGCCTAATAAAAACATATACATTAAAATATAAAATAGTTTGTATGTTATTGCTGGTTAAGCACATGTAGGTGCATTTCGTTGGTGCTAGGCAAGTCAGCAGTAGTATCCTGCAGCGCAGGATATTAAAAAGCAATGGTGAACATTCAGTTTGTTATTTTTAAGGCAGCTGTAAATAGTTAAAACCTCTACATATTTTTTTAATTCAAAGCTCATATATTATGTAGAAAAAAAATTATAATAGGACCAGAACTAGGAAAATTTCCACATACCAACAGTACGGCTAAAAAATAAATTCTCTCTGTAATGCATGGTTATTTATTGGCCAATTTACATTATGTAGATGTTCCAATGAATCAATAGAGTTCGATACACTTCTGTCACCGATGAGCTTCTTCGTCCTCTCCTGTACGCGGTCGAGCAGCCCTAAAAAAGACTTTGAAGTGCCGGCCCATACATGATAGTTGCACTCCATTTTCGGTCGGATATAAGTAGTGTAAATAGTAAGATGATCAGATGAGGTGAAGTATCGCTTGCACCGTTAGAATGCTTGAATGCTGCTTTTAAAACTTGAAAAATATGTTCTGTCCATCGAACATCACACTGAATTTTCATGCCAAGAACATTCAGAGCTTTATATTCCTTAATATTTATACCCCCATAGTTATAGATGGTTCTTACGGGCGTTAAAATCAACATTATTCGCATGACCCTATTCAGAAATTTTTGTTAGCTCACTGTTCAAGGTATCATTCATAATTAGCCGCATTGCCTCAATCTCAACCTCAACCTCAAACTGCGTCAAATTTGGTCTATTGCTGAATGAGAAAGAGTGGAAGATGCTGCTATTGTCCGTGAAACAATAGATAGGATTGAAAGTTTGACATAGAAGATCATTTATAAAAATAAGTAATAGAGTTGCTGAAAGAACGGAACCTTGCGGTTCCCCTGAATTTATCTTGAACTCGTTTGATGAGATCCCATCTATAAGAATTCTTATAGTGCGATCCCTGACGAAACTCGATAAGAATCGAGAGAAGTAATCACCATGGTCAATACATTTTAACCAAAGTGCATCATGCCACATTCTATCAAGCTCCTTGGAGATATCTAGAGCTACCACCTTACTTTCGCCAAAATGGTGGATTGAATTACACAATTTCTCCAAGAAGAGGGCAGAGAGACCCCTCCGAAAACCATACTGCCGATCGTTGAGAAAGCTGTTGGACTCCATATAGCTCGCAAGATGGTAATTCACACGATACTTTCCATCACTTTGGAAAGTGCAGAACATATTGCGATTGGGCGATAATTTTCAGGGGTTTGAGCTAAAGAGCACTAAAAGCTGCTACTCAGCAAAAAGTACTGTTTCCCAGAAGCGTATTTTTAAGAAAGTAATGTTACAAAATTAGCTGCTGTTGCGCAGCTTTTTTTTCTATATGAGCCAACTAGAAGCAATACATTCAGCTTCCAAAAAGCTATGAAGTTTGTGCTTTACTGAGGTGCTTCAAAAAAGTACGAGTAATACTCAGATGCAAGAGTTATTGGTTTTTCAAATTTTCTGTGATAATTTTCTACTTGGTTAGAGAGCCCGCCTCATGACAGTGCTTTTCAGAAGCATTTTTCGAAGCTTGTGTTATCAAGTAAGCAATGCATATCTTCCCTTAGTTGTTAGTGCTTTCAAATCTGATGTTTTTTTGCTGGGCATATGTACTTTTGTAAAATTTTTATTAAATGTCAAACATGCATTTAGAAAATATTTCTCATCAAACACAAGCGGCAAGTCAAACATGTGCTGCAAACACAGACAAGTTCGAATTTATTATTATCAAAAGAACAACAATAATAGCAAACTCAGTTGAAAAATGCAATCCCCAGCACTTGTTAAGTAACATTCTTAAAAGAGATGGTTGTGTGAATTTCATACGAGGATGAATGCATCTCCTTGCATTAGTGTCAGTTGCGAGTTTCTATTTGCGGTGACGTTTTCTTCTAACACAATTGTAATCAGTCATATATTCAAAAATATATGTGTATGCATGTATACATGATGCCTTTTACGTATCTATGCGAGTGGGTTCCAGTGATCGGCATTGAACCATTTTTTCGCTATTCATACTGACTCATGAAATTTTAAATATAAGTGAGTAGACATCATTTAAACTCAACTACTCTGATTTACTCCTACTCACAAGGACATTGATTTATAAGTATAGGTTGAATTAAATGGGTTTGAAACAACTTTTGATTCAAACGCTCTCAAACTAGTTCAAAAAGAGCTGTTGGACACAAGTCTAGTCATACCACACTCACACTAAAAAAACCCACTTCAGTTTGATCTCTAATTTCAAGAAAATACTTATACTATTCACATTGATTCAGCTCACTTAACTCATGCATGTATGCTTATTTAAAAGTTTAGTCATTAAACAGTTTGCACGTAGTATACAATAGTAGTAAATAGCGTTGTTGTTCAATTCCTGCAAAATAAAAACAAGAAAGCACCAGAGAAAAACATAACCTCATAATGAGAACTTTAATGTTCGTATGCGGAGTTCGTATTATGAATCATACTTATTTTGCATCGTCCATAGGCATTGAGTTAAAGAGAGTGGAAATCAACAATGTCATAAATGTTGCTAAGTGTGGGTTCGATGCGCACTTCAAACTTTCGAGTAAATATGATTCATAAACAACATTGCAATAAGTACGTATGAGTGCGCATAAGTACAAGAAATTATAAGTCATGATGCAACTCTACTCACTTTTTCCCTACTCATTGCTGTTCTATGGTGAGTTCACAACCATATGTATATACGTATGGGCATTTTCACAAAACAGTGAAATTTTTGTAACGTACGATATTGAGCAACTCAACTTGTTTTAGAAAAAACTTGAACTTTTTTTATAATTTCTTTATGTACTTTTGTAGACCGTGAGTAGAGCTACTTTTGGCAAAAGATAAGGAAAAATCGAACCGCATTGATCTGAAATATGTGCGTGACATAAAGCTGACATTTCTGTGGACTTACCCATACTTAGTTTAAATGAGCATTCCTTACCATTTGTTATTAATGACATTTATCAGTATTTGCAATTGTTTCTGTTCATCAAGGCAATAAATCTGTTATTCTGCTTTTATCACCATAATACTGTCTTAAGTTAATACAACATTTGTAAGGTTGTCATTGTTCGGTATATGGCCAGAGAGTTAGAGTTTTTCTTTTCCCGGACTTTTTCATTTCCTGGGAAAGCGGGAAAGATTTTTCGGTTTCCCGGGAATTCCCGCCCAGTACAAAACAATACAAAATATTTTTAAATTAAATTTATTTCAACAAAAACAAATTATAATTCATGAGATCGATTAAATAATAACGTTTTATACACACATTATTCAAAAAATAATACCGTTTCCGTTCTTTATATAATAACACATAGATACCAATATTATAAAAAAGAAATTATACGAGTATTATTATGAAAAAATCATTGTTAAACTTAAAATTGCTTTAACAAACGAATTTTGTATGGCAAAAACCAGTTTTAACGCATGCTTTAACTTTAACAATCGTTTTTGCATAAGGGCATATTTCTTTGGAAATAGGACTTTAGTATAGAATAAGCTGTTAATGCTGTTAACCTTACTATTTACCAAAGAGAATCTGTAATTATTTGTAATTTTCTTTTATATACTTGTTCATTTCTGTATTTTACTTTTATGAATTGTTGTAGAATTAAATTTTGATCGTCGCGTTCTGCTTTTTCCAAATAAAGACATCTAAGTCTCAGAATGAATGTGTACCAGATGTAAACTCGGCCTTAGTTGTTGTAAAGCTTTAGCTATTGTGATATTGCCATCACCTTATTATTGCACCATCGCATTAATAAAGTGAATAACGACACTTATCAAGGAATGTGTACATGCAAATTAAGTTGCCATAACAAAATCAAAAAATCCCGGGAATTCCGTACAAATTTCCCGGATTTTTTTCCCGGTAAATCCCGTATGAAAAACACTACAGAGAGTAGAAGCATTATGCAGTGATTTTAATAACATTTGTGGCATGTAAAATTAATCACCCGTATTGCGTATGTCGAGTGGAATATTCGACTACGAGAATTTTGTATATGATTTAAACAAACTTTGTACAAGTTTCTTTTATTATATGGCAAATTCTCGTAGACGAATATTCGACTCGACATACGCAATACGGGTGAATATCTAAGTTCAAAGGGTCATCATAACAAATGCTAAGATAGAGAATGTCTCTTTCATAAGATTACTATTGCGATGAATTTGCTAATTACTAAGCTTATTGTGCGCTAAACAAAGCTTTATACGAAATTCAATTGCATCTAGGTTATATTATTGGAAACATGGATAAAATATTCAGCATATCATCTATCTAACAAAATTGTAAAGAGATTGTTTAGATATTTTATTAAAAATATGTAAATTTTTTACATTATTATAGTATTGTTTGGTTCAAAAAGAAATAAATAACAGAAATAAGCGCGATATCATTGAACTCGCACAAGAATGGAAACCTATAATTACGAAAATTAACACAAAATTCTTGTAGTGTAATTTGCACGTATAGAAGCTGTATACCATATGTAGCAGTTTGGAGTATTCTCATTAGCTGTGATAAACACTTCTCCGCCTGCCTATTTCATCATTAATTTTCGCTTTAAAGTTTAAAGGCGAAGAATATATCTTGTATGTATGTACATATGTGCATTTGTAGTATGTGTATACCACATTCTTATTGAACACACAGATGTCGTATTTTTAATTTTAAGCGCAGTGCAAAAAACAGAAAAGAACTGTTTTACACATTTCAACGACTGCCTTTCAACAGCAACACCTGCTAAAAATCTGCTATTGTTGTTGTTATTATCTGAGTTTCATATGAAATTTATGAAACAACTGATGAAAAAAAAACCACTAATAAGAACTACAGAAGGTGTAAGCGAAAACTGAGAAAAGAACACGCAAAAAATGGTGCTTTGCCAGAAACAAGAATCCTTATTATGAAAATAAAAAATAAAAAATAAAATATATAATTTTTTTGCTTGTTTTGTGTTTGTTTTTTTAATTACAAACAGATACAAAAAGTAACATTTTAAGCAACTGAAACCATATCATACACTCACTCTACCTTTTAGACGAGGGCAAGCTGAAATGTGCTTTTTAGAATCATTTTGTTTGTTCTTCCCGAAAATTGTTTTTCGCCGCTCAGTACTCGCACGTTTTGGAAGTACCCAAATTTCTTAGAGCCACACCGTGAGTTTATTACAAATATCTGCTTAATAAAAAATTTTCCGTAGGCAAATTGAGCCATAACGGCCATAACGGTTCTTCGTGAGAAAAGTTAATATTCGTGGGACGTCAAATTAAGTGAAAACTGCAATAAAATAGCTAGAATTGCAGCAGAAACAGAAATTAGCCTGTTTGGAAATGCATTACTGCTTTGCATCAAAATTTAATTTAAAATGCAATACAAGTTCGCTGAGAGTCTTTATTTTAGTAGTATCCATATTAAAACTGTTTGACATATTTGACATTCAATTGAACGTTATCTACTTCAGCGAAGCACTTTAGAACATTTAACTTTTCATTTGCATCGCATTGATGCGTTTACGAACAGTCCTAATATTTCACACATAGAAAAACCATGAGGTAAGTTAATCTAACTAATTTCAGTTGCTAATTTAATAATAATGCAGGCTACACCAATTAAGACTGAAATTGAAAAAAAAATCAAAATCAAAGGGTGTTCTATCACTTAATGTAATTAAGACTATGTAATTTTGACAACTTGCTGCATCTTCGAAACTCTTGAAATTTTCAAAAAAAAGCTAAAACTAAAAACTTAAAAAAATACTGAAATGAAAAATCGCCAAAACGAAATAAACGCTTAAATGAAAACTATCACCAAAAATAATATAAATCGCTAAATTGCTAAAAACTAAAAAAATCTCTTAAAACGAAAAAATCGCCCAAACGAAAAAAGCACCAACTCTCAAAAATTGGTAAAACTAAAAAATTACCGAAAAAATTGCAAAAAATAGAAATAATTTCTTAAGCGAAAAACACCAAAATTACAAAAAAAATTTGTAATATAAAAAACGCCAAAACGAAAAAATCGTCAAAAAGGAAATAAGCACTAAAATCGAATATAAGACGCTTAAACTAAAATAAATCGCCAAAACAAAAAAAAAATAGTCAAAAAGCACCAAAAGTGATAAAAATCGCTAAAATTAAATTAATCGCAAAAAAAACGCTAAAAAGTAGCTAGTAGCTAAGGACACCCAGTTATAGCTATGCTGCTTAGCTATATAAAACTAACTTAACGTGTTAAATAACAATGTAATAAAATTGTATTATATGATGATGTAAAAGTCGCCGCAAAATTTTCAAAACGTTTCCATTTATTTCCCATTATTTTCTTTTTTAGCGCCGTACGAATAAATTAAATGTATTGTTTTTGGCCGGCGGCGACTGTTCTCTGGTTTGTGCTTATGAGCAAAAACAATAGAAAAACAAATTGAACAATCCTTCTCATTGTTTTTGTTTCACTCACTTCAAAGAACGAAACAAAACAAAATTAAACAATTTGTTTCGTTTATTTTCGTACTCTGGTTTCAAGAACAAAGAAATCAAAATAAAAGTAAATTTATAACTGTAATATTATTTATTATCGATTATTTTTGTTACGAAAATCACGTCTTAGCTTCTGTGGCGTGAATTAAATAGCATAGCTATAAAAAAACTAAGTAAAATCGCCGAAACTAAAAAAATCGCCAAACATCGAAAAAAAAGTTTATCGGGTACTTAATATTTTTTTTAAATGTCTACATCAGGTAAGATATTCGATTATAAGATCGTACAGTATTACGTATCGATGATCACAAGCAGAAAGGCCCTAACTCGTATTTTCCTAAATTTGAGTTTTTCAGTAATTCCAACACATTTCACATAAATACATCTCGTCACAAAAATTTATTGCGATAGTGTAAAAAACAACGCTTTTACAAGCAGTTGTAGAAGCAGTTGTACTGTTTATTATTATGGTTTTACCTTCTCCTGTAAAGTTGCAATTATTTAAGTTAGGGCCTTTCTACTTGTGACCAACTATATGTAGTGTCCATACGGATACCTTCAAGTGTGAGTAAAAAGCTCAATATTCTGAATTAATTTCTGCAAAACTAAGGTAAAAATTAAAAAGTCCTCGTGAAAAATGTTATTCATCACGTGACGTGTGGAAATTTCTTACGATAACTAGTTTCGCAGTAGAAATTTATGATTGGAGCATCATGCAAAAGGCAAATGTTTATGGTAGTATTTATGGCTTTAAAATATTTTAAGCGAATTTTAAAACTTACCCCATAGTATGGCCTTAAAACATTCTAAGTCAATTTTAAAACTTACCCCATAGTTTTACTACTTACATTAAGTAAGAACGGGCAGCAGCAGATGTGTTTTAATTTTAAACAACAAGAAAAAACCAAAAAAAAAAATTTAAAACGATATAAAACACAATCCTTGCAATAGGACGCGTGGTTTAAAAAAAGAAAGAAGAAACACTGAAATATTCTTTTCTCTTTAACACACACACACACACACACACACCGTACTTAAAAAAGCATACGACTTTTTAAGAATATAATTGAAATTAACGCTAAAGAAACATAAAAGAAAAAAAAACAAACTTAAACCTGCATTAACATACATACAACAGACGTTTTATGAAACCAAGAAAGTTAATTGCAGCTTATTTCTACTAAGTGAATGTGTAAATGTGTTTGCTCTTGTAGTACAAGGACGAAAGTCTGTTTTAATACTTGCTACAACTATCATTTTCTTGGCAAATAGTAACTAACTTACAGATGCTGTTGTTGTTTACTCGGTGTACCAGCAATTAAAACTTAAAATAATTATTTTTAGGATTTACAGACGTATTTCTTGGCTTCCTTTTTAAAATTGCAGCTGCAGTTAACGTTTCTTTCAATGTCATTTAATAAGTGTTTGATAACGTTTCTTAGAAGACTAAAAGCTCTTGAGTATTTCGCTGATGCAAAACGCATTTGTCTTTTTCTGTATGTACAGTCGATTTTAAGTTCATACATGGTTTCATCACGGTTATTATCCAGTTGCTGATGAGCATTTTGGATGGCTGTCACCGATACATTATTGAAGGCGCCTTCTATGTCTAGGAAGGCTGCCAGGGTGTATTGTTTGTGCTCTAGGGATCTCTCTATGAACCTTACCACTTCATGTAGTGCTGTTTCTGTAGAGCGTCCCTTAAGGTAGGTATGCTGGCTAATTGAGAGTATTGACGATCCTAACAGCCGTTGCCATATTAGTCTTTCCAACGTCTTGATCAGGAAAGATGAAAGGCTGATTGGTCGGAAGTCCTTTGCGTCTTCATGACTTCTTTTCCCACTCTTTGGAATGCAGACAACTCTGACTTTTCTCCAGCTGGTCGGAACGTAGCTAAGAGAGAGACAGAGTTTATAGAATTTAAAAAGCCAGGGGATGATGGAGCTTTTCGCACTCTGTAGCATCTTTGGCATGGTGCCATCCGGACCTGGTGATTTAAACGGTGAGAAGCTATCAATTGCCCAAGAGATTGTATATACAGATAGTATTTCATTATCAACAGCGTGTTGTTGCCCACTGATAAAGCTGTTCGCACTAGGCGTGTCCTTACAGCCAGGAAAGTGGGTGTTGAGTAATATGTCCAAGGATTCACGCACACACCCTATGGCAATGCCATAATCCCTCAGTTGAAAAAATTGGCATAGCCATGCCAACCAAAATTTAGTATTATATTTCACGTGCTTCTACTTATCCGATTTTTACGAAAATTGGCGCATACCCTAGACTCTAGTTCAAATTTCTTAATCCTGCAGTTAAAAAAGTGGGCAGGGTCACGCCCCGTAAAAATGTAATGTAATATTTTAAGTGCTTCTATTTAAAAGAGTTTTACAAAACTTACCACATACCCTGAGCTCTAAAAAAAAGACTCAATGATGCATTAAAAAAAAGTGGGCTGGCCTACGCCCATGAAATACTAGTGTTAAATTATAAGCGCTTTTGCATAATCAATTCCCACGAAACTCGGCAAACAGTTTAGTCTCTTAGAATAATATAATATTTGTCGTTGTATCAAGGCTTTGCTGATTATATTTATAGCGAATCAATGGCTTTAACGAAGTATTTTCGGATCCCCTTGAAATTCGTTACATCGAAGTTTCACTGTATTTGAAAAATTGATCCGGAGCAGGTGCCTGAAAATATAAAATTTTAATATAAAACTTTTTCAGAAAGATTGAACCGACTTATAAAATAAACCTAAAATAATTGGATATAACAAAACTAATTCAGTTAAAACATTTTTATAAGTACCATAGTTTCTTCTTTCAATATTCTTAAAAAATCATGTCATGAGCCTACCTGCCTAAATATCAACAGAACCAAAAACCTCATTAGCTTCACCAGGAAGCACCTGAGGAATCTCTTGGCCACATTAACTGGCCACTGCACTTTTGAAACCCACGCTAAACGTATGGTTCTCCCGTATAATGATTACTGCTACAGCTGCAATGATGAAAAAGAGGAGGAAAGCATTTCTCATCTTCTCTGCTTCTGCCCTGCTTTGGATGATCTCCGTCTGCACTTCCTTGGTAGGCTATCCTTCAATAGCCTGTCCGAGTTATCGGAAATAAGACTTAGAAACCTAAGTCTATACATTAGGAGCAGCGGCTTATTCTACTACTTGCAACTTACAGGTAGCACAAAGGAATCATCGTATTGGACCCAAGAGAGCTGGACCCCTAAACTGCATTCTTCGCCAGCAGCCTGCTAACCTAAGCTAACCCAAGTCTGCGGAAATAATTTCTGATGCAAATTCTGATGTAATTTCAAAGTTTATGTTAAATATTTGCAGCCTTTACAGATTTTAAAAATTTTGTATAAAGGCTCAATAATTTTTATAAATAAAGCTGTTAAAATCTTAATATCATGACCCAGAGTTGTTTCTATTCTAATTATTATTTTTTTAATAACATAGGTGCAAGTTTTATATTTTATTTTGCCCTTAGGATATATTTAATATTATAGATATCCAAAGCTTATTAAAACTACTTCAACAATTAACTTTGAACTAAACACCTTTTCTTGGCTGTCATTTGCAAATTGGCAGGTTTGCTTTGCTTTCCTATTAAGATCTTTAAAAAAAAAGGCTGATTCCTGTTTTTTATTTTTATATTTTTGCATACAGGTGTTTCAAGTTTTTGGTTTTCCATTCAATTACTAAATATAAATCCTGCTTGAAAGTATTTTTTTTTCGAGCACCTTGCAATACACAAAGAGAAAAACAAAAAACATAAGGACCACATTTAAAATACAATCTTATTTATAAGCAAAGAGTTACTGTTGCATGCTATGGATACCACGAGTCCTTTTTCAGCTTTAAGTGCACAAAGCATCAAGGACGAAATTCATCAAAATAAAAAAACAGAAACATAAAGCAGATGCGTAGTTGTTGCGAATTCAGTTGTTGAATCTTTTGAATATTATTATAATTAGTGTCCAACCGAACTCACTTCTTTGGCCGATGACGAAGTGCAACAAAATATTCAAAATTCCTCCGAACCTAAGCTAAAGCCGAACTTTAATTATTGAATTGACAATAATCACTTATTTTATTACTTTTGAGGTTAACTTAATTATTACACTGAGTTTGGCATCGATTCGTTAGTGCATATTTTAGCATATTTTACCCTTTAAAGCATGTTTTTGCATATATCAGTCTTACACGCATATTTTTAGCATATGTTGATATTTTATAGGATTTTATTTTTATTTTAATATGCTTACAAGTTAAGGGGCTGGTCAAAATTTGTATTTTTATTTTTATCCTTCTAAATCTCATTTTCAATGCTCCATGTAGTGTATAAATTTTTCTTATATATTATTATCGTATGTCGTTTTGTATATTTAAATATATTTAAGAGCACATATTGGCTCCTCAATATTCGTAACTTTGCTTTAGTTTTTAATATCTCTTACTGGTGAAAAGAAGAGCTTGAAGCAAATGAAACCTTTTATGTTCAGTTTTGTATAGACTAAAGTTTGTATTTGTAGGAAGCCAAATTACAAAAAAGCTTAGCTTACTCTGAGACATGCACATACGAGTATAAACAAGTCGACGACTTCTGCTTCACATAAACTATCAATTAATTTTAATCACTTATTATCATATTGAATTTATACATTATTTAATTAAACTGCAAAAAGGATAATTCAATTTGCGTTGATAAAAATACATTCGAATAAAATAACATATTTTTTTATAGTTATTTTTGCAACTAATTAAACAATTCAGTATTTTTTCACCAACATTATTAATGTATTAATATTTGCATTATAATTCTTTTATCTACAAATAATTACACTAATTTGCATGCTAAAGTTATTTTCAGTTAATTAACACACATCCATAAACACATATTTAATTTTTCCAATTATTGTGAATGTTCCAACTGAGAATTCCCAGTACACACGCCCGTACAACTGTACACTATACACCTGTACACACTGAACTACTTCACTTGTAGCATGACACTTTAAAAGCACTCGCAAACATTCCAGGTTGAAGTAATTAAATTGTTAAATGAGAAAAACTTTTGCTGACACAAGCAATATACAGCATATTTTATTAATTTATTAAATAAAAAAAATTAAAAAAGTCATTAAGTGTTTATGGGAAATTGCTAACAAAAAAAAAACAATATGGCTAATACAAAAGATTGGAGGAAAAAATAATAAATAATTATATATTTAATTACAGCGCATATCAAACGTATGTGGCGGTTTAAAAAAACAAAGTATTTAATAACTAAAAATAATAAGTAATTTTTAATATAAATTCTGTTTATGATGGTGTTTATATAGATATAGAGGAAGATCAGTCTCCCAATAACAGCAGACAAAAAGATCAGTGATACTAAGTTTTCGTTCAAAATTTAGTTCAGCTCAACGACCCTCAATATAAATGCTTTTGAAATGATAAGCTTTTTATACCCTTCACTAAAAATGGTATATGTGACCTTCTCCGAGAAAAGTGTGTCTAGTGTGTCAAAAAACGGGTGTGAGAATCGATAAAAATGAGAAAAACATTAAAATTTTATTTTTTAAATGCGTTTTTCTCAAAACTTCATTTTCACACACTAGGTCCCTTTTCTCGGAGAAGGTCACATATATGTAGATTTGTTATTCCGTGTGTAATTTCCACAATATTCATATGAGACCTATAAGCTGGATCCTTATGAAAAGGGAAGACCAACAAGCAATCTCCGTCAGTCCGTATGTCTGTGCGTCAAATCAGTCTTGCGAAGCTCCCGTAAAAGCTAGAGACTTTGGTCTTAGATTGGTGTGTCAGTTATTGCCCAAAAACAGATTGGTATTGAAAATCAGCTAAATTACAAAGACGGTTTCAGTCGAAACTAATTCATGGTTTTTCGTTAATTAAACCTTTTTTTATATTTCAGTAAGAATTAAATTGGTATTAAAAATATTAAAAAAATTAAGGATACTATTCCAGGGTTTGAGAATTGAAGCTTTTTTTTGGTCTATAAAAGTAACCTAATTCCAACACATTTTATATTATAGATAGAAAAAGATTGATATAAGAAATCAAGAAAATATAAAAGGATGATTCCAGGGTTGGAACATTTACACTTTTTTATTATATGAAAGTAAACAGTGTCTATGTTCTGTAACTTTGGTGAGAACTTTTCCCGACGGGAAATGAGTAACGAGAAACTTAGCTCCTTGCTCATACATTTTGCAAGCTTATTTCAGGCTTTTTATGAATCAGCCTGTGGAAAACAGGACAATCAATATAATTTGATTTTCCTCCATGTGGTCCCAAAAGAACTACTTAGTCAGTACTGCTACAGTCTAGTGGTGGATTTTCAATGACAAGCTAATGTTAGATGTCAATAGATGATTGCATTGGCTGGGATACACCTGGTCAGTAGTACTACTGGCAATATCACTAGTAAACTGCTACAATTTCACTATTCGCATTTCCTGCAGGTTAATTACTACACTGGGGTCTTTTATTCATTTGCATATTTTCGAGTCCACGGAAAGGGTAAAAACGTAATAGTATAAATTATCTCAAGCAGTTAATTTGTGTTCCAAGAAAACATGTACGATTTTAAACGGGTGGAGTTGTAGATAAGCTAGTGAATAATTATCATTATTCCAGCGTTTTTGCTTAAAGTCGAACTATTTATCATTTAAGAACAATAAATATTTAACAATTTATTTTTATAAACATTTTCCATTGTGCAAGGGAATATCTATCCTTTATCAGGTGTCAAAATAATTGGAAAACTAATAAGGACACCGCATATGAGTTTTAATATTATTGCTGATGAGAATACATATATCTATTGTTGTTTAGTTGTTGTTGTAGTTTGATATCTCACAGGATTTAGCCTTGTTGCGGTATTTGTGGATTCTACTTGGTTTTTTTTGTGGTTTGTCGACATCACTTGGCCACTTACCAGCTTCTATTAATTGCCATCATAAATATATTTTTTTTATTTATTTCACGTCGTGTGCCTCTTTCTCAGCGCACATAATTGTTCAAGTTAATTGAAGTGTTATAATTGAAAATGTTTAAAGATACTCGTATTACATTCCAAGTTCCATATATGTAGTTTTAACAAACTTGCTCGTTTTAGCATTAATTATAATTTTATGTATGTTTACCTTTAATATAGTGAAGTTTGTAAATACAAGCTGCAAACAGTAGTATGCACTTTATAATTGGTAATTGAAACCTTAAAATGTTTTAAGTGCTCTTGTATAAAATGACACATGCATTGAAAACATTCGAAAATAATTTTGAGGAATATTGCAAATTTGTCACTAATAAATGTGTGAAACTTTAAATCTGTTCCAACAGTATTGCATTAAGTTACATGACTCAATTCATAAGAGATATTATACTCTTGTGAATTTTAGCTTATTGCTTCATTGAAGGATATTCATGAGAAAAATGTTTAGTCGATGATAAGGCTTGGGAAAAAAATATTCATTATATGATTGTTATTATAAATGAAAGTAGAACATAGATTTTGAAAACGGGGATATAAGCAAATGTATATGAAAGTACAGGCTAGCTAAGATTAAAATGAATTAGTAGCCGAACAAGGAATAGCTAATATGGGTCCACAAATAAATTCTCCTGTGATAACCAGCGGTTATTGTACCGTTTAAAAAAAACTTCTGGACTATCACTTCCTCTCCAGGGAACTAGTCACCATTTTTAATACAAGTTTTGTAGTTAACTTTGTCGATGATTAAATATTTTACGTATTAGATGATTTTTATTTTTAAAGTTTTGTTCTGTACCTTCGAAAAGCCTTGTACATTTGCACTAAGTAAGTTTTCACGCAACTGCGCGATGCATAGAAGGGTACTGTGCCGATTTTAATGAGTCTTACATCAATCGATTTATCCTTATCCTGGGAGCGTCACTAAAGCTTTGGCAGTAGTCAAAACTTAATATGGCGGCCAACAAAAGCCATTTTGTGAATACGACTTTAGTTTTCTCGTATGATTTTTCAATTCGAATACACATTTAAGGTATTTAACGTCTTAGAGTAGGTCTCAGTCGGGTTTTTTTGATTTTTTTAAATTTGTTTGTGTATCAGGACATTTTTGATGCTTAATAGACTGCTACTTCTAAATAAATGATAATGATAAAATATTGCCATATATAAAGCATTCTGTAATTTATCAAAACTAATATAATATATTCAGTAAAAGGCAAAACTTACTAGCACTTAAAGGGTTTCGTATGGCGCTTGTTTCTTTTTTTTCGATTTTTTGGTTTTTTTTTGCAATTTTTTTGGTTTTTATATCTTTTGGGTTTTTTTTTGGAAGTTTTTCTAGTATTGATCCTTTTTTATTTGTGGTATTTTTTCCTTTTGACGACTTTTAAAAATTTTGGCCTTTTTTTTTTTTTTTTTTTTGCAACACATCGCTCATTTACTTCAAGAATGTCATAACTCCAATGACAAATAATGATGCAAGATAATTCGCCATTTTGTATTTTATCTTGTGTAAAAATTTCATATAAATAGCTTGTACGTACTATCACTTTGTGAGAGAAGAATATCTTTTCATGTCCTGTGACACTATTGAAGTAAATAAGCGACATATTTTTAGTTTTAGCGATTTTTTTTAATTTTAGCGCTTTTTTTGTTTTGGCGATTTTTTGTGGTTTTTTTCTCTTTTGGCGACCTTTTTACTTATGGTAATTATTTGAAAGTGACATTTTTTATTTAAGCGCTTTTCCCATTTCGACGATTTTTCGTTTTGGCGATTTCTCATTTGGGCATTTTTTAATTTTAGCGTTTTTGAACATTTCAAGAGTTCGTCTCTTACGGGTTCCAAGATACAGCAAGTTGTCATAATTACATTAACTGATGGAACAGCCTTTAATTTTGTTTTTTTTTAATTTCAGTGTTAATTAAAGTCTGCTTAAAAATACACTACCTTATATTGCATTAGGATTCGAAAAATTTTTCTTTGCTCACCTTAGAACACTCATTAATTTTTAATTGTCATATACATATGTATTTCTTGCTGTAGAGGCAAGAGTTTTACATACTTTGTAAAAATTACAGTTCCATAGCCGTTACTGTGTAATATAATGTAAAAATTATTTAATGTTTTGTTGTTTCAATCCAAGAGGACAGCGGCCGAAGCAACTGTCCCTCTTGATAATTCTTTATTGTCTGATCTTATTATAATAAAATAACTTAATTCTAACTTAAGCTAATACATTTTATTGCGGTGGGAATATGCAAACGTTGCATATTCCCACACAAAAATTCAGTGCATGTGTGTATAAAAGTTTACAAAAATAACGATGGTGTCGTGTGACACATGCTGAATGCAGATGGCATGCAGCAATTTAGTAAAACACAAAAGTGTGTGGACAGATAAATAACTTGTACAGTCAAACACACAAGTGTGCGGACATAGTGACCAAAAGTAAATAAACACACACTACACCTCCCTTTTTCAGAAAGAATGATCAATATATTTAAGTTGATCATTCTTAAGTTACAATAAAATTTTGGGATTTCTAACACTATTACAAAATTAAAAAAATTTTTTTTTTTATATAATTGATATATATATTTATATATATTTTTTATTTTTATTTTTATATAATTGATATATATATTTATATATATTTTTTTATTTGGGTCCTTCACCCTTTAACAGAAGGAATAATCTTAGATAGATTATTCCAATTATTATTTGAATACAAAAATTATTTAAAAACCTTTTTTTTTGTTTTTAGATCCTTAACAGAAGGAATAATCTTATTATGTATTATTATTTGAGATTGAAAAATTTAAGATAAAGAGAAAATTGCAATTATATTGGGTAGTTTACAATCACAAAGCAATCAAAGTCGTCGTAGGTTCCCTACCTTGAAAAATGAAGTAGAGAAAAAAAAGGAAAAAAAGAAAAACACAAAAAATTATATTCAAGAATTGATCTTCTTTATTCTGTTTCTGTGAACAGTAAAAGGTTTATCATTTGTGTCCATTAAGTCAACATTGTTGTTTTCATGAATGGCCACGACCCTATATGGTCCCCTGTACAAAGGATCCAGTTTGTGACCAGCTTCATTTTGAACCAGTACAAGGTCGTTTATCGCAATATTTGGCGAATTTGCATTCTCTCGGGAAATTAAATGCCTTTGTAACTTAGTATTATTGATGAGGTTAGCGGCTCTGCGCCAAGCTACTTGCAGTCTGAATTTAACTTCCTTTTCGTATGAGTCTACATTGTACAATGGATCTATAATATTGTCTCTGGTGCAATCTATTAAAGGAGGGATTTTCCCATAAATAAGTTCAAAAGGGCAATAATCATGTGCAGTTGACGGTGTTGTATTGTAACTATACGTGAAGTATTTCAACCATATGTCCCAGTCTGATTTATCAGATGCGATATAAGACCTCACGTATTCATTAAACGTTCTGTGAGATCTCTCCACAGTTCCTAGAGTTTCATGATGATAGGGTGTAGAGTTGACTTTCTCCACTCCCATCATTGAACAAAGCTCTTGTAGTATTTGGTTCATATATTCAGTACCCATGTCAGTTATTATTTTTTTCATGGGACCATATGTCAATACAAATCCTTCCACTATTGCTTTTGCAATATTTTTTGCTGATTTGTCCTCTACTGGTATGGCAATTAAATATTTCGTAAGGTCACACATTAAGGTTACTGCGTACACATTTTGGGATTCAGATTTTGGAAGTGGTCCTATGGTGTCAATAATGACCACATCGAATGGTTTAATAGGGGTCGGTGTTACAATAAATGGTTGTTTTATTTTTGTTGTTGCTTTATTTAAATGACATTGTTTGCAATTCTTCACATAACGGGTAATATCTCTCGTCATACCTTTCCAATAATAATAAAGCCTAATTTTTTTTATCATGGGAGTGATTCCTGGATGTCCTCCACTAATGGGGTTTTCATGACACTTTTTCATTATATCTAGTTTTTCTTGATCAGTTGTTACTTTTGTTAT
The DNA here is from genome assembly GCA_944452675.1 of Tachina lurida. Lineage (NCBI taxonomy): Eukaryota > Metazoa > Arthropoda > Insecta > Diptera > Tachinidae > Tachina > Tachina lurida. Next base: position 111,387,166 of record OX101756.1, read on the forward strand.
GTTAGGTATGAGTACAATGGTTAGCTCATAATCCTTTAAAATGCGGTTGCCTGTTTCTTTAAATGTTTCTACATTTGTTCCTAGGATTTTTAATTGATTATCATCTAGTGATAATTTAAATGTTGAAAAACCTATGTTATCAGCTATTTTTGCAAGCTTTGGAAAGAGGTGATCTAAATCGACCTTTCCATTAATAACTAAGTCATTCAGCTTATACACGAAAAGTTTTTTCTTTCCGGCAAGGATATTTAAAGTATCCTTTGTGAAATGCAACTGAGGCATTTTTAAATATTTATAGGCATTTATGGTTTCGTATACTTTTAGACTGACCAATTCTTTTTCCCGTGTCCTTTCATCCGAGTCACTGTTTCTTGTTTTTCCCTGAAGTCTTGTTGTTACCTTCAGTATATGATTTATGTTGATATTTTTAATATCTTCAAAGTCAATGCGTGACAGTGCGTCTGCCACATTATTTTCTTGGCCCCTAATATACTCTATTACAAAGTCATACTCTTCTAGATCTAACCTCATACGTGTTAGTTTTGAGGATGGGTTTTTCATTGAGAACAGATATGTCAGTGGTCTATGATCAGTTTTAATTAAAAATTTTGTACCATATAAGTATGGTCTGAAGTGTTGTATTGCCCAGTGTATTGCAGTTAACTCCTGCTCAATGGTGGATTTATTACATTCACCTTTTGTGAATGTGTTTACTAGCGTCTGTTGTAATACAGAATTGCTTTTTGAAGTCTGGGTATTGTAGCAGTCTTGGACTTAATAATTGGCTTTTGAGGTATTGAAATGATTTTTCACACTCATCGGTCCATTCAAACTGTACATTTTTCTTAGATAGTCGAGTGATATGGCGCGATGACTCAGCGAAATTCGGAATGAATCTTCTGTAGTAGTTACAAAATGCCACGAAGCGTTTTGCTTCGTCACCATTTTTAGGTGTAGGGTAGTTTTTAATTACGGAATATTTGCTGTCATCAGGCAGAATGCCTTTATCTGTGCATTTGTGGCCCAAAAATGTTACTTCACTACGAAAAAATGAGCATTTTTCAGGGTGTAGCTTTAGATTATGCTGTCTGCAAAGACTAAATACATCTTTTAAATTTCGTAACATATGTGAAGTTGAGCAACCAATTACTACTAAGTCATCCATATAAAGGAAAGCTTTAGCTGGTGATAAGCCAGAGAATGCTAAGGACATCATTCTTTGAAATGAATTCGGTGCTATTTTAAGACCATATGGTAATCTCTTGAATCTATAGGATCCTTTCTCAGTTGAAAAGGACGTAACATCTCTAGAGTCTTCTTCGAGCTCTATTTGATGAAATCCAGATACTAAATCCAAACAAGAAAAATATCTTGCCCTACCCAATTGATCCAGTATGTCATCTATTCGTGGCAATGGGAACTTATCTGCTATTAATTTTTTATTGATACCTCTGTAGTCAACCACCAATCTCCATCTTTTCCGAGCAGTACCTGGCAAAGGTTTTTTAGGTACTAAAAGTATAGGGCTATTGTAGTCAGAAACTGAAGGTTCAACTATATCATCATTGATTAGTCTTTCTACCTGTTTATTCACTTCCTCTTTTTGAGAGTGTGGTATTCTGTAATTTTTAATATATACAGGTTGTTTGTCATGCAGTTTTAGTTTTTGTTTGTAAAAATTATTTGAAGAGATTTTTTCTGTTTCTAGTGCGAACACATCTATGAACTCAGAACATAATATTTTTAGTTCTTTTTCTGCAAAGCGAGGAAAATTTTTTGACATTTTGTTAAGTTTTTCTGTTTTATTTGATGAGTTACAGCCTTTTTTTGCTATTTCGTAATCACTAAGACTTTCAACCTGAACTAAAACATTATTAACAGTCACATCATTGTCCGTAGTATTAATTATTTTTACGAGAGGATGTAATTTTGAAGTAATTGTGTTGGCAATGTATACTCCATCCTGAAGTTTTTGATGTGGAATAAGTACATCGTTTTCTGACGATTCAAATTGAACTAGTCTAATTACTTCACATCTGGCTGGGATAGTTACAGTATTAATTTTTGGTGCGTTCATAAGTTGAATTGCTATATCATATGGAACATCATTTGATTTTAAAATTATGAAATCTTTATCAGTTTGGAAGTCCAAAGTACATTGATATTTTCGAATGAAATCCATTCCTATTATTCCATCTACTTGGATAGGAAAATCGTCCATTACAACATGAAATTCATGCGCTATCAGGAGATCTTCAATTTTCAAATCACTTTGTACTTTTCCCAGTGTAGTTATAGTTCCTTGTCCAATTCCATTTATATTGGTTCTTTTATTTATATTTATTGGTTCGTGTAGAACTTGGTTATGTTTAATTACTGAAATGTCTGCCCCTGTATCAACCAAAAACATTGAGGGATTATTGTTCATAGACGTTCTAATTTTTAGATAACTGTATAGACCTAGGTTTATTGTATGTATAGAGTATTTAGAGGCTACTATTAGTTTTCCGAAGCATTGTCGGTTACACATCGTATATTATTTGTTCCTCTACTTCCGTGGTTGTTGTGAGGAGGATTATTGATCCTATTTCTGAAGCCATTATTATAGTTCCAATTGCCATTGTTTCTATTTTGAAATTGGAAATTATTGTTTGAAAATCTATACCCATTGGAGTTTCTTTCGTGGTTGCTGTTATTGCTTCTAATGATATTATTTGGTCCGTTACTTTTGTAACGTGGCCTATTGTTATTCCTATTATTAGAGTTACGACGGTCATTATGAAAAGTGAGTATAGAGTTAGGTTGTCCGTATACATCGGTACAACTACTTATAAATTTCGACATGACCTCGTTCATATTAGAAAACGTACCCGACTCCATTATTAATTTTACCCTTTCGTTACTAGCATTCTTTATAATAGCTGTAACGGCAGCATTGGTAGCATACTTTGTTGCTGTTGAGTTAGGTAAACCGTCAGATATATAAGCGGTTTCCAGTTTCTTTGTTAATTCATTAATTTCAGTGGCATAAGAATTAGCTGTCTTGCCTTGCTGTTTCAGGTTTAGGAGTTTTGCGTTAATTACTTCCACCGATTCTCCTTTAACAGTGGATTTTAACTTTGAAATAATTTGGTCAATAGTAGCTTCATTTGTGATTAAGTTTCTAGCTGTACCTTTTAATTTTGTCTTTATGAGGTTTATAGCTATAGCTTCATGTGTCTCTTTTATAGAGTTTAGTAGTTCCAAAGCATCTATAAAACTCTGCAGGTTTGTTGGCCCTCCATCGAAATCCGGTAGGATTTTCGAGGCCGTACCTATAAACTCAATGTTTGTTTGTGGCATTTTTCCGTTATGATCAGTGTTGATTAAGGAAACAAATTTAATTGATTCATGAAGGGATGTAGGTATTTCTATAAGGATACCCCTTTTTTGTGTCACTGATATAAGTTTTGCACGTATGTCAAGGAAGAATGATTCAGCAGCAGCTTTGTGTGCTGGAGTAAGTCTATTATAATTGACGTTAAGTAGTACGCGTATCTGTTCGAAACGATCCACAAGATTCTTAATGTGTTTATTCACCGTTTCGTTTCTTGTGTCCCTATTTTGATTTAAGCATTTATAAGATTTAAGGAACTCTTCCTTAATTAATCGAGCTTTTAATACAATTTCATCCCAATCCATAAAATTTTAACTGGGATTCAGTCTTGTGTCATTGATGATGGATAATATTGTGGTTTAATTATTTGATTATAAGCGTTTATCCTTGGCTTTATTTCTGTGTACAAGGAAACACACAACAAAAAAAAATATATTCTTTAATTGGTTCAGAAGAGCCGTTTCTAGAAGCTAAAAAGGTAATATCATATTCGAACGCAAATTGAATCCACCTTAAAATCAGGAACTTGGTTCATTGTGATAATTTTAAATTGTGAATAACTTAAATAAAGAATTAATTTTTTGATTGGAAATTTTAATATAACGTGAGTTTATTAATTAATAATAGGCGCTGTTGGTAGCGTCCTAATAAAATTCTATGTTATTAATTTTTTTTTTCTTTGAACTCAATTGTAGATCCTAAAACTGAGTACATACATATATAGTTTATACATATAACAATAAAAGGAATACAAATAGTAATCCTACACATTTACATGAAATAAAGGTCACTGAAGAAATTGTAACAGTTCAAGACCATGAACATTGAGCTTTGCTTAGACTGCATCCAAACCTCTTGCGACTGAAACATTTCGTGCATAATTCTTCTTCAACGATCTTTTGTGTAACTGATATAGGGTTATAAGGATTTGCAATACCAGGAGAGCAATTATAATGCCTAAATATACAATGGGATACTCAACCTTTATCATTATCTCATTTATGACATTGGCATTCGGGTTTTCAATCTTTGATTCATGACCACCCATGATGAATAACTATGCAAAGGAGCCAATTTCTTGATGAAAGAGAGAAGAAGAAAAAAAAAAAAAACCAAAGTGGTCAATACATCAGTAACGTGTTTGGTTTATTTAAGGATATTATATATTCTGTACAACATATACAAAAATCAAAGTGGTCAATACATCAGTAACGTGTTTGGTTTATTTAAGGATATTATATATTCGGTACTACATATATATAATTGAAATGTAGACTGGGTTACGATTCAAGGAATGTTGACATTAGAAATGTTTTTCAGTAACATCAAATACAATTTCTCAATGTAACTTCTGTGTCACGTTATCGAAGGTCTGAATCTATTACCAGTGTATGAATAGATTAGTTTCACTTTGTTGCCATTAATGTGAAACAAACAAAAGGCTAAGGGTTCGGTAGATATAAATCCACCCAAGGTTGACTTTAATATAAAAAAAAATTAAATAACAAAATAACTATATATTTTATATTTTGAGTTGCGTGGTTTCAGAAAGAAGAAATCAGATCCTTCTATACTCATATAGATACAAGGGAAGAAAAAAAAAAAAAATTATACTCATCAAAAAAATTAACTGCGACAATTCCGACCGACAAAATTTGATTACGAGTGATTATGAAATCCAATCAGAAATGTCACATTCGTATTTCATATTGCAAGTAAGAAAAATTATACTCTTATGTTAGGTAGTCACTTTCGTCATTAATTTTAAAACTTTCTCTTTTCTTTTCCTTCAATTAAGAATCAGGCATCGCTGGAGGGACTCGTAAGTATCGCAGTGATGCTGATTTTAGTATTTAATGTTAAATTCATTGAGATAAATTTTTGTATATATATTTTTTTATATACCTTTTTTTTTTTTTTTTTTTTTAATTTTATTTTTTTTTATTTTTTTTTTATTTTAATTTTAAGAACATGTAAGTTAATTAGAATGTACTAATTTCAATTTTATTGTTCAAGTATAAAAAAATAATAATTGTAATCTGTAACATGTAATAATAATTTTATCTTTTAATAAAAACAATGTTTTACTTACATGGAAATACCCATAACGTTAACATCATCAATAATAACATAGCAGTTAACTAAAACACGAGGACAAAATATATAAATTTCCTAAAAATTGTCACCAAACATTCAATTGCTATTTAAGCATTAAATAATTGTACTGATAAAAATGAAATATTTAAGTATATGTATACATATTAAGCAATTGTTAATAACAGGAAATTGAAACATTTAAGAGCAACAATAAATTTTATGTAGATTAAGCATTTTTGTAATTAGTTTAACTTTTATAAAAGAAATTTTGAATATAAATGAATTAGTTGTAAATCAATTAAATTAAATGTTTTTTTTTTGTGTAAGTTCTCGACGATAATTATAACTGTATTAGTGGCTGTCCAACTGCTTGCAATGCAATAATTGCTGTTCCCAACGCAAAACGAGTTCTCTGCCAAAACCTGTGTGAACTAAAATTGTGTGGATTGTTGTCGTTGTATAGACTCAGAGCACTTGCACAACTTTCAAAGGTGCTGTTTTGTTTCTTATTTTCACAGTATGTAAAATTAATCCTTTAATAGTTTTCTTAAATTAATTCGACTTCTTTCCACTACCACATTGTTTTTTATTCAAAATTAACTGATTTGTTTAATTTTTATTCTTTGTTGATTTCTGGTTTTCTTTTTAATTGATTACACTTTATAATTTCTGTTTAATAAATCTTTACGTTGTTCTTTATTGGCGTTTTCTAGTTTTGTAGTTAAGAAATATTAAAACATTTAAATTTGTTTTCAGATCGTAATAGATTTTTAATTTGTAATAGTTTTTTATAATTTCTTTTATTTGGCAGGATCGCCATGTAATATAATGTAAAAATTATTTAATGTTTTGTTGTTTCAATCCAAGAGGACAGCGGCCGAAGCAACTGTCCCTCTTGATAATTCTTTATTGTCTGATCTTATTATAATAAAATAACTTAATTCTAACTTAAGCTAATACATTTTATTGCGGTGGGAATATGCAAACGTTGCATATTCCCACACAAAAATTCAGTGCATGTGTGTATAAAAGTTTACAAAAATAACGATGGTGTCGTGTGACACATGCTGAATGCAGGTGGCATGCAGCAATTTAGTAAAACACAAAAGTGTGTGGACAGATAAATAACTTGTACAGTCAAACACACAAGTGTGCGGACATAGTGACCAAAAGTAAATAAACACACACTACAACTGTTCTCGAAAAAACAGCCTGTGGCAGGCATACAGATGGACGAACGGACATCGTAGCGAAAACAATAGGGTTCATCATCACCTTTGGTGTATGGAAGGAACCCTTAAAATTAGCCAAAATTTTCTACATCCCTTCACACTTCACAAAGAGCACACACGAAATAGAGAAAAATATTAATAAAGAAGGATCAATTTCTAATATGGTTTCTATGCAAAGGACCGCCTTACCTCTTCTCAAGTTAGTACTTTGCGGAAGTTTTATAAACTTACTTCCTCCTTGCAATAAAAAAAACTATTAATGCTATTAATGCCACATCTATTATACTCTTAAGCTTGCATTGCAAATTAAAACAACTCAATGCTAAAATATCTAAACCATACAACTTTCTTTAAAACGTTAACAATTAACTCTTCCCAAAAGTGAAATTTAAGTAATGCAAAATTTAACACAAATCTCTACTTAATAAAACATTTAATTTAAACACTTTTGTGGTCTTTACTTAATGGTCTGGCAGTTTACATTAAACTAAATAAGTGTTTGTGGCTAAGAATTATTTAAAAGTTTGAAAATGAGAGCACAAAATAAAATGGAAAATAATATTTAAGAGTAGAAAAACACAATTTACTTAAAAACGGGGTCATATGTGTGTGACAAACGGTCTACAAGACAATTACGAAAGAAAACAATTTGTTAAACAACGAGTTCAGATTAATCATTTAAAATGCATTTGCATTAAGTTTTAGTATTTTTATTATTAAGCAAAGAAATGCAGGAAAATTTAGTTATTCTGATAACGCAACCAAAGTAAAATTCATGTTTATTTAAAATGTCTCTACTTGCTTCACAGCTTAAAGTATAGTTATACATAATTTGGATGGTAATAAAAATTTATTGGGAATAGAAATTAGTACTAAAGTTAAAATTTTAACTTCAAAATAAAGGATATATGAGAGGATGGTATAATCTTAATTCGATTTTAATCAAACTAGCTGAGGATGTAGCTTGTATAGTTCTACAAATAGTCACAAAGTTGCGCTATCTACGTATATTAAAATTTAAATTTCAAAATAAAGGATATATGGGAGAAAGGTACAATATTAATTTGATTTTAGTCAAACTTGCTGAGGATGTAGCTGGTATAATTCTACAAATAGTAACAAAGTTTCCTTGCAACCTGATTACAATTGTATTCAAAGTTTAGGTTATAAACTTCAGTATAAGAATCCTGGGATCGATTTAAAAAAGTTTGCTTAGTAACCGTATTGCATAATTTTACAAATAATTCAAACAGTTTCGGATTTATAACATAAAATTTATTTATAAAAATAAAGGAAATATGGCGTAAAAGCTTACTCTTGCTGAGATATACGTCAAACCTTGTTGCTGAGCTAACCTTTTTAATTTTATGATTAGTTACCAGTTTTCGGTATATTCTTATTAACATTCGTAGTTAAAATTTAAATTTCAAAATTAAGGATATATGGGAGAAAGGTATAATATTAATTCGATTTTAGTCAAAGTTGCTGAGTAGAAAGCTTGTATGATTCGACAAATAGTTTTACAGTTTTGCTGCAATCTGATTACAATTACAGTAAAAATTTAAATTACAAATTTAAGGATGACATCCTTTGGTTACTGCATAATTTTATAAATAATTCAAATAGTTTTGGGTTAATCCAGTTACAATTTCACATACAATTTATTTATCAAAATAAATGATTTATGGAATAAAAGCTTATTCTTGATGCGGCATAAGTCAAACCTCGTTGATAACCTTACCTATTTAATTTTACTAATAATTATCAGCTGCTGGTGTACTCCTACTACCATTATGAGTTAAAAATAAAATTTTAAAATAAAGGATATATGGGAGGGAGGTATAATATTCGTTCGATTTTATTTAAACTTTTTGAGAATGTAGTTTGTGTAATTCTACAAATAGTTATAAGGTTTCGCTGCAACCTGATTACAATTATAGTAAAAATTTGAATTACATAGTTAAGTATAAGGATCCTGGGATCGCTGCAAATAAAGTTTGCTAAGTAGTCGTACTCCATAATTTTACTAACAATTCAAATTTTTTTGGTTAATCTAGTAACAATTTAACATAAAATTGATGTATAAAATAAATAATGTATGGAATAAGAGCGTATCCTATATATCAAACTTTGTTGATGAGCTTTTGTATATAATTTTAATAAAAGTTTGCAGCATATTCCTATCACAATTCGTAACTAAAATTTAAACTTCAACAAAAAGGATATATGGGAGGCAGCTGTAGTTTGAAATCGGTTTAAGTAAAACTTACTGAGAATGTAGCTTATATAATTCTACAAGTATTAACACATTTTCACTACAGTCTGATTACAATTGTAGTAAAAATTTTAATTGCAAGGTTAAGGCTCCTGGGACTGGTACAAATAAAGTTTGGTAAGTAACTGTATCGCAAAATTTTACGAATACCTAAAATAGTTACATTTAAATTATAATTTCAGATAAAACTGTCGAGTTACAATAAAGGATATACTATGTGGAAAAGCATGTCCTAGCTCTGATTCAAATGAGACTTACAGAGAAATAGCTCATATATTTTGCATGCGGAACTCACACTTTGAGGCTATACGTTCTACCTGGGAAATATGGGAATTGAATAATAATTAATCACAATTTAAGTCTTCGAATTAAGGATACAAGGGAGATAAAGAAGATTACAACAATTGAAGTTAATCCTATTTGATAGATATTTGCATTGTTTGTTATGTTTTTTATAATAGTTTGTAGTTAAGTTTAATTTAAAAACTAAGAATATTTTACAGAGAAACAGATATTTGGTTCAATTGTAAATAAATTTTCTATGGAGACAACTATTACAATTCCTTAAATAGTAGCAATTTTTTACTTGGTTCTTACTGCAATTGTATTAAAAACTTAAATTACATATGAAATAAAAACAAGTCCTGCTTACTTCGATTCAAATTAAATTTATTGAAGAGTGAAACCATGCAATTTCGCTAATAACTTTTTCAGAGCTTCTGGTGAGTCCTTAAGATGACTCTAATGTGAAATGTAGATTTCAAAATTAAGGATATTTAAACAATGTATTTGTCCTAGCAGGTCTAGATGGTTAGCAGCAACGAAAAGCGTATAGACGTGGTAAATTAAGAACAAATAAGTTGCTTAAATTCGTTTTTTTTGACACGTGTAAAACAAAATTAACCTATTAAAAAAAGTATATTAAGAGGAGAATTTCCTCTACAGTGAATGTAATGAAAATAACTAGAAAAAAATATGTGTATAATTATCCAAATATGCAAAAAAAAATTGCTAAAATTTTTATTTATAATTAGAGCTTGTGTTTAAAGTTTGTGGTTAAAAATAAAGGATATATGGGGGAAGGCCATGGTCTCACTCTGATTTGAATTAAATTTGTTCAAAAGCCAAAGCATTCAATTTCACAAATAGTTTAAGCATTTTTGTTGCATTTTAATTAAAATTTATAGCAAAAATTTAAATTTCAACATTAAGAATATATCTGAGGGAGGCATATTTTGTATCAGTAATATGATTGTTCAAATAGTTGGATCTTTTATATGCTTTAGTTAATATTTACAGTTCAAGGAGAAGCGCGTATACCATTTAACCAGATTTTCTGTTTTGCAAACAGTTGCAAACTTTTAGTGAATTCTAGTTAAAATTGTAGCTAGCACTTGAATTTCAATATTAAGGATATATGAGTTAATAACAGGTTCTGGTTCTAATTTTAATGAAATTAACTTAGTATTTGAATTGCATGATTTTACAAATAGTATAACAAATACTTGCTGTATTGTGATCGCAATTCGTAGCTAAAAACTAAATTTCGAAATTAAGGACATTTAGTATTAATGTCCTTGATTTTTTTTTTAATAAATTTACGTAAGAGATGTATAAAACAATTATATAACAGGTTATGCGAATTTCTTAATATCCTGATTGCACTTGCAATTGAAATCGGGATTTTAAAGCTAAATATATGTTTATGAAAGGGAGGCATGTCCTTGCTCTAGATCAAATGCAATTGAAAACGATGCTATAGCTTATAGTATTACAAAAGATAAAACATTTTTCTCTATCGTAAAACTAATTTTAAGTTATATTTTTTTCTGCAAATAAAGGATATATGGGGAGCAGGAGCATCCTTCTACCTATTAATATAAAATTTATTCAGATGCTGACCTAGATAATCTTACAAGTTGTTACAATTTTTCGGCTTGTTCTAATTGCAACTTCACCTTCAATTGAACTCCAAAAGTTAGTAATACTTTGTAGAGAACCAATGTTGGTAACAGTTTAATCATAACAAGAGAGTAACAAGAGAGTAACAAGAGAGCTAAATTGCTCAATTTTGCAGAACGAAATAATTTTGCATCATAACCCAATCACAATTAATTGTAGCTAAAATTTTAACTAAAAAATTAACTGACTTATTTATAAAATATAATGTATTGCTGGCTTATAAAAGGCTGACAGGACAAATCTGGTATGAAATTTTATATTAGTTGTGTAAATAGATTGTAAAGTTTATAGGGCACCGCATACAGGAAACGATTTCTCCCTTAAAGCCCAAGAAGAATTGCGATATGAAATTAAGTAATACCAAGAATATTTTATTTTTCCTTAAAATGTTGTTTAAAAAAATTTAACGAATCATTATTTGGTACCTGTGCCTCGTTTCTGTAAGGAATGTGAGAACTTTTCGAATCGAAAAAATTGTTATCATCCTGTGAAACACAGGGTGAGTAAGAAAAAAACTGTATTTGTTGATATTTTTTGTAAGTTTATATAAGTTTTTATGTGAGTAACCCTGTGTAAAATAGGACAACCAATATAATTATTTAATTTTTCTCGATGTGAGAACTTCTCACAAGTTACAGAAATGGGGTACTGTTCGAATTTGCTTTTTATGTTTTTTCTGGCATTAACAAGATATACATATGTACTAGTATGTATGTTATTTTCAGTTTGTCGAACTGCTTTACTGCCAAGCTTATCATGATTTCATTTCATTTCGCCATAATAAAAGCCAAAACAGCAACTGCTATCGAAATGCATTTCCTTCCTCATTCCACACAAACTCATGTTTAAAATAAAAATAAACAAAAAGAGAAGCCACTGTAAGTAAGGAAATACTTTAAAATGGACTAAAAAGTATCAGCAGATTGTCAACAATGTCAATTGGCTTAAAGGCCAAATGTTACCAGTCATTTTCTAGGTTTTCAAACTGTTCAACATTCGCTAGACGTTGCACTTGTATAAGAATTACAAGCACAAAAATGTATATATGTATGTGTTAATATAAAGTAAGTACTTAAAAACCTGCATACATATATATTTATGTATATGCTTATACATATGCTTCTCTTAGCACCAGCCATAGTTATTCCCTGCAAGGACAGTTAGTCCTTCTAAATGTAAGCTTGGTTAATGTGTTTTGTATTGTTAGCAGCAAATTTTCTTCCTTCGTTTCTTTTTCCCACTGTTCCTTTCTTTTTATGAGCATGACTGACTTAAAACTTAGTACATTTTATTTTACAGCAAATGTATGTTAGGAGTTACAATAGCTTTGTTCATGTTCATATATGTGTGTATGGGTAAAGAATCCACAACGTTTTCTAAAAATACCTAAAATGAAAAAAAAAATTACTAAAGCATTAACTGGCTACAAAAAAAGAAGTTTTTTGTATGAATGACGTTTGAAGAAAAAATTAATCAGATCTCAGAATCAAATGAATTTTATTATGGTATTGGACTCGTAAGTCTCGAAATTTAATCGTTTCCACCAAATAACATAATTTTCATTCATCCAATTGCGAAATACAACAAAAAACCATCGAATCATCATAATGACATTTCACTTTTACATGGCATGGCCTAGGATGGGGTTAATTGATACTTTGTATGCACCTTGTGACTTGTCACTGACCTATTCGATGTATAATAATATAAATATAAATTATTTATAAATGTAATTTCGACATTTAACTGTAAAAATTAACGCTTTTAAATTTTTTATTGTTACAAATGCAATGACATTTTATTTTTAATCTGAAAATTTTTTGAGATTCGAACCGACAACCTCGTGCATGACAGGCTAGCACACTACCCACTCGACCACAGGGCCACTTATATTCCAAAAGTATAAATACCATTTAAGCTTAGGTTAATATTTAAGTATAGTTATAGTGGTTCCAGAGTCACATTGAAGGGAGCAATTAACATTATATTTACAATATTTGATAGGTCCTGTATTCGACCACATCGAACATGTTCAGTGCAGTTTACTGCAATACTAGACCGAGTCCGAATTAAATTGGCTCAAGATCAAGACGATACATCACGAAAATGGTCAATATGTCAACATTTAAACGATATGACCTTTTTTCACCACACACTACTCCGTACTTTTGATAACACCCACATTTTCTCCAGTTATAGGACTAGTATGTTTGGATCAATTGTCACCAAATTTTCTGCAGGGTACTTAAACGATTTGGATATTTTATTTTGATAGATGCGCTTGTTGACAACGTTGTTGCAACCGCTCTTATCAAAGTAAGAGTGCCACGAGGCAAATGACGATCTTTAAGAATCCCAATTGGATGTCTAGCCAAATCCAGCCATCTCAACATCATAGATTTTCTCTATATGGCAAACATTTAAATTGGCTGATGGCTGCTACTTCTCTTTGTAAGAAAATTACATTACGGGCCTATTCTGGGATCTAATCGTCGCTTTCGATAACGAGCTGATTTCATCACATTTTTTCAGTTTGAGATTATAGCATTCTTTATCGAACCATATTAGTAAATTGTTAGATAGCTAATGCCACAATCTCAAACTGAAAAATGTGATCGAATCCGCTCGTTATCGAAAGAGACGCTTAGACCCCTGAATTTAATCACTTCATCTGATGCGTACTGCGTTTGGAAAATCCACAATTGGCAACACTGCAAATGTGGTGAGTTCTAAAATGCAACTACGCAGCATATGTTGAGAAGAGAAGCATCAGCTACTCATCAGAAAAATTGCTGTTGCAACGGATGAGTAAGAATTTAATTTATTATTTAATTATAATAATATAATAAAAATAATAATAAAACACCCGCATAGTGTTTGATAATATTAACATATTCCATGACGAATGAAATGCATATCGCACACTAAATCATAAAGAGTCACAACTCAAAAAATTTCAGATGCTGAGTAGTTGCAAAAAACTGTTGATACTGTACAATTGACGCAGGTATGTGACATAAAAACAAGCACAATGGTATTTTATATTCTTCAAGAAGACTGTATTGCAAAATAAATTGTTGAGGTCGTTATAGATTTCTTCAATTAACTGCTTTATAAAAAAGCAAAAGTACTTTTATAATTTTGAGTTGTGACTCTTTATGATTTAGTGTGCGATATAGACATGCTTATCCACCAGCAAATAATTTTCAATTTAAATATTTTTATATATTTTATTGTAGTACTAATCGAAGTTCTATTTTTAGCGTTTCAATATTAAATTTTAAGGGGCAAGTGTCACTTTCAGAGCTCAGGGTGTATGCCAAGTTTCATAAGAATCGATTAAGTAGAAGCATGTAATGGGAGGAGTTTCGCCCATTTATCTCATTTGAGATTATGTTGTTACCAGAGCCCACGGTGCACAGTGTTGTGAGGCGGCCAAAAATAGTATTATAGAATGCTTGAAACCCGAATATATTTTGATGCTATTTAATAGTATATACTCTGAATAAGAAATTTAAAAAAATAATTAAATAAAAATTTTATTTTTTGCCGAAGTTATAGAGCGGCAAAGTTGCACTTTGTAAACAAGCTTAAATTTTTTTTTAAAGTAAAAAAATTTGCATTTACGTCTGGTTGCAACTTTTAAACTTATTGCATTTTTTTTGTGTTAGCTCATATCGTCGCTGTTTTAAATAACTGACCTAACTAACATTTTGTAAATCTTACAGGAGAGGAGCTTTAGTGATTGTTTTATACATGTATTCTTATGGAAACGTCTGAAATATTTTTACTGTTATAGGCTCGAAAGTAATGTTTACGGTCATAAAGATTGTGGACAAGGTCTATTATGACTCATAAAGTCTAATAGTGGACTTAACTCATTTTTCAAAATGATGTCAGTTAGTTAAAACAGCGACGACATGAGCTGTGTTTTTTTAATTATTGGATTGAAGTAAAACATATTTTTCAAGGAAGATGTTATATAAAAATTAAAAAAACTATGTAGAAATACGAGTAGGAGTAGGATTAGGAGATAAAGGTGAATAAAAAATAAGACGGATTAAATCAAAAATAAACAGCTATTGGAGGCAAAACCATCGATCCAAACAAAAATTTGAAAATAGAAATCACGATTGGTTCGAAAGCGAATTGTTTTTTTTGTGAAACAGAAAGTTGTATAGTAATTTTTCCATTATATTCTTTATGATCCTTTTTATTGTTAACAAAATCAAAGAAGAAATTTTCAAGAATAAATGTTGGTGTTTTTGGTTTCAACAAAATCTACATACGGCCAATTAAAATTTTTAGTTTAAATGTATTTTTAATAAAGGAATATTTTCTTATATGTTTTTTTGCAGTACATATGCTGTCAATAAGAATGGTTCAGAGAGCACCATAGCAGGAAGAAATCCATGCAGGATATACAAAATTATATAATTAGACAAAAATATTAATCCCCAAATCTGGAAGTTGATGATGATATTGATGACTATGACAGCAAAGATTAATAACAAATTTTTTGTCAGAATATTTACAACTAACTTTGGTGACATTTGTTCATTAATAACTATCACATGTAACTTGGCTTACAAAACGATACGAACTTTAACCTGATCAAATCATAAATATAGAAACAAATTTTTTTCATTTTATTAAATAAAAAACTTTAGGCACATTTTTTGCTTTTATTCATATATTTCAATATAAAACAAAATGATGCTTTATTTAAAATCAACTTGAGTTAAAGTTCCAGTATAACATATACATATAAAAGAAAATTGCTAAAGTTTTTTCATTTACGTTCGAAAACTTATTATATTTTTGCCATTCGACAACACTGTGGAGGATATTATTCACGTCCTTGCTCCGAATCGAAAAAAAAAAAATTTAAATGCACTTTAAGCTGGTTATAAGTGACTCGTGTATGGAATTTAATTAGGATTTTTTTTCACTTTTTTTGAATTTTTGAAACAAGGACATTTTTTCTCAGATTTTGATAAAGCTTGGCCAAACCTTGTAGTGTAAAAAATGAAAAAAATATACAAAGTTTCAATGAAAATCGAACTTTTTTCCTATACTTTGTGAGATTTTTTCATTCAAGGATATATGGAAAGGATTCCCATCTTTGCACAAAAATGTTTAAAATTTTATATTTGGTTAGATACTTTTTACCAATTTAAACATGTGAGTCAAATTTCAATTTTTTACTATAACTCTTTCTATTTTTGGCCGCTCGTTATATCAAAACACGACACTGTGCGGTGTGCGCAAAGCTCCGTAGCAAGCCGATAAGTAAAAGTACATAAAATCAAAGGAAAAATAATAAAAAATTACGTAGTCATAAAGTAGCACATAAAAAAAATACAGACGAATTGATAACCTCCTACTTTTTTTAAGTCGGTTAAAAATAGGCGGGATATACGGCCATAAAAATTGTACAAAGCATTTCATATTTTAATTTATTTTCCATAAATTTTTTAATCACTGTACTTCTTACTTTTTTCTTTTTTACTATTGGGTGCTTCATGTTATATATATTTTATTTTTTATTTTCCCTTTGGTAAGGACACAAATTGTCCCATACACTCTCAGTTTACTGCAGGAAACAACATACTGTTCTCATTGTCAGCACATTCAAATAATAAACGGAAATTAAGACAGATGAAGTGTTGTCATGGTTGGTTGATTAGTTGGCCACTACTGTGTTGTATTCTTGTTAATGAGTTTGCAGAATTTTGCTATCTTGGCTTTTTTTTGTCACATGAAAAAATATTCTTTCATTTAGCATTTTGTGTGGACATTTTATTTTGCTAAAATAACAATATGGCATTTTATCAATTGGCTGCCACAAAAAGCGTAGTAACATCATCAAGGACATGCAGTATTTGCCAGTTTTTTTCCTTTCTGTAAGAAGTAAACAAATAGCACAAAGGTAATGTATTTTCTATGACTCTTTAAAGATATGTATGGAATGCACAGTGGGACCATTTACTCACTAGAGTGCATTTACTTAACTTTTAGGAATATGATTGGAATTGTGCCAAGATATCGTGTGTCAATGTAGAAAGAATTCCCGAATTCTTTAATCCGCTGCTGATTTATTGCCAAGCACGTTATCGTCATTAATCTTAGTATAGAGATTATTGCCGCTAAAATAAGCAATTTAAAAAAATTTGCAATTTTTCGCTATTCATCTTATTAATATGATTTTATATAAAGTTCAAAGTGATTCTTAAATACAATTACATTGTTCTCGAATTTGATAGTTTTTATTTTTAACAAGCTGGGCACCCTACTTTCAAAGCTAATTTGAGTTAATTCAGTGTTACCAGTCGTGTCATGAAGTTAGCGCTGAATTTAAACTAGGTTAGGTAAGGTTAGGTTAGCAGGCTGCTGGTAAGGAAGGGTCAAATTTAGAATCCAGCTCACTTGGGTTCAATACAATGATCTTTTGGGCTACCTGTTAGTTAAAGAGAAGATAGTGTGAGAGGGCGATAGGCAAGGGATAGATAGAGAAGACAGGTGATGGAAGAAGAGATAAAGAAAAGCTTCATTCTTTTACAGCTCTGTTTTTTGCAAGAATTTTTTAATAATGCAGTGTTGCGGCGCCTCTGGTGTCATTTGGGCGTATTAAACTTTTGAAGCTGTTCTTAGTAGACATTATATTGGTTATTTTACCTCGCCGATTATTCTACTACACAATACCGACGAAGGAGGCCACTCTGATGTTACATTGGGATTAGCATACGCTGAAGCCGGTATAGATTTAGTCATCAGTACATTATGCCTGTATAACTAGAACTTTTTCCACAACAACTGATACAAGGGGATACTAATGTATATCAGAAAAATGCGTGGTGTTATTATTTAATGACTGTCCGAGATCAGGCTCAAACAAAGGACCTTCGGTTTTGTAATCAAAGTGCTATCTACTTCAGCCAACGCCATCCTTAACTACTTCTTTAATAATTACTTTAAGAAAGCTGAAATTTTTTTTGCTTCTCATTGTGTATCAGCTAAGTGTTAAAGTGTATTATTGTAAAAATATCATTATTGTGGAAATTTTTGGTAGTGAAACTAAAATAGTGGTAGTGAAAATGGAATAACTCGTTGATTTTAATAATTTATGTTAAGTTTGTGAAAAAGACGTCCAAACCGTTCTTTGGTAAAGTTTTCTATCATGCTCTGTTCGTTTGTTTATCGCTAATCTCTGAAGATGGCATTCTTCACTGTATAGTCTAGATTTATTATAAAATCAGTTCCTATTATAGAACTCTTATATTATCCCACTGTGCGCTGGTGTAAAAGAATGAGAACATTGCAAAAATACCATCACGTCTTCTAATTTATAGCCATGGCACAAATACTGTAGCCTTATAATACTTTTTATTTTTTGTTTGTTCCTTTAACTAATTTATCTTTTGCCACTTTGCTTGCTTTAATTTGTGTAAAAATTTTTTATTTTCGTGTTTTTTTGCAGTTGTAGCCAAAAATTATTACCATATTAATGTCCTTTTAACGAGCTGGTGTCTGCGGGTCATTGAGTTTTTATTTCTTTACTTTATTTTTAGCAAATTATTTCTGCTTAATAAATGTCTAATTAGTTTATGTTGTTAGGTTTACTTATATCTCACAGATATAAAAAAAAAGTTAAACATATAAGCACGCTCGCATGTAAATTAATAATATAGTCATGTGTAAGATTTTTTGTTTTAATTTTAGGTGCGTTCATGAAAAAAATATCCGTTTCTAAATAAATAATTCATTAATATGTCTAATTAAAAAAGTTTTTTTATTTATAAAAGTACTGAGGATATTTTATTGTCTGGTTGTGGAATAAGCATGAATAATATTATTTATCATGAAGATCTAAACCCTCAAGGTAGTCTATTTTTAATCTCCAGTATATCAATTCGCTTAAGTGAATAATGTATAAAAAAACTTTGCTAAGGAATTACCTACCAATATTTGCCACAACTTGGCGAACATTGCTCTGTGGCTCAGACCTGCACCTTTACAAATCTCAACTAACCCAGGAGCTGAAGGCAAACAACCATAGACAACGAAGGATGTTTGGCTTAAATCTAGTTTAGGGGCACCTCCCAAAAATGAAAAAAAGTATCCTATCCTATAGTAAATTGAAAAATAATAAATAAAAATTAAATAAAAATATTGGCGACGAGGCTTAATTTCCGAGTTATAGGCCTCTGAAATTCTAGTACAATATTATGATTATACGGTGTTTTTCAACGAATATGACCAATATTGGTATTTCGGTTGGCGGTGTCACCACCCCAGAGGAAAAATCATCAACTCGGCAATCACAGTAAACATAGAATGCTACAGCTCATGATTAACAACCTTTTAAACCTGAATTAGATTAAAACGACACCGGCTGCATGAATGTCCCAGAGCTCATGTCACATTGGACATCCTTAGGCGCGATTCGGGGTCCCTGTCATCTCGTGTAACAGTGAATAGGCAGGTCTTTAAAGCCAACATACCCCATGTCATTGCTCAAGCTCATCTAGTTAGATATTTCGGATACTATCTACCAGCAAAGCCCTGGCGGACATTTACACAATATTGTATTTTATATGTAGCAGCATCGATATACCCTTAATACAAATAAAAAATTTCTTTGATATCTCTCACACATTTTGTTTTATTTAATTATAAACATAGGAAGTCCTTGATGCAAAAACCCAAATATGAAACAATGGTGGTAATTAAAAAAAACTGATTATATAATAGAGGTGTGCACCAGCCATTTGCTTGCTTTATATTCATGGTGTACATTATTGAATTGTTGATCTCCCTTTTTATTGCTCTTGATTTTATAATACCACTCAAACTAAGGGGATACCATATTGCACTATTGCATACCAATAACAAGTGTAAAATATGTGTAAAAGAAAAAAAAAACAAATGACACAGACTCTTTGACAGCGCTAGTTCGCTTGTGATACTTTTAATACTCGTAATTTATTAATTTAACACTAAAAAAGAGATTCAAAATAATAGTTCATTTGCACAAGATTGTTAATTGGGGTAATATGTTTCTGAATGGAGATATTTGTAAGAAGTTTTATTATCACTTAATATTTTATGAAATTTTGAGTTTGCGAAATAAAGTATGGTGCACTGTGAAAAAAAATAAAAATTTATTTTAATTTACTGTGGCTTTGATTAAGATTATAAGGCAATTGTCTTTAAATTTCCTTTTAATGTTTGGCCTCTTCAAATATCTTTTTTTTAACACAAAACCTTTCGATCCATTGCTTGCCCCTATTTAAATCTTTAAGCGGCAATATGTTATTAAATAGGATACGAGGGCGGATCAATGAAACAAAGTTTAGTTTTTTTTTTTGCAAAACAAAAATTTATTTTACAACATAATATCCTTTTAACAATACACTTAGGCCAATGTTTCTTCAGTTTTTGTATCCCTTTCAAAAAAAAAGGATTTTCGAGGTCCTTAAAATAGGCACTCTCTTTCCATCGAGCCGTTTTTTTAGGTTTGGAAATAGCAAGTTATCACAATGGTCTAAGTCCGAAGAATATGGCGGATGGGGTACCAATTCGTAACCCAATTCATAGAGTTTTGCCATTGAGACTGCACACGTGTGCATTCGTGCATTATCTGGATGAAAAAGAACTTTTTTCTTGGCCATATTGGGTCGTTTTCTTTTTAAATCCTCATTAAATCGGTCTAATAAGTTGGCATAATATTCGCCGTTTATTGTTTTTCCATTTTGAAGGTAATCGATGTGGATTATCCCAAAAAACCACTGTCATCACCTTATTGGCCGACAAATTCACCTTGGTCTTCCTCGGATCAGGTTTAGACTGCTGCTTGATCTCCAGAGTACAGTAATGGAACCATATTTCATCCACAGTTACAAAACGCCGCAATACCTCATTCGGATTGTGGTTAAACAACTCCAAACAATTCATTGAAGTTGTCACACGTTTACGTTTATGGTCAATTGAGAGCAAACGCGGCAGACAACTATCTTAAACCCAGCTGATCATTTAAAATTGGAGCCACACTGCCATATAAAATGCCCGTGACATCAATAATCTCACGCACTTTTATTCTTCGATCGGCCAACACCATATCCTGGATTTTTTCAAAATTTTCGGGTGTACTGACCTCAATTGGCCAACCAGAACGTTCAGCGTCATTTGCACTTGTGCAACCACAACGAAAGTCAGTAAACCACTTTTTTACCATTAAAATCGATGGTACAGAGTCCCCATAGTATTTATCGAGCTTTTCCTTGGTTTGATTTACTGTTTTTTTTTCGCAAAAAATAATGTTTAATGAGCACTCGAAATTCACATTTTTCCATTTTTAGAAAAATACACCAGGTTGCATGTTTTGAACAGCTGTTAAACGCAAAGTAAAGGACGACACTGGCTCAAAATTGACAGTAGTCTATTAACATGTTGTACTTGATAGAAACAGTGTTGCATTTCATATAACTACGAGGGAAGTTCGAAAAGTCACGGGCTCATTGATCAGCCCTCGTATAATTATAATTAAATTCAATGGAAAGTTATAGCTTCTATGAGCAGAACTTTTGAAAACAACAAACGGCAATTTCTGTTTTCACAAAAGTTATTTAATTGTTAATTAAAATTGTGCTCGCATAATTTTTTCTATCTTAAAGAATAAAATCCTTCTAATACAAATGTGTTTTATGTGTTCGTGTCACAAAATTATTTCATTTACACATGCAAATTCCGAATAATTAGTAAACTTTAGAAAATTTAAAAGATTAATAGAATAGTGGACTTAAAAATAGGAGTTCCTTTGGTGTACCCTTCAGTAAAAATGCAAAGTGTGTAATATCCGCCAAACAGCCAAAAAAAAAGCTTAACAGACACATTTTTGGACTTCTCATTCTTTAGACGCAAATCGAGTATTTACGATCACAAATAATAGATTTTTGTAAAAAAAGCAAGTTCGAAAATTATGTCGCTTAAGCTTTTTTTGATGGCTATGGCACGATGTATTTATTTTCCCTTTTGTATTGACCTCAAAAATAAGCACTAAAAAGTTAAAAATAATTTAGATTCAGTTAAATAAATCATTTTTATATATGCTTTAATATTCAATGCTATTATCATGTATTATGGAAAGCTCGGCATAGCAAAGAATCCTGTTTTGATAACACAGATACTGATTCGTTACACAGAGAAAATAGCACAAAATTAATAAGATATCTCTGTTGTTTTTTTTCAATAAGGAAATCTTATTAATTTAATAAGGAAAACATATTTGAAAAAATCAAGAAGAAATCTTCTAGTTTTTATTAGGTTACTTTATTGATTTTTTAATAAGGTTTTCTTCTTGTTTTTACTATGCGGCCTAATAAAAAATATAAAAAAATTGTGTCTTTCTTTATTCTATATACTTCTATACCATATACATGTGTATGTATGTATGTATGTAGTATATTGTAGATGTTATTTATTTATACATACATAAATACACACTATATTATATTTTTAACTAACTTACTCACCAAGTATTGAACCAGCAAACTTCTGACTGATAGACAAGCAATCTAAGCAATATGCTAACAAGCAGCCTGAATAACCATTGAAATTATTGTGCAAACATTCTTATACAAAAATGAAAAACATCATGAAAAAAATTGTCTCTATGTCTATTTATAGATATGAAATAACAAGACACCTCATAAAATCAAGAAGATTTCCTTTTTGAAAAAATCAATAAGATGCTTTACACATAATCATACAGGAACCTACTAAAATCAAGAAGATATCCCTATAGTTTACAATTTATAAGAAAACCTCATAGAATCATGAAGTTTTCTCTATGGATTGTTTTTTTTGGTGCCAAAAATAACGAAAATTGAGTAAAAAGTTGTGATTTTATGTGGTTTTCTTCTTGATAAAATTAATAAGATTTACCACATAAAAACAATAAGGAATCTCTATGAAAAAATCTTCTCTTCTTTCTGCTGGGATACCCCTTAGCCTAAAAACGTTTCATAGAGAAAATTTTCTTGATTCTATTAGGCAGTTTTTTCACTGTGTACACACTATTGCCACCAACCACTAACTGCGTTCGAATAGTTGTGGGAATGGTTGAATTATATTTTGAAAATAACAAAGTGAAATTCTTAAACAGCTCGTCCTTTTATGCATGCATATATAATGTAATATAACAAATATAAAAAGTTATAAATATATTTTACATAATATACATTTTCAAGTGATGGTGTGGGTGCGCCACACACTAAAGCAAAGAGGTTTAGTAAATTGTTGGCGAAAATACAAAAAACCGAAAATGAGATTTTGATGTATGTATGTAATAGGAATGATGTGTGAGTTTTACAATCAGGACCTTGAGTAGAATGTAAAATTTTGTACTTGCATAAAAAAACTGCATGTAAAAGATTTAAATTAAACTTTAAGTTTATATTAACATTGTTAAAAGCGTATAATGATTAAGCACAAACTTTTTTAGACTTTGTAATGGGTAGTGCTCTTTTAATGGCTCACAAATTAATTAAAGGTATTGATCTGGGAATGAATTTGCTTAAAGAATGTTTTTGTTGTTGAAATTAACAAATTTCAGAAAAAAAAGTAACATAATTTTCGTTGAGCCTTAGGAAATATTTGAAGAAAAAATGTTTGTCAAAATTGCCATGCTCAAGCACTTGCAGGATATTTATCGATTCATATTCATCTAAATGATTGATGATAGATATGTAGAACTTAGCAATTTTAACTCAACAATTCACAAGGGTTGTGTAACGTCGTATATAACATAAAAATCTGTTGCCTTAATTGCCTTAAGCTAGGATCACCAATCTGACACAATTTTTATTGCGCTGAATTGGTGTACAATAATAAAATTGTTTTAATCAAATACGTTGCAGTCACATGATTGCCTCATTTTATAAATTGATTGCCGCAGATTGACCAAAAATTAATTTGTGGCAATAATTGCCGCAGCATAGTCATACCATTGTTCTAACTTGTGGCAACACAAACAAGCTGCTGTTGTGGTATTTTTTAGTTGGATTTGGTTTACTTGCAATTAGTTTTTTTTTTCAAAAGAAATGATTTTTTTATTTTTGTACGTGAAAATGGGTTATTAGTTTAAAAGAAATAAAATTGCCTCTGCTATTTTTTTTTGCAATTTTTGCTCTTTTATACGAATAAAAACTAAATACATGGGTTAAAGATTGACTCAGAGTTCCATGGTAAGGTTTCAAATAAGTTATAATTGCACATAAAATAAGTTAAAATTTTCAGTACTTGGCGCACACGAAATTTTAAATTAATATAAGAAATTGTCGCGTATTAGCTACTTTAATTGTCGCTCGACAACACAATAAATATTAGTGCATTTTTAACTTTTTTATTGGGGCATAGTTACTTATCAACCGTTCACACGATTGCCGCACCAGAGTTGCATTTGATTGCAGTCAATCACCACAATATTGTTCTCGATTGTCGTGTGGGGCAATAAATTGTTAAATCACACGATTGGCATATAAAATGGACCAATAATTGGTGCATTGGGGCAATCGTGTGATCCTACCTTTATAAAATAATGGATCAAATACATGTTTCGAGGACTCATTATCACCAATAAAAATTTATATTGAAACAATTTGTTTCATCCCCAAAAAGCGTATTATTAACGACGAGCAGCAATATTGATTCACTAACGGCCGTTGTACAACCGAAAAATGCTAACAAACTTTATATCCATTTAACAATAAAAGTCTTAAATATCTGCTAAATAAATAAAAGCTGTAGAAGAAAAATTAGTATAAAAAACAACAAAACTAAACTTTATGCCTCCTTAAAGTATGCTATTGCCTGTAAGTCTTTTAGCAAGCCCCAAGGTAGGCAATTATTTGTTAATACTTAATAAAAACACAATAAATCGTAAAGTGTAGAAACAGTAAAATAAAAGCCATAAATAAAAATTTACTTGTTTCTTTTTTTTTTTCTTTAAACATCAACTGTGTTACATCAATTTAAATTTCTGAAAGGAAAAAAACATGACAAATGTGCGCCAGCACACACCACCATTTGCTTACAAAGTTTTGTGTTTGAATTGGTTTCAATTTATTTTTGTTGTTCAGTTTGTTGTATATTTTCTTAAGCTTTAAAATACTTCAAGTGTAAAGAACTCTGGGGAAAAGAATTCTCAATCTGCAGTTCTTATTTTTTCAAGTCACTTGGTCGATTTTTTTTTTCTTCAGTTCTTAAAGTAATGTTGTTGAAAGGGAAATGATATGTATCAAGTCACAAGTGTTTGGCCTATATCAATATACAGTTTGATTTACATTTGCTTCTGACATTTGTCACAAATACCAAACCATTTCACAGGCACATTTACACTCTTGTTAGCACACAAAACCAAACATTTACTCAAAGCCTCCTTATACACACTCTGATTGTCTATATTTAAGCATACAAGCAAAAATTGTAAATGCACAATGGGACTGAAGAAAATAAACGAATAAACGGTTACGGTGAAGATAGCTAGACAAGTTGATCTCTAAACAGCTTGAGCAAAGTTTAATTACTAATAATGAATTGAGGTTGTTCTCTGGTAAAATTTGGTATAGCGGATTGATTGAAACTAAAATCCGTTAAAAAAAGTAGGGAGTAAAAAACTAGAGGCCTTAGCAGCCTACAAAGGAGCTTTTTTAATTAACTAATATTTATTTTTGTGCACTTGTTCCTTAAAATAAAACATATGGGCAATTCTATGCAAGACGCCTCTCTATAGAAAAAAATATTTATTTCTTTTTAATAAAAACGTTGAGCTGATGTCCACAAGTGTATCAAAATTATGGACATATTAAAACATATACAAATTATTCCATTTTTCATCGTTACCAAAAGCTTTTCAAACTGAACACTCTCTCTCTCTCTCTCTCCCATTTTCTATGTTTAATTTTAAATTTACGCTTTCCTTTATTTTTGTTATCTCTAAAAAATAATTTAATCTTGTTTGCTTTTATTTGATGTTTTGATTTTGTGTGTTGCAATAAGAGTTTTGTGGACTAATGCTCGGTCACACCCATCACAGTAAACATCTTATAAAAATTTTGCTACACTTGATGCCTTCCAACGATAAAAAGTAAGCGCAATTTATAATAGAATACAAACCTCCATTTTAATGCTCAAGAAACTAGTTATAGGAAATATTTGGTCACGCCCGTCATATGAAAGCTGAAGTGCGATTTTTCAATGCACGTAAAAATCAGAAAATATGTAAAAAGAAAACAAACAAAAACTATCAACTGCATTAACCCATTAATTTTTCCTAAAAGGAGTAAAATTTTTAAAATTTTGACAACACTTTAATCATGAAATGTTGACATTGACACAATAAAATTTTAAAAATTTTCAGCTGAAAATTCCTCATCGTCAAAGGGTAAAGCTTTATAGAGAGAGGTAGAGAGGGAGAGAGCGCGAACGGGAAAGAGTGTGTGAGAGAGAGAGAGAGACAGGGACATGATTAGAAGAAATACTAAGAAAATTATGATTGTTTGGCAGAAAAAAGAAAATCATATCAAGAAAGAAAACGGAAAATTAGACAACGCAAAAAGGATCAAAGTCAAATTGCAAGCGTTTTTAAAAATCTAAAATTGTTAGTTTTAAGTCACAGCGTTCACTAAAAAAGTCAACCAAAAGGAAGTGCTATTCAAAGTGGTTTTTTCAGAATAACTGGTGCTTTTGAATATCAAGAGGTCACACCCGTCACATTTTTGAAATATATATATTTTAAAGAAAAATCTGATATTTCCAGCAGTTAGTTATTATTGCTTTGAGTAATTAATTACAAAAATATTCTGCCTTATCGTGGTTGGCGTATTTTAAATACGACTACGACTGTTTGGAAATAGATTAAAGAAAAACTCTCAAAGTCTTCTTTAATCTATCACCAAACAGTCGTAGTCGTATTTGAAATACGCCAACCATGATAAGCCAGATTATTGTATACGTTCTACTGAAGATTTAACAGAATATATCCTTAAAGTAATAATTTTGTAAAACTTTGTAAGGTTACACATGCCACAAGCTCCTGGTAACCATTGCTGGCAGAAATTATGCCCTTTCAGTGTATACGAGTACTTATAATTAAATGTTTTTCAGATTAATATCCTTGGGAATCACAACTCCTTTTTTTAATAACAAATACTATCAGCGTTATTTATAAAAATTATTAAGGCTTTATAAAAGCTTTATTAAGGCTTTATAAAGGCTTTTTAAGACAATTTTTTTATAAAGTCTTAATAAGTTTTATAAATAATACTGTTAATTTTTAATTATAAAAAAAATTTAGGTATCATGGTCACACCCGTCACAATGGAATTACCCATATAAAAATTAGAAAGTATTCTTTCTCATTATCCACTACCCAGCAAAAATATTTCAAGTTTTTTTAGTGGGTGGTATTCTTTTAATGCCTTCCAAAGCAATGATTGGTGCTTACTTTATATGAGTAATAATGACTTCCGAGTAATGAATGAAATACTCACTTATTTATATAATTATGTGCAAGAAGTTATTTTAATAGTTTTCAGCTATTAATAAAATATGTATAAATCGTGAAAATGAGGAAAAAAGATTCTTAATTAAATTAACTTCGTTTTAACATTCAACTGATTAAAATTTCATTCAAAAAAGTATATTTTCTTTGTTAAATTATGATTATTAATACTATTATATTTTTTTTTTATATCTGTAGTCAGAAGAAAATACATTCTTGTAATCAAAGAACTGCACATCTTTTTTAAGGGGTACCTTATACTTTTTTAACTTCTCACACAAAAATAATGGGTCATACAGTCAATTTGTAAATACTTTCGAATATGGAGCACACACACATCTTTTGCATTCATCGAAGTAAAACTTTTGCCGGAATAATTAAAAATTACTTTCATCTCAGAACACTTCACCAAGAATGGCTTTTCAAACAATTTTTATAATTTTAAAATTTATTTCTTTTTTTAAATTTCTACCCACAGTGCAATAATAAAAAAACCATTTTAACAAATATGTATAAGGGTAAAAATGTCAAGAAGTTTTAACACTAAAATTGTTTGTTGTTCTTTTGTTGAGAGTGTTTTGTGTGTATGTGTGTAAATATTTATTTGTTGCTTTATTTTTATTTGTCCTTTGGAGGATTTATATATTTTTCTACTGCTGCTGTTGCTGTTGTTCTCTTTTTTGCTTTTTGCTTGTTTGGTGTTAGCTCCAGTCATTTATTCATTTAGCTGCCAACAACTTTTGCCATTTGCCTGTAGTTTGTTTAAAAAAAACTCAAAAGCGACAACCGAACCAGAAGGAAACAATAGCAACAAAAGCATAAACAAAATAACACAATTATTAACTTTATTCCAAGTACCATAAATATTGTAAAAAAGCTACAAAATATAAAGCAAAACTTATCGCAAAAATCTATCTTAACAAGGGCTATTTATTAAATTTATTTATACTTTTTTAATGTTTTACATGAATATCTCTGCAAAGTTTCACATTCACTCACATACACATACACACATAAGTTGTAAAGGATGTTTTAAAAGAAAATTTACGATTTGTGGATAGATTAAAAAATAGGTAAGGCCTTTGTCTCAATAATATTAATTACATTAAACACAATTTGGAAAATTATTTCTTTAATATAATACGTTCAACCACTAACATTTAATATATGTATATGTGACGTGCAAAATAGAAAGGGACCTAAGGGTAAAAACCAGTTTTGTTCAGGAGAGCCATCTTAAAGATTTAAATACGTGTATCTTTGGTGTACCATCACTGAGCGTGTTGGTATTAGTCTCATTTGAAAGCGACAAATGTCATGACGTCAGGAACGTGTTGGTCAACCTTTAAAACGCCCGTAGGTCATCCCTACCTCTTGTTTTGTGTAGTTGGCTTGTACTGTTTTCTACCTAGCGCGCTGTTTGCATGAGTTTAATATCAATTTTGCACGCGTTTTTTCGAATCCAGGTTTATTTTCTGAAATTATTAATTGTGAATTATAATAAATACTCATTTATAATTCTTTTAAATCGTGAATACCACTCTGTTAGTACGAAAATTTTTTCACATAACCTTAGAATCTTCGACTTCAATTTCATAAAACGCGCATATCTCTGGGAGGGAACACTTTTGGGCATGGGATCGGTCTCATTCGATGCTCAGATGTTCTCCACATTAAAAACAATAAAAGTGAAAATTGATTTTTTTACCCTTAGGTCCCTTTCTCTATGCGCTGTCACATATATTTAATCCATTTATTCCTAGGAGGAACATAGGACCGTAATAAATAATTTTAATTTTTCTTTTGCAGTTTCTTAGCTCGGCAATAATCTGCCTTTTAAAAGTGTTGCGTGGGCGTCCAGATCTACTACTGCCCTGTGGAATGAATTCGATGGCTTTCCTTGTGATGTCATCTGCTGGCTTTCTTAACGTGTGGCCAAGCCATCTATATTTCCGGCACATGATGCCTTCAACTATAGGCGGCTGTGCGGTTTGGAACCACAGGTCGCTGTTAGATATTGTTTCTGGCGAGAATACACGAAGAATGCGCCGGAGGCAGCGGTTTACGAAAACCTGAAGTCTTTGTGAGTCGCTAGTTCCAGCAGAAGTTCCAGCTTTCGCAACCATACAGCAGAGTTGACTTTACATTGGACTTAAACAGACGTATTTTCGTTCGGCCTTGTCGTGGTGAGAGGGCTTAGTAGGTGCAATGATCCAGAGAGCGATGACGGCGGTAGCTTTGCTACTGGCAGGGCCTCCTTTGCCGGTAAGCTCAATGGAGAGCATCTGAAACTAACAGCAATCCAAAACATTAGGCGACTTATCCGGCTGGTCTCCTACCAACTAGATGTCCCAAGATGTAGGCAACATTTAATGTGATAGTAAAATTTCGTATAAAGGCTCGATACATGGACTTCATAATGGCTGCCATTCATTTGATATATTTTATTTTAAAAGCGTTAAAGAAGTGTACTATATAAAGAGGGCAATGTCTGTCTGTTCACCTACATATCTGTCTAAGAAATCCAGCCCTAGCACCCCCCCCCCCAAAAAAAAAAAAATTACAGGTTGATGTAACACAATTTGTTCTAAATAGAGCTACTTTGGTCTTAGGTCCATGTGTTAGAATTTTTTCTAAATAGATTAGTATTTTAAATAAGCAAAGTCAAAAAGACGGTTCCAGGGCTGGTAAATTCAAACTTTTTTTATATAAAATAGTGAACACTAACTGTTTTTATTAATTTAGCATACGAGTATATTTTATATAATTTCGAAAGAAAAATATTGGTATTAAAAATAGGCAAGATTAAAAGGATGGTTCCAGGGCTGGCTAATTTAAACTTTTTTCAGCATATGAAACAAAAGAACTGAAACATTTTTTTTTCTTTATTAACGCAGCAAATTTTATATTTCCGAAAGATGTTTACTCAAGAATTTTTATATTCGTCAAACTTTTAATTTTTTATATCTAGAGCACAACTGCCAATCAAGTCTCGGCGACAGCAATGTTTGATGCTTACTTTGCAAAAAAAGCAAGAATAAGTTGTAAGAGCTTTGAAAGCTGTTTACCACAAAGCCAAATATAAGAGTATGGGTGTTTGGACGTAGCCACTTTATAGCATTGATGAAAAATAATTTACTTGAGCTTAAATATTTTTTTTTATAAAATAAATTAACTTCACACTCCGTTCAATTATTTTCATTCTCGATGCATCTGATTTCATTTTGTAATTAAAATAAAAAAATAAAAATCTTGTTAAACATCAATACATTTCCTTAATGAATTGTGCTTTTCATTTTCTTCGATTGTACTTCTGCTTTCATTTTTGTATTCTACTTAAGCTGTTACTGCTGCTGGTGAGTAAAATACATTACAGCTGCTGTATTTTGTTTCGAGTGATTCTGTGCTATATCGTAAGATGTAAAACGGAAGTGTATAAACAGGACATGATAACAGTTATTGCATATACTATTATTTTAATGTCCTGCTGTTTATTTGTGCATCTGTAGGCAAAAATATAACTGAGTGATTTTTTTGTCTTATGTTTACCTGTTTGACAAAAGCACATGGCAAAAATAATGTATAAATCAACAGAATATAAAATATAATACGATAAAAAAATATTTAAAACAAAAATTTAACCAGAAGATCAGATATATAATCATCTGCAAAAGGAAATGTGTTCATGCACTAGCATCAACACACAACTTGCAGCAGCAATCTGCCTCACAATGAAGAAAACAACAAGCCATAAATACATTTCAACTGTCAGGACTACTTGAGTGTTTGTTTTCACATCTGTGTACTGTTTGTGTTACTTTAAAAAATATTTATATGCCTGTGGTCCTTCCAATCTGTCAATGTTGGTTAATATTTTTTTCAAAATAAAACTGGAAAAAACAACCATTTCCCCTTGCAGTGCAAACTGGAGATTTTTGTTTATATTTAATTTTCAGCAACAGGGAGTTTATTTTCTTTCTTTGTTTAACTTTCTTCTGTTTCATGTCCTTTAAAACAGGCCACAAGGTTGGTGCTCAAAAGTTACATGATTTGTTTGTAATTTCTTAAAAAAAAAGAACTCCATTTAATATGCAACATCTGGTTGCTTCTATAATCGAGTATATATGTATGTATGTTAATTTTGAATTTAAATAATGGCAAAATAATATTATGAAAATCTTTTGAAAATTGATTTTTAGTCAAGAAAATTATAATCATTCTGTAAAGCCCAGTGTGAGTTGGAAAGAAATTTATTCTTTTTCTTTAAGTTAAGTACCACTCAGGTAATGAATGCCTACTAGCATTACTAGGTGTTACCTTTTATTATTATTTCCGATCGTAAATAATCGATTTTCGTCCAAAAGCGAGATCCAAAATATGTGTCCCTTAAGCTTTTATAGCGGTTATGGCACGATTTTGTCCATATTATTTGTCTTGGATTGCTAATATGAATTCAAATGAATCCAAAGGCTTTAGAGTCCTCTTTGCTGTATAATTGCAACAGCATAGTTGTAAATATGTTATTATTTTAAGCAATAGTTACATAAGCAGAGCATAACTGTTTTTGTTTAATTTTCTTCTTAGCAAAGACGTTACAATCAGCACCCGTATTCTGTACTTTGCTAAAGCAAAAGCTAAATTCGATCGCTAAAATGCTGAACAAATAGAAAATTAAAGGTTTTTGGCAACACACAAATTTCGGCGCAATAAAATTGTGATTTTTACCTAATTTAGTAATATAAGTTTTAAAGTTGCATTCGTAGCCGAAAATCGATAAATCGACTTTATAGATTGTAGGCGATAGAGCTTTAGCTTTCTCATAGTCATAAACACAATTCTAATTATCCTAGAATAAGTTTTAATTTTTTATTAAAAAAAAAGATGTAAATCAAGGTGTAGGAAATGCAATTTTTATACAAAACACAAGTATGTACATATTTGAAGGATCCTGATATTGTTTCTTCCTTCCTTCGTCCTTGTCAATTTCCTTCGTCTTTGTCACTTTTCTCTTACAATGGAAAATCTCCAATTGTAAGTAAATGAAACAGCAAAAATTCAAGATGAATCAATGAATTTTAAACAAGTGATGTGGCTGAATACCATTTTTTTTGCCACTTGAGGTACGGTCGTACCCAAAAAAGCGTAACCACTAAATATATACTAATGAAAAAGTTTCTATATTTTATTATTCGAACCGGCTAAAGTTCGTATTGCTCTGTAAGACAAATTGCATGTGATAATTATTAAGGAACCAATAACACCAAAGTCACTTGCACATATTCTGAAAAACACGTAGTAGAACGGAACAATTAGCTGTTTTCGAAGGCCTTTGTGTGTGGTGTCAGTTGATGTAGATTTCCGCTTTATATATTCCGTTTTTTATTGCAAATGGAATATGTGAATTGTTTTGATTCATGGTATCCAATTTGCTGAAAGCTTTTTTGTAATGAAAGCTCAATTTTATCATCCCTAAATTTACAACAGTTTTTCCATTGTCATTTGTTCTTTACTAATTCTACACATGTTAGATAATTTTTAATTATTTTTGTTCTACTTAAGACAAACTTTTTTGGTTTGCTACTATTAAGTATATTTATTTAATTTTTGCCACAGAAAAAAGAAAAAGCTTTTAATTCAAGCACGTCTCCAGTAATATTAAACTCTACGACATTATATATTAGTTATGCATGAAACTGTTTAACTTCACAGACATGTCTTTGAATTAAAAAACTTTTCATTACTATTTAGTGGTTACGCTTTTTTTAGAAAATGTTTGCCGAGTGTGACCGTACCTTTAGGGTTAATTTTTTCCTTTTTTTATCATTTTAACCGTTGAAGTCTTTTCTCATATACATTTTCCCATTTACATTCTACTTTTTATTTAGTGCACCAAAAACTTATTTGAAAAGCAATATTTTTTTTTTGACAAATCACAGATGGAAATGCATCTACAAAATAGAAATACTCGCTGGAAGCAATAATCAAATGTTTACAATAAAGCCGGATATTGACAAACTAAAACATGAAATGAACAAGAACAAAAAAGAATCTATCAATAACTCTTGAAAACGAAATGAAATGAACAGCATGGAGAAGAGGTAATTCGAACAATTTTTTTTAAGCAAAAAAGAAATAAATTATAAGACCGTTTTTATGTACAGACAAGAGTTGAAAGTTATGTGGATTGAAGCTGACAGGAAATAAAAGAAAAATATTACTAACGAGCTGTTCCCCTAAATGCCCAATCAAAGAAAAATACTAACAATTATTGTTGAGATATAAATTGGCTTTTCAGTTAAAAATCATTAAAAGAAATGGAAAGTTATAGGCTGAAGTATGTAAATTGTTCTAAGCCCTTGAAATTATTTTTGTATGAAGTAAAGCCTGGTACTCTGTTTAAAATTTTACGCGAAATGTTGACATAATCCATACAAAAAAAGTTTACATAAAATATTCATGAAAAAATTTTGCAAAAGTTGTATTCTGTTCAACTCATGAAAAATGTATGAAAAAAAAATCCTGCCATCTGTGAAATAATGTCACTGGCATTTATTTCGCCCGTAATATTGACAGCTGATGTTTTTGTTTACAAAAGTCAAGCAGTGTTGCCTACTTCAAACCAATATATACGAAATTTTTTTCCGAAAAAGTAATATGGTCATCACTTGTTACGTGTCAAACTTTTCACGCAAAATACTAAATTTTTCACAACTTTGAACAGACTACCAGGCTTAAGAAAGAAGAAAGCATTTTCTAATTATGTCCTTTGACTATATGGATGTAGTGCAATTTTATTACTTTTAGGCCTTTTGTTGTTCTTCTCCCTCACGTACGTACACTCTTTTAATCTTTTTAATATTCCTGTACAACACCTCCCCCCCCCGGGTGGGTTTCTATTACACTGTGTCACTGCTTCTTATATCACTGTTAAACCCTATACTCAGTTTGACGATTTGGGAGACCAAATTTTTTTATGGGCCTCTAAAGATGTTGAAAATAAGTGTGCCCTCAAAAAAATGTTTTCATCAGTTTTTGGCCAACAATTTTTCCTAAAACGCACTTGACTTTCTATTTTGCTAAATACATCACTTAAAACCTCTTAAAAGTTAGTAGTATTTGCCAGTTATTAAAGGCAAGATGATAATGGTCAAGTTTTAACAAAACAGAAGCTTAATTAAATTTTTTTGGGAATATTTTTTTTGATACACAGAAAAAATTATAATAAATGTTTGTTTTAACAAATAGTGTGTTTGAAACTGGTTTTGAAACTGAAGTTTCATTATTTTTTAAATAAAATATTTTAGTTAAGCAAACATTTTTTTCTTTCAATTAATTCTTTACGAATATTTTAGTATATAAATTTTACGAACTCTATTTCAGTCAAAATATTATAAAATTTTTTTTTAATTTGTTAACTAAATACAAAATATAAATTTTTTTCAGTGCATCTCAATCTACTTGGTGGTCGTGTATTATTTTGCTGCATCCTACAAAATAATCTACATAGTTTCGTTGCATGTTGCTAAATGCTTGGTGTGTATTGCACATTTATTTCAACAATATCATAAGTCGAAAAAAACAATTTTAAATTTTTGTAACAGCTAAAATCTAGTGTAATCTATTTGTAAAGTCTAGTCTAATTTTTTCTGTTCTTCTTTAGAATATCAAAATTATTTGTAATAACTTGTTTACACAACTCTTGAGAGAAAAACATTTTTTTTTTTTAAGTTGTAGTTATGTAAATCCAAGACTTTTAGCTCGTTTTTGGTAAAACTATTTTTTTGGAGTTAGCACATTTTTAAATTAAATGACCAATAGATATCCTGTTGCTTCCACACACATTAAAACTCCATTGTGCTTGGCTGTGCTTCGAGGATTAAAGTAGCCTTCGTCCTCCCAAAACAGTGTAGTACAATAAGTGTGGCACAAAATGCTAAACAAACAAAAAATTCATATTTATTTAATAATCTTATGCATGAGCAAAACTAAAACTATTTTTCCTAGAAGCTTAAACAAATCAATTGGTTTACAATGCATGTGCTTGCTTTAATATGACGTTAAAATCGTACAATTAAGAACAAAATAAAATTTCAAAATTTAAATCCAAGACACAAACCAATTACATTAACAGAGCCCTGTTAGACATTAAAATCTTGGAAGTACATACTCCAAATGTAATCCTGGCCATATTTTACAACAAAATGAGCTAAAAAAATCTAAACATGGAGAATATTATATTTTTCTTTATAAAAACAAAAAAGTCATTAAAAAAATTTAAAGAAACTATAATTTTTTAACTATCAAATAAATTAATTTTTTTTATGGAAATTTTTTCTGGAATTTATGTTTTTCGTGCCCTATTATAATATCCAGATGTCAAAACCCTTAACATTTGCGTTTTTCATAAAATAAATTTGATTTTTTCTAATTTTTCAAATTTTGATTTTCATTAAAGGACGAAGGACTGACCAAAGTGGCCAAACTTTAATCGGCTTCCTATGCAAATGAATACACATACAGACAAATGCCGGTATAACGAACGATATAATGTCAGACCCATTCGTTATACCGAAAAATTCGTTACAATGAATGTTTTTTTCAAGGATTATTTTAACATTATTACTGTAGACAAGATACAATACAATAAAAAGAATGAGGGCAATTTTTTTTCAAATAAGTTACCAAATACAAACTAACGTTATCAAATTTTTTTTCGCATTTAGATTGCTGCTGTAGCTTATTTTTAATATCTTTGTTTAATATTTTTTCCCGTTCGTTATACAGAGCATCATACATTTGCCAAAACATTCGCTATATAAAGTAGAACTAAATGTTTGAAATATATTTCTATCATGTTTTTGTTTTTTATTTCGCAGTTTTTTCTTCATCATTCGTTATATCCAGTATAAAATTAGGATAGTATTCGATATATAAGGTTGTTAATGCAAACAATTTGGACGTTCGTTATATTAGATTTTCATTAAAGCGAAATTCGTTATACCGAGACTTTCCTGTACACAAATACGTTTCTCACGGTGACCAGCAGTGATAAGATAATTCTTTCTGCCAAAAAAAAAACGACTTCAGTGCAAAAATGTGATAGAAAAAAATAAGAAGAAGTATGTGAAATATTAAATTAAGTTTTAATGGGCGTGTCTCCGCCAATTTTTTAAATGCAATATGGTGTGTTTTTCAGAGCACACGGTGCGTGTTAAGTCTTGTAAAAATCGGTAAGGTAGAACCACTTAAAATAATATTAAATTCTAATGGGCGTGACTCCGCCAATTTTTTTAAATGAGGGATTGTATGTATTTTAGAGCTCAAGGTGTGTGGTAAGTTTGGTAAAATTCGGTTAAGTAGAACCGAGTATAATATTACAAGATATATTAATGGGCGTAACCCCACCCATTTTTGTAACTTTCAAATTGTGTAATTACAAGAACCAAAGGTATTTTATAGGTTTCGCAGCAATCAAATAAGCAGAATATCATAAAATTAAATATAGAAAATTGTGGGCGTGTCCACGCTCACTTGATCTTAATGGGAAGCTATACCCTGTCAGAAAAAAAAATTTTTAATCGCTTTAAAACGTACCGAATTATGAATCAGTCTTATCATGAATTCCACATGTGAAAATTTCCAAATTAAATTTTTTATTCACATGGATTTGAATTTCGTCTTATCAATTCGAATTAAATTAAAAGCAAACAAATTTCCACTTTTTCCAACAGACAAATCTTTGTGAATGATTTTCTACATAAATTGTCAAAAAATTTCGCAATCGTATGAAGTTATGTGATACCAATTGTTCACAAGTTCGAAAATTTTACGAGTATTTATGATAAGCCTGAATATGTATGTATATGACGGCATTTTATATTTTGACATGAAAACAAAATTTTTTTAAATACCACATACAAGAATTTGTTATTAAAAAAGTATATTGAAATTATAAAAAATCTGAAAAATCGTTTTTACTAACAATTAATTGAAGTATTTTGGGCCATAGATTGTGCACTGCTTGCCAGCCAATTTCATAGTTTATACCTTTTTTCCCTCTTCCTTTTTTTTGCATTTGCTACTTATCGCTTGTGCATTCAGGAGTATCTCTGTGTTTTAAGTAGTTAACAGCACGAAATCTTGCAAAAAAAAAACCACCTGCTTTTATAAACCGCATTAAAAGGGGTTTAAAGTTAAAAACTTTAATGTTTCAAAACATCATACAGCCGATTCGTGGCGTTTTTAATGTGAAAATGCATTTTGAAAAAGACTTAATAGAACAGCTGCTTATTTCTCATATTGATTATAAGTTTTTAATCCTTAGCAAATCTAATGATTAAAACTAAAAATCAGCTGTTGATTTAATACGAGCAAAATAATCACTTTACATTGAAATAAGAATTTGTTAAAATGTGTTATTTTTGCGAGGAAATTTGCTTTATAACATAGGAGTGAAGCAATATACTCGTATAGCAAAACCTGATAGAGAAAATAAGTTTTTGTTGCACTTAAATTTTTTTCGAAAAAAAAAAACTGTGAAAAAAAGTTAGAGGGGTTGTAAAAATAATGATTGTTTTCATATCCTTTCTGTGTTTTATAACATCCTTCCTATCGATTTGTTTACTCAACTGATTTATTTTCCTTTAATAGTTCAATCTGGCTTTTGGTGCTCAAGCAACACAAATTAATTGCAACGTTGTGCAAGTTTGCAGTTTTTTAAGAATTTAAGGCAAATTGAAAGTATTCTATTTCGAGAGAAATTTTCTTTTTATATAAAACTGAAAGACAAGTTAAGTAAACCAAACAATTTGTTTCGTTTATTATCGTACTCTGCTTTTAAGTACAAAGAAATCAAAACAAAACTAAAATTATAACTGTAATAGTGTCGTTTATATTTGTTAACAAAATCACGTCCTAGCTCCTGTGTGGTGACATAAATAGCATAGCTATAGAAACTAAATATTCAAATAATTATTTTAGCATAACTTTGAAGTGAATATTTTTTATCTCAATCACACTGATACCAGCTTCAAGTCATTGTCATTGAAATTTTTTAAGCTATTAGTAAATAAACATTACTTTAATGATTCTGTAACAAATCCTGTGCAAAAATAGCACAATTCCTTGTGCACTTTTCCTCTCTGCAGGGTATCTGCATGATTTTTCAGCATACTATTTCATCTATTCCTTATATAAAGAAGAAAAAAATGCATGCAAAATTTTATGTTGAAATTAAATTTTGTTTTAAATGGTTCCTGTTAACAACAAAAAAAAACAAATTTAGATGGAAACTAGAAGTTGAATTGAAAAAAGTTACAAAAGTCAATAGAAATGCAAAAATGAAAAGTATATTTTTTAGCAGCAGTTTTAAAAAAATATAGACATACAAGAAAGTTTTAATAATTGGTTTGAAATTGGCGAAAAGTTGGGAGTATAACAAAAATTAGTTGCAAAATAGTTTTGCTTGAAATAAATTGGTTTATACAAATCCCGAAAATAGTTGGGGAAATGTGAATACATACGACATATGTACATTTACAGACATACATATTATTACCTTAATATAGAAAGAGCGTAACTCATTATTTTTTGAAATTGAGATTTTTTGCTTTTTTTGTACATTCAATTTTCTTCTATCAAAATTTAAAAAAAAAAAATCATGAGTTATGTCCTTTCTATATAAAGGTAACGATATATTGTTGCCTTTTTTGCATTGCTTGCATTTATAATTAAATTTAATTAAAAATAACAACTTTTTATGCAGTCTTCTTTTTCGCGAGATTTCAGCGAAAAGTTCGTTTGAAAAAAGAATTTCAATTTATTGAATTTGTTTTCATGCTACTGCAAAAGCAAATAACTCATTTAAATTTGTGCACATCATCGTGGACAATAGCAGAGAATCGAATTTATATTAATATTGGCTTCAGTTTTAAGACTAACCAAAAAATAAATAAAAATGATTTAAATTGGTTGAAGATTAAAACCATGTTCTTGTTTCACAACGACGAGTGTCATTTATAACTAGTCTTATAAATGTGATAAGCTTACTATATATTATACATAATTAAAGCTGAAACTCCATTTCAATATTTGTATGGAAGATAGTGTGTATAAGTGCAAACCGATAGCAAGAAAATTCAACAAAGAGTGTAAATTCATAATTTTTAATCAATAAAAAGTATTGCAGTGTTCTCTTCAGATTTGTGGAAAAAAACCGAATTTAAAAAAAAGGATATATGGAGCGTTGGTAGGAATATAAACCGATTGCAGTGAAATTTAACAGAAAGCTTTAGTACATAAGACTAGATATCGTAACGAATTTTAGTGGTGTTCTGTCTGCAATTATAGCTAAAATTAACATTTTCATATTAAGGATATATGGGAGTTGGGGTTTAAATGAGCCGATTACAACGAAATTTACCAGAGAGCTTTACTACATAAAACTAGGCACAATCATACAATTCTGTACTACTAAGATAGTAATTATAGCGAAAATTTAAAATTTAACAAAAAGGATATATGGGAGGTATTCGTGAATTTTAGCTGATTGCAACGAAATTCACCGGAGAGCTTCACTACATAAAACTAGGTACAACCATCAAATTTTATAGTATTAAGATCATAATTATAGCTAAAATGTAAATTTTTAAAATAAGGATATATGGGAGGCAGGCATGTTTATAACTCTATTGAAATTAAACTAACAGTAGGCATCAAGTGTATGATTCGTGATATAAATATCAATCCTTGTAGCATTCTGTGCATAACTTTAGTTTAAATAAAAATTTTTATATTAAGGACATATGGGAGGTGGGATTTAATATGAACCAATTAAAACGTAATTTAACAGAGATCTTCAATATATAAATCTAGATGTAGTTATTAACTCTTTTCTGATTCTGTCGGTAGTTATGAAGAAAACTTTAATTTTTGAATTTAAGGATATATGGGAGCTAGGCATGAATACTATTGAAATAAAATTATTCACAGAGGTTCAATATATGAATAGTTATATAAATATCAATTATTTTGTTATTCTGCCCATAACTTTAGATAAAATAAAAAATTTCATATTAAGGATATATGGAAGGTAAGGTTTAATACAAGCCTATTAAAACGAAATTTAGCAGAGAGCTTAAGTACATAAATATAAATAAATGTACCAACTCTGATAATATTATGTCCATAATTTTATCTAAAATTTAAATATTCAAAATAAGGATATATGGGAGTTAGGCATGATTATTTTTATATTGAAATGAAATTAACCACAGCGGTGAAGTGCATAAATAGAGACATAAATATAAATTTTTTTAGTATTCGGTATGTTACTTTAGTTTAAATAAAAGTTTTTATATTAAGGATATATGACAGGTAGGATTAAATATCAACCGATTAAAATAAAGTTTACCACAGAGCTTCAGTGCATAAATCAAGATAAGGCTACTAATTCTTGAAGTATTCTGTCAGTAATTTTATCCAAAATTTAAATTTTCAAATTAAGGATATATGGGAGGTTGGTCAGATTATGGCTCAATTGAAATGAACTGAGCCACAGCGGTAAAGTGCCTGATTCGTGATATGAATACCAATTATTGTAGTATTCTGTCTGCAACTTTAGTTAAAATAAAAATTTTTATATTAAGGATATGTGGGAGGTAGAATTTAATATGAATTGATTTAAAAGAAATTTACCAGAGAGCTTCAGTAAACAAAACTAGATATAGATATGAACTCTTATATTTTTCCGTCAATAATTATGTCAAATATGTCAATTTCCAAATTAAGGATATATGGGAGGTAGGTAAGATTATGCCTCAATTGAAATGAATTTAACCACAGGGGTTAAGAGCATTAATCGTGATAATAACGTCAATTCTTGTAGTATTCTGTCTATAACTTTAGCTAAAATGGAAATTTTTGAAATTAAGGATATATGGGAGGTAGGCATGAATATGCACGGTTTAAAATTAAATTTTTCAGGACGCTTCAGTTCATAAACCGAAATATATTTGTCAAATCTTGTAGAATTAATGCCATAATTATGAATATCTAACATTTAAAATTTCATATCAAGGACTTATGGGAGCTAGGAGGCATGATTATGGATCGTTTGAAACGAAATTAACCACAGCCGTTAAGTACATTATATTTGATATAAACGTCAATTCTTGTAATATTTTGTGCATAATTTTAGCTTCAATTAAAATTTTTCATTTAAAAAAAAATGGAATGTAGGATTGACTACGAACCAATTGGAATGAAATTTGACACAAAGTTTGAATGCATAATTCTAAGTATCATCATCGGATTTTGTGGTATAAGGTCCATTATTTGATCAAAAATTTAAATAATTAATTAACTTCAAATTAAGGATATATCTGACAGAGACTTGAATATTACCCAAAAGTAATTAAAAAATTTAATAATGAAATTCTATATTTAGTGTAGTATTTTTTTTTTATTCTTACTAAATTCTTAAGCTCAAAATATGTAAAAGCTGCACATATCCTTGCAGTGGTTTTGCTGAAATTTAAAATATTTTTTAAACTCAACATTAATCATCATCATTAATTGACAGTTTTTTTTTTTTTAATTATTTTACCATTTCAGTGCAAGGACATAAAGCTTCAAGTGATTATACTTCAAGGATTTTGATCGCTGTATGTAATTTGTTGTTGCCATAATTTTATGAGATTCTTAGTATTTTAAGATGTTACTGCGCACTAGATTTATTTTCACCTGTTGCAAATGCAGCATATGCTAATTAATTTATTTAACTTTTTATTAATATCTTTGCTCAAATAAGTTTGATTTTTTTGAAACAGCAGCATAAGGCAAAATTTATTTCCTTGCTGTATCCTTAACCAATAACAATGAAAAGGTGCAATCAAACAATTTTTGCTTAAGAGACTGAAAAATAAAAATAAATTAAACTATTAATATATCATCGATGTCAAACATATGCTGATTGTTGCAAGCTGAAATTATAAGGGGAACTCAATACGTGCACGCTCTGATATGAATGTGCTCGTATATTCAGCTGTTTTTGTTTTCTTCCTGTTAATGAAAACAACCACTGGCACACAGCAAGCCAGCGAGATTTCAAGGATCCAACAAAATAAAAAAAAAACAAACCGAAGGATATTGTGTGCACATGTTTTAACGTTTCTAAAGAAATCTAATTTTAAATTATCAGTTTTGTAGGTTTCGGCTGAACATAAAATAAAGAGGCACAATTAAAGATTTAATAATGTATTATTTCAAATGCAACAGCTGTTGCTTAATACCTCTACTGTATAGTCCGCCTGGCTTGCTCTTCATCTGTATTTGAACAACCAGTTACATCTGTCTTTTGATATGTAGAGAGTAGAACCCTCTTGAACATTTATAATCTCTTATTATTTATGCCAGCCTGTCGTTTGCGTGTTTTATTGCATGTTGCACGTTTTAAGTTGGGATTTATTCCATTAAATTGTTTTTTTTTTTGCTTCTTCCTACCTTGGCTACTTTTGTTGTCCCTTGCCTGCTTAAAATCTCTCAATGAATCGCCAGAAATACGTATGTATAGGTACGTACGTGTTTCATGCATTTCCTTACTTTTGTTTGTTCCTATTGTTGCTCGTTAATACCTGTCCTGGTTTCGCAAATGCCTGTTTCTTGTTGTGTGTGTGTGTATTTTATTTTTTTCTTTCATTTAACAATTTACCTGCTGCATATTAAACAGCAGAAGTTCGATTGATGGCCACAAAAAAACTCATTCGGAGTTTTATTTTTCTTTGTATTTCAACCAAGAAACATTGTGTAGAAAATTATATAAAATTTTTTTATGAAAGATTTTACTGTAATTTTTTTTTCTCTTCTTTGTCAAATCAAAAGCATGACCATCATCAATGTGCTCTGATAATGAAGCAAACAATTAAATTTCATACACAAAAAGCCGCAATAATGGAAAAACATTAAAATTTTTTTCGTTCTCGTTTTGGCGAGTGTTTTCGTTGAGGTAATTCTTTCATTTATGTAATTATGTGATTTTGTTTGTTTGCTTTCGAAATATTTTCTTTTGTTAACTTTCTTTTAAATATATATTTTTGAAAATTTTTTAATCCTTGGCAATACCTATTTTTAAATGACGTTTTTTTTTTTTGATATGGCAATTTCTCAATTCCAGCGATTTTTTGCTCCTTTAGCGATTTTTTTGTTTGTTTGTTTTGGAACCTTTTTATGTGATTATCAATTTTTGAAATTTCTACTTTTGGCAAGTTTTTATTTTTGTCTAAGTGTTTTTTAGGGTCCCGTACACCAAAGATGAACAATCGAATTACCAATTCGGCGCTATTCGCAGCAATACGGCCTTTGTTACTTCACTTTTGTTTGCCCAAAATGGAAGAGCTTGACTTGGCTGATATGTGGTTTAAGCAAGACACAGCACGCGAAACAATGGCCCAATTGAGAGGCGAGTTTGGTGAACAGTTAATTTCACATTTGGGCGCGTTCAGTTGACCATCTAGATCGTGCAATTTAATGCCTTTAGACTATTCACTGTAGATCTATGTCCCCCCAGGGGAGTTTATTTTTGACTACGG
This sequence comes from Tachina lurida, assembly GCA_944452675.1. Lineage (NCBI taxonomy): Eukaryota > Metazoa > Arthropoda > Insecta > Diptera > Tachinidae > Tachina > Tachina lurida. Next base: position 111,431,258 of record OX101756.1, read on the forward strand.
GCTTGGCAACCCCGTGGCCCCAGCTGGGCTAATGTGGCTTTTCCATTGACGTACCTTTGGTACATTACCCATAGAACTTATGTGTTACTACCCGATCTCTGGCAACAGAGCAAAGGATGTGCACTTATTTAAAAAAAGGAAGACAGTTTCCTTTTGATGTCAGTTATCCTCATACCTAAATAAGAGCGGCAAGCGTTGCGTTAGCAGCAGGTTTCGCATTTTCAGTACATTTAAATGTGAAAATATTATTTCATTGTACTGAAAATACGTACCCTGCTGCTAACGCGACGCTTGCCGCTCTTATTTAGGTATGAGGGTTAGGTGCATGATCACCTAGAACTGCCCCTGAGTTCAAAAGATAGTAGAGGTGAAGCCCTTGTGGTGGAACTTCGAGGTCTGACCAGAGGCTACATCTGGTACCACGGGTGCCGGTTGCCCGACAGTTGAGCTGCTCTTAAGATTAGAGTGTATGTAGCGGTCGTCAGGATCCTTTGCTAAAACGCCGAGTTCGTCCTACCCCACGGGATTTAAGGGATGATTTTGGTGTTTGTGGAGTAGGCACTGGATTTTTTGGCGACACAGGCATGGGTTCATTTCGGATGAGTGGTTGAGCTGTGCCGGCAATGGTTGAGGAACTCTCTTGGGGACCTCGCTATGAGTGTATACACAGCACCGTAGCGTGGAAGCCGGAGAATTAACGTGGTAGCTGTAGTTGCTACCAAAAACGCTGGAAGAATAGTCTTGGCTTTCCAGTGTTAAATCAATGCTAGTGGTTGGTCTGACGCGGTCAGCCAGACACTATTCTAGGTGCTGTTGCCAATCAGCAGAAGCTGCTATGGGCACGGACATAGCAGCAAGGTTTAGAGAGCTCAAATTACCTCAGCAAGGTAATTAAATATAGTACAGGATAACTATATATCAGGATTGCAACCTATGTGCCTTTACGGAGTGTACATAGGTGCATTCCTTAAAGGGTGCAGGGGGGCGTTGGTCTGGCGTCTAACACACACCCGGTGCTTTGGCACCCCTGAGATAAGGCCGTAATGGCAGGTGCTCACGGAAAGCTATTGCACATCTGTAGATCTATGTTCGCCCCGGGGAGTCTATTTGGGTAATGTGGCTTTTTCCTTGACGTACCTTTGGTACATTACCCATAGAACTTATGTGTTGCTATCCGATCTCTGGCAACAGAGCAAAGGATTTGCACATGGTCTTATGTCAACCAGGTGAAGCAATACCTGGAACTGACCCTGAATTCAAAAGATGTTAGAGGTGAAGCCTTTATGGTGGAACTTCGAGGTATCACCAAATGCTTGTCTCTGGTACCACAGGTGCCAGTTGCCCGACAGTGACTCTGCTATAGGAGTTTGGGTGTATGTAGCGGTCGTCAATATTATTTGCTAAAATGTCAGTTCGTCCTACCCCACGGGGTTAAAGGGATGATTTTGAGCGGTGTGGAGTAGGCACTGGATATTTGCCGGTACAGGTATGTGTCTAAATTCTGATGAGTGGTCGAGCTGTGCCGGCAGTGGTTGGGGAATTCTCTTGGAGACCTCGCTGTGAGTGTAAGCAACTATACTAGCAGCGTGAGAGCTGGAAGAATCGTACGTGGTGGCTGTTGGTTGCCACCAAAATCACTGGGAGAATAGTCTTGGCTTTCTAGTGTTAAACTAATGCTATTGTGACACGTTCAGCCAGACACTATTCTTGGTGCTGTTGCCATACAACAGATAGTACTGTTTTGCCAAAGACATTACGGCAAAGAGTTTAGATAGCTCTGAGTACCTCAGCAAGGTGCTCGACTTAGTACAGGGGTAGTACTAGCAATGGGCAATAGAAAGGAATCACAATGGACCCAGTTGGGTCTCCGAGTGTAGATCCGGTGTAGCACCACCCTTCCTAACCTAACCTAACGTAGTGCAGGGATAACAACTATGATCGTAAATTGTGCCTTGAGGAATGCGCATAGGGTTCATTCTAAGGGGTGCACGGGGGCGATGGTAAGCGTCGTACCTACACCCGGTGTTAAGACCACCGTGAGATAAGGCCATAAGGGCAGATGCTTACGTTAACCTGAAACACATCTGTAGATCTATGTTAAGGCTCATTTCTATTGGGACAAGCCTGCAATGCTTGACGTACTAAAAGACAATCAGGGCAATTATGAATAAAAATCCGCGAGAAATTTCTCCCTTTTCCAATTAGAATTTTTTGTTTTCCCTATTACTTGCAATTAGTTCGAATTGTTCCCCTGGAAAAATTGCTCGCGGAATCTTATTCATAATTGCCCTCAATATTGAAGAATTTATTGGTGTGATACCGGGAATATGATGGAGAAATTATGCTAAAATTGGACCCAGCGTGTTCAGACATAGAAAATGGAACTGACAAAAAACTAGTCACGAGTTCTAACACTTCCTATGAAGGGGACTAGTAATTTTTACATGAAGATGGCCTAGGATGAGGTTAACTGATACTTTATATATACCTTGTGTCTTGTCACTGAACTATCCCATAGGGACCTATTCGTTGTAGAATAATATAAATGATATATAAATGTCATGCCGATATTTAACTGTAACAGTGAATACTTATAAACTTTTTTATTATTGTTACAAATGCAATGACATTTTATTTTTAATCAGACATTTTTTTTTGAGATTCGAACCTACAACCCCTGCATGACAGTATTGCACACTACCCACTCGACCACAGGGCCACTTATATTCCAAAAGTATAAATATCAGTTAAGCTTAGGTTAATATTTAAGTATAGTTACGGGAGTGGTTTCAGAGTCACATTGAAGGTTGCTCCCTTAACATTATATTTACACTATTTGATAATTCCTGTATTCGACCACATCGAACAGTTTCAGTGCCGTTTACTACAATACTAGACCGAGTCCCAATCAAATTGACTCAAGATCAACACGATACATCAGGAAAATGGCTAATATATAACCATTTACAAGGTATTTGTCTTTTTTCACCATAAACCACTCCGTACTTTTGGTAACGCTTGCATTTTATCCAGTCATAGGACACACAGTGGAGTATTTGAGCTAAAAAGCTGGCCAATATTGTTTTTTTTTTTTTTTTTGTTAAGATTGCTTGTTAAAAATTATTCAGTCCGTCCAGATCAATAAAACTTGGCAGAAATATATCTCTCAGTTCTAAACTGTTATACCTTGAAAATGAAGAAAATCGGGCAAAGGGGAAAAAAGTTTACCTCAGAGGAACTAATATCTCAACTCTGAAAAATTAAATTTTTCTGATTTTTTTTTTTTTTATAATTGTGTTTAGCAAATGCAACTTTTACCATCGGCGAAAGTTCAAAACAATAAACTTGAACCCAGGAGACCGTAAGATAAGGGCGGTGACAAAAATTTTACTTGCAAAAATAATGTAAATTTAAAAAAAATTACTACTTATGCCTTAATATCATAAAAATTAAATTATTGGCAGGGGGGAGTATTTCTCCCCTGGAAAAAAGGTTTCTTACTCATATACATATGTATATCCATGCAAGATGAAAAAAAACAAAAAAAAAAAGTGAAATTTTCAACAAAAAAAAATCAAAAAATAAGTGGCGCAAATTTGCCCAATTTGTGAATAAAATTAGAGATTTCAAATTTTATTGTGGTATAAAACATAGTTCTAAATGTAGCTACCTTCACTTTTAAAAATCTCCTCCTTGTTTTTTGTTTGCAAAAAAATAGTGTATAATTTTTTCTTTCTCATTTTTAAACGAATTGTTTCAACATTAATATTCGAGATAATTTTTTTGTTTTAATATAAAAAGAGCTTGTGATCAAATCTTTCAGCAAAAAAAAAAAAAATTAACGTAATACCTTTATTCGTTTAACCCCATGAAATATCATATCAAACCGAAATAAATTCAGTAAAGTGCGACTTTGACTCGCGCACGAAGGGTTCCGTACGTTGGGCTTTGACCATTTTTTTTAATAGTGTTTTTTTACGTTTTTTCAGCTGAAATAATTTTTTTTTTTACTATTTTTCGCTTTTTTATCGTTTTGGCGATTTTTAAATTTTGGCGATTTTTTAATTTTGGCGATTTTTTTTCATTTTGGCGATTTTTTTTTCATTTTGGCAATTTTTTTCATTTTGGCGATTTTTTTCATTTTGGCGATTTTTTCATTTTGGCGATTTTTTTCATTTTGGCGATTTTTTTATTTTGGCGATTTTTCCGGTTTTCCGCGATTTATTTTCGATTTAGAAATTTTTTTTAATTTGGTGCTTTTTTTCGTTTTGGCGATTTTTTTTTTGATTTTGGCGATTTTTTTTCGGTTTGGCGATTTTATAATTTTGAGATTTTTTTGTTTTACCGGTTTTGAAAATTTCAAGAAGTTTGCTCTTACGGTTTCCAAGATACAGCAAGTTATCAAAATTACATAGTCAAAATTACATTAACTGATGGTACACCCTCTAATTAAAATTTTTTAAATTTTAGTGTTAATTGTTGTAGTCTGTATGAAAATACACTAACTTTACAAATTTCAAGTGCATATACATACAATTGTATGTATATTACATGGGATTTTAAAATTTTTCGTTGCTCGTTTTGGCACACCCTTTAATTTCCAACTCTCATGTATTTGTTGTTGTAGCGGCCAAGGATCCCATGTAATATACATACGATTGTATGCATATTAGATGGGATTTTAAAATTTTTCGTTGCTCGTTTTGGCACACCCTTTAATTTCCAACTCTCATGTATTTATTGTTGTAGCGGCCAAGGGTCCCATGTAATATACATACATACATACAATTGTATGTATATTAGATGGGATTTTAAAATTTTTCGTTGCTCGTTTTGGCACACCCTTTAATTTCCAACTCTCATGTATTTGTTGTTGTAGCGGCCAAGGGTCCCATGTAATATACATACATACAATTGTATGTATATTACATGGGATTTTAAAATTTTTCATTGCTCGTTTTGGCACACCCTTTAATTTCCAACTCTCATGTAGTTGTTGTTGTAGCGGCCAAGGGTCCCATGTAATATACATATATACAATTGTATGTATATTACATGGGATTTTAACATTTTTCGTTGCTCGTTTTGGCACACCCTTTAATTTCCAACTCTCATGTATTTGTTGTTGTAGCGGCCAAGGGTCCCATGTAATATACATACATACATACAATTGTATGTATATTACATGGGATTTTAACATTTTTCATTGCTCGTTTTGGCACACCCTTTAATTTCCAACTCTCATGTATTTGTTGTTGTAGCGGCCAAGGGTCTACACACTGTGTCCAAATTTCAGGTCCGTAGCTCTTACGGTTCTCGAGAAAATACCCTGTGACGGACAGACGGACGGACGGACAGACGGACAGACGGGCAGACGGACAGACGGACAGACGGACAGACGGACAGACGGACAGACGGACAGACGGACAGACGGACAGACGGACAGCGTAGCGAAAACAATAGGGTTCCATTTTCACCTTTGGTGTACGGAACCCTAAAAAGCATTAAAAACTAATGTAATTTTCTTCACTTTCCTGACTTTAGCAGTGTCTCAGAGCTACAAATCACAACTTACAGTCCTTAAATTTTACAATTTTGTTGTGTATCAAACTGCGTACTTAGTTCTTGAGATCTCTTTAAATTCATTTTTGCCTTTTTGGCCAGCTTTTTGGCTTAAATGTTGCTCTGTGCGACGCCCAGTCGGTTAAAAATTTATTGCTTGGAAATATTTTTGCAACAATTATTTCTTTGTTGTGTTCATTAAAATCGTTTTTGCATAGATTTATTTGATTTTTTTAAATATTCTCACTGTAACATGAAACAACACTTTTTATTAAGGACATATTAAATATAAAATAAAAAAATCTAACTTCTTTAACAAAAAAAAAATTGTGCTGCATTATTTTTTGTACAAATATTAAAAGTTTTATGTCAGCTGAATATAAAACTTTCAAACAAAAACAAATAAAAAAACCCAGCATTTAAGTTTATACAGCATAATAGATAATAAAGCGCTTTTTCTTTGCACATAATTGGTAACTTAACCCTTGTTATTTTGATAACTGAAACTGATGAAGTGTTAATTGAACCAGTTTGTTTTATTTTTTCTTCTTAAGGAATCTCTGCCCTAAAATTGAAAAAGTTCTAGATTTAAAAACAGTTATCTGTGAAACCTTCTTTAATGTGGGTGGCCACAGTTTTTTTCTTATATCTTTTTAAATCAGTAACCGACCCAAGACTCATGTTCAATCAATGAACCAGAAAATTTGTTTAACTTCAAAAGCACACAAATAAAAACCCGGAATAATATGTGTTCGAAAAAAAAGTAAAACTAAAGTCAACAGAAACAACAATTATCTGTAGCAAAAAAAAAATAGCAAACAGCCTTGAATAACCCAGAAAAAAAATATAATAAAACAAGAATATAACAAAAACATGTTAGTTGTCTGGTCAACATGTTTTTTTACTATCAACTTTTAGGTCCTGAAAGTTTAGTTTTCATTTTAATCTTCAGCGCACAACGAGAAAAAAGCACATGCTGGATTATTCAGGCGTACGCAAAATTTCAAACCAAAAATATTGCAGCTTTTATATTTTATACCCTGCCTGTCTCCAGGAGGAAAAAATTATTTTTATTAAGACAGACAGACAGACTAATTTTGCTGCTTGTGAATATATCTTATAAAAGAAAAATTATAAGAAGCAGGCAACGAACAGGTAACACTCTATTTTGGCAAATTTATATACATAAACTTTTTTGATAATAGCAAGGTTGATCTATGCATTAGTAAATATATATATATATATAGCATGTCTCACAGCCATAGGGTTAAACAGAACCGGCAAGCGCTTTTTACTGTAAGAAATTATAATGCCCATACTATTGGTATATAGCCAACCGAAACAATGAGTTGGCAACGCTTTGCAATTGGAAATCCGATTTTGACAGCGTGTTAAGTAGTGAAGTTGGCTGCTAAAAAAATTTTTTTTGTTATTGTTGAAAAGTAACGACATTTTAAGTCAACCTAGTGGTTTTTTACCTCTATTTTAATGCTTTTTTTAGGTATGTCTGGCAATCACCAGTACTGCGATTCCCTATCCTTTTTTAACGTTAATCGCATCGTTAAAATAATTATAACGAAAATTTATCGAATTTGCTATTCAGTAACATATTTAACGATATTCGCTGTAGGTTAATAATACAATAATTTATGTCATATAAAAATATTCAAAATTTAATGCAAATTCACAAAAGTGCAACTTTTTTCATTTGAATATTTTTTTTTATTTTGATAAATGTTCTTAAAACAGGAATCTTTTCCGGCATTTGCTCTCTAAAATGTTTCTGAGGACGCAAAGACTCAGAATGCATAAGAAACGATAAGAAATCAAAAATGCTTTGCAAAATGTCACGTGCGACATTGAAAAATATTATTTGTTAAAAGTGCGTTGAAAGTACATACAGAAAGCAATTAAAATATAAAAAAACAACTTTGCTGAAAACTATAAAAATCCGAAAACGTGGTACATAAATAAAGTTTATCATGCACGACACCGTAAGTGTAAAATAAAAACAAAAATTAACATAAATAAAATTTTACATAATTCATTAAATTTAAATGAGCCTAAACGACGAAAAAAATGAGAGTTTCAAGCATGCAAACATATGAAGTTTTTTAGTTTATTTCAAAAACTTTTGGTTTAAAGTCTATTAATATGTTCCAAAAGTGGAAACTACATGCATAAAGACGTTGTTTAACCCAAAAAATATGCAAACATTTCTAATACATTAAAAACTAAATATCAAATAAATATATCCTTGCTATTTCTTATATAAAACTTAATAACACAAAATTATTTGTAGGGTACACCAAAAGACTCAAGCCTAAATATTAAATCAGGTAAAATTGGTAGCAAAGGTTTTGTTTTCTTCTTTATTTTCTTATTTTTTTACTATATTTTTTTCTTTATTTTCAAAAGGTCTTAAATGTGTCTTATAAGACACAAAACAAAAATAAAAAACATTTACACCTGCTTCTTTCGTGTATTTAATATGTACCAATGCAATTTCTGGCACCATCAATATTTCTACTGCTCCTGCTTGTGTTGCCAATTGGGAATTTTCGAAGTGAAAATTAGAATTAATGTCAGGGACTACAATTGGAAGGAACGATGAATTTTTGACCGCCAATATTCGTTGCCAAAAATAAAACATATGTTCTTGTTTAATGAAAATCCTCACACAATTATAAATGTGAAAAAAGGCCAAGTCTCCAACTCGTTCAGTCCAACTCGTTCAGTCGTTCATTTTAGACACAAACCTATGATCAAACCCATGTAATTTAAATGGGTATGATTAACTGTTTGTGTCAAAAATGCACGACTGAACGAGTTGGACTCAGCTCCATTATATATTGGTAGCACTATGTTCGGTCCTTGTGGCAAAAAAAAAATATAGAAATTAGTTTGATTGGACAACAACGACAAATTCATCATGGACAACAACCTGTCACCTTGTCGCCTTGTTACCTTGTCGCCTTGTCGACTTATCGCCGCTGTCGTCGAACTAATCATTCATATTGAAGTCGGTAGCTTGCTGTGGTGAATGTGTTTAATGCTCAATTCAGTACTATATGACCAAGTCTGGTTTTAGTTTTCACACAGAGAAAACAGCGTCTACTAAATACCTCATAAAATAGAACAAAATTAATAAGAAATCTTTGATTTTTTTTTTCAATAAGGAAATCTTATTAATTTCATAGAGAAAACCATTTTGAAAAAATCAGGAAGAAATCTTGTAGTTTTTATGAGGTTATCTTATTGATTTTTTCAATAAAAAAATAAAAAAAAAATTGCGTCTTAATTTTCTGTACTTATGTATTTTCATTTAAATTATATACCAGTTACATATGTATGTATATATGTAGTATATTGTAGATGTTATTTATTTATACATACATACATACATACACATTATGTTATATTCTTAACCAACTTACTCACCAAGTATTGAACCAGCAAACTTCTACCTAATAGACAAGCACTCTAACCAGTATGCTAACAAGCAGCCTGAATAACCGTTGAAATTATTGTACATACATTCTTATACAAAAATGAAAAAGATCATGAAAAAAATTGTTGTCGATTTATAGAAACGAAATAACAAGACACCTCATAAAATCAAGAAGATTTCCTTATTAAAAAAATTAGTAAGATGCTTTACACATAATCATATAGGAACCTATTAAAATTAAGAAGAAAACCTTATTGAAAAAATCAATAAGGCAACCTAATAAAATCAAGAAGAAAATCTTTTTAAAAAAATTAATAAGGCAACCTAATAAAGTCATTAAGAAATCCCTATAGTTTACAATTTATACAGAAACCTAATAGAATCAAGTAGTTTTTCTCTATGGATTTTGGTGCCAAAAATAACGGAAATTGAGTAAAAAAAGTTGTGAATAATAAAATTTCTTCTTGATTTTATGCTGTTTTCTTTTTGATAAGATTTACCACATAAAACAATAAGGAATCTCTATGAAAAAATCTTCGCTTCTTTATGCTGGGATACCCTTAGCCAAAAAACGTTTCATAGAGAAAATCTTATTGATTCTATGAGGCAGCTTTTTCTCTATGTAAAAATCAAAATTAAAGGGTATTCTATCAGTTAGTGTAGATTTTGTTATGTAATTTTCACAACTTGCTGTATTTTGGAAACCGTAAGAGGAAAACTGTTGCAATTTTCAAAAACGCTGAAACTAAAATATTACAAAAATGAAAAAAAAACTGAAAAAAAAATTCTAAAATTAAATAAAAAATATTCAAACAATTAAATAAAACACTGATATTCAAAATATCACCAAAATAAAAAAGGTACCAAAAATCTAAAAAAAATCGCCAAAAACCGAAAAAATCGCCAAAATGATAAAACAGCGCCTAAGTAAGAAAATCGCCTAAACTAAAAAAAATATTGAAAAAAAACATCGCTAAAAACCGAAAATTTTGTTTAAATGAAAAAAACGCCAAAAACCGAAAAAATCGCCTAAAACCGAAAATTCACACTAGTGTCTTAAGTGTCATAATGTCTTAACATTTTAACATAGTACAAAAAAATTGTTGTTGTGGCTCAAACAAAAAGGTCATAAAGTAGTAAGACTTTCTCTGCTATGTTTATTGTTTGTCATCAGGGTGACCCATGACATTTTTCAAAAAGTGGCACCAAATAGGGGATTTATCAAAAAAAGGAGCAAAATTAAATAAAAACGAGAAAACTACACTAAACTTTTTATTTTTAATGTACTTTTATATAATTCACCTTAAAAAAAGTAAGAAAAAAAAAGTGGCAAGGAAGTCAAAAAAGTAAAATCGATATATCGAAAAAGTGGCAATTTGCCACTTTAGTCGGTAAAACCGTCACGCTGTTTGTCATAACTACATGTAGAAATATGTGAGAGTTTACCAAAGGAATTGAGAGAGAGAGAGAGAGACAGAGAGAGAGTAAGCAATGTACAAAGATGCTAAAACCAAAATACAAATAAGTACAATTGTTGTATTCACACCAGTGTCTTAAGTGTCATAATGTCTTAACATTTTAACATAGTTTAAAAAAATTTTATAATAAAAGTATAATATTTATAATTGTAAATTATGAGCAGTTAGTCACAGCAGTGATATTTTTTGGTGTTATAACAACGTGTTAATTTATGAGTTCCATTCCAATTATATATCTACTGTTTTATTACATTTTTATATTAAAAATATCAGCAATATTTTTATAGCAGTCATAAAAGTTTATGACGGACTTACAACAAATATGACGCAATAGAACACTTTGTGATTTGGCTAAATGATTTTTAAAAATTTGATTTTTTTTTTAATTTTTTCGATTTGTTTTTTCGTTGGACAAACAGCAAACACTTTTATCAATGATTATAGCTGTAATTTTTTCCGCATACGACTATTTTATACATCAAATTTTTACCCACTAATTCATTGGGATATTCGTTCAAGTTGTGCTCCATTACTATTATTTTATGCATATTTAGCAGAATGGTAATAAAATTCATAAACTTACATTAATTGTATTCCCTATTTAACATTTATTTCATTACACTGTTCCATTGACTGATTATGGCAGGGGTGACCAAAGAATAAATGCACGTGGACGGGCATGCTTGGCTGAAATGAAAAAATTTTTAATTATATAATTTCGCTGCAGACTAACTTAAAAATGTTAAAACTTAAATTATTCATAAATATTTAGCGTAAAAACAAAAAAGCTATTTTGCAATATTTATTCTTCTATAGAAACATAGCGCTCATTTGCTCAAAGAATGTCATAACTCCAAAAAAAAAACAGTTTGCCATAAAAATGCGTTTTAAGTTTTCAATTTACACACAACTTAACAGAAAAAGAAAATTTTTTTATTTTGCGATTAGGACTTGAGTAAACAAGATATTTGTATGAAATTTTTACACAATATGTATAACGACGAAATAGGAAAATTAGTTTTTCATCATTAACTCAAACATTCCATTCTTTGAGTTATGACGTGCTTCGATTAAATGAGCGATTGATATTTCCCCTCAGAATGAGTGAAAATTTAATTGCCTTTTCTAAAATTCTAACGATAGTAAGAATTTTGCCTTAGTAGCAAAAAAACTAGCTTAGTGGAAATGTTTACTGCCATGGTGTTTCTAAATATTTGTATTATTCCCGGCATTATCCTTCAACACCTTGCGTTCTTAATAAAGTGTATAAAAATTCATGTTGTTGCAGGGCAAATAGTTGTTCCTGAATGTTTTATACTTTATTCAGTGCCCTTTTACTGTTTATTTCTTATTTTTCATTGCCACTTACTTAGTGGCATACATATACATACATGTACATATGCATGTCTGCATCAGAGAACAGCAATGAGTAGTGAAAAAGTGAGTAGAGTTGAATCATGACTTATAATTTCTTACACTTATGCGCACTCATAGTTACTGCAATGTTTTCTATGAATCATATTCACTCGAATGTTTGAAGTACGTATGTATATGTACGATGCAACATAAGTATGATTCACAATGCGAACTTCGCATACTAACATTAAAGTTCTCATTATGAGATTATGTGTGTTTCTCTGTTTCTGTTTCCCTATTTACTACTGTTTAATGTCTAAACTTTCAAATAAGCATACATGCAAGAGTTGAGTGAGCTAAATCAATGTGAGTAGTATAAGTATTTTCCTGAAATTAGAAATCAAACTGAGGTGATTTATGAGTGTGAGTGTGATATGACTATGATGTCAACGTTGCATTCATATTTACTTCAACCTATACTTATAAAACAATGTCATCGTGAGTATGCGTAAATCAGATTAGTTGAATTTAAATTATGTCTACTCACTTATATTTAAAATTTCATGAGTCGGTATGAATAGCGAAAAAGCTATTCATTGCCGATCACTGGTTTACATATTGTTTGTTGTTTTTCCATTACTTGTTGCTATTTATTTTTTGTTTGCAACTTTTGGTTTCTACCATTGCCCATCTTATGATTAGCGTGTGTAACGTACACCACTGTACAACAGGGTCATTGGAACATTGTTTTTTGTTCTTGGTTGAAACAAATTATCTGCAATATACTTCAGTTTATATGGAGTATTTTCAGCATTGTTTCAATGATTTATTGCCAGGAATTTTTCAACTAAATGCGAACAATTTTCTGTTTCTTTTTACAAATAAAAATACTAATTTATATGGTTTTTGCCAGCAAGCAACTTAATTTTGTTATAGTTCCACTTGACTGCCAAATAAGATATGTGTAACTTTTAAGAAATATACATCATACATCTATATACAAAAGGAATTCTCAGTTATTTTTGATTAGATTAAAAATAGTCATATAAATTTGGGTTTTCCTTAAAAATTAAAAAAGCCCACATGGCTTGTTTGGTTTGCATACCGTTGAATTGTGCATTTTTTTCTAAAAACTGTAGTATTTTTTTAATTTCAAAAACATCTCCTTGTTTATTTGATGAATTTTTTTTTTTTTCTTTCTTATTTTGCTTTTATTTGGAATATTTCTATTAATAAACAATTCTTTTAGCCTCATCTCTATCATGATGTCATGTGCACCTGGACAACTGATACCCGTTGCCATGTGTTACGGTTTCAATTTGAATATTTTTTTTTTCTGCACTCAATTTCAGCTTTTACGTCAATGACAGCCGCTATTTTCGATTTTAACTAACAAGTAAATTCTATTTATATTTTTTTTTTTTAATTTTTTGTCTTGCTGCTATTGCTGACTAGCCTCTGCTGGAATTGCTGGTTGGAATTGTAAACTAAACCACTATCTATATGTTCGCAGAGTTCAGTGGGATATTTAAATGAATGTCCTTAGATTCCATTTAAAATCTACAATTTTAGTTGAAAATTAGTTTGTTCAAAAAAATAGAGCAGCTCAAACATAACCTAATAGCCTTGAAATAATATATTTTTTAAACTTAATTCAAAAAATAATAATACTGACATTGGTATAAGTCAGAAATTCAACAAGATCATAAAGTTAATTAAAACACATACAAAGTTTAAATCATAGCTGTTAAGTAATGATTACTAATCGCAATGATCACTAATTTGATTACTTTTTTTTTAAGGTGAAGTTATGATTAAATTACGATTATATTCAGTTTCGTACTTAGTAATCGTGATTACGATTACTAATAATGGAAAAGTAATCTGAATTACTTAAAATTACTAAAAATAATCAAAAAGAATCAAAAGTAATCCGACTACTTTCAAAGATTACTTTTGATGCTTAATAAATAATCAAAAAGAATCAAAAGTAATCCTTAGAAGTAATCGTATTATTTTTTGACTACTTTTGATTCTTTTTGATTATTTTTTAGTAATTTTAAGTAATTCAGATTGCTTTTCGATTATCAGTAATCGTAATCAATAATTTATCAGCAATTCTTTTAAAGGCAATTATATAATCATTACGATTCTTTTTAATATGTAATCTAATTGGTTACTAATCGTAATCGAAATTTAACAGCTCTGGTTTAAATGAATTGTTGTACATAAAATAATTATTTTATTTTATATTTGTGCAAAATATATTAAATGGTTTTATATATGAACATATGTATTTGAAAAAAGAATTTAATAACAATATTTGACGTATTTTCATATATACATATGCATATATACATATGTATACATATGTACGTATGTATGCAATATTATTTATTACCCAATAAGCCACATAATAATAAAACTTCAATACAACTTGAGAATAAGCTTATAAAAAAGTGAATTTTAAGCTTTTCGTAATTTCGTGTATAATAATGTATATAAAATGTAAATTCACAAATAATTTTTAACAATGCTTGAGAAACTATTACTATACACAACTTTTTCTAAAGTATGCCTATAAACGAAATGTATACATACATACATACATAAATACTTATATTTGGGAAGGACATACATATATTGACGAAGAAAAAGTCTTAGCAAATTTATTAAGTATTTCTCGTGTACAATTGGTTTTAAATTTAAAAGTGAGTGGGTGTGCAATCTAGTGTATTTGTGTATCAAACTGCGAAAAACCTAAGCATAAATCATAGCATGAAAAACATAAATTGTTATAAACAAATATTGAGAAAAATAAGCTTACCTTACAATTGCAGGGATGAGGTCACAGTAATAATACACACATAATATTATCACGAGGTTTCCATTTTGATCTTTCTACAATTGCTACGAAAAGCTTTTTCAATAATACCTTTTCAAGCTTGAAGCTACGTTAGCAAGCTTATTGTAATATTTTTCGCAAGCTATTTGGTATACTGGGTAATTTATTTTTTATTTATAAAATGGTTTTGCTTATTTTTTATATATACATACATATTTTAATTTTATTTTATTTACATATTTTTTTTTTCATTTTTTATTTATAAAATTGTCAGTCAGTAGAAACGATTTTTCACAGGGTAGTTAAATACATCGAAAAAGCTTTCTGTGACAAGTTGTATATGCTGGGAGTTTTCAACAAAATGTGAGTACCGACACCCTTATCCAATCTTTAGTACATTTTAAAGTTGAGCAATTAATAATTTATTGGGTAAACTTCATGCTGGAAAGCAGTTGGATAAGCTGCGGTATGCACAATGTAAACGTTAGGATCAAGGTGTAACGTGGGACGTCTCAACTACGAATAATTTCAACCCTTCTTTGTGTAATCACTATACACAACGTGCTAAGGGACCTGACTAGTGGGGTTATACATCTGTCTGCTATGCAGACGATGTTATGATATTTCTAAGGAGCAAGAACCTTAACCAACTTTGTAGGAAGGCGGAAAAAACTCTCAACATTGCGCTAACCTGAGCTTGGCCGAGAGGACTAAATATCATTGATCCTAGTTTCCAATGAAAGTCCATCAACTTATCCAAAAGGATTAAATTTTTAGTAGTGATCCTAGCTCGGAAGCTGTTAAGGAGACATCAAGTAGAGAAAAAGAGCCAAGAAGGCTAACTCGTGCTGGTCTCTCTGCAGAAGGGCCATTGGGTCCAGATGGGGACTTAGCCGCTATAGGAGTATGACCAGTTCTAACACATGCATCGGTAGTATGAGGGTGGGCAACAGGTATAAAGTGTAACACTAAAAATTTGGAGAAGATTCAACGAATGTGCTGCTTAGGTATAAGTGGTGCTATGAGAACTTCATCCATCAGGGCATTGGAGACTATTCTTTATGTCCAACCTATAGATATTTGTATTAGATTCGAAGCAGCTCTTGCTACAAAACGTCTACAATTGATATGGGAATGGATCTGAAAAGAAAACATACCACACCAGCAGAAAATATGGACGTCACTGCACGGATAGAACCAGAGTTTGAAAGTTTCCGACAGGGTACGTGAGACTAGGTTTACAATAGAATGCGCGATATTGATTCCAGAAAGACACTCCTTCGTCAGTCGAATCCTAGAACAAACAGCCATGGGAGTTTGCTGCTACATGGATGGCTCGAAGCTAGCGGCAAGAGCTGGCCTAGGTTTTTTCATAGAAGAACGGGAGACCGAGATTTACTTTCGCTTGCCTGATCATAATACAATCTTCCAGGTGGAAGTTCGTGCAATCACGGAGACTTTAAAATATTTTTATCTAAACTATGAGAGTGCAGTTGAATTTCTAAAAATTAGAAAAAGATTTTCTAAAGTTTTATAAAACCATTTATTCACTGCCACACATTTAAGTTTTTTAACCAGATTTTTGCACAATTTGAGGCAGCCGGGTCGAATCAAATTTTTATAGCTATGCTATTTATGTCACGACACAGGTGCTCAGACGTGATTTTCGTAACAAAAATTATCGACACTATTATAGTTATAAATTTATTTTTGTTTTGATTTCTTTGCACTTAAAAAGAAACGAATTGTTTGATTTTTTTTTTGTTTCGTTCTTTGAAGTGAGTGAAACAAAAATAAAACAAAAACATTGAGAAGAATTGCTCACTTTGTTTTTGTATTGTTTTTGCATATGAGCACAGACCAGAGAACATAGCCGCCGCCAGCAACAAACAATATATTTATTTACCGGACGGATAATTTGGGTAAAAAAAGCACTAATTTTTTTGAGTCATTTTCATATAAATTTTTTGGACGAGTCGCTTGCCTGACTTATGGAAACAGGGAATTTGACATCATTATATCATATAATCTTAATGCATTGTTAATGTGTTAAACATTAAGTTTATTTTATAAAGCCAAGCAGCATAGCTATAACCGGGTGTCCTAAGACATCTCCCTTCTTTTTTAACCTTTGAACCAGTACCTCTAGCAACTATTCAAAATAGCTGAGATATAAAGCAAATTTTGATTTTTGATAAAAACTGTACTCAACGCACAAAGTTATAATTGTATTTGTTTGTTATTACATACAAGAGCTTATATGTACACTTAACTATGTACTTAATGAGCGGCTATTGCCATAAGAGTACTTTAAAGGACGTTAATTATTTTTAAATAACTACCCAGCGGCAGTTAAAATGACCATATAGAACACTAAAAAAATAAAAGCAACAGCAACAGAACGGAATAAGAACAAAAGCCAATATTGCAAAACCACACTATATAATTAAAGTCATAAATGTAAAAAAATTATGCATATTAACACAATATTCTTAAATGTGCACGTGGACCTTTTTAATGAAAACGTTAAAATGCAAATGTAGCATTTATTAGTGCAGTTTTTTATATATTTTGCAAGCGCTTGTTTTTTCCGCACAGGTTGGCAAATTATTATTATTTAAACTGTCGTTGTGTGTTTGTTGCTCTTGCAACACAAGATTGTGCTGATAAAATTAAGTTAATTTTTATTTGAGTTGTTGTATGGCTTTTGTACTAAGTAATTTATGGTATATGTATGTATGTTTTTTTAGGGGAGAAAATTAAAGTAATATAGCCAACAGATACGAGTATAATATGGTATAACAGAAAAAATAAGTTTTTGTTAAAAAAAATACTACAAATATTAAACTAGCCCATGTGCTGTTTTATAAGGTAATCCAAGCTTTTAAGGATATTAGTTTTTCTTGTAATTTATGGCCCGTGTTTAAACAATGGCATATGCCATCCTGACAAATCCGCAAACAAATTAGGAAATTAATTAAAAGAATCCTTATAATCCTTATCATGACATAAGGCCCCTTAAAAACTCTTTCTATCTCTACAGTAATGTAGGGTAAAAATAAAACCAAACAAAAAATTTTATAATAAAATTTATAAACCGCAACAACATTCACCCAGAATTACAAAAAAAAAAATTAAATAAAAGCATATTAAAAAAATTTTCAACTTAATCGCTGACATAGTGTTACACACCATTACCTCTGCAACACACTGACCATATTATGAATGCAAATGCAAATGCATGTTGAATCTACATGTGGATAATGGCACAAAGCAGTATATTGTTTGTTATGCTTAACAACTCTACTCGTACGAAATACCACATGGTGGAATTCATTAAAAAAAACACCACTGACTGTTACGAGTATATGCATCCAGAATAAAGTCCTGCACAAGACCATTTATAAGAACTTTCAAGACATGAGGGATTTTTCAAATGCTTTACTACAGCGAAGTCTTCTAAAACAAACGCTAAGCAACACTGTTTGCAAGAATTTGTTTCAGTTATTGCAAGTATAGGAGTAAAGAAGAAAGTACTTCGTGACTGAAAAATTTGTGATGCTTGCTTCTTTCTACGCATGGGCGCGTATACAAGCGTCATGCATGTACATACACACACGCGTTGTGTGTATGCTCTTTTATTTTTCTGCGCACACACAAACGCACATATGCATTGACATTAGTTGTGTGCGCTTGCTTAAAAAAAAACCTCCCTTAAACACATAATAGCTTACCACCTACATCTTACACACACACTCAAACGTACGATATGGAAAATAACAAGCATACACGTATCAACACTACTTTGTTGACTGTTTGTTCATAACAAGAATTCTTCACGACATTGCTTGTTAGCACTCATATACACGCACACAAATGCATCTATCGTGCTTTGCTTATAATACGACAGCATTTATTATTGGTTTAGTATAATGCAGCCACGAGAATACATTTACAAAACAAGACGTATTTACATTTCAAGACTATTTACGCAGGTCTTTAATCCAGAAATATTGTTACACGGGCTTTGGGCTTTTATTTGTATGTATGTAATTATGTATGTATGTGTGTATATATGTATTTGTGTGTGTATGCATGTGCAAAGAGCAAAAGAGTTTAAATAACCAGGAATGTAAATTTAACCCTGTGCCTAGACATGCTTAAAAGCATAAAAGGGGATAGATAGTTAATGCAAACAATACAAATAAGATACATGCACTTGCATGTATTACTTTCACACACACACACACACACACCGATACACTCTGGCCTTCATGCTTTCAGAGAAGAAGCCAAATGGCAATGGTGGTACTTAACCGTATCACCGCACATATTTGTAGTCCTAACTGCGGCATTAGATAAAGTTACGAGTACATGCTTACGATATATTATAGTTGCACCAAGTGTAAGTGTAAAAATAGATTTTGAAACGTTTGGACTTTGTGTTTTTGTTCGGTTAAATGACAATATTAAAATCATAAGGATCACATGCACAAGTGTATACAAAAAAATTATTATTAGTATATTGTTTTACAATAATTAATTGTTTAGGAAAAATATTGCCTTTGTTTAATATTTTAATTAAGTCTATGTGAATTTTAATTGAATTTACTTTTCTATTAAAAAAGTGCTATCAACAGAGTTTAACCCAAAATAATATTAAATGAAAAATTATAAAGAGTTATTAGATATTAATTGTAATCTTAGAACTTTTGTTTTTTGTGTCTGAAAATTGTGCAAAATACTCAACACCTGTTAAAGTTAATATTAAATTAATTCTTTAGCTAACTCAGTTAAACTTTTAATTGGTTTTGATAACTTATTTGCTTGAATAGTAAAAGCTCTTGCTTTCAAACCAGCTCAAGTTTATACAAGTTTACATTTTCTATAGGGTATTTTTTTGCAAAGTTATAGAACTTTGAAATGGTATAACACAAAGATGGATTTTTTTTCTATTCTTTTTTATTTGCATTTAAATTAATGTGATTTACCTTGGAAGCCAGACGGACATCAAATATATATACTTTATGTGTACTATATATATTCTTTAAAATTTTAGCTGAAGGGTATAAAAACAAGGAATTACTTTTTTTTAAGAGGCGAACAAAATATACTGCGCTCCGGTGCAAATTATTCAATTAAGGAATTTAAAAAAAATAAAAAGGATTTTTTTTGTTTACCATCTCTGCAGAAGTATCACAAAGAACTAAGCATATTTTCTGTTATATATCTATAAAAAAAATAAATAAATAAAACATTAAATTAATATGCAAAGTACGCATAAAATTCAAGTGAAAATAGAAAGTTTATGTGACACACAACCAAAAGATGATGAAACATGAGCTGGCAAGAACTAACCACATAACGTTTTTATTTAAGAACCCCAAATGGTCAAGAGTTTCGTTATTGACATCGATTTCAAATATATCTCGAATATTTATCGTGTAAAACTATCGAAAGTGCTACTCAAAAATGAATCGAAAAAAGTTCACATGCAGCTCAGTTTTGTCCGAAAAAACATTCAATTTCGAAGTTGCTATGAAATATCAAAAATGACAGATTATCGAATGAATTTAGATATCGCAAAAAGTCAACATAAAAAGTAAGAGAGTAATTTTATTTTTTAATTTATTTATTTTAACTTACTTATTTTATTTATTTATTTTTTTAATACCTTAACTTACTAGACTAACAGGCTAGCACACATCCACTTGGCTATCGTCACACATTCGAGAAACTATCGAGAAAAGTTCAAGTTTCAAGGCATTAGGAAACATTCGAATCTTTTTAGATTTGCCAACAAATATCGAACAGTTTTGTTTCGAAATTTCTTCGCATTAGTGAGCATTCGTTTTTATCGAACCTCAGGTCAATTGGGGCATTGCATTCACATACATACATACATATGTACATATACTTTAAAAAGTGCACACAGTGTGTACACAGTGGCAGGAATGTTGTTTTTGCTATTTGTTATTTCTATGGTAAAGTGCAAAAGAGTGCACGTGGTCATCTTCCGTCTACATGTATGTGGCTTGAAAAACATTGCACACTCTGTTTTGCAAATAATACATTTTTGAAATTGTATGCAAAGTGTCATAAAATAAAACCCACAGCAGAACAAAAGTACAAGTACACAAACTTCCCCAACGAAACAAATTGAATTATTAAAATTACTACAGCCACTGCACTATAGAGATCGACCGAAGGCGGTTTTTTTGGCCGAAGCCGAAGCCGAAGCCGAACTTCGGCTAAAATCCTAAACTTCGGCCAAAACCGAAGCCGAAGCCGAAGGTTTTAAATTTTAAAAATGATACTTACGTTTTATATGAATTAAGAAAAAACTTTGTTTTTTTGAGATCACTGAAATAGCTGTAATATCTTTTGGATACATAACAAGAAAATAAAAACAAAACAATTCATTAACAAAAAAAAAAGAGTCTCCAAGACTATAAAAATAAAAAGTACTTAAAAATTTGAATTTAATAAACAAAGTTTAAGAGTTTGATATTAAAGTGGCAGAACAAAATTTTTTCGGCATTTACTCCATATAAACGCAACCTTCTATCTGAATAGAGCCTACCAGCGGCACTAAAGAGCTGCTCACTGGCAACACTACTAGGTGGAGCACTTAAAAACTTAACTGCTGCTGTTTTCAAAATATGAAAAGGTGACGACTTCCAATATCCGTATATGTTGCAATTGCGCAACATAAGTGGCTCTTGCAGGTAAGCTTCCATCTCTTTGTCAAAAGCCGACTTGCTTTTTATTTCTCTTGTCGACATATTATCATGTATTTCCCAGACAGATGATTGTGTTTTCATATTTTTTGTCCTTTCTTTTTGAGTTGGACTGAAACAATTACTATTGCAGCCAGCATCATCTGTTGTAAAACTATTCTTCAATTTAGCAATAGATATTTGAACCTTAAATATAAGATATATATTATTAGGTAAATTATATCTAAAAGTTAATTGTACATGTTACACTTTACCTGGTGTTCACTTAAATATTTGTTTTTAAATATTGGGTCAAGAAGAGTGGCAATAATCAAATTAGTTTCACTTGACAGATAGTTGAATCTATGTTCTAAAGAATCTTTTAAATCATCCTTAAATTCTTTAAGTGTTGTTGCTGAATTTTCCAATTTAGATTTTAGTAAGTGTACCAAAGGTATTATCACAGAAGCACAAGATTGGTCCGAAGACAAATTTAAAGTAGCCTCGTAGAAGCTTTCCAGCAATGCTATCAAATCTTTAATATAATCCCACTCTTCAGACAATAATATTGATATTCCTGAATTTTCTGCAGCATAAAGATTTAAGGCTGTGCGTTGTTCTAACAGCCTCTCCATCACTATATATGTGCTGTTCCATCGTGTGTTGATGTCCTGTAATAATGTATGCTGAACCACGCCGCATTTTTTTTGGATGTTTTTCAATATTCGCGATGCTTTTTCTGATTTTTTAAAATGTGAAACTATTTTACGGCACTTTTCAGTTAGATTTTTAATCGGAATGCTTCTTTTGATGGCGTCGTGAATGACCAGTTGCAGAGTATGCGAAACACATCCAAAAAATTTGATATCACCAAGCCGCATAGCTGCACCCATATTTCCCGCATTATCACACACGCCAAGATGAATGCGGTCTTTTATGTCAAAATCTTTCATTATTTCAGAAAGCTTTTCAAGTATATATGCCGCTAAAAATAAATGTAAATTACTAAACCATCTTATGTACATATACATATATATATATATATTTATAATAAGCGTCTTACCTGTATGGTTTTGACTTAAATCTACCGCTCCAAGAATGACTTTTTCCTTTGTACCATCTGATATGAAGTGCGCAGTGAAACTTAGTAGTGAACAAGTCTTTCCCCGGCTTGACCAAATATCTGTCGTAAAACTAATCCATTCAGCTTTAGACATTTTCAGCATAATTTTTTGTTTAACTCTTTCATAAGTTTCTAACATAAGGGCTCTAAAGAATTTCTCCGATTTTATATTATATTGGTTTTTTGCTTTGGGGTCATTAAGGTTTAATTTTTGAAATGCTGCTCCGTTCACAATATTAAAAGGTAACATATCTACAAGAATCAAGTCCATTACAGATTTGTCAATACGTCTGGCAATGGGACTGTCATCAGACCACTTCGACATTTTGTCTACCACATTTTTGAGCGTAGATTGCTGCAATTTGTTAGCACTAGCTGGTGGGTCTGTTTTCTTCTTTTCACTCAAAGTTTGGAAACTAGTCCATTCATCAATATGTTTTGCCTTTAAGTGATTCTTTATGTTGACCACGGTTTGCTTCTTTGGTATTTTGCTTCCAAGAGATAAAAGTTTGCTACAAGTCTTACACTTAGCCTTGTCTTCACTGCGCTCAAAAAAGGTCCAAATAGGATTAACTATGGCCATTCTAAAATGGTGTAAATTTATTAATATAAAAATATTGATTAGAAAAGCATTACCTACCTTGTTATAACTTGTTTTCCAAATTGAAGAGCAAATATATGGCGGCTATTTTGCAATTTCTAGATTGCTTTTTCATATGATCACTCTCCAAGTAAAATAAAATAGAAAGCAACAGGGTTGTATTTCAAAGCAACCCTTTCAAAACGTTAAACACAATGGAAACTGTCGGCGAGCAACGACCAAAAATAATGTTATTTTTCAAGATTGGAATGAAAAATATTCGGCTTCGGCTAATCGGCCGATTTTTGCCGTAGGCCGAATGTTGGCCGATTACCACATTTTGGCCGAAGGCCGAAGCCGAAGCCGATTAATCGGTCGAACTCTACTGCACTATGAGCCCATTTTCAATTCAAATTTTCAATATTTGCTTTTTGGGAAAAACATTCACGGTTCAATTCCTAACACTTCAACGACATAAATGCAAATAATTTGTACTAGTTGGCAACTCACTTTATGTGTAAACAGCTGTTAATGTTTACATTTTTTAAATGCAGTTTTCAAGCTGTTGATAAAAAATTGCAATGGGGTATAGGTAAATTTTTTTAAATAGTTATTACAAATTTTTTACCAAAATAGATTATAATACTGGCCACGTATGCTTAAAAAAATTTTAATATGTTATTAATGCCATGTACACACTATGGCATTTTGTGATATCGCAATAGTGTATATTGGTGGCAACGTTTGTCATGTCCGATATTTTTCGTTGTGCGGCATTGCTTTCCACATAAAAAAAATATAATTTGTAGGGCGCTGCACACATTATGAAAATGCCACCACAAAATGACAACGAAAGAATTGGCAGATGTGTATTCAGTATAAGTGTTTGTATTATGTGTAAAATTGCGCATAGTGCACTGCACAGTGGGGACTTTTGCAAAATAAATGGTAATAAATCTGGAGCTTCTAAACTACTAATGTGATTTATATGAAATTCGAATAATTCGAAGATCGTTAGAAGAGAATTTAAGCTTTATAGCACATGTGTTGACAGCCTTCTGGATTAACCTTAAAATAAACGTGACATAGCCATAACGCCATAGCCATAACCAAACCAAAATTCAATTGATTTGTATGGTGAGAGTGAGAGAGACTCGCCATAACTCTCACCATAGAAACCAATGGGTTTGGCTATGGCGTTATGGCTATGTCATGTATAATTTAAGCTTTAAGCTGGACAGGAGTTGTAGTGGGCCACAATTGACCATTTGGACTCAAAAAAAAAACTTCTGAGGCTTGTAACTTTTTTAAAAATTATAAGATTTGTATCGGATAAAGCATTTTCAGCTAAACTTACAATTTTTAAGAAATAATTTCTGAGATGTGTTTCCGTATCTCCATAGGCGTAGAAAGCCCATTCGGGAAGGGGGGTGAATTGTCACCCCAAGAGTTGCCAATGCGTATCGCTCATAGACTAGAAGATTTTTTTGCTTGACCTTTTTCTTTGTATTTCGCCTATAATAATAGTATTATTTATTAAAATTATTTTATTTTATCAAATTGGCATTTTTGAGTTCCATATGCTGTCTTTTAATTAATTTTAACAATAAACTAAAAAGTTATAGGCGAAATACTAAAAAGTCAAGGAAAAATTAATTTTTTTTTTGCCTTAGACCAAATATATTCTAAGCTATGAGAGATACGAAAACACATCTCTGAAATTATTTCTTAAGAATTGTTAGCTAAGCTCAAAATACTTTTTCCGATACAAATCGGATAATTTTTAAAAAAGTTACAAGCCTCAGAATTTTTTTGGAGTCCCAGCTGGTCAACTTTGGCCCACTGGAACTCCTGTCCAGCTTGATTTAGAAGGCTGTCAAGACATGTGTTATAAAGCTTAATTCGTTTTCTAAAGATGAAGAAGTTCCAGATTTATTACCATTTATTTTGCAAAAGTCCCCACTGTGCACTGTTGCTTTTAACTGCAACAGTATGGGTGCTGATGATGGTGTTGGCTGCAGTTTTGCTACACTGTACTGTATTACTTAATTCTTAGACTAATATTAACACAGTGTCTATGGTAATCCGAACTATTAACAACCCTTGGCACATACACATTTCCTTCCTTTCATACACATTTTAATATTTTTTTTTTTTTGTAACATTTCCTTACATAGTTCTTACAACTAAAAATTCGTTTGTATTATGCTGTAGATGCAACAACTATTTTGTTATTTAGTTGTAGTAAAATTGATAAGGCGCGATAAAAATGCAATTTTTTATACACAGACACAATTCCCTTCTGCAATACAAGAAGTATTCTTTGCAAAAACCCCAACCAGAAGAAATATTTATTTATCATAAGAAGTTAACAATATATAGAGCACAAACGATAAACATACATACATATGTATGTATACGAACTATGTACACATATGAATGAATAGCTTGTGGCATGAAAGAATGTCAGCCATTCTTTCAGTCAGTCAGTCATTCTGCCAGCCAACATCTATGAAACCCAGTCATTGTGTTCATTCATACAAAACTTAACAAAGGGTTGAAATATTTTTATAATGGAATTTTGAATTTGACACATGCAACAAATTGGAAAACTTTCAACCACTGAAGTCAACGTACTGAAACCGCTACGTTTCTTAATGGCATCATAACGTATGAAATTGTAACGACGTTTTAATTGGAAATAACGCAGTTTAAATAAAACTTGTTTTATGCAATTTATAAAAGGAATATTTAATAAATATATGATTGATTTATTTAACTGAATACAAATTAGTTTTAAGTTGCTGGTGCTTATGTTAGTCGGTTTAATTAAGAAACAAGTTAAAATTTTTAAATTTTTAGTATAAATTTTATATTTTAAGATCATGGTCACTTTCATAAGCTTTAAGTATTCGGTCACTTTTTTAAATGCAAGATCATGCCACTTTCAGAGCTCAAGTTGTGTAACAAGTTTCGTAAAAATCGGTCAGGAAGCACGTGAAATATAATATTAATCTCTAATGGGCACAGCCCCACCCACTTTTTTAAGCACGATTATATCATTCTAAGAGCCTAAACTCCTTGCCAAGTTTTGTGGGAATCTCATAAGTGGAAGTGCACATAATTTAATTTTTAATTTAATTTTTCAGAGTTCAAGGTATGTACCAAGTTTCGTAAAAATCGGTAAAGTAGAAGAACGTGAAATATAACCTTAAATTTTAGTGGGCGTTACCCCGCCAACTTGTTTGAGTATTAGATTATGTTTTTTTTGTGAGCTCAGGGGGTGTACCAAGTTTCGTAAAAAATTTATCAAATAAAAGCACGTGAAATGTACTATCAAACTTTAATGAACGTTGGTCCGCCTATTTTTTTTTTTTTTTTTTTTTTAAGAGAAGTAACATTTAGGCAATTAATGCCTACTACTATTACTAGGTGTTACCTTCTTTTACGAAAGGGATATTGGTAGAGAAGACAGGTGGTGAAGGGAGAGATAGAGGAAAGCTTCATTCTTTTACAACTCTGCTTCTTGCACGTTTTTAATAATGCAGTGTTGCAGCGCCTCTCTGATGTTAAATGAGGCGTATTAATTTTTTGTTGAAGCTGTGTTTTGTAGCCATTTCATTGATTATTTTACTTCGCCGATGATTCTGCTATACAACGAAGGAAAACGCTCTGATGTTACATTAGAATTAGTATCTGCTGAAGTCGGTATAGTTCCGTGACCAGTGACTATGTCTTCATCACTTGAACTTTCCTACAACAACTAATACAAGGAGCATTAATGCACATCAGAAAAATGTGTGGTGTTGTTATTTAATGACTGTTCGATACAGGGATTGAGGATTTGTACTCAACGTGCTAACTACATCAGCCAACGCCACCCTCAACTTCGGGATTGTGTCGTTACGAGAGCCTAATGTGTTGGGTAAATTTTGTACAAAAAGATAAAAAGAATATCATAGAATCGAAGGAAAAAAAATTAGTGGTCACGTTCCCGTTCATTTTTTTAGGGTTCCGTACATCAAAAGGAACTCTACTGTTTTCGCTACGCTGGCCGTCTCTAAGTCTCAGGATGTTTTCTCGAGAACCGTAAGATCTACGGACCTGAAATTTTGACAGAATATGTAGAACCTTGGCCGCTACAAACACGTATATCTTCCTTCACCACTTGTCTTCTCTATCTTTATCGCTTTCCTAAAGAAGGTAACACCTAGTAATAGTAGTACAAAGATAAAACAGTGCCTACTAAATACCTCATAAAATAGAACAAAATTAATAAAAAAATCTCTATGGTTTTTTTCAATAAGGAAATCTTATTAATTTCATACAGAAAACCTTTTTGAATAAATCTAGAAAAAATCTTGTAGTTTTTATGAGGTTATCTTATTAATTTTTTCAATAAAAAATAAAAAAAAATTGCGTCTTTATTCTCTGTACTTATGTATTTTCATTTAAATTCTATACCATATACATATGTATGTATATATGTAGTATGTTGTGTATGTTATTTATTTATACATACATACATACATACTCATTATGTTATATTCTTAACTAACTTGCTCACCAAGTATTGAACCAGCAAACTTCTACCTGTTAGACAAGCACTCTACCCAATATGCTAACAAGCAGCCTGAATGACCATTGAAATTATTGTGCAAACATTCTTATTCAAAAATGAAAAAGATCATGAAAAAAATTGTATCTATGTATATTTATAGATATGAAATAACAAGACACCTCATAAAATCAAGAAGATTTCCTTATTAAAAAAATCAATAAGATGCGTTACACATAATCATATAGGAACCTAATAAAATTAAGAAGATAACCTTATTGAAAAAATCAATGAGATAGTCTAATAAAATCAAGAAGAAAACCTTTTTAAAAAAAGAAGTCCCTATGGTTTACAATTTATAAGAAAACCTAATAGAATCAAGAAGTTTTTCTCTATGCATTGTTTTTTTGGTGCCAAAAATAACGGAAATTGAGTAAACAACGTTGTGAATAATAAGATTTCTTCTTGATTTTATGTGGTTTTCTTCTTGATAAAATTAATAAGATTTACCACATAAAAACAATAAGGAATCTCTATGAAAAAATCTTCGCTTCCTTCTGCTGGGATACCCCTTAGCCTAAAAACGGTTCATAGAGAAAATCTTCTTGATTCTATGAGGCAGTTTTTTCTCTGTGTAGGCATTCATTGCCTGAGTGTTACTTCTCTTTAAAAAAAATTCATGACAATTGAAAATTAAAGGGTGCTCCAAAACGAGCAACGAAAGATGTTAAAATCCCATGTAATATACATATAATTATATACAGACACTTGAAATTTGCATAGTTGGTGTATTTTTATACAGACTACAACAATTAACACTAAAATTTAAAAAAATCTAAATCAAAGGGTATTCTATCAGTTAATGGTATTTTGACTATGTAATTTTGAGAACTTGCTGTATCTTGGAAACCGTAAAAGGCAAACTCTTGAAATTTTTAAAAACGATAAAATTAAAAAATCCCAAAATTATAAAATCGCCAAACCGAAAAAAATCGACAAAAACCGAACAAAATCGCCAAAACGTAAAAACCTGCAAGCAAAAAAATTTCTAAAACTAAAATAAATCTCCAAAAATCAAAAAATCGCCAAAATGAAAAAAAACGCCAAAATGGAAAAAACACAAAAAACCTAAAAAATTGAAAAACGAAAAAAAGGGCCAAAACTAAAAAATCACTAAGACTAAAATAAATCGCCAAATCCGGCAAAACGCCAAAACAAATAAAAAACGCCCAAAACGAAAAAACGCTAAAACTAAAAAAACGCCAAAAACCGAAGAAATCCCAAAACCGAAAAAAATTCCAAAATTCGTATAGTATTACATATCCAGTGTCCCTACGGAACCCTTCGTGTGCGAGTCAAAGTCGTACTTTACTGAATTTATTTACAATTGGACCAAAGGGAAGCTCTCAGACATATAAGAAATTTTCAAAATCGATCTAGAAGCTACCGAGTTACAAAGTGATAAACACAAAGAAAAATACAGACGAATTTGTAAACTTCTTCATTTACTGAAATAATAATTTTTCTATTTCTCAGGGTAATATTTATTTTCTGTGCTATTGACAATAAATAATAATTGATTTTTTACAATAAGGAACAGAAGTGCCTTCTTTTAATTTTTTCGAAAAAAAACCCATACTTAAACGGAACAAAGAAAGAAAGGCAACGATAATTGTTGACAAAATGTTTTTTTCTCCCACGCACTTCTCCATAGCGTTGCAATGCAACTTATATTTTTTTCGTCAATCGAAGATGGAGATGATCAAATAATCAATCAATCATTGCGCGACAACGCGTACATAGAGCGCACGTATGCACACAACTGTATGATTGATGAGTTTATTTGATCGTCTCTAGGGCACTTAAAACAAAAAATTTTGTAATATTTGTACCCACTAGTCGCAGAAATCACAAGTACTTGAAAATTTTAAAATGTATTGTGATTTGGGCGTACACAACACCAACAAAGTCTTGTGACGCTGAAGCACCAAAGTTATGAAATTAAGTATCTTTTAATAAATATAATTAATAAAAATAGAATTAAAATAAAACTTTAAAATGTCGAGCAGGTACAAATAAGAAGTACAAATAACGTATGGGCAGCTGTAACGTGAAAAAAATTCTTCTTCTCACATATTGGAATATCCTGTCCCATTTTGATGCAGTGTAACTTCATCAGTTTTTTTTTAATTATACAAGTATCTTAATAAAAGCAATAAGTGTGACAAAAAGATAAGGTTACTATACAAATATTTCGATAGTCAAAAGTACTAAAATCAAAATGTAGACGAAGTTCTTATATTATATATTAAGTTTCTGTATTAGTTTCTTATAATGTCCTTTTGTCATTGCCAGCAGTTGTTTAGCAAGCTGCTATAGAATTTAATATGTATTTTAATATTTCTGGATAATGTGTAATAGGATTCATATCGTTGGTCTCAAGTAGAAGGGCCTTAACTCAAATAACTTTAAGTTTACAGAAGGTAAAAACATAGTAGAAACTGTATAATTCTATTGTAACTTTTTTTGTACTCGTACAACTGCTTGTAAAAGTATTATTTTTTACACTGTGGCAATAAATTTTTATGACGAGATATATTTGTGTGAAATATATTGGAATCACTGAAAAACTCAATTTCTTAACAAAAACGAGTTAGGCCCTTTCAACTTGAAATCATCGACATACGAGTATAACCTTTTCCCCAGATTCTACACTGAAAGAATTTTCTGCAAAAATTCTATGAATTTTGACATTAATCTAATGAAAATTTCATTAAAATTCAACCAACATCACGCTTCGTTGGGTTAATGAAACCAGTCTCGTCAAAATTATTTTATTGAAAACTTCATAAAATTTATTTAACAGTGTAATTAATGCAGCGCTATAACTTCATCGAAACAATAAAATAATTTCCTGAAAAGAATAAAATAACTTAAATATAAAAGGGTTTCTTAATAATTAGAAAATATTGTTGTCATATATCCAATAAAATATTCGTACGAAACCAGAATACCAAGGAAGCAATTCCAATGAAATGCTTTCACAATATTTATGAAATTTTCATTGGATTTGTGAAATTGTCAGTAGATTTGTGAAAAAATTTTAATGAAATTGTTTCATTGGACTTATGAAGCAAAATTCTTTCGTTGTAGTAACAGTTACTGTAAGACGAATTGAGTGTTTTTAGGAAATTCGAAACGATTATGACTGATAAATTTAAGCACATCTGCCATTTGTTCGAGTCTTGAGATGAGCAGCACATTTGGCTGAGTTGTGATAAATTTTGCCGCCTTAGTTGAGTGGGTATGGGGTATCACGCTATAACTATGCAAATGATAGTCTCTCGTAGTGCAACACTATTTAAAAAAAAACTTTTTGAACTTATTACCGAAGTTGTGGCATATGTATATAAACCAACTTATAACAATAATGTCTGACTTAATATTATGGTTTTGCCCTTTTTTTAATTGTTCTATTCCCTTAGAAAGCACAAAAAAATATGTAAAAGGGAGGGCAAGAGAGCATAAAGTGCAACCAAGCGCAGTTTTTAAATTAAAAATTTATTTGTTCATAAACGAAGCTTGTATATATATATATATATGTATACATACATGTATATATATATACACATGTATGTATATTTTAAGCACTGAGTAGAGTGCTTATATATTAAACATACATATGTACACGCAAAGAAAAAATATGGTTGAGGTAACCATAATCAAACAGCAACATACTATGATTGAATTTTATGGTTGCAGTCAAATCATATAATTGTCAATAGAAAAGCAAAGCTTAAATAATGTTATTATCTGTGTTAATAATGTTATCTACAAAAACAATTAACTTTGTTATACCTAATCTTAGTATTGTAAATATGACAACAATATTGTTCAATGTGACTAAAATATAATTGAGACTAACCATACCATGTTCTAATATTATAACAATATTGTTAAATGCGACCACAGTATTATTTTATATAATAATAATATTTTGTTTTTAATCATATATTTATTGATAAATCTTTTTTAACAGCTGTTCGTCAAATCCGAAATAAAAATTAATTGATATTGTTAAAATAAAATGTGTATATAGAAATGTATACTTATATAAGTATGTGTGTATACACGAAATACTGACATGTCTGCATAAAGAGATATACATACATATGTATATATACATATGTATATTTTTATTTATCTACCCTTTTGTTTATACTTTTTTATTTATTTAATACCACGCGTGAACTACCGATAGCGTTCAAACGAAACACTGACTGAAAACTGACAGAAGATGTTTCTGAAAAATATTTTTTTTAACAACTTACCATAGTATGGTTTTGGAAAGCATTATATTGTTATTTATATCATATTATTTTTACATAATAATACAAATTATATTGTAGTCATAAATTTTAACAAAACTATATTGTTAAACTCTAACCATATCGCACTTTTTATGAATATAATAATGTAATTATTAAATTCAAACATTACTTTGTTTTTCGCAACAAAGTTAATGTTTAAAATAACAATAATTAGTTTTCAACGACCACACATTTGTTTCAGAGATCATAATATTGTTTTCTCAACCATTCTACAACCATATCTTTTCTTTGCGTGTATATGCATA
Organism: Tachina lurida; assembly: GCA_944452675.1. NCBI lineage: Eukaryota > Metazoa > Arthropoda > Insecta > Diptera > Tachinidae > Tachina > Tachina lurida. Next base: position 111,463,566 of record OX101756.1, read on the forward strand.
TATAAATATGTATCTAGAAGATACAAAAAGGAGTGACTGAATTTTAAACTATAACTACACCTGCATTTGCATTAAGTCGGAATGCTTTTACTTTATTTTAACTTTTACTATATTAATAATATTAATATATAAAATAATATATATAATTTTAATAATATATATACATAAATACATATATTTATATATATATATATTTGTATCTATATGTATAGGTATATAAAATTATAAAACTAATCTACATACTCTGATTATTTACGTGTCAAACTTTTACTTTAACATTTTATATTATGGCACGAAAAAAAAACCACATAAAATAAAATATCAAAGAGCAGCTTTTAAAAACAATAACACTGTGATACAAAAAAAAAAAAAAAAATATTCAGGGATTCTAATGTACCAATTCGATTTTGTTGGAGTCCATGGATGACGAAAATACCGTTGGTTTTTTTAGGTCACTTCATAAAGTGATTTTATAACGGTAAATGTAGTGAAAAACGGGGTTTCAGTTTTAAACAGGTGTAACTTCTTTGTTTCCTAACGGATTTCTTTTAACTTTCCGTTGGTGTAAAGGACCGAATATTATCTTTCAACCAAGATATATTTTTTGAAAATCGACTCACAAATGGCTAAGTTACAGTCGTTGAAGTGTAGAAAAAAACCCATTGAAAAAGTATTCTTTTGTTTTCCTCAGGCCATAAGTTGCTTATGAGTTACAAAAGAATACTTTTTTAATGGGTTTTTTCTACACTTCAACGACTGTAACTTAGCCATTTGTGAGTCGATTTTCAAAAAATATATCTTGGTTGAAAGATAATATTCGGTCCTTTACACCAACGGAAAGTTAAAAGAAATCCGTTAGGAAACAAAGAAGTTACACCTGTTTAAAACTGAAACCCCGTTTTTCACTACATTTACCGTTATAAAATCACTTTATGAAGTGACCTAAAAAAACCAACGGTATTTTCGTCATCCATGGACTCCAACAAAATCGAATTGGTACATTAGAATCCCTGAATATTTTTTTTTTTTTTTTTGTATCATAGTGTAATTAAAGTTTTTAAACCGAAAATAAAACATATGTACATGCAGATACAATCATTTTAACTGTTGCGCGGGTGCATCCAAACAAAAAGCCAGCAAAGACAACAAAATCAGACACAATTTTAATGTTATAAAACAACAGAAAAAAAAAGAAAGAATAAAATAAAAATAAAAATAAAACATGATAAAAAAAACCTGCATTGTATCTGCTGCTTGGTGGTTTTTTTTACAACTCACAAAAAACATCTGTCGTTCTGGGTATTGAAAATGAAAACAAAACCTTTAGCTCAATAGCATAAAGAAGGTAAGAAAAAGTTACCAAATGGCCAATTTTTAGGGTATAAGTTCTCTTAATTTTTTAGTTAAAAAAAAGATAGAGAACTTCAAATGTTGTAAAGAGAATCGCTAAAACAGATTTTATATGAATTCAGTTTTAATAATGTATTAACCTGCAATAGTTTGTTCGTATGGTCACCTTATGAGAATTAATAAAATATCCCAGCAATAAATTTTTTATAATAAGTCAAAGTTCAAATGATGAAATTTTTCTTGCCGAAATTCTTGCGCCTAAAGCATTGTGCATTAAACACATTCACCACAGCAAGCTACCGACTACAAAATGTCAAGGATAGAATACACATGTTTATATGAGAATGATTATTTTGAAAGCAGCAAGGCAACAGGGCGACGACAGGTTGTTGTCTATGCTGATTTTGTCATTGTACTCCAAATTAACTAATTTCTGTTTCTTCGGCTACAATGAGTAAATGCAGTGTTGCCAGTATAATACAAATGAATGAATGAATGATATCGTGCAATTATTTCATATTATTTACCAGAAACAATATCAAAAAATTGATGTAAAGAATAAATTGATTCATTTTTGTACTTTTACGTGAAATAAGTACATTTTAAAAGAAAAATTAATTTTTATAAATGCAAAATATATGAAAGTGGCAATACTAAACTATGTATTTGTATTTGAATAGCAGGTGCTGCTGCCGTCTCCAAAATAATTAAGTAGCTGGCTACTAGGCGACAAATGCTGCAGGCGGCATTTGAAGTCGTGTGTTCGTGTAGCCTGCTGTGGTGAATATGTTTAATGCAATAAACACATACACCACAGCAGTATACACGGCTACATGACTACAAGTACCGTCGGCAACAAATGTTGCCTGGTAGCCAGCTACTTAATTATTTTGAAAACGGCAGCAGCACCACAAGAAACTGATATTGAAGTATAAATATATACTTGAATGGTGCCGCTTTTAAATAGTTCACATTTATAAAAATAAAATAGTTTATTCAAAAGTATTGCATTAAACACATTCACCACAGCAGGCTACACGAACACACGACTTCAAATGCCGCTAGCAGCATTTGTCGCCTCGTAGCCAGCTACTTAATTATTTTGGAGACGGCAGCAGCACCGGCTATTCAAATACAAATACATAGTTTAGTATTGCCACTTTCATATATTTTGCATTTATAAAAATTAATTTTTCTTTTAAAATGTACTTATTTCACGTAAAAGTACAAAAATGAATCAATTTATTCTTTACATCAATTTTTTGATATTGTTTCTGGTAAATAATATGAAATAATTGCACGATATCATTCATTCATTCATTTGTATTATACTGGCAACACTGCATTTACTCATTGTAGCCGAAGAAATAGAAATTAGTTAATTTGGAGTACAATGACAAAATCAGCATAGACAACAACCTGTCGTCGCCCTGTAGCCTTGCTGCTTTCAAAAGAATCATTCTCATATAAACATGTGTATTCTATCCTTGACATTTTGTAGTCGGTAGCTTGCTGTGGTGAATGTGTTTAATGCATTAGAGATAAGAATTTTATTTTTTTTTTAATATTTTATAAAATTTTTGGTAATTTTATACTTACTACATATTAAATTTTTTGTAAATAATATAAATGTAATAAATTCAAAGAGAAAGTTTGCATTTATTCACCTGCCATTTAAGAGATTAAATTCACTCAAAATTACAACTCGTTTCTAAAAGCAGCAATACTCTTGAAATAACAACCTGTTTGCTTTGCTTACACTCTTTTTGTAGCATCAACAACACCAAAGAGCATATTTTTAAAGAACATTGTGCGTATAAAAGGACGAACTAAGCAAACAGATAACTTTAGTCCTAACTCAACTGTGTCCGCTAAAGAAGGCAAAAGTAGTCGTCGCGGAATAAAAAAAATATATATACAAAAAGGTGTTTTACAATATTCAGCAAAAATAATTTAAAGTATAAAGAGTTTTGAATAAAATGAATGAATGAAAAATTTAAAGTTGAACAAAAAATGGTGTATTTGAAAGTTATTTAAAAAGTTTAAAGGAAATTCATTTAAAAAAATTTTTATTTAATTATCCAGCAAAAAATTAGTGAAAAATATTAAAAATTGTGTAAGTAATGTTTTAAAAAAATTTAAGTTTTTTTTATTAAATAAAAAAAATAAATAAAAAGTTGAAGTAAAAAAAAACTTTGAAAATGTCGTTGACAAATGACGGCCAGTTGGCAGCAATTATGCCTTTAATTGCTTTAGCAATTTTTATAACATGCGGTTCTGCCGGTTTAACACAAGCCGCCACTTTAGCAAACGATCTGGACAATATATTGCGCGATATTTCGACAGAAGTTAATAGTATCTCATCACCAACTACCACCGGCTCGGGTATGACAACAAATACAGAAGCCACAACCATACGACAAATTATTTTACGCAATGGTAGCGGCAAAAAGGATAATAGTGCAAATGAGTTCGCTACAATTAATGCTGATAGCATTGATGATGGTGTGTCGTATAGTGAACCATCAAGTGCTGAACTTTTACGATTTGTTAATGATAGCGATAACAAAAATACAAATGATGATAGCTATAATAATGATTTTAGTGATGTGGTGAATGTTTTTAATGACAACAATGACAATAATAATAATAATAATAATAATAATGAAATTGCTGACAATGAAATCTCCACTTATAATACAAATAATAATAATTTAAATAATATAAATAATGATAACAATAACAACAATGATTATATGGAATCATTAAGTGTTAGAGACCAAGTGCGTCTATTGTCGAAACAAATGAATGTTTTAATGAATCGTCGTCGTGAAGATTATGAACTATTGGAGCGTAATTTACGTAAATCTCTAAGGATTACACAGAATAATCGAGCAAAGAATTCCCAAATGCCTTCCACTGATATGGATTTACGCAATGAATTGGAAAACTTGAGGTACGGATGATAAATTTTGTTGGGTTTGTTTTTGATACAGAGAAGAAAAACTAAAACAGGGTTTGCTTTTAACAAATATGTTTTTGAAACTTATTCTAGGTTTTATTTTTATCATTATTTGGTTTGATTATTTTAATAGTTTCTATTCTATTTTAATTTGATTAAATTTTTACGAATTTTAATCAAGAATAATTTCTTAATCGGACTCAAGTTCAGTATTTTCAATTATTATAGAATAAAGTATTTTTATTTTTTAGTGCGGTTTTCTAAGAAGAGAAGAAAAATTAATTTAATTTGATCTAACAGCCTTATTTAGAAACAATAATACGGCCTTATTAAGGGTTAATAAAAGAAATGTTTTTATGAAAATCTGTTTTAAAAACCCTTTATAAAACCTTAGTAATTTTTATCAACAAGGCTGTAATAATTAAGTTTAATAAAATAATTTTTAAGAACTTTTAAGGGACCCATACACACATACTGCTCATGCTCATGCAATAAGAATGTGTTGGTAAATTGTAAATTTTTGTTAATGTATTCGTCACACAGACAATGCAGTATGAAAAATCAAAATAGTTTTGATTTTAAAATGAACTCATACCCAGTAAAAAAAGACACTCCAAAAAAGTCATGAAAATGTAGAGTTTGCGATCTGGAAGTAGTGCAAATTTCGATCCGATCTAATGATTTTTACATAGGGTTGTCATTGCAAGAAGTTCTCTTTTTCGATGCCTGGTCACCGAATTGGAAGCTATTTTAAGAAAAATTTCTTTTTTGTGTTCTATGATAATATTTTCAATTAGGAAAAATGGTTAATAGTTATCTATTTTAACAATTAGTTTCTTTTTATAGAAATTTAAATGCGAAACAGTAGTTTCATGTAAATTTAAGCAAATAACTTCAGAATTTTAGACCAAAATTAGTTCATAAGTTTCTTCAAAAAAATCGATTTTTTTAAAATTCTGGTGAGTAATTTCTAAAACTATAGAGGTATTACCAAGTTTTGTATGACTAAAATAAACTTCTACTTGGTTTTCTGCTAACTATCGGCAAATTAAAAATATCGATTTTTTGGAAGCAATAAAAATGTACTTCCTTTAGAATGACTTCCAATTTTTTTTACTGGGTACTGCTGACAGTTTTTCAAATGAACAAAAAATGAATTTATTCATTTTTCTGATATGTATTTTTTTAAATTTGAATTTTTTCTGGAAAAAAAAAGAAAGTAAAACAAACAAAAACTAAGTTTAGAAATAAAATGTGTAAAGAAAATACGGTTTTTTTCTTAATTTCTTGAATTTTACCAATAATTTTTTTTGTTCTCAAACGCATGTTAATTTTATAAATTTTTATTTTAAATGATGATTGATAAGTTTGTGGTAAAATATCAATCACACACGTATACCAAGTGTTCATCGGCAGTAGCTGCAAGCAGTATGTGTCTATGGGCCCCTTTATATTTGTTTTAAGGTATATACTATTTCAGTCAAAATATTATTTGATTCTTTTAATTTAGCACTTGAATAAAAACATTATTATTTTTTGTGTAAATGTGCACGTTTTAGCACTTAAAATCATAATATAAGGATATTTATATATTTTTAAATCTTATAAAATATTTAGAAAAAACATATTGTCCCTTGTGTCCAACATTGCACAGTGGATTGTGTTGGCCAAAGAGTACTCAAATTCAATATTTTTACATATGTAAATAAACACATATTTATAATTTGATCAGGCTAAAGTTCATAACCCTTTTTGTAAGTCCAATTACATGTGATAATTATTAATGAACAAATAACACCAAAGTTAATTGTAAATATTCTGACAAACACATAGTAGAACGTAACAACTAGCTGTTTTCGAAGGCCACTTCACTTTCATCACCAGCGTTCTTTGTGTTTAGTCCACTGTGTATGGTATCAATTGATGTAGATTTCTGCTTTATATACTCAGCCAATATTGCAAATGGAATATGTGAATTGTTTTGTTACATGGTATTCAATTTGCTGAAAGCTTTTTCGTAATGAAAGCTCAAATTTACCATCTCTAAATTTACAACAGCCTTGCCATTTTTTTTAGTATTTGTAAAGACATATTGGGCCTTTTGTCCACCAATGCACAGTGGGTGTTGGCCAAAAAGTAGTCAAATTCAATATTTTTAAATATGTAAATAAAAACATATTAAGTTAAATTGAACTATAGTGAATTCTAATCAGGAATAATTTCTAAATGAAATATATTTTTTTAATAATTAATGTGACTTTCTAAAAAAGAGGAGAAAAATTAAACTAGACTTTTTAGCTTGGGGGCGCTGATGAAAGGGATGGCTGCACAAAAAAATTCTCAATTTCCCCAGCTTCTTAATTAATAAAAAAAACCATATATTTCATTCAACAAAAATTGAGAAATACTGAACTGAAGCGTGATTTAGAAAATATTACTATTTAAATAAATTAAAATTTTTAAATATTTTCGTATAAACTGCATTAAAATATTTTGAAGTTTCGTTCGCTATCGGGTGCCGTAATTTGCTTTCTTAATTTCCATACATATTTAGTAGCAAAAATTCCATTAAGAAAGTGAAAAAAATTAAACAAATAACATGAAGTCCTCATGTTTCTTATTGGTTAAGCTTGCCTAGATGCATTTCATGACTGCTTGCCAGAGATGTGCTCGTGACTGGTTGCCAGAATTGTGATTGTGTTTTGTTTTTTTTTGTCTACGTAGCTTTTGCTTACAAATGAAATTTTTACTCAAGCACAATCAATCAACAAAATTTCTTATGATTGCCCTCACTCACGTATTAAATATGTTCACACACGCTCACTTTAAAAATATATAAAAAAAAATTTGTTTTGTAAAAACTAAGTTCCTACATACATACTTACATACCTCTCTTGTTTGTTTTTAAAAATTTTAAAAATAAATTTTTTTTTAGCCGAGAAAGTGGGCTGTGACATGTCAATTCCTTTAATTTTATGTGTTTTTACTTGTCACGTACTTACGAAATCTAGCCCACACTTTGTTCTTAAATATTTTACACATTCTCAAACTTAAAAAAAATGGGTGAAGACAGGCCCATTGAAATTTAATATTATATATAAGGTGCTTCCAATAAAACAATCCTTATGAAACTTCACACACAACCTGCAAAAGACCTAATAATAACATTTAGAAAAGTGGGCGGGCTACGCCTATTGAAGTTACTTATTCAAAGATATCCAGTTCTACTTAGTTGATCCGAACACAAGGTTTGGCTCTTCGAATGGCATATTATCGTGCTTAAAAAAGTGGTTTGGCCATAAATTATTAAAACTTAATATTGTAAATCAAGTGCTTATGCTTGACTTAAAGTGGCGATATCCTGCATTCAAAAAAATGATTAAGATAACATATTGGCAAAAGTGGGTCAGTTAATATAAAGATTTTTAAACAACATTTAAGCGACTTTAAAAATAAGCAGTAAGAGTTTTAAAATTATTTCGATTCAGTTAAATAAAATATTTGTAGATGTGTTGCCTATAATTTGATAAGTAATGATAAGTAAACTCCTTAATATGTAAATGTAGAATTTTCTAGTAGAGTTATGACCAGGGAAACCGCAAATATGCAATTGCATGTTTTTTCTTGTATCACGTATTAATGCGGGGACAAGATATTTATCCGTTTCAGGACTTTTGATGAATTTTGGCATCGATTTGTTAGTGCATATTTTTGCATATTTTACCCTTTAAAGCATGTTTATGCATATATCGGTTTTACACGCATATTTTTAGCATATTTTCGAATTTTTAGAGCATAATTTACGCTTTTAGGGCATATTTTCATGCTTTATAGAATTTATTTTATTTCAACCCGCTTGGCACCACCATCCTTCAAAAAAAACTCTCCATTCCGAAAAAAAAAATTTATGAAATTTATGAAATTTTTTTTTAGCAACGCATTAAAATTTCATTTTCGAAATAAAAATTTAAGTTTTAAAGAAAATTTTTTTCCTGTGCTATCTGGGTTAATATGCTTACAAATTATTTTTAATTTTCGCCATCTAAATCTCTGTTCCAATGTTCCATGTAGTGTATAATTTTTTTTATATATAACGCAGTTTTACGGACGTTAGTTGCAATACAAATTTAGCTGTGTGTGATTTACTCTGCCCCGAAAAGATCTTGAAGGAACATTGTAAATGTATGAAAGTTCATTAAGACGTGACAGTAGTGCTGGGATACTATCGATATTTTCGGCTATCGATATATATCGATAGATCAGATTTCACTATCGATACTATCGATATTACTATCGACTGAATGTCTGTACTTGAGAAAGAAAAATATAACTAATTTTTCATCAGGTTACATGTATTTTTTATCACTTTATTGAAAGTTTATAGCCTTATGTTTATTTTAATATGTATGAATGTATCTACGAACTTTAATTTGGGCGACAGTTTTCCAAAAGTTGTGCTGATGTCAGTTAAAAAATTTTTATAACATCTCCCGTTTTCAAAACTGCATTTTAAATAATATCGATATCGATATTTTTTCCTATCGATATTTCGATGTTTGAGAACTATCGATATTATCGATAGTACTATCGATAGTATCCCAGCACTACGTGACAGAAAAGATTTTTATTTGAAATTCTAGGTCAATATTTTGTTATTTATTTCAATAAAAATTATAAATTAAAATCTTGTCTTATTTATCCAAAATACAGTTCCAAAGCCTTAATTCTGATATCGTGATCTTTTGAAATTAAAGTTAAATTCTTATGCATCCAATAAAAATTAATTTGTTTTAGTAAAAAATTTTATAGTAATTTTGTGTTAACCTGCACTTCAAACCCAGTTATTCTTTGTTAATTATGTTTCCGTTTTTCGGTTATTTATTTTTTTCTTATTTTATATGCAAATGTTGTTGAATTTTTGATTAAAAAATATATTTTCATTTACAAATAAACCAATTTATTCTATTTTTAAGAGCATATTTTTTGACTTTTAAGCGCATATTTACAAGTTTTTAGTGCATATTGAATGCGCATAAAACACTTTTTTTAGAGCATATTTGTGGTTTCCCTGATTATGACATATCCAGTTAGCTCATAAATAGATTATCGACGCCAAAAAATTAGGACTTGTCTACCCTAAAAACTGACTTCTATTCGCATTTGATCGACATTTATTGTAAGAAAATCAGCACGTCTAAGAATCTAAAATATTTGCTAGCTTTTAATAATATTATCTCTAGGCCATTATTTGTCTTAACAAATATACTTAAATAGACAAATTTTCGTTTAAAATATAAAAGCTTTTATGTCAGATCCCATGATATGCATTACAGTATATTAAGCAATACATGTAGATTCTAATATATACGCATACATACATAAACAGCGGGAAAAAGAAGGATTAAGGACGCCGTCTACTGCTTCTTTTGCATTGCCCCATTCCATACTCATATCTTTCTTACACGCGTTGTCATTGCCGGGTAGGACCTCCGCTATCCCTTATTTCGACAGAGATTCTGAAAGGTCTTCGAATGAATGGACTTTTCTTTTGCTTTAGTAAACAAATAAAACAAAAACTTTTAGTCCTTCTCTCCCTTAGCAGGGAGTGTGGAATGTGTATCTCATCTTTCATGCGAAAGATTCCTGGCCTTCTATAAGGCATTATTTAGCAGTTAAATACTGATCATCATAATAGACTGCATTGTTATATTTGCCCTCATCGACGTCACGTCAATACAATACCAAAAAATCGGGACTGAATCAAAAGAATTCGTAAGCAGGCCTTTAATAAGGCCTGAAATAAGAAATTTTTTTAAGTTTTTCCGCTGGGTACATCTACAGGTATCTACTCTAATTAAACATAAGAAGATTATTTAGGTTGATTTTGAAAAGCTTAAATATAATTACTAAAGAAAAGTACATAAAGGGTCCGCCATCTAACGTTTTTTTTTCAACTAGTGCTTATTTCGTGAATGGTAACACTTAGCTCATGTCTGATTTGACAGATAATTAGTTTTATCCTTCCGCTGAACAAATATGGTGTATACGCTTGAGCAACGCTGGGAAGAAGATGCCGATTTTGAAAAAAAAAATCATATTTTCAGATGAAGCTCGTTTAGATCTTAGCGGGTATGTAAACAAGCAAAATTGTCGCATTTGGGGCACAGAAAACCCGCACCCGTATGTATATACAGAAAAGCCGACGCACCCAAAACGAGTTACTGTTTGGTGCGGATTTCGGTCCAGAGGCATAATTGGCCCATTTTTCGAAAATGAGCAAGGAGTGGCCGTTACAGTCAATGGCGATCATTATAGGGCCATGTTGAACGAATTTTTGTTCACAAAAATTGAAGAGGAGGATATTGGCAACATTTGGTTTCAACAGGACGGCGCTAAGTGCCACACAACCGAAGCTACACTCGTTATTTTGCATAGCATTTTAGAAAAAAAAGTTATCTGGCGGACCCATTATAAGGCCTTTAGAATTCAATAACAAAAAAAAAATACATTGATTTTACTTAATTGTAATTATTATGGTTCGAACTTCGTTTATTTCTATATTTAAGATTTGCACAGGCTAAAGTTCGTATTGTCTTGTAAGCCAAATTACATGTGATGATTATTATGTTCAAATCATAAATAATATATTGATAGTTGCCAAACAAAAAAACATTAAATTTAAATACAGCACTCATTAAGGACTTTTTTATTTGCGTAGTATATGATCATACTTTCAAGCTTAAAGCTAATAATAAATATCATTGTAGCTTTTCGGGTTTCAAATAAATTTTAAATTAATTTTCTTTTTTTTTCAATTTATTGTCATTTTATATCCATTTGTTTTTATACACTACATACATATTCTATATAAAAAAAACACTTCTATTCTTTTCTTGTCACTTTTGGCAAATTTGTTTCTAATTGTGAGACAATTTCTTCCGGTAGCTTTGGGTCTATTGTAAATATTTTTGTTTGCACAAAAAATTTAAATTTGTTTCAAAAACTAATTACTTTTGCAACTCGTTACTTTATATCCGTTTCCTATTTTTTTTTTTTTTTGTTAATCTAGACAGCTTTTGTTGTGCATTGTTAGCTTTTTTTTTCAAGTTAAAAGGTATTGTCCAATAGCGATTGTTTTGTAAAGGAAATGGGGAGAAAAAATTAACAATAAAAGATACTTTAAAAAGGTTGATGTTATACTTCAATCAAAAAGACAAATAAACAACAAACAAATGATAATATTTTAGTTGACACATATACATCTGTACATATCGTTACCTCAATATAGAACTGCCCTAAGTAGTTATTTTTTAAATTGAGCCTCTTATATATCGGTTTGCAAAAATTTATTTTAAAAAATAACGATTAGGGCGTTTCTATATTAAGGTAACGAAATTTACAAATATATATCCCAATGAGCAATTATATCGTTATACCACTCATGTAGTATATTTTTTATTTATTGCTATAGCAGTTTTTACTAAAGATGATTTTAGTACATTAATAATGTTTCAAATATTATGAAAGTAAATGGCGAACTAAATATTTTCAATGATATTACTTATGTCACTATCATATTAAACGGCTCAATTCAAAATTTTACGTTTCACTTATATTCTCAATTAATCACCTGGGGGCAAATCAAGACAATCGATACGACTCATAATTTAAAAATATTTCCATATAAACTCTATCGAAATATTTGTAAATTACGAACCGTATCGAATGAAGTGATTTGCCCCCTGCATAGGCAGGCATTCACCCGTATTGCGTATGTCGAGTCGAATATTTGTATACGAGAATTTTATCATAGAATAAAGAAAACTTGTAAAATTCTGTTTAATCAAATAAAAAATTCTCGTAGACGAATATTCGGCTCGACATACGCAATACGGGTGAATGCTTGCCTATGCAGATACATTTTTTTTTAGTCTTTACACAAATATTTGGAATTATATGCTACTTATTATGCATATTATTTTAAATTGCTAATAATTATATTTAAAAGATGCTTATTTAATATCACAGCAAACTGAATGAGCAAGGAGCCCAACATCCATACAAACATGCATACATTTACAACTAAACCATAAGCTCCTTAAGCTATGCTATGTTTTCATAAGCAATCATTATGCAAACAAAAGCAGCAGCAATTCGCAAGTGGCCGGTAATTCAGTGCATGAAAATAAAAAAAAATATCTGAAACAAAAAATTTTCCGATGACAAAGAGCTGTAACAAAACAACTGCTTGCTTTGATATATCATTGCTGTAGTAGCATAATTATGCCAAAAAAAACCGACTTCAAGGAAAAGATCTGATAGAACATTTTCGAAAAAAATGTATGGGATATAAAATTTAATTTTATTGGGCGTGCCTACGCCCATTGCTAAATGCAAATTTTGTGTTTTCAGAGCTCATGGTGTGTGCTAAGTTTTTTAAAAATCGCTACAGTAGAACCATTTAAAATAAAATGTTAATGTTAATGGGCGTAACTCCACAAATTTTTTTAAATAAAAGATTGTGTCTATCTTTGAGCTCAAGGTGTGTAGAAGTTTCGCAAAAATCGGTTAAGTAGAACCATGTAAAATGTAATAATAGATTTTAAAGGGCGTAGCCCCGCCCATTTTTTTTTAATTTTAAAATTGTGTCATTAAAAAACGAAAGTTGTTTGCTATGTTTCGCAGTAATCAAATAAGTAGAATATCATAAAATCAAATAAAAAAATGTGTGGGCGTGTCCCCGCCCAATTTTTTTTAACAATGGGACGAATGGGAAGCTATACTTTCTCAAAAGATAACAAAAATTTTAGAAGCGGTCTAATATGAACCGAGTTATGAAGTAACACCGCAAAAAATAGAAACGAATTGATAAGCTCCTTGTTTTTTTGAAGTCGGTTTACTAAGATCAACGGTAGTAGTTTTTCATGCTTCAGCTATTTGTTATTTATCTTAAAGTCTTTAATTCGGAGAATAATTGGCAAACCCCAGATGAGAAAATTCATATCAAAAGCAGTAATTCTTTTGAGTGATTTTTATAAAAAAAATTTCTAGACTAGTCGACTGACTGGCTTGTAGAAACAAGTAGTTTTATTAGTCCGCATTTTATTCAATTAATTCTTTAGCATTTCTTGTTCATGTCTAATTCCTTGGAAGACAAGAAAGTTAAATAAGACTGGTTGAGATTATATTAGGCCGATTGGAAAAATGTTGAAATTTTTTGTGCTACTTCAGGCACTAAAAGGCATGTTACCTGAATGTAATTTAGTTATAAGTAGCAGCTATTAAACATAAACTTCTAGTGAAATGGAATACGAGAAATTATAGAAATATGTTTTAAATAAATGTTAATACGTGTGTTTGTGTGTTTTGGCTGAAGTGGTTGGTGTATTGACTACAGATTAAACGACGGTCTTCAAAAGCACAAGTTCAGCTTATTTTCAAAACCAGTCATATCAATGTCATTGATTTATTGGCAAAATAAAATAACTAATAAAATAGTTTAAAATTATGCACCTACTTAATATCAGTTAAAAAAAAAATCCAAATTCCCACAGTTGTATAGCTAGTAAAGCTTAACAATTTAATACTATAACATGAGTCTTCTCGGTACTATCCAGTTTCAAAAGAAGGTAACATACATATGAACATATGTATATTAGCATGACGTTTACTAATCGGAATGTTACTTTCTTTAAAATAAAATATGTCTAAAGTTGCAAAAAAGAAAAAGAACTTAAGAGCTGTCTTTAACTTCCCTGCAGGAAATGGAACTGACACAAGACTAGTCACGTGATCGGTCTTTAAGTGATAGGGACCAGTCCGAGTTCTAACACTTTCTATGAAGCGGATCAGTTACTTTTACATGGGGATGGCCTACGAAGCGGTTAATTGATACTTTGTATACGCCTTTTGACTTGTCCACTGAACTAGCCCACAGGGACTTAATTTTAACCTTTTAATGACAAAACATTGCATAGCGGATGAGGATACAAAGCCTAAAATGAAAATATGTACGTGAAATTATAGAAGACACAGGCTTGGTGTGAGCGAGACGTTAGAGTTCGTAATTATCTTCCGTCTTTATGTTAATATCTAAGAATAGTTGCGGGACTTATTCCAGAGTGACTTGACAGTCCATTTATATCGATTTATTGTGTTTTCCAGCCAAGTCTTTCTTATATATATACTAAACCAAAAAAAAAAAAATATTCGTAATACATAATACATGCCATAGCGGAGTCTTTCTTATATAGACATACTAAACAAAAAAAATATTCGTAGTACATATAATATATAATATTCGTAATAGTGCCCTATTGAACTATGGATGAACTAATGGAGAATAAAAGTTAACGAACAAAAATGTGTTCAGTTAACATTTACCCTATGAAGAAAAAGATACTTGTTCCCAACTTGTTCCTCAACATAGACCTTGATCGAGGGCTTACATGGAAACACCACATTGACTCTAGCGAACAGAAATGAAGCTTAAATTAACTCAGATACATTGGCTGATTAACTAGTAGAAATTCAATCCTCAGTCTAGATTGCAAACTTTTAATATACTTTTGAAACCTTTATGGTGCTACGAAATTCAGCTACGGGTAACTTGAACACACATCCCGCTAGTGACATTTTCAATATTTTATTAGATTTTTATTAAAATGTTTCAATCCAAATATTTTTTAAGTGAAGTTATTGCTTAACTATCCAAATCCTTGCGTGCTTCTTAGTTCAGCTAATTTGTAGAATACAATTCTCATTATTAACATGCCCTGAAGAGTTTTAAAATTATCACTGCATTATTTTTTGTCGGAATCGGCGTAATTTCAAGTTTGTGCTTGTATAGATTTATAAGCCTTGACACGAACCTTGTGCCCTAACAGAGCTTTATTAGTGTCTTAAGCTATAATGGATTTCTAAAGGACTTTTCCAGGAAATGAGGCAACCCATGAATCTATTTCTGAAAAGCATGAATTTGAACTAGATCTCGTATTGCCAAGTTTTCAACTTGGCATTTTCTATTGGTCATAGATTGATGTCCAAGTGGTCCTCTAAAAACGTGCATACTCAGAGGAGTTCTTCAAAAAATTTCAAATTTGTCCTGCCTCTATAAACATTTTTTAATATTAGAAACTGTGAAAACTCTCTATCTTAAGAACATACGAAACTGTATATGTTCATATTACACATCCCGCTTTCTAAAAGATATTTAATTTAAATCACAGTTTTTGATGGATCATGTCAAGTTTTCAGCTGAAAAAAAATATATTTACATTATTTGATGGGTCCTGGACTCAGCTACAATACTAGAACGAGTTCCAATAACTAGAACGAGTTATAACGAAGCATGTTGTGATGTCTGTTGAAGCTTTTTAGCATTTAAGATGTTTAGTAATTCTCAATTACTTTATGGTAGATTTTATATAATTCCAATTTTTTTCTGATAAATTGGCATTAGCATTAACGTAATGCAGCGTAAAGAAAATTTAAATAACATAGTTACCTTAATATAGAAACCGCCTAACTCATTATTTTATTTATAGTTTTTTTTTTTTGGAAATCGAGATTTTGGCATTTTTCAATATATCAGTATCTGGTCACGAAAATGGTGCATGTAACTATTTACACGATATATCTTCTTTTCACCATACGCTACGCCCTACTATTTTTAACACTCCCATTTTCTCAAGTCCTACGACGAGTACGCTTAGTTCAATTGTTACCAAATTTTTTGCAGGGTTCTTTCGCAAAACAAAAAAAATTAACCTATATCGTGCTGAAAAGATTGGCCCTTATCATGGAAAGCATATTGCGAGTTGCATCATATATTGAAGCAACTGTAATGAGGGGTTCTTCATACCAACAACAAGGAGGAAAACTATCAGCCTTATTTATAAAACTTAAAAATTAAACTTAAAATTAAAACATATAAATTTTTTTAAGAAGCTTTTATAAAGCCTTAATAATTTTTATAAATAACGCTGTATATAGTTTAATATTTAAATCAATCAATAAACGTTTGCAAAACGTCTGTTTAACCCCCGACCAAGAAAGGGATGTTATAAGTTTGTAGTGTGTCTGGGTATCTGTGTGTCCCTACGAGTCCACGTACAGACCAAACGGTTGGACAGATTTTGTATTAGTTTTTTCTGTTTGAAAGGTGACTGGATCGAGAGTGTTCTTAGTTATGTTTGAAAAAAATCGGTACAGCCGCCTAGAAGATATCACATATTTTCTGGATATATCAGGGGTTTTTTAAATTTTTAATTTTTGTTATTTTAACAAAAAGATTTTTTTACAATTATTTTTATTTATACCCGTGGGTAAATTTTAATTTTATTCAAAACTAAAAGTCGCAAATGCTCTTTTAATTTTAATAACAATAAAGAATATGTAAACGTCTACTTATTTTCGTACCCTGATTTTAATAACTACAACACATTAATTGGAATAAAAAATTTCAATTTATACAATAAGGGGAGGGTCTTGTTTCATATTAATTACTCATTTTAAATTCAAATCTACGAGTTAATTACTGCTGGCTTTAAAGCATAAATTGATTCAAAGGCTTAAATTTATTTTTAATGGAAAAATAAGTAGAAACAGGCAAGTTGGTAATATTTTTTTTTTTTTTTATTTATCTGTTTGTTAGAGACTTTAATTGAATGTATTTTTTTCAGTAATTAGTTATTACTGAAAAAAATAATTAAATTGAAAAAAATATTTTAATTGTTTTTACAGTTCAACAAGAACATTTCGATATATCAATATTTCAGATTTATAATTTATGTATCGGTAAAATACTATTTTTACAGCTATGCTATTTATGGTACGACACCGGAGCTAATATAATAATAGATACTATTGTTATATTATATTCATTGAAGTGAGTTAAACAAAAAGAAAATAAAATCAATGATAACGATTGCTCATTAATTTTGTGTAAAAACATGGGCACAAGCCAGAGATCGAAGCCGATCGACTGTAAGCCGCTTAATAATCGCCCCCGGCCACAAAAAATACATTAATAGCACGCAGCTAAAAAAGAAAATAATGGGAAATAAAGTAAAACTTTTTTAAATTTGACATCATCATATAATGTAATTTTATTTCATTGTTATTTAACACATTAAGTTAGTTTTTTATAGCCAAGCAGCATAGCTATAACCGAGTGTCCTAAGACACCTCTCTTCTTTTTTTTTTTTAATTTTATAGGTAAATTTTGTAAAAAATTTTGTTTCTAAACGTTTAAAATTTGTATGAAAATTAGCAAAAATTCGTTTTAAAAAATATGTTTTCCAAACAAATTTTAAAACAAAAAAATCTTTTCTCTATATAAAAAATATACCCGTTAACAATTAATCATCAATTCGTTAATAATATATTGAAGTATAGATATTCTTTTCTCGTTAAGTCGTAAATATCTTGCGAGTAATGCTAGGAACACAACTGGGACGAACGACGAATTTTTCGGTGCGAATTTTCGTCAGGAAAAATAAAACACATGTTTGCATATGAAAATGAACACAACACCGCCGTACAACGAAATTTGTCATGCGTGACGAATTCTGAGATAAATCTATCTAGTTTGTACGCCGACGAACGACAAATAAGCAATTTTCTCTCTCTCACTCTCTGTCTTTGTACACACAACAAACAACTTTATCAAATATAAGAGAGGAATTCACTGCGGAAACTCGTCGTTGTTGTGCTTCACACGACGAATTTACCCAGCGAACTCTTATCGACGAATCCGTCGATGTGGACGAAATTCGTCGTTCGTCCCAATTGTGTTTCTAGCATAACCTGAAGAATTTTTTTTATTGTTGGTTAGTAAAATCTATAACGATATTATTTCTGCTAAAGAAACTTAGCGGTAGACTTCAACAAAAAATATGCTTAAACAAATTTAAAAAAAAAATGCATACGCTTATAGAAGAACTCTCAAAATATTATTGAGAATTAAATACACAAACATAATAAATTATAAACCTCAAACAAAAACTTTTACACTCTCAACAAACATTTCTGTTGATTCAGACTCAAATTAAAATGTTTGTTGGTCATTTATTCTAAGACAAAAACTGTAAATTGTTGCCTATGCTAAGGAGCATTTTTGTAAATACATAAGAACATATCAGAGAAAGAAAAAAAGTGGAATTTGTAATACTCATAACTTAAGCCTGGTACGGAGTTCTTGCGGAATTTCACATTTGTAAATTTACTTTTATTTCTACACGGAAAAATAATCGTGTAGCCTTTTTTTATGTTAAATTATGTTTGCATAAACACAAAATTATTTATTTTTCAATTTCCTATGTACAAAAATACTAAAAATTAATAACAATTTGATGACAATTAGAAATGTTAAAAATTTCGTGATTGTACGACAATTGTATGAACATTAGTTATTGTTTCAGTTGACTGAAATAAGAAGTCTCCACTTATATTTATAACATCCCTAAGATAGGCAACACATATCAAAAATTCTGTGTACACTTCATTTGAAAGTCCATACTAGCAAATGAAAATTTCTTTATGAAATTTAACATCCCGAATTTCCATAAGTTTTGTTTTTCATACAGTTTGTATAAGAACCTGTAATTCTTAAACGAATATGAATATTAAAATATATAAGCATGAACATATATATAAATATTATAACTAATTTTCTTCCTGTAACACACCTAAATGTAAATTTTTTTTTATGACAACTTATTTATTTGTTGTTTCTGCTATAATTAAAAAATTAACCCTCTGATATCTTTATATAATTTTAGACAAGAAGTGCAAGCACTGCGCAATGGCCGTATCTCCGATGCAGCCAGCAACAAGGAACGTTTAACCATAGAATGGCTGCAACAGTCCATTGCTGAATTACGTAAGCAACTGGTAGAATTGCAACAAATTGCCAGTAATGCAATGAGAGATGTAACAACACGCACTCAAAGCTGGGAAGATTTAACAACAATACGTAGTGATTTTCAACAAGTTAAGCTCGAATTAGCAGCACTCAAGGAACGTCAACAGCAAAACGATGTCTATGTGCAGGAGTTGCGCGAAGAGACTGAACAGCAAGAGGAGGAATTTCAACATTTCATAATACAAACGAAACAAATGTGCAGCAGCAACAGGCACACGAGCGCGGACAACCAGTTGCAAAGTAAAGCAAGAACAACACAACAACAAGTTGTTGACACCAGTTTGGAAATGACGAATACAAGACATTTAAGTGCCAGTGAAAGTTCAGAAGAAGAGCCACATAATACAGACACAAAAGAGGTAAATATAATGTTTAAATTAAAATAAATAAAAGTCCCAGGATTAACATTATAAGGCTGCTGTGTCCAAAGAATAATTTTTTTTATGGATGCTAAAGGGATTTTAAAAGAGAAAGTTTTTTGTTAAACATTTATTGTCCATGCAAAAGTTTTATATTTTTGCTATTATGCAAGATATTAAGGCTAAGCCCTTAAATGGGCTTTGGTATTTATAAAAATTTACTGCCTGTTTCACGATGTCGACAAGAAATTTTCGTTCGCTTATTTATATTGAAAACAAAAACAAATTTTCTTATTTTGTTTTTGTTTTCAATATAAATAAGCGAACGAAAATTTCTTGTCGACATCGTGAAACAGGCAGTTAATGTAGCTTAAAATAGGTTTTCATATTATGCATAAAAATAAAAGGATTTAAAATATACTGAATTAAATTTTGTTAATCTCTACAATGGCAAATGGAAAAAAAACTGTGTGCGAGTAATTCTGATAATAACTTTTAGCTGCTTAAATTACATAAGGCTGCCTATAAAAAGGAAAGTTTTTAAGGATTTTTATTTTAATAAAAGTATGTACGTATGTATGTATATAGAGATATAATTAAACATAATTTAAAGCATATTTTGCGGCTGTCCACTATGAGCAGTAAGATTCAAGTAGTATAAATAGAAGACTTTCAACTCACAGTTTTCATACAAAACTTGGCTCATGTTCACGCTATGGGCGGCATTGTTGGTTGGTTGATTGATACAGCTGTAATGTGTTGCCTATTTTGCTGGTTTAAGGTTGTTGTATTTGCTATAAGATCTACGAGGTGAAGTTATTGCTGGTTTGAGGTTGTTGTATTTGCTAGGAGATCTTTAGTGGTGGTTTCTGAGGTTGAGAGTTACAATCAAACAGCAATTATTCGTACCTGTTAATTTTAAAAACTCAGCAATTCAGAATAAAATTGAGAAAATCTCTTTATTTAAAAAACTCCTCTGATTCGTAAAAAAAAGCAGTTGGTTCCTACGATATCAAATTATCTGAACTCTACTGTAGGTTTAATGATATAGTTGTAGTGTGCTGCCTAATTTACGGGTTAAGGTTGTTATATTTACTAAAACATCTCTGAGATGAATTTTTGTGTGTGTGAACAAGTTGGTTTTTGATGGTTGTGATGAATGAGGGTAAAAAGTGTTGCCAGAGTTGGAGGAATGTTTAATAAATTTGCATATCTAATTAGCTGTTTAAAAAATTATAGTTGATAATGCTAGGAGAAAAAGTTGACTCATCCGAGGTTGGGAAAATGTATATTAAAAATGTGTGATTTAGTTGGATTTACATGGTCCTGATGGGGACAATGAGATGCCTGCTTTTATGCGTTACTATAGTTTAAAATGGGTGTAAGATTTGTGTATTTGATAAGATGGTTTTTATGTTTTTGAGTGGTTGTTGTGAATGAAGGAAAAATTACTGCCAACTTTTCGGCAGCGTACATACACGCTAGATAGGCCCGATTGCTGAAAACTCAGTGAAATTGACAAACTCGGGTTATCAGCCACACTTTCACCAACTAATACAAGCAATATTTTCGACAATAGGCACATTACGACCACACAGGCCTGAGTCTCTTCAAATTATTTTACAAACTTGCACAGTGGGTCGAGTACATATAACGACCATAACCACCCCGTCATAATCGAAAAGAAGCCAACACTTTTGTAATAAGTTTTACATTATTTTTACTCAATCTACGGTTGTTAAACGATCCAGGTTCGTAAATGGCAAACCTTTCAAAAAATAAATGACAACTCGAATGGGAGATATTTAACAGCTGACAGCCTTGCCAGACCGCAACTTCTAAGTTGGATAACTATTTATATTAACAGCAGTAGTTTTTTTTTTATTTTGAGTTGAGCAACTTTTATTTCACAAGAGTTGATTTAATACACTTAAAACTCCAAAAAATAAATAAAATTAAATCAAATTAACTCTGTGGTATATTCCACAGTCATATACAAGCAGATATCTTTTTCCATACTCTTAAGCAAGGTTTTTTAAATATTATAATATATTGAGGTCTAGCCTCATAAAACTAATAAAATATTTACTTAATTTTGTGAAAATAATCAAGGACATACATTTGTATATTACGTGTATTTCATTTTTATTTTATTTTATTATTATTTTTTTTTTAATAGTTGTTAACTAGTTGTGATTGTAGTTTTATCCAACATATTTCAAGGCTTTGTGTTATTACTTTCTTTTTTGATTTATTTATTACCTTGTAATATTACATAAACTTATTTGATTACAGAAAAGTAAATTCATTCCTTGTATATTTTTTTTCTATTTTATTATTGGCTTATTTGTTGTCATTCGCAATCAAACTATAGACTAAACTTCATTAGATGGTATTTGTGTCAAGAAAAGTGACACAAATTTAATAAATTTTCTTGTCAGTTTTTTTTTCTTTCTTTCCCATGTGTGTCAATTTACCAAACAACAATGTTAAGTAAAGAAAAAAAAATCACAGCGTGCACGTATGCACAGATTTGGAAAATACAATTGCTTAATTCACAACAATTTGTATCGTGTATTTGTGTATTAAATACACTTTCTGTTTGCTAATTATGAACACCCTGTGTGTAGTGTATTCATGTATTTTGTATTTTTAATGGCAAAAGAAGAACAAGCCTCATACAAATTCTCTCAGACAGCCTCCCTCTAAGTACTTAATTTTTATATGAAAATTACCAACAACAAATTTAACACTATTGTATTTAATATGATAAAACAATCGATATTAAGATACAAGAGGTTTTGTGAATTAAGCAAAATTTTGCTACCGTGTATTCGAATGACTTATAAAGGGTCGTCTATAGGGATTTTCGCTATTCGGTGGTTAGTAGGGGTCATACTGCTAGATCTGTCAAATTCACTGCCGTTCATCGTATAATCTGAACCAAATGGTTTTTCATTAAATAAGTAAAATAATAATTTGGGATTATTAGTGCGTTTAAAAATTTTAAACTCAAATGGTTTTGCATTGACGCTTATTTGAACATTAAGGTATACTGTGACATTTCTACTTAAAGGGCATTTACATCAGCACAAAATCTGGCATATTTTAAATAAAATCTTTATGCAAATCTATACCGTTTGCACCAGCTTTTTTTTATATTTATCAAGATTTTTTTTATCCAAAACAAAACCCATCAATTGATTTGGTTCCAAAACTATAACCAAAGAACTGAATTGTAGCCAATCCACACACTTTTGTAAGCAGACCGTAGCTAATTCACTCACCTTTTGTTGTACAGGGTAGTAAAGAATAAATAAAAACATTAGATTTTTATTAGCTTTCCTACAAATCTATTGAAAAATTAGATTTCGTTTTGTAAAAAATCTAATAAGAATCTAATGTTTTTATTTATTCTTTACCACCCTGTGCAACAAAAGGTGAGTGAATTAGCTACGGTCTTCTGTAAAAAAAATGTGTGAATTGGCTACAATGCAGTTGTTTGGTTGTAGTTTTGGAAACAAATCGGTAGACAGGTTTTGTTTTGGTAAAAAAAAATCTTGATAAATGTCAAAAAAAAAAGCTGATGTAAACGACAAAAATTTTCATAAAGATTTTAATCAAAATATGCTAGATTTTGTGCTGTTGTAAATGCCATATTAGAAACAATGGAAAAATATTTGAAACAAAGTTTTTCGTAAAAAATAGAGAAATTTATTTTTAAAAATGTTTGATATTTTCATGTTTCCCATTACCTTAGGGCTCCTATTTCAGATTAAAATTTGTTTGTTCAAATATAAAGCAATGGCATACCAAATAACGTTCTTGTTTAAATATATCTGCTGAGAATGGGCATAATTTTTCCATTTTAATTTTGGCTTACTTAAAAATATGATATTATCCAGTAAGCTAACAGTAATCATAGGGCATAAAGTAAATGTTTATTAACAAAAATTTACAAAATATTTCAATGACATTTAACAACCACACACACTTACACACACACACAATTCCCACACACCCTTATATCCCTGAGCACTTGTTATACAAACTTTATGTGACCAGCATGGTGCTGTTTAACAGCAAGCCTTATGACACATTGGCAACTATAAAATATTAGCTTGTCAAATTTATAAATATTTTGTTAAGTTGGGTGTCATACACAAGCCCACTTCAGTTTACACACACACAAACAAAACTATTACAACACAGTACACCCAGGAGTTGCTAAATAGGGAAAAGTGCTCATATTTATTAAATAGTGCAATTGATACGAATTTAAGGACTATATTAGGCATAATTTTAGAAGAGAGAAATATATGAGAGCTAATTGGCTCTGGAGACAGTCAAACAAACGTGTCAATCAGTCCATAAGTGTGAGTATTCTAGGATTGTCAATTAAAAGAAGAGGTACAAGCAAACATATCAATCACTGTTTGTATTTTGACTCCGCAGTATTCTTATCAAATTATGTCCTCAGCGGATGATGATTTGTTTATTATAAGCTGACTATTGTATAAGACTTTAATTTAATTTTTATTTTTTTAAAAACATGGCAATACTATTTTTATTTTTCATTATCCAAGATAATAACCATTTTTGTAGAACATAATTTATAGGGTATTTACATCAGCACAAAATCTAGCAGATTTTAATCAAAATCTTCATGAAAATCTATACCAATTACACCAACTTCCTTCTGACATTTATCAAGATTACTCAGAAATAATTTTTAATCAGGCTTAAGTTCAGTAATTTCAATTCCATGAAATATTTTTATTAAAGATACTTAGGCGGAGGGATATAACTAGAAAAATAGAAATGGAAAAATGGAAAAACAGAAAATTAATAGTGATACTTACAGATGTATTTACCAAAGGTAAATCAATAATTGTATACACAATCATTTCTCGTATTCCATTTCATTGAAAATTTACGTTAAATAGCTGATGTTAATAATAATCTCAACCCCAGTAGATAGACATGGGTGCTGATGAAGTGCGAGGCTGCACAGAAAAATATCGGTATTTCCCGCAGCTAATAAAGTCTAGTTTAATTTTTCTTCTGTTCTTTAGAAACTCACATTAATTAAGAAAAATATTTCATTTAATAAGAATTCAAATTACTGAACTTAAGCCTGATTAAAAATTATTTCTGATTAAACTTCACTATAGTTCAATTAAATCTAAATATGTTTCATTTAACAATATTTTTATCCAAAACAAAACCTATTAATAGTGCATTTACACTGTCTCAAAATCTAGTACTTTCGAGATTTCCAGCGAAATCAAGCTGCTTTTTTCCAGATTTCCCATACAAAACGAAATCTAACTATTCAGTAGATTTGTAGGAAATCTAATAAAAATCTAATGTTTTTATTTATTCTTTACTACCCTGTACAAGAAAAGGTGAATGAATTAGCTACGGTCTGCTTAAAAAAGTATGTGAATTGGCTACAATGCAATGAATGGTTTTGTTGTAGTTTTGGAAACAAATCAGTTGATGGGTTTTGTTTTGGATAAAAAAAATTTTCAAAAATGTCGAAAAAAGTTGGCGTAAACGGTATAGATTTTCATAAAGATTTTAATCAAAATATGCTAGATTTTGTTTTGATGTAAATGTCTAATAACTGAAAAATTTCCAAAATTACAACCAACCAACTAAAATGTAGCCACTTCACACATGCCATATTAGAGTATATTCACACAAAAACGTTCTAAATCTTCTTACTGAATTTTGGCATTAACTAAGAAGTATTTTGTTTAATATATACTTATTAATATGGCCTTTTAAAATTTATAATAAAATCCTAACCTCCTTATTCATTAAAGTTATTTTTTATTTATAAATTGATTTGGCATACCAAATTTGATTTATAAACCTTTTATGAGTCTAATGATATTTTTTGTGAATAATAAAAATAAACATGTCGGAAGCATGTTCTATACCAAATAATGTTGTCATTCAAACAATAATTATTTAAATATTCAGAAATGTCATTCACATTTGTTCCAACGAATAAAAAACAGTACCTTATTATTTTAAGGCAGTGTTGCAGCGCCTCTGGTGTCAATGAGGCGTATTAAATTTTCAAAACTGTGCTTGATAGCCATTTTCTTCGTTACATGATGATGATGATTCTGCTACATAATCACCTTTAACGCGAAAAAAAGTTCACGTGAAATGTGTTCCCTTTCCCTAAAATTGTGATCGCCAATGTTTGCGTTGTTGTTGTGTCAGTACGCTTTTTTCTAATACTGTTCATCATTTTTCGTATTCGCCTTTTATTCGCAATAAGGGTGAATATGAACGAAGGAGGGCGCTCTGATGTTACATTAAGCAGAAAACCCCTTGATGTTGTTATTTAATGACTTGGTTATTGACCGGGCTTGAACCCAGATCATAATATATTAAGATTCTGTTTGACCGCAATAAAGTTTACTTTGTTTATACTTTATTTAAAATTTTCCTTCTATCCTCAATCTTAATTCGATCTTTTTACTGCATGACTTTTAAATTATTTTTTTTTGCACACTGGCTTTTGGATTTTTTTAATTGCCATTTTGTTTAATAAAATCAAAAAATTATTAATCTCAGTTCAGGGGTTGTGTGTTTGTTAAAATAAGTCCTGTTACAGACACCAAAGTAAATGAGTTTTTTTTTTTGTATCCCTCTGTAGTAAAATGTTGCAACATTGTGTGTGCCTGCTTTTAATTTTGTTTTGCACTTAAAAACAGAACGTGAGAACTTGAAAATAAAAATTTTATGTTTTTATACAGCTGGCCCAATTAGTATTTTTCTTTCTAAAGTTTCAGTATTTACTTCATTTAAGTGTTCCCCTTATTTTTTATATTTTGCCATTCGCTTTAATTTATGTATGAAGAGATATTTTTTGTATGGTTTCTGTTTACCAACTTTTATTAATTTATTTTTCGTTCGAGCAGTTTACTAAACATCTGTTTCTGGTTACTTTGTTTTTTCTTTGGGAGAAAAAAAAATTTGGTTTGAAAAATGCTTAATGCAAAAGTAGTTCGCAGTTGCTAAAAAAATAATATTAAATTAAATGAAATGTAAATGCAACCCAGTGAAATATTTAGGAGCTTTTAAGCTTCATTAGTATTATATGCATTTAATTTAAAAGCTTTTTAAGTTGAGATTGAAGAAGATTGAGTTTGAAAAAGTTTAATTTATGAAAATACTATTTGCTGTTATTAAACCGTTATTGAAAATAAATGAATAAAAACGGTAGTTTTTCTATATATTTCTAGCTGCAAGCTTTTGCATAGCTTTTCAGCATTGATAAAGGAAGTTGTGGAGCCCCTTTTGACAGATATTTTAAGGACCTAATCATAAGAATGAGAAGACTTTAACATGTTTCATAAGACTTTTAGTCTTACAAAAAATACAAACCGGACAGCCAATGCTTATCTTCTCCAAGAATCGAACTCGCGATCCCCTGCCTAGTAGATTAAGGCACTGCCTACAAGCTACGAGGACATTTATTAGAAAATTTAACGGACTATTGGAAATAAAAGTTAAATAAAAAAAATTTTTTTTTCTTCAATAAAAGTAATCGATGGTACATTTTCTATCCACATGGTGGGATAGGCTGTAAATCTCTAAAACCAGAAGTTTTTTTATGACTAAAACAATTGTACAAAAAAGTTGTGTTATTATGTGACTTAAATTGTTTACTGGGTAAAATATTTTAGTATAAAAACTGCTTCGAAACTTTAAATTTGTTACTGAATATGACATGTTTTTGACAAGCTAAATAATTGTGGTAAGTTTATAATTAAAATTGCTTTTAAATTGAATAGTTTTTTTTTGGCTTTAACACAAATAACAAATGCTCAAATTTAAAAAAAGATTATATATAATTAAAGTCAATAATGAAATGAGAAACCTACAACAGGTTCATGATAGATGAAGTTGCAGGAAGCTTTTACAAAATTATGCATTTCTATACAAAAAATATAAAAAATATTTTATAGAAACACAAAAACCATCGACTGAAATAGCTCCTATTTTTTTAGTTCAAATACAAAGTTACAAAGTTACAAAGTTTAAGGTTTAGGCCACCAACCGAAATTGCCTTGACATATTACTCTAGCGAAATTATAAACAACTGACATACTTTACATAAATGGCTGCCTTAGTTCATTACTATGGCATTTACATCAGCACAAAATTAAGTATATTTTGATTAAAAGCTTTATGAAAATCTATACGGTTTACACCAACTTTTTTTTGACATTTATCAAGATTTTTTTTATCCAAAACAAAACCCATCAACTGAAGTGTTTCCAAGACTACAACCAAACAACTGAAATATAGCCAATTCACACACTTTTTTCAACAGTCCGTAGCTAATTCACACACCTTTTGTTGTACAGGGTAGTAAAGAATAAATAAAAATATGAGATTTTTATTAGATTTTCTACAAATCTACTGAAAATTTTTATTTGGTTTTGTATGGCAAATCTGGAAAAAGCAGCTTGATTTAGCTAGAAATCCCGAAAGTAATAGATTTCGAGACAGTGTAAATGCAATATAAGAGCAAGTCTAGTAATTATAATATATTTCGTGTAAAATATAGTAGATTTCCCATACAAAACAAAATCTTCTTCATCACTATATTCTGTCAAAATTTACTTAAAATCTTTTAAAACTTATGCAATAATACAGTCAGAAGATTTAGGAAGCTTTTGTTTGAAAATATTTTTGCGTCTTTGGTTTTGAATTTACATTGTCTTCAAATCCAGCAGATTTTGATTTTAAAATATATATTGTTACACTAATAGAGCATTTACATTATTTCGAAATTTAGTATTTTCGAGATTTCGAGCTAAATCTAGCTGCATTTACTAGATTTCCTATACAAAATAAAATCTATTTTGTCAGTAGATTTGTCGTAGTTTTAGAAAATTGTTTGTTAATAGTGCATTGACACTGTCTCGAAATCTACTACTTTCGAGATTTCGAGCTAAAACAAGCTGCTTTTTTCCAGATTTCCCATACAAAACGAAATTTAATTTTTCAGTAGATTTGTAAGAAATCTAATAAAAATCCAATGTTTTTATTTATTCTTTTCCACCCTGTACAACAAAAGGTGAGTGAATTAGCTACGGTCTGCTTAAAAAAGTGTGTGAATCGGCTAAAATTCAGTGGTTTGGTTGTAGTTTTGGAAACAAATCAGTTGATGGGTTTTGTTTTTAAAAAAAAACTTTATAAATCGTCGATTTGTTTCAGGTTTGCTACAGACATAATGTATTTTGAATATACTGTGCCGCAAACCAGTAACCAACCAACGAAATGTCAAAAAAGCTGGTGTAAACGGTATAGATTTTCATAACGATTTTAAACAAAATATGCTAGATTTTGTGCTGATGTAAATGCCCTATAATGGGTTTTGTTATGAATAAACAAATCTTGATGAATGTCAAAAAACTTCGTGTAAGCGATATGGATTTTCATAAAGATTTTATTTAAAATCTGCTAGATTTTATGCGGGTACAAATGCCTTATTAGAATATCTAAAAAAAAGTTAATTGAAAACATTGTCGGCCGAACCCTAAAAATATTAATTTTTATTTCTCTTTAAAATTAAACTTATGCCCTGATTTAGTAACGTTTTTGTTGGAAAATGGTTCTGAGTTCTTGTTTTTGAATTCTCTAAATTATTTTCTTCAAAAATGGTTGTTGTCTTTGATAATGAAAAATATAAATACTATTACCATGTTTTTAAACCATAAAAATTTAATTAAAGTATTGTACAATAGTTTGAAAAATATATGACAAAATATGTGTTGGATATAATGTTTGGAACAAAATCATAAAGCAAATACACGAACCTTCTAGCGTTAAAGAATCACAACTGCGCCGTTTTTTTCGTCCATAGACAAGACGATACAATTGTCGAACAGAATTAGGACATTAGTTTCGCTTTAACAAAAAAAACAGTGTCAATCATAAAATTTTGTAATTATGAAATACATCACTGTATAAAACTCTCTCTTGTGTGAATTTGACAACTTAATTAGTTTTGGTCCCTAAGGTCAACAACATTTTATTGCTTTTAATATAAATATAATTTCTATATGTCATGTATAACAAAAGTATTTACATCAAAAGTAAAATTAAGTTTATTTATTTATTGAACTTTCACATATGCTGTACAGTCATTTTAAAATTTAAAATTTAAAATTAAATGTCAGATTTAGATTATTCCGTGGGAAGTAAAACAGCTGGGCCTCGCTACTGCAACGAATGTGAGACTATTTTGTTCGTGTCGATAAAATTGTTATCACTATAAATTTATTTATAATTTTTATACAGTAAATCATAATGCGGCAGGAAAATGGAAGCAGCCAAAAAACTGCTGAATTTATTTATAACTTTTATAGAAACAAGGCATTTTAGTGGCTCTGAATATATTAAAATTTAATTCAAGCATGTCAATTCTATTCGTGCAGATCTTGTAAATGGGCGACAAAATATATTAACCTGTAATTTACTATGAATAATTAGATGACCTTAATATATTAAATGTATGCAAATCGTTCTTGGCTTCTAATAAAACTGATTAAGGAAATTGTGAACAAAAGAGGCGGGCCAACGCAAATACAAAAAAAAATTGTTAAAAGGTGTTAATAATAATGTGCAAAAATTGCAGCCTATTTTTTGGAATGATATAAGGATTAATTAAGTATTATTAAACCCTTATTTACATTTTTTGAGTTATAAGGTTGTTGTAGCAAATGAGCGACATAAAAAAGCTTCTAAACTAGAAGATACACAGTTTAATGCTACTCACAGAAAAAACTAAATTTAAAGCATACTTTAGGTTGTAAGAAAATGCTTGTATGCTTAGCATATTTTAGGGATTGCTTATAAATATTTAATACCGAATATTTTATATATTTTCTTAAACATAAATTAGTTTTTATTGTTAATAAGTGCTGTGCACAATAAAACTTTTCTTTAACAAATTTTTACCCACAACATCAAAGTTCTTGTAATATACTTATAAACATTTTTTTTGCTGTGTTGCTATTCATTGAAGCATATCTTTGGGGTCATTCTGCTAAACGAATTTTCCTTTTTTATGTATTAAGCGATGGTTTATTTATTTTTTCTTAATCTCTAGAGTGTTATACATACTTCTGTTTGCTTACTTCTAAATGGATTGGATAAACTTAAAATATTAAAGTGAATTTTTTAGACACAAATGTAATCAAAATTGAATTCAATATAGAAAATGTTGTTGTGAATTCTTTAAATATAATGACTTGAAAATAATACTAATAATGACTTCGTTAAGATATTAGTCTTCAAAATACATGGTTGGAGTGTTTTGGTTTTAAACGTAATTTTTAATAATAAACAGGTTACAAAGTTTATTGTTAAGCATGAGCTCTAGTATGGGGAATAACAAAACTAAAAACATTCTTAGTAAATTATTCCTAGCAAAATCAAATAAAAAATTAAAGGTTTGTAATAAAAAATGCCCTTATTCTGTAAGAAGATTTAAAATGCATTGCATTTTAGTAGATTGCCCATACAAAACAAAATCTAATTCTTCACTAGATTTGATCGCCATATAGTAAAAATCTAGCATAACTTAATGCTGCCACTATGTTTTTTTTTTAAATTGCACTAAAAATTAAGCCGAGGTACATAGTTAAAAGTGTGTGTGAATTTGCTATATTTCACTTCTTTGGTTGTAGCTTATATGGCATTTACATCAGCACAAAATCTAGCATATTTTGATTAAAATCTTTATGAAAATCTATACCGTTTACAGCAACTTTTTTTTTACATTTATCAAAATGTATCCAAAACAAAACCCATCAACTGGATTGTTTCCAAGACTACAACCAAACAACTGCAATATAGCCGATTCACACACTTTTTTAAGCAGACCGTAGCTAATTCACTCACCTTTTATTGTACAGGATAGTAAAGAATTAATAAAAACATTAGATTTTTATTAGATTTCCTACAAATCTACTGAAAAATTAGATTTGGTTTTGTATGGGAAATCTGGAAAAAAGCAGCTTGATTTAGTTCGAAATCCCGAAAGTACTAGACTTCGAGACAGTGCAAGTGCACTATTAGGAAACATTTTAGTCTTTATAGATGTAAAAAGAACTGTGTGTAAAGATTTCAATTTAAATTTATATGACATTGACATTGTCTCGAAATCTAGTATTTACGAGATTTTGAGCTAAATCTAGCTGCTTTCTACCAGAGTTCCCATTCAAAACAAAATCTATTTTATCACTGGATTTGTAGACAATCTAATTAAAATCTAGCATCATTAGTTATTTTTTACTGCCCTGTACAGCATATTTATTAAAAAAGATGAGTAAATTAGCTATGGTCTGCTTATAAAGGTGTGTGAATTGGCTACATTGCAGTTGTTTGGTTGAAGTTTTGGAAATTTTTCAGTTATAGTGCATTTACACTGTCTCGAAATCTAGTAGTTTCGGGATTTTGAGCTAAATCAAGCTGCTTTTTTCCAGATTTCCCATACAAAACGAAATCTAATTTTTCAGTAGATTTGTAGGAAATCTAATAAAAATCTAATGTTTTTATTTATTCTTTACTACCCTGTACAACAAAAGGCGAGTGAATTAGCTACGGTCTGCTTAAAAAAGTGTGTGAATTAACTACATTGCAGTTCTTTGGTTATAGTTTTGGAAACAATTCAGTTGATGGGTTTTGTTTTGGATAAAAAAAAATCTTGATAAATGTCAAAAAAAAGTTGGTGTAAACGGTATAGATTTTCATAAAGATTTTAATCAAAGTATGCTAGCTTTTGTGCTGATGTAAATGCCCTATAATGTTTTTTAATTTAATTTTTATGTTTTAAGAGTATGTTAATAATATTTTTATTTTTCATTATCAAAGACAAGAACAATTATTGAAGAAAATAATTCAGAGAATTCAAAAACAAGAACTCAAAAGTATTTTCAAACAAAAACGTCCTAAGTCTTCTTACTGAATTAGGGCATAAATATTAAATAAATTTATATTGATCGAGTTTAAGATGTGCCCTTAAATATGCACAAACCTACAGTTGGTAAGCATGATTAGACATGTTTCTGCTTGATGAAAATCGAAAACTTATGTCCTAATTCTGTTCGACGAATGTATCGTCTTGTCTATGGACGAAAAAAAGAAGCAGTTTTGATTCTTTAAAACGATTATTATTTGTTGTCTATGCTAGAAGGTTCGTGTATTTGCTTTATGATTTTGTTCTAAACATTATATCCAACACATATTTTTTCATATATTTTTCAAACTATTGTATAATAATTTAATTTAATTTTTATGTTTTAGAAACATGGCAATAATATTTATATTTTTCATTGTCAAAGACAACAACCACTTTTGAAAAAAATAATTTAGAGACTTCAAAGACAAGAACTCAGAAGCATTTTCAAACAAAAACGTCCTAAATCTTCTTACTGAATTAGGGCATTAATATTGAAAAAATTCAAGCATTTACTTACAACCATTAAGCTGTTGATAAGAATTAGAAAACCTGTGGCAGACAAATTCAAATTAAAAGAAAAATAAATTATACAATAATAAAAAAAAATACAATGAAAAGCCAAAGATAAATTATTGCTCACAAAAAAAATGCCATGTGCTCCTCTTTCTTTAGTATTTATTAGAGGAAAATAAAAAAATTATACAATCAGAAGAAATTTACAATAAAAAGCAAAAGTTTGTACTTAAAAAAATGGCGTCCGTTCTTCTTTCTTTGGTATTTATTAAAAGGAAATTGTTGCCTTGAATTCACCACGACCGCATACAATTACTTCCGTTACTTAAATTTTCATTTTCATTTTTGTTTTCCCCCCTCTCAAGTATCGTTTGCCATTTATACATTCAGGCATTTTTAGGAAGCGCAACTTTATGGTACTTATGAAAAGTAACAATCATAAAAATTAAGGAATTATTTATAAATTTTTGCGCCCACTTACACCCAAACCAAAATTTAATATCTAGTGTAACTAAGTATGTGTTTATATATTTTTAACGTTCAAACAAAAATATAAAAAGAAAACTTTTACATTTCATACCGGCATTATTTTGAGATTTTGAAACTGCTGCACGCCAAAGCACAAATCATTGTGACATTAACATTAAAAGTAAAGGATAATTAAATGTAGCTACTCCTTCCTGAAAGCTAAAAATATTGGACAGAAAAACAAATATATATATCACAAATAACTGAAATTTATTGTACGTATTCTAGTTGTACTTTCGTTTTGGGTGGATGAGCTACCAAAAATCATTAAACGAAATATGTGAAATATTTTACATCATTTTTTTTTTAAGTTACAAAATATACATATAAACCAAAATGTTATTTTTAATGTTCAAATATAA
The DNA here is from genome assembly GCA_944452675.1 of Tachina lurida. Taxonomy (NCBI): domain Eukaryota; kingdom Metazoa; phylum Arthropoda; class Insecta; order Diptera; family Tachinidae; genus Tachina; species Tachina lurida. Next base: position 111,497,569 of record OX101756.1, read on the forward strand.
TTTTGCGGTTATAAAAATATTATTAGAAATATGAAAATCATGATTTATAAAGGTAGCGAGCGAATTTAGTCTAGAAAAAGGACGGTTAAGAATTTGTACGTAATCATAAGAAATTATTATGTTTGATGTATTTCCGGTTTCGTTTTTAGCAACGGAAATCTTTAAGTTATTGACATTGTTTTCAAGGACAGCAGGTAATGACTTTTTCCTTATTTTCTTTAGCCAGTTGTCATGCAAAGATTTATATCAAGTCACTGCGAATTTTTGTAATATAAAAAACATGATACAAATACAGTGATGTCGAGTTAAAACGATTTGAGTGCTAATGAACAGTTTTATAGCACACTAACGCCTGTTTCCACTCGCCTAGAAAAATTTTTATGAAAATCACTCAAAAAAAATAGTACTTGCCATATAAATTGTATACTAAAGTCAGCCCTCTGGGTTGTACAAACAGGGGGTAAGTAATATTTTTTTCTCAGAATTAAAACTGAGTAGTTTTAAATTTATAATAAAAATGAAAATAGAATCTACAAAACCAGATTATGTTGCACAAATTTTAGTTTTATAACGAAAAAGATAGGTTACCAAAGGTGTATACAGTAGAATTACATAAATTCGAAGCGTTACAAATTCAAATCGTCTTGAAATTAGAACAGGCCGTTTCAATGTATTGGACGCTCTGAAATAAGAATCTGTGGCTCTAATTTCTGGAAGTGTTTTTTTTTTGTTTTTATTTCGAAATATTTTTTTCTATGATTTTGAACTAAACGCTCTAAAATTAGAACAATTTCTATTTTTTATTTTTTTTTTTTTTTGTATTTTCACCAGAAATGATTAAAATGAGGAATAACCGAGTTGATCGTGGTGTGTACAATTCATTCATATGCATGTGAAATTTGATATCCTTGTACAAATTTGGGTCAGTTGATGACTGAAGATCATCGTACGTGTGAAAGTTAAAAAAATTTCGTTAAGCTCAAGATTTTAATGTTACAAAATTTTCCATCAGCTCCATAAAATAAAAAAATCAAGAAGCAAAAAAATCTTTACATAAGATAGAATATGAAGAAATGGATAAGCGCATTTATAAGTGATTTTTAAAACAACGTGAAAAGAAGAACACAGTGACAAGACCTGCATTGAAAGCAAAATCTAAGTGCCTGACCAACGGTGTCGACAACGTTCGAATTGTCACGCACTTACATTAAAAACAAAAACAAATTTTAAGATTTTGTTGTTTTTTTTAAAGGTAAGTGTGCGACGAGTCGAACGTTGTCGACATCGTGGGACAGGCCCTGAGTTAATTTTTATTGAAGTCTACCCCAAATAAAGATGATACATCGTTTTCCAAATTTAAACCCGTCATGGAATTAAAAAATTGGTGGTGAAATACTTTCGATTGATGTTGCTGAGGTTCTTCGCATATTTTGTTCAAAAGTCGCGGAAATAATGCTATTGAAAACACAAATTTATAATGCTGGTAAATGCGGGATATTTTTCCTTTGCCTTCCGGATAAAACGTTTGTCGCTACTTATGAAAAAAATGCATAGGGATTTAGAATTCAGAAAAGAACGCGTTTCAATTTAATTATTTATTTATTATTTTATCGTTATAATTTTATAATTTTCTGTAAAAAAATTTCCATAAATTCTAACTGTTTCTAGTTTGTGAGATTCTACTGTATTACTTATTCTTTCTCTCTCTCTCGCACACACAAAATCAACCAAGCGTTTTATCCACTGGTCTATCGCAGATACATACCCAGCAGTAAAACTCAGAAGACCTTCTGAGTGCAGAGCTTATTAAAGGACTCTTTTCCATGAGAGAAACGATACACATTCCATACTCTCTTCTATGAGAAGGGAAAACAGAAGGAGTAACATGTTTTGTTTTGTTTTTTTACCAAAGCAAAAGCAAAATCCATTAATATGAAAGTCTTCCAGAATTTCTGGCGAAAGAAGCAATAATAGAAGGCCTGCTCCACAATGACAATGCGTGTAAAAAAGATATGAGTATGGAATGGAGCGAGTATGCCTTCTACATTCAAAAGAAGGCATACAGAGGACTTCTATAAGGCATTAAAAAAACACATACACATACACATACGCGTGGTAGAGTGTAGAGAATAATGATTTTTTTTTTACTTTGCAATGGTTACCTAAATGCTGTAATATAATCTAGACGGTATGTAGTTGTGCTTAATATAAGTCATTACCAGAGAAGCCGCAAATATGTAATTGCATGTTTTTTCTTGCATGAAGCATTAATGCGGGGACAAGATATTTATGCGTTTCAGAACTTTTTATGAATTTTTGCATCGATTTGTAAGTGCATATTTTTGCATATTTTGCCCTTTAAGACATGTTTTTGCATATATCAGTCTTACAAGCATATTTCCTAGTTTTAAATCATAATTTTCGCCTTTAGGGCATATTTTGATACTTTAGAGAAATTTTTTTATTTTAATGTGCTTACAAGCTTAAGTGTTGGACAAAATTTTTATTTTTATTTTTCGCCATCTACATCTCATTTTCAATATTCCATATGATTTATAAATTTTCTTTATATATGACCTTCTCCGAGAAAAGGGACCTAATGTGTGAAAATGAAGTTTTGCGAAAAACGCATTTAAAAAATAAGATTTTAATGTTTCTCCCATTTTTATCGATTTTGACATACTAAGTCTCTTTTCTCGGAGAAGGTAGCATATATTACTTAGTTATTATGGACGTTAGTTTTAATCACAGTTCAGTTTTTCGATTTGTGAGGGACTCTACCCCGAGTAGACGGCGAAGGAACATTGTCAATATATAAAAGTTTATTTAGATGTGACCGGCAACGATTATATTTGAAAATCTAAGTCAATCACCCTTATTCCATTTGTCGACATCGACGTCACTTTAACACAATACTAAAAAATTGGTGCTTGTATACACGTTCTCGAAAACAAATGACTCCTGTTGGCAGGCTCAAACTCTTTTGTATACCTTAGGGAAGAGAAATAGACTATCCATAGCACAAAATTGTTCTCGAGAGCGAGTAAACAATCCCCAATTTTTTGGTATTGTGTTAAAGTGACGTCGATGTCGACAAATGGAATAAGGGTGAATATTTTGTTGTTTATTGTAATAAAAATTATAAATAAAAATCTTGTCTTTTTTTATCAAAAATACAGTTCCAAAATTTTAGTTCGTATATCGTGATATCTTACGAGATTATCCAAAAAAAATTATTTTTATTATTTGCCTCAGTCAAAATTTTGTTTAACGTGCACCCTTATCGGGAATAAAAGTTCCAGTAAAAAGTGTTTCCTTTCCTTAAAATTGTCATCGCCAATGTTTGCGTTGTTGTTATATTTTCTAATATTGTTCACCATTTTCTTGTTCACGGGAAATATTTCACGTAAACAAAGTGTTCGACTTTTATACCCAATATAAGTGATTGCTTTTAATATAGCATTTATCCTTTGTTAATTTTTATACTGTCTTTTTTTTCTTATTTAATTTATGTCTTATTTTATATGCAAATGTTGTTGAATTTATGAATTAAAAATAAATTTTCATTTACAAATAAACCAATTTATTTTATTTTGAAGAGCATATTATTTGAATATTTAGTAATGCCCTAATTCAGTAAGAAGATTTAGGACGTATTTGTTTGAAAATGCTTCCGAGTTCTTGTCTTTGAAGTCTCTAAATTATTTTCTTCAAAAATGGTTGTTGTCTTTGACAATGAAAAATATAAATATTATTGCCATGTTTTTAAAACATAAAAATTCAATTAAATTATTATACAATAGTTTGAAAAATATATGAAAAAATATGTGTTGGATATAATGTTTAGAACAAAATCATAAAGCAAATACACGAACCTTCTAGCATAGACAACAAATAATAATCGTTTTAAAGAATCAAAACTGCTTCTTTTTTTCGTCCATAGACAAGACGATACATTCGTCGAACAGAATTAGGGCATAAATCTTTTCAAGTTTCTAGTGCATATTAAATGCGCATAAAACAATATTTTTAGGGCATATTACTGGTTGCCCTGGTCATTACTAATTTTTTGCTGTGTATACAAGACCGCGGCATAATTCGAGGCAACAAATTATAACAACTCAAAATCATTTATTTTTTTATTGGAGCATTTATTCTATATTATGTGAATAATTTTTATATAAAAGACCGCAAATTTGGTTAACTTTTAGATAGAATTACCACAATGCAAAATATATAAACACATATAATTTTTTTGATATACAAAAGTGCCCACAATCAGGCTCACGAACCACAATATATTTCAATAACAAAGCGGTGATCTGATAAAATTTGCACAATATTTTTTGCGTAATCAAGTGGCATAGAAATTTATTTATAATTCCCATAAAATCCCCAAATTAAAAAGTATTAAAATTAAATAATTATAATACAAAAAAAAATAAACTCCAATAATAAATATGTATGTACGCTTGTACAATCACGATTTATTTCTCTTGATAAAATACTGCAGAAAAATTAAAAAAAAAATTTGATTGCACATCGAAAACGAATGAAATGTATGGGTGCTTTAACAAATAAATATATTTCGCTAAATACTCTCACAAATATAATGTATTTAAAGTATAAAAAAAATACTTTTAATAAAAACAGCTTCAGTGAACAATACGTTCAATAAAAAACACTATAAGCAATTTAAATGAACTGAATATGTCAACGAATGACAATAAAATAGGAAACCATTAATTTGTAAAAAAGACTTGTGGAAAAATACACACTCGCAGAAATGAGACAAAAACTATTTAAAAATGATAAACAACTAAATGAAAATATCAGTGAAAAACAATCGTAAATAAAAATCAAATAGGCTGCAATAATGAATGAGAGTGCTTGAATATACGCTGCAGTGTGCACAGTGGTCTACAAAAGAAAAAAATTTGTATATAAAATGTGTAAAATAGCAGAAAACTAGTTTAGTTATTTTTTTTTGGTAAAACCAGACCTATACCGCTAGGACCAGAGCGAGAAGCAAACAATACAATTATTGAACATTTAAGGGGGCACTTTTTATTTTTATTGCAAAGATTTTAGATACTATGAAATTTTTTTAATCAAATTTTTAACATCAATAATTTTATTTTTTACTGTAAATGACTAATTTAACTTCATGATGTGTATTTCACTATATTGTGCAATGACTTGGTGTGTGCGGTATACGCAAATTATATCAAGGAGGCGAATATAGGAAATCAATAACGATTTTTTTTACTACACCCAGCAGTTCTTAATCAAAGAAATTGAGTTTTTCTTGTCACATGGAAATTTTTAATAACTTGCTTTACATTTGAAGTCATCAATTATAATAAATTTGTTGTAATAACTATAGAAAACGTATTCGGAATCGAAGATCAAATGTTTGTTGCAAAGCATTTATTTGAGGCTTTGTAATATTTTGAGAGGTTTTCCATAAATTTGAGATGTTTTCTTTTGCGTTTTTCAAGAATTTTTTTAAGCCTTCTTATAAGTTTTTAAGCAGACACGAAATAATATGTGCTTAATCAACAACAACATCAAAATATCTTCATTGGTCAGTCATTTCCTTTGTATTACAAAAGCAATTTTTATTTATAGGTTAACCAGGCGGCGATAACGAACAATATTACAAACTATTTGAATAGAGTTTATATGGAAATACTTTAAAATTTCTATTTGTATCGAATGCCGTCATTTGCTAAAAATAATGTATATTAAGCCTAGCTTATTTTTTATTGATTGCAACTTGGCAATTGAAATTATTTAAATTTAACTAATGGTCTGTTCAACGATATCGAACGTATATACATTCGCTCTGGAATTTACATCGAAAACAACAGCATTACATTTTTTTTGTGTAGTCAAATGTAAACATAAAGGATATGTAAAATTCTGCTACAACAATTATGGCTTTTTAGGTATTAAATATACAGTGAACAAAGAAAAAACTTGTACAGCAAACGCTCCGCTCTTCTAATCAAAATATCTCTGTTGCTTTGTAAGATTTTAAGATAAAACCAAAAGCGATTTCAAGGAAAATTAATCAGCTTTCTATGAAAATCTTTAATTTTATTAACAAATTTATTTTAATGCGAAAAAAATAACCTAAAATATAATAACACTATTTTCCAGAGCCAAAAAAAAACTTGTACACTAACTCTTCTTTCAGGAAGGAGCTATGAAATAAGGAATAAACTTAAAATTAGTACTAAATGTGGCCACGTCTAGCATCTAATAGATTATTTTCATAGAATGAACTGGGTTTTCGGTAATTTTGGGAGCTATATGGTCCAATATGCCCTGGAGAGCACTTTTGAGTTAATTTTTACACATAATCTACAGCTCGCGTAATTTTTTGTTCACATACGCCCACAGAATTTCATTTGTACTGAGGCCAAGGATCTAGGGAGGATGTGCCTGCAATTTTTTTCCATTGAATGGAAGCCATTCTCTTATTATTGAAGACGAAAGTTTCGGGTATTTAACTCTAACTATAACACGGTGAAGCATGGGGGGTGTAATATGATGGTATGGGGCCCAATGGGATCGGGTGGTGTATGAAATCCGGTTTTTATAGAACGTACAATAAATAAAATGAATTATTTAAAAATACTAAGAGATAATTTAGCACAGTTAGCTGCCAAATTAAATGTAAGTGGAGACTATTGATTAGTTAGAGTTAAATACCCGAAACTTTCGTCTTCAATAATAAGAGAATGGCTTCCATTCAATGGAAAAAAATTGCAGGCACATCCTCCCTAGATCCTTGGCCTCAGTACAAATGAAATTCTGTGGGCGTATGTGAACAAAAAATTACGCGAGCTGTAGATTATGTGTAAAAATTAACTCAAAAGTGCTCTCCAGGGCATATTGGACCATATAGCTCCCAAAATTACCGAAAACCCAGTTCATTCTATGAAAATAATCTATTAGATGCTAGACGTGGCCACATTTAGTACTAATTTTAAGTGTATTCCTTATTTCATAGCTCCTTCCTGAAAGAAGAGTTAGTGTACAAGTTTTTTTTTGGCTCTGGAAAATAGTGTTATTATATTTTAGGTTATTTTTTTCGCATTAAAATAAATTTGTTAATAAAATTAAAGATTTTCATAGAAAGCTGATTAATTTTCCTTGAAATCGCTTTTGGTTTTATCTTAAAATCTTACAAAGCAACAGAGATATTTTGATTAGAAGAGCGGAGCGTTTGCTGTACAAGTTTTTTCTTTGTTCACTGTATGATACAGTAGTCTCTCTATAATGAATTTTCGGTTACGCACAAGTTTGATTACAAAAGTACACGTTTAATTAGTTCAAACCACATCCAAGTGAATTAATTATTGAGCGTACTGCATAAGTTATTTACCTAATATCATTTAAGCGGAAATTACTGTATATTATAAATTTTTTTTAACTGTCTTTGAAACAAAGGCAGAATTTACAAAAAATATAAATAGTATTTATTTATTTTATACACAAAGAGTTATTAATTTTTTGCTAAAACTCAGCGTGTGTTATGAATATATGGTTTTCCATTTTTCCATATATTTCATTTAGGTAAACGAAATATTGTTCACCCTCATATTTTTCGTTATTGATAACCAGCAATTAAGTTGCAAAGAATAAATAAGTCGTGTGATGTAATGTAATGCAAGATTATTGCAAATATTTTTCGAGTATTTTTTATGTTGTCAAAATATATATACAAATGAAATTTGTTACAAGTCTTTTTATCCATTAGCGATTTTCAATGCATTAATATATATTAAGAGCAGGTTAAGAGTGCAAGAAGTCAGAATAAAAATATAGAGCATAACATAACTGTAGCAGTTAATTTAAAAAGAAAATTCACAAAAAGAATTTAATAAAGCTAAAAAAATTACTTATAAATGAAAAATTCTTTTATCGAAATACGAATATAAACTGAGAGTTACATATTTTTGTAATAAAGAGCAAACACATATCTGTACCTGGATTCAGTAACTTTTATTACGATAATCGTATCGCTATAATAAATATAACGAAAATCGAACGACTTCGCTATTCAGTAACATATTTTAAAGATATTTGCTGTCGTTTGAATTTAAAAAAAATAAGATCACAAGCTCTAATTCGTTCAGTTTTTCTTTATTATTCTTTGAGCTTTTCGCTTATTTTGACATTTTCTATACAGAGATGCCTACCACATGATACCGAAATAAATGGTGATTAAAATATACTTGGAACCTATCGTAAAAAATTACGGAATCACTTATCGTTAGCGCAAACGAATAAATATGTCGATAAATATTACGACTTTCGGTTCGCTAAATGTTACAGAATCAGGTACTGAGGTAATTTTCTTTACGATGTATTAACTAGAGCTGGGTCCAACTCCTTCAGTCGTCCATTTTAGGCACAAACCTATGATCAGACCCATTTAATTTAAATTTGAATGGGTTTGATCAAAGGTTTGTGTCTAAAATGAACGGCTGAACGAGTTCGACCCAGGGGTCCAACCGTAGCTTTCGATAACGAGCTGCTTCGATCACGTTTTTTTCAGTTTCAGATTATAGCATTCACTATCGTATAATGTAAAAATATGGTTCGATATCGAATGCTATAATATCGAACTGAAAAAATGTGATGCAATCAGCACGTTATCGAAAGTGACGATTAGACCCCAGCTCTAGTATTAAGGTAATTGGAGCAATAAATTATTGCATACTTTTAGGTGAAGTAATTTTAATCTTATTATGTTGTTTCGAACTAAAATTATTTATGAATATAATATAGATTTTGTAAAATATCTCGTTTTGAAACGTTTCAAATTTGTACGAAAAGTATCGAAAATTCGTTTCAAAAATATTTTTCCATACAAAATTCAAAACGAAAAACTCGTTTGTATATACAAAATCTGCCCTAAAGCTTCCATTGTCGTTCTCAACTCAACTTCAGTCACAGACATATAATGGGCCTCTTTGAAGATAACACTAGCAAATTTTTTTAATTGATATAGAAGCTCCCTTTTTGGAAATATTTAGAGCAGGTTTCACTTTTAGCATATCTCAAAAATCATTTAAACATTTCATTCCTTCCTATGGATCTCATTAGCAGAGTTAAATTAAGCAAACCCATGCTACAAAATATTCAAATAAATATAATTCCTAATTTGAACTTGCTTGCAGCATTTAATTTGCTCTCTTGATATGGCATCCGCCAAAAAACGAAAACCAAAAATACACAAAACCACACTAGACACAAGTTTTATATTTCTCCTTTTTTATACTATCCACTTATTTGCAGACATCTTCACTTACTCAACTGGCTGACCACAAAAGACGCCACTGCCGCTTCCAGCGCCAACAACTCCATGAACTACAATTATCACAGCGTCAATTGAAACGTCAATTTAATGAATTGAAATATCATCGCATTGCCGAACGTGTACGCAGCATTGAAATTGAACAACATCGCATAGCCGATGCCAATTTTAATCTGTCACGTCAAATAGCCTCACTCGACAAATTACACACGTCCATGCTGGAGCTGCTCGAAGATGTTGAAAATGTACAGACAAAAGTTGACAAAAATCTGCCCGACCTGCGTCACGAAATCTCTAAATTGGAATTTGCCAATGCCCAGCTAATGTCCGAACAGAATTTGGTGCGTGAAGAAGGCAAGAATGTGGCACGTTCGCTGCAGGCAATGGCTGTGAGTGTTAGTACTTTGCAGGATGAACGTGATGGCATACGGCGTATGCAATCAGGCGTTAGTGAAATGCGTACACAATTGGATCGTTTGCAAACAATGGTGGAGGATGTACAAAGAGCTCTGCAGCATCGTCAGCATCGTGGCTATGGCAACAACAAGGACAATAAGGTGGGTGGCATGAAATCAAAAAAGTAAATAGCAAACGGAAATAAAATAGCAATATAAACTAATTTCTTTTACTGTGCAAAAGGAATTGTTTTATGATACTGGCATTATTTGAAAAGACAAAAGGAAGACAATGCAATTCCATATTAGTTTACAGCTTATACAAATATATTTTTTCCATTCTAATAAATTTCAAATTTAGATTTTCATGATTGTTATTTCAGCTTTATGTAACTGCTATTTGATAGTTTTTTTTTTCTTTTTATTTTTTTTAATCTCTCACGTTCTCTCTACGCTTGCATAGACATGATTTGTTTGTTAAAATTTAACAAACCATTATTTTTGCAATTTTCAACTGCAAAATTTTTTTTTGCCATGACAACTGACAATTTCAGCAAAAGAAAAAAAAGAGATGAACGGCATTGGAAATTGAACGAAATTTATAAATGTTTCCAATGAAATATTTTGAAATTTTAATTTTAATTTTATTTTAAGGCTCCTAAAATTATATTTTAGTTAAAAGTTTAGCCAGCCCCTTAAACTCTGCAATAATATCTAAAATAATATTTAGTAGCTGCCAGTTTGTGCAAGACAATCAAAACTTTTCGTGTGTCTTTATTTATATTGGAAACTAAAATTTATTTGTAAGCTTTGTTTTTGTTTTCAAAAATATAAACCGATGAGAACTTTTTGATTTGCAATTTTATTTCACTTAACAACTTAACAGACCATTAAAAACTTTCTTTAAATATTCTTGCACTAATACCATCATCATTTTTCTTCTCTTTCTTAAAATCGTTTCATGTTTTTTTTAGCAACTCTTGCACCATCATAACAATTCATCATTTATCACACAGCAGCAGCAGCCAACCACCACTACTGGCACACCAATGCAAAATGCTGAGTCCTTAGTTGCCAAATTGGAAAATGTTGAAGCACAATTTGAGTCAATAATTGAAAAACTCCCCAAGGATTGCAGCGAAGTAACACCAGCAGCTGCCAGTGAGGCCGGTGGTCTGTTTCTTATTGCACCAGCCGTCGAGCGGCATCCTTTGATGGCCCACTGCACCGCAGATGGTTGGACGACCATACAAAAACGTTACGATGGCAGTGCAGATTTCAATCGTTCATGGGAAGATTATGCCAACGGTTTTGGCTCGCCGGCCGGTGAATTTTGGATGGGCAATGAGCAGTTGCATCATTTGACGCTTAACAATTGCACACGCCTGCGTGTGGTCATGCAAGACATTTACAATAATGTCTGGTTGGCCGACTATACACAATTTTACATATCGTCGCGCTCCGACGGTTATCGTTTACACATTGATGGCTACAGCGGCAATGCCTCTGATGCCCTGGACTATCAACAGGGCATGCAATTTTCAGCCATCGATGTTGATCGTGACATATCACGAACGCATTGTGCTGCTAACTATGAGGGTGGGTGGTGGTTCTCTCATTGTCAGCATGCTAATTTGAATGGTCGCTACAATTTGGGCCTGACATGGTTCGATGCGGCTCGCAATGAATGGATTGCCGTCAAGTCATCTCACATGATGGTCAAACGTCAGTCGCCCTCAACATGTAAATACATAAAAGAATCTTTAGCTAAATCACAACAGCTAACAGCTGCAGCTGAATCCTCAGCAACAGCAACAAAAATGTTGGTGGCGACGACGGCGACGACGACGACAACAGCGAGTACAACAACACCAGCTTCTTCAGCGACAATAAATTCTAGCAAGTCAATACCTTTAAATAACTTAAGAATACAAGGACACACACAAACACTGTAGAATACTATCACTGCCGCAACCTTCATTCCCTCGTTCACATCACCATCATCATCATAATTTTTGCCATTTCCTACAATGTGTCCTCATTCTTAAGTTATTAGAGCATAAAGGGAATAAAGAAAGCATAAAACAAAAACGAAAACTACAACGCAAATGTTTCTTAATTGCATTTGAAAATTTCTTACAAAATGTAACAAACAACAAGCATTTGGAGTAAGAAAATTTGCTAGAGTTAGAACCACCAAAGCCATACCTTATTATAGTTTGGAGTACAGTACGATTGTGTATATGTCTGTAAATCTGAAAGATTGATTGATCAAGCAAAAGATAGAGTGAGAAAGTGTCTTTTTGTTGTATTTGTATGTAAATGCTGGTTTTTATTATTGCCTATCTTAGGGATGTTATAAATATAAGTGGAGACTTTTTCAGTCAACTGAAACAAAAATTAATTTTCAAACAATTGTTTGGTCACGAAATTTTTGACATTTCTGTTTAATTTTTGTGTTTTATGAGTTGCAAATTCAAAAATAAGCGAATTTGTGTTTAAGCAATCATAATTCTACACAAAAGGCTACACGATTATTTTTCTGTGTAGAAATAAATATAAGTTTACAAACGTAAAATCACGTAAGATGTCCATACCAGGCTTTAGCTTGTAAAATCCTTTTGCATCGCACACTTATTTTTTTTTTCATTATATGAATATTCCAACCAAAATGTTTTAAAAAAATAAATAAATTATTAAGGTTTTGTTTTGGTCGCAATTGTACGATTGCACTATGGGAAATTTTCCCAATTTTGAGGTCAAATTAATAGCAGCCAAACGGCAACACCGATTGAGTTCCTTCAAATTTTTTATCACTAAAGCTCACAGGGAAAAAAATTGTATCACTCACTCTCACGTGCTCTCACGCGTGACAACTTTCGACTCACTTTCGACGTTATTTTAAATTTTCCAAAACTACTAATTTTTTTCATGCAAACCTTTACTACGGTGGTCAATCGTTATTTGAAATAACACATAAAAACTTAATATAGTGACAGTAAATTAAAAAATATGGTTTTCTTCTTATATTAAGCCCGGTACGGAGTTCTTACGGAATTTCATGTTTGTAAATTTACATTTATAGCCTGGTACGGAGTTCATACGGAATTTCAGGTTCTCATACAAACTGTATGTAAAAAAAATTACGGAAATTCAGGTTGGTAAATTTCATAAAGAAATTTTCATTTGCTAGTACGGACTTTCAAAAGAAAAATACATGAAATTTTTGAAATTTATTGCCTATCTTAGGGATTTATAAATATAAGTGGAGACTTTTTTCAGTCAACTGAAACAAAAATTAATGTTCAAACAATTGTTTGGTCACGGAATTTTAGACATTTCCAATTTTTATCAAATTGTAATTAATTTTTTGTGTTTTTGTGTATTGTATAACCAATAATAAATGAATTTATGTGTATGCATACATAATTCTACACAAAAGGTTACACGATTATATTTCCGTGTAGAAATAAGCCCGGTACGGAGTTCATACGGAATTTCAGATTTGTAAATTTACATTTATTTCTACACGGAAATATAATCGTGTAGCCTTTTGTGTAGAATTATGTTTGCATACACATAAATTCATTTATTTTTGATTATACAATACACAAAAAATTAATTACAATTTGATAAAAATTGGAAATGTCTAAAATTCCGTGACCAAACAATTGTTTGAACATTAATTTTTGTTTCAGTTGACTGAAAAATGTCTCCACTTATATTTATAAATCCCTAAGATAGGCAATACATTTCAAAAATTTTCTGTATTTTTCTTTTGAAAGTCCGTACTAGCAAATGGAAATTTCTTTATAAAATTTACCAACCTGAATTTCAGTAATTTTTTTTACATACAGTTTGTATGAGAACCTGAAATTCCGTATGAACTCCGTACCAGGCTTTAAAGCAAAAAAAAATTATAAATTATTAAGCTTTTGTTTTGGTAGCAATTGTACAGTTGCACTGTGGGAAATTTTCCCCCTTTTGTGTTCAAAATTAATAATAGCCAAACGACAACTTCAATTGAAATAATTTTTTTGGAATAAAACTTCGGAAACCTGCCTCTTAATGCCCTTAAAGCTTTTATTACTTAATCTCACGAAGAAAAAATTGTTATCACTCACGCTCACGTTCACTCACGCTTGAAACTTTTGACTAATATTAATAATAATAATACTAATCAATTTCGACATTATTTTAGATTTTTTCATTTGTCAAAAACTATAAATTTTTTTTTTGGAATCCTCTACTACAGTGGTTACTCGTTATTTGAAATCACGCACAAAACTGTTGATTAAGTGAGAGTAAATTAGAATTGTCTAAAAATTTTAAAAATATGTATCTCTTTTTATATTAAAGCGAAGAAAAAAAATTATTTCACTCACGCTCACGTCCATCCACGCATGACAACTTTTGATTAATATTTAAATTACACTCACTTACGACATTATTTCACATTTTTTTATTTCTCAAAAAATGTAAACAAGAAAAAAAATTATCACTTACGCTCATGTGCTCTCACGCGTGACAACTTTCGACTCAGCTTCGACGTTATTTTAAATTTTGCTAATTTTCAAAAACCCATTAATTTTTTTCATGCAAACCTTTACTACGGTGGTCAATCGTTATTTCAAATGACGCACAAAAAACTTTATAAAGTGGCAGTAAATCAAAATTGTCTAAAAATTTTCACAATATTTTTTTCTTTTTATATTAAGGCAAAAAATAATATATAAGTAAATTATTAAGCTTTTGTTTTGGTCGCAATTGTGCGTTTGCATTATGGAAAATTTTACGCATTTTGTTATCATAATTAATTACAGCGAAACGGCAACACCGATTGAAATGATTTTTTGAAATCGAACTACGGAAGCCGCCTTCTTAGTGCCCTTAAAGCTTTTATTACTTAATCTCACGAAGAAAATAATTGTTATCACTCACGCTCACGTTGACTCACGTTCGACATTATTTGAAATTTTTTATATATCCAAAAACTACTAATTTTTACCACGGTCTATCCTTATTTGAGAACACACTAAAAAAAACTTGATTAAGTGACAGTAAATCTAAATTGCAAAAAAAAATTTGGTTTTTTTTGGTTTTATATTAAATAAAAAAAAATTTACTCACGCTAACACATTCTCACATGTGAAAATAATTTTTTAATGATACTTATTTAATTTTTTTTTTGGTTCAATCATGCATTAGAAAAACTTTAGTTTTACACTGGTTTTAAGAAAAAATTGATTTACGTTTTCTTCGCGGCAAAGTAAATATTTTGTTAAAGTCACCTTGGAAAAAAGGTTTTTTCAATTGCAAATATTTGCTGTTGAAATATTCAAAGTTTGGAAGAGAGAGTTTCTCCTAGAAAACTGTGACGTTACGTTATAATTCCATTAGTTTCCTTAAAGTCATTTCAATAATTTCGATTTAATTAATTTAATACACAAATTCAAGCAAACATTTTGTTATAAACAAAAAACTACTCACTTTCGACATTATCTCCAATTGATAGCGATCGGTATCCTTGGTAGAGTATTTTATTTAATTCCGCTCATGAACAAAAAGGATGAAAGAAGATCTGAAAAGCTTTTGACTTTGCAGGAAACGCCGTTGATATAATGTCTTGTTAGTTTTCGTACCCTGATCAAAACTATTATGGAATTACACCAAAAAGTAGAAGAAAATTTGTTATTTTAAAGAAGTTATTGATATAATGCATTCATTCTATCTAGATATAAGAAAATATCTCTATTTGAGACCAGCATTACATACACATACATATAAACACTTTGTAAATATCATTTAAACTTTCATGAATATCATTTAATTATTTTTATATAATTTAAAATATTTTTAAATTTCTAGAGAACTACACACATGAAATTAATTTTTAGTTTTAAGTACGGTTTTTATTTAACAAATACAGCAAAAGAAATTTTCTCCAATAAACAATCTTACTTGAAAAATAAATGAACTAAAAATTTAATTGATTTAAAGGCAAATTTTGTAAATAGAAACATTTTTTTCGTTCTGAAATTTGTATGGAAAAAATATTTTTTGAAACGAATTTTCGTTATTTTTCATACAAATTTTGAAACGTTTAGAAACGAAATTCTTTACAAAATCTGCCTATTAATTAAATTTTAAACACAAATTAAAATTTAGTGGAATAAAAGTTTAGTTAAACATGATCACAAAAGTCTTATTTGCTTAATTGAATTTTCTATTAAACATTTATTCAACTAAATTTTTAAACAAACAATTAATTGACTTAACTAAATTTTAAATTTGATTGTTTGTATTTTTTTCTTAATTATTATTTAAAAATAATAAAAAATTAATTTAAAAAAATTAATAAATAATAAATATTTTTTTCTGTATATGTATTTATAATTTATTATATATTTGTCATTTAAGTGAAGTAATTTTATTTCTTCTTTTCAAGTTTTTATTTCACATTTGAAATTAATTTCATAAATGGCAGCTCAACAAAATACAAAAAAAAAACCAATAAACAATAAACATAAGCGTCCATTAACAGTCAATATCACTTTTAAATTTATATAGTAAAAATATTTATAAAATTTATTTAAAAAAAAGCCATTTAAATATTAAAAAAAATCATAAGACCGAACGATAAAGATACATTTAGAAGCAATTTTCAACTACTTATTTAATTATCAATTCATATTTAATAGTAATTTTTCCATACAAAAACGAATAAAAATCTACATTTAAATATGAGTTGATATTTAAATAGGGTTGGTAAAATTGCCTCTTACCGATTATTAAATAAGTAAAATAAATTTAAAGAATAGTTACTAATATTGCGATAAATGTGAAAATTTTCAAAGAATTTATTGGTAGTTCTTAAATTTAAATTTAATAAATAATAAAAAATAAGAATAAAAATAGGAAATAACTTGTGTAAATAATTTTTTTTAATTTAAGTTTACTTTGTAGGATTGAAAAATTTATGTCTAATTGTATTTTAAGTGAAGCAACAATATGAGAAAAATAAATTAAACTAACTATTTATAAAAGTATATGTAAAAACAAAAAACAAAAGCCAAATATTGAACAAAAATTATATAAAAGAAATTTAAAAAAAAATATTATAATTAAAAAAATTTATTTAATTGTTTTAATTGCCTGGAGGGAAATATTTTTCATAAGAGGGAATTATGAGTTTAAAAATAAATATTTTTGGGGGTGAGTTTAGCACAATTGCATTGGATTAGTTTATAATTTCTCTAATTTGTTTAAATAATTCCTAGACGTGTGTGAATAAAAAGGTTTTTAATTGGACCCAGGAGATCGTAAAATGAAATTTTCGTCCCCACCTCGTTATTAAAAAAATGTGCTACTTATCATAGAAATGTTACTTTTGACCAGGGAGAAGTACCCTTCCCCCCTAACGCCCCTGTCAAAAAAATAATAATTTTTTTAATAGACACAAAATCGATTAGTTTTTGATATACAACACTAAAAACACTAAAAATTAATTACGATTTGTAAAAATGTGAAATGTCAAGAATTCAGTGACCAAGCAATTGTATGAACATTAATTTTTGTTTCAGTTGACTGAAAAAAGTCTCCACTTAAATTTATAACATCCCTAAGATAGGCAATAAATTTAAAAAATACCGTGTACTTTTCCTTTGAAAGTCCGTAATAGCAAATGGAAATTTCTTTCTTAAATTTACCAACCTTAATTTCCGTAATACTTGTTCATACAGTTTGTATGAGAACCTGAAATTCCGTATGAATTCCCTACCAGGCTTTAAGATTTTGCGGGTGTTTGGAAAATTTCTACCAGAAATATAGTAACACATCCGTGGTATTTCGATTTCATTACTTTTCGTCACGCTGTGTAATTCTTCTGAGTAGAAGTTCATATAATATTATACTAAATTTTAAAAGGTATAAAGCCACCCACTTTTTAAATGCACTTTAAGAGCTCAAGGTTCGTTGTATCGTATTTTCGTTAAATCGAGATTTGTTATACCGAGATTTGCCTGTATGTTGGCACTCACCACAAAGAAAAAAATAACCTATATTTAAACATGCATGCCACATTGCTGGAAGAAACAGTAGCAGTACATACTTTTGGCAGTTGGTCTTCAGAACGAATTGACCGAATGAAGCAAGAAAGGAAAAAATTTTATTACAATTATATTAACAAAAAAAACTTTTCTTCCCAGGGGTGCTCCCGGCGGAGGGACACCACCGCCCAAATCCTTAATACTCGTAAGTAGACCATTTTTTTTAATATTTAAATTATTTTTACAAATAATATTTTTGTCACTGCCAACAAAAGGAAGCGGGACGAAAGTGGTACTTTACGATCTCCTTTGTACAAGTTAAAGTTTTTGAACTTTCGCCGATGTTTAAAGTTGAATTTGCTAAACAAAAGTATGGGAAAACTTAAAAATATGTTAAATTTTTCAGAGGTAGGATTAGTTCATCTAAGGCAGCTACGTTCACACCATATGCACAATGTGCAAACTTTTATAGAGAGCTTTTTGCGCTTTCACACTAACGAGAGTACAACATCCACAATAACAACTCAACAGACAACAATGGTTGCTCTTACTTTGCAAAGAAACAAAAACGAATTTAAGAGCTTTCAAAGCTGTTTACCTCAAATGCAAATATTAGTGTATGTGTGTTTGGACGTAGCTGATCTAAGGTGAACTTTTTTTCCTTTATCCAAAATGTCTTATTTTCAAGCTTTTACAGCCTATGACTATAAATCATATTTCTGCAAAGTTTCTTTAATTTAGGGGCACGCAATAACTTTTCACAAACTAAACTAAAAAAAAGTAATGTCAGGCTAGATTGACAAAATATTATTACAGGCAAATCTCGGTATAACAAATCTCGCTTTAACGAAAATCCGATATAACTAACGTCCAAATTTTTTACTGAATATAACGAATGATAAAGATAAAATCGAGAGAAAAAAAATCAAAAACCTACTAGGAACATATTTCAAACATTCAGTTCTACTTTAGATAGCGAATGTTCTCATAAATGTGTGCTCTATATAACGAACGGGAAAAAAATACTAAACAAAGATATTAAAAAAATCTACAGCAGCAATCTAAATGCAAGATAATTTGATAACGTTAGTTTGTAATTGGCAGCTTATTTGAGAAACATTGCCCTCATTCTTTCTATTGTATTGTGTCTTGTTTACAATAATAATAGTTAAAATAATAATTGAAAAAAATTGCGATATAATGAATTTTTCGGTTTATCGAATGGGCCTGACATTACATCGTTCGTTATACCGCGATTGGCCTGTATGTGTGCTGTAAAAAAGTTATGTAAATAAACATAAGAGTATAAATAATATTGCTCATACGTATACGTACAGATTTTCATAATAAACATTGCATACTTTTCTGGATGCGCTTATATGAATTATAAACAAAGTATTTAGTGAGTATGAGTAATATTGAAATAGTTTTTGATAATCATACGTATTGGTTTACCAAATAAATCGGAGCCACACCGCACAGTGAGACAACACCGGCATTAAATACAAGGAGTCATTGTAGAGCTTTGAAATTTTGCACAGGTTATTTTTGAGACAAATCCAGTTAAAAAAAATCAACCTTCAAATTTGATATTTACTGTAATGTTGCATGCAAAAATTACAATAACACTCCCACTATTACGCCATTGAAATGAAATAAAAAAGAAAAATTTTTTTTCATTCTGTCAATAATTTTTTAGTAATAATAAGCAACAAAAAAATAATTAATAATTAAAAAAAATAAAAGTAAAGTAAACATGCTAACATACGTATAGCAACAGAATGTGCGCGTTGCGTATTTTTTGTAGTATTTTGTATGTTTAAATTACTTTTGCTATATGTCCTTTACTTCAAATGAAAGCTGAGACTTCAATCTTTCATTTGATATAAGTCTGCACCTAGGGCGAGGGGCTGCTCTATATTTCCTAGTCCATTGAAAATGCAAAATGTTAAATTTTTACACCACAATTCTGTTGTTAAGAAATTTTTTGTTTGTGTTTTTTTATAATTTCTTCGTTCATCTACTCATTCTACAACAACTAAATTAATTAACAAAATACTTTAAAGTTATATTTATTATGTATTTTTTTATTATTAGCTTTTGAATATTACATATTGAACTAACATATTCCAAGCGCGTTGGCATACCTCAACCTTGACTTGCTCTAGACCAAAAAGTAATGAAGTTATGAGGCTGAAATTTCAGGGAATTGTTACTCATATATCTGCTAATATACTGTGAAAATTTCATCCAAATTGGACGACACGCCAAAAACCATCTTTTGCCGCGGTTACTATAGGGCTGTCTCACTGTGCACCGCTAACAAAATCTTAGCCGACACATATTTTTGACCTCGATTTTTGACGAAAATCGATCATTTATGATAGAAAAATTCAAGTTGTTGTTGTTGTTAATGTTGTATTGAACCCGCAACTAAATAATTTCACCAACTAGATATTGTCAAAAATTGATTAACGATTGTAACTAAACTTGTATTCAACAAATGGAACAAATTGAAAAATTTAAACAATGAAATGAAATGTTTTTCATTTATTTATGAAAATATGAACTAATGAATAATTATGACTTACAGGTTATATGAGAAAAATTAATCCTTCTTCCATTGCGAAGTGAACCTATTGAAAAATGAAGAGAGAAAACAGTTAGTTTGCTTATTTTTAAAGAATATTGGAATATTTTTAAAATGCTTGAAATCATAAGTTAGTAAAAAAATAATGAATCATATCATATGATGGCCAAAGATTTCTTCCTCAGCGCAGCAAGGCCATTGAAAAATAAACACAACACTAATGCAGAAATTTTATGTTTTACAGATGTTGATATAATAATGAAAAATTAGGAAAACCCCAGCAGAAAAAACATATGATTCTAAAATAAATACAGAAATTTTAAGTTTTGGAAATGTTTTGTTTTCAGACGTTTTGCGGGTTGTTGAAAGGAGGAAGATTTAATTTTTCATAAAATTTAATTATACATTTAATATCATGTCTCATTTATTAATTTTTGTATATTAGATAATAGCTTTGTTGCTTGGAAAGAATCGCAGTTTTATATGAAAAAAAGAGGACTCAAAAGTTGGGACACTTTGACATAAAGCATGCCTTATGAAAGCGCACTTCAAAGCAGGAGACCTCAGCTCAGCAATAGTTTTTGTAATAAATTTTCGTTTGAGGACGAAACTGATCAAGCAGTAATTTTCTGTGGGTATTAAGGGATTTCTATTGAATGCGTAGCACAGTGGCACGAATCAAAAATCTAGCTGGAAAAATGGTCAATTTAACTAATTTTAGGGCTGCTGAATTCAAAAAAAAAATAGTTAAAAAATTCTAGCTCAATTTTTTAAGGAAAAACAATAGAGTTCCGGTATTGCGAATTTCGGTAGTATTAATTTTTCATATAATATTAAGAAGTTTGCATTAGCTTTCTATGTTTAAATTAGTTTTGAATACCGAAATTTATTTAAAAATATCTGTATCATTTTAAAAAAAACAGTGCATCAGGTACTGCGAACTTTGTATGCAAAATTTGGTGTTTTGTTTATTCATTGTATTCTTATTCTTATTCTGAATAAGAGACATACTTTAAAGTATAAGATATTTCTTGTTCACAGTTGAGCCTTAACGAATAGAGAATTAAGAAAATTTGTTTTTATTAAATAACTGGACGTATTAAATGTATTCCTAGCCGCTTCATAATTGCTGTCCCTATTAGCGTCATAATGTTCTGGTACTGAGAGAAGATATAGAACTTCTGCTGAAAGTATTTCAAGGTTTCTTCCAGTTAACTCCATAACTATTAAAAACTATTAAAAGGCTGACAAAATAAGAAAAAAGTGGATAATGTCCTTCATATTCCTTGGCCTATCGTATTTTCCAGTGTGATGCTCATATAGCAGAAAACTAGGTTTGCGCAAATATTTTAGTATCATTAAAGCCATTGAAAATTAATTCCATGGACCTTATTTTTGGAAAGGAACTATGAATATGATTAGAGCTTCATTTAGTTTATTTATGAATTTTTGGTTCTAAGTCTACTGTGATTCCTAAGCAGCAACAAAAAGGTTTCAGACAAGCTTAATCAGCAACAAACATACATTATTTTACATTGATGTTTGTTTTATATTTTTTTTATCATTTTTTTAGGTATTTTGTTTTCTATTTTCCTTTCAAATATCAATCATCAACTCAAGTTTTAGAAATTTCTCTATACAAACATAAGTATTGATAACTTATTTATTTTACAAGAGTTTGAAACTCAGGAAATTTTGTAAATTGGAGCAGTTACGAAACTTGAAGAGAAATTTTTACTTTTCTTTCTTCCGGCATTTCCTTTAAACATTTTGTTGTTGTATTTGTTCTCCTTGCAGTTGTTTAACAAATAAATTGTTGGAAAGGAAACGACTAAAGTGTCTTTAAGGAAATTGTATGCGAGCAGAAGGTAAATATGCTTCCTTTTCAGTTTAATAAAACTTGTTACTGAAACTAAACTTTTTGTTCGCAAAAGCAGATATTATTTACAAAAAAGAAAAAGCAACAAACAAAAAATAATAATTTTGTTAAAAAAGTTTATACAAGAGAAAAACTACACTTCCGGACTTGCTTGTATACATGTGTGGCAAATAATACATAATAAATTGGTTAAATTTTGGAAAAGAAATTTATTTTTTATTTTTTTAAATGATATAAAAGAAAAACTTTTTACCATACTATGATTGTAATGATATATTGTTAAGATATATAAATTGTTATTTTACCTAATTTATAGCTGAATGCTTACAAGGTAAACCTTTAAAGGAATCTGTTGTGTATACGATACATAAGTGGGGGATTGTTATGGTGGTATTTGTTTTTTTTTTATAGAATAGAAACATCTTCTTAGTATACAAACCAAGGTAGTATAAAGTAATTCACTTGAGTCAAACATTTTAAGACCAAATGCACATATGATATTTCAAACACATAATTTGCATGAAAACATTTGATTTCATTTGAAATTAGTACTGTGACTAAGCTTGAAAAAAAAAATATGCACATGCTGATCAAAATAAATGCCAAAATATTTTGAAATTATAAATCGATTCAATCATTTTACTGATTGAAAAAAATATGAAATTTATAATGGTTTGCATATATGCGTGAACTAACCTAATACAAATGTTTTCAATAAAAGTATTTGTAAGCTATAAGAAATATCTCGATATTAATAAGAGCATAAGACACCAGCACAAAAGCATTTCACACAATGGCGAAGTAACATTTAAAGCATAACAACAATTACAATGTTATACATTCTGCTTATAAAGAAATATTCAACCACACAAATGAATAAGCCCATGCAGACGAGAGCCTTAAAGAACAGCAACTCTAACGCGGAGTACCTATTTGCTATTTATTTTTTTGTCATTTTCAATATGTGTGCAATGAAGTTCCCATATATATTTTTTTCTTGTAACACAATAGGTCCGTTCGTTTACTTTCCCAGCAGAAACTAGCAACTAGAGAGTAAAGCAGAAATTTACAAAATTACTCTCCCAGATAAGAAAAAGTAAATGAACGCTTTACTTGTAAGAACTTGCACGAAAATGGCATTCATACCAGAACCAGGGAAGGAAATCATGATACAATTGTTGTTATTTGATAATATTTTAAAATACAAAATTATTAAAAAACGATAGTTAATATCATATACTATACACAGCTTCAGGCATTATTATCTAGTTTTATGCATTTTCCATTAGTTTTTAATTCATCCTATTAACAAATTCACAAAAGCCACTTTCCATCTCTTACAAGGTAAACCTTTAAAGGAATCTGTTGTGTATACGATACATAAGTGGGGGATTGTTATGGTGGTGTTTGTTTTTTTTTAAAGAATAGAAACATCTTCTTAGTATACAAACCAAGGTAGTATAAAGTAATTCACTCGAGTCAAACATTTTAAGACCAAATGCACATATGATATTTCAAACACATAATTTGCATGAACACATTCGATTTCATTAGAAATTAGTACTGTGACTAAGCTTGAAAAAAAATATACACAAGCTAATCAAAATAAATGTCAGAACGTTTTGAAATTATTAATCGATTCAATTATTTTACTGATTGAAAAAAATATATTAGATTCATAATGGTTTGCATATATGCGTGAACAAACCTAATACAAATGTTTTCAATAAAAGTATTTGTAAGCTATAAGAAATATCTCGATATTAATAAGAGCATAAGACACCAGCACAAAAGCATTTCACACAATGGCGAAGTAACATTTAAAGCATAACAACAATTACAATGTTATACATTCTGCTTATAAAGAAATATTCAACCACACAAATGAATAAGCCCATGCAGACGAGAGCCTTAAAGAACAGCAACTCTAACGCGGAGTACCTATTTGCTATTTATTTTTTTGTCATTTTCAATATGTGTGCAATGAAGTTCCCATATATATTTTTTTCTTGTAACACAATAGGTCCGTTCGTTTACTTTCCCAGCAGAAACTAGCAACTAGAGAGTAAAGCAGAAATTTACAAAATTACTCTCCCAGATAAGAAAAAGTAAATGAACGCTTTACTTGTAAGAACTTGCACGAAAATGGCATTCATACCAGAACCAGGGAAGGAAATCATGATACAATTGTTGTTATTTGATAATATTTTAAAATACAAAATTATTAAAAAACGATAGTTAATATCATATACTATACACAGCTTCAGGCATTATTATCTAGTTTTATGCATTTTCCATTAGTTTTTAATTCATCCTATTAACAAATTCACAAAAGCCACTTTCCATCTCTGATCAGGTATGAAAAACAAACCAAATTCCTTGACAACAAAAGTGCATTTATGTGCCTTAATCAAAGAAAATAAATTACGAAAATACACAGAGAAAAAACTTCCTCATAGAATCAAAAAGATTTTCTCTGTGAAACGTTTTTAGGCTGACGGGTATCCCAGCAGAAAGAAGCAAAGATTTTTTCATAAAGATTCCTTATTGTTTTTATGTGGTAAATTTATTATTAATTTTATCAAGAAGAAAACCACATAAAATCAAGAAGAAATCTTATTATTCACAACTTTTTTTACGCAATTTCCGTTATTTTTAGCACCAAAAAAACAATCCGTAGAGAAAAACTTCTTGATTCTAAAAGGTTTTTCTTATAAATTGTAAACTATAGTGATTTCTTATTGATTTTATTAGGTTGCCTTCTTGATTTTTAAGGCTATCTTATTAATTTCTTCAATAAGGTTTTCTTCTTGATTTTAGTAGGTTCCTATAAATAAGGAAATCTTCTTGATTTTACGAGGTGTCTTGTTATTTCATATCTATAAATAGATATAGAGACAATTTTGTTTTATGATCTTTTTCATTTTTGGATAAGAATGTTTGCACAATAATTTCAATGGTTATTCAGGCTGCTTGTTAGCATATTGGTTAGAGTGCTGGTCTATCAGTTAGAAGTTTGCTGGTTCAATACTTGGTGAGTAAGTTAGTTAAGAATATAACATAATGTGTATGTATGTATGTATGTATAAATAATTAACATCTACAATATACTACATACATACATACAAATGTAAATGATATAGAATTTAAATGAAAATACATAAGCACAGAGAATAAAGACACAATTTATTTTTTATTTTTTATGAGGTCGCCTAGTAAAATCAAGAAGAAACCCTTATTGAAAAAATCAATATGATGACCTAATAAAAACTAGAAGATTTCTTCTTGATTTTTTTTTAAAGGGTTTCCCTATGAAATTAATAAGATTTCCTTATTGAAAAAAAACCATAGAGATTTCTTATTAATTTTGTTCTATTTTATGAGGTATTTAGTAGGCACTGTTTCCTCTGTATATGCTTTCTTTTTATATACTTTTTCGTACATGTTTTACTTATAAAAAATATTTTGACTTTATAAAGGCTTACTGAAAAAATGTTGTGCGGAAATCTGTTCTATGAATTCTTTATTAAGCCTTAATAATTTTTATATGTATATTGGGCCTAAACACTTAATTTATTACTCTTTGCATGATTTGATAAAAAAATTTAACGTTAAATTAATATACTTTCGAATTTTAATTTAAGTTTGATGAAATAAATACCTTTCAATCTCAAATGCAATATTATCTTCAATCAATCAATATAACTTACCTATATATTTTTATTTTAACATATTTGTTAATACTCTGATTAATGTCCATTGAATGTAAGTAAACTTCTCTTTACACAAGTAAAATTAATGGCATGAATATGTTGTAAGATTTTTGTATAGACATCTAGGGACGTTCATATTTTAACCAGCGGAAGGTAAACTTAAATATTGCCATCTATTTGCAAAATATATTTCAGCCTGTGTGCTTATAAGGCACTTTGGGTATTAAGGATTACGAGCCTCATATTATTACCAATTTTTATAAAAAAACCAAAGTTGCAGTTCAGTTAGTCTGATGAAATACAATATACTGAAAATAGTGACAATTGTCAAACATTTGCAAAACATTTTCGTTACATGAATATTTATATAAAAGTGGTTTTTAAATGAAACTAATTTCATCCAGGAAATTTTTTCATATATGAGTAATTTTTCAGTTTTCTTTTAAAGATGGTACGAATTGTGTTTGTTAACTGCCAGATTAGGGAACACAGGCAAAAATTATCGTCATTAGGCGCTTTGTTTTTTTTTTTCAATAAATAAATAGGCGACAATTTAAATCAACTGAACTCATATTAAAATTATTAAATAAAAAAAATTAAATAAAAACAAATCTTCCCCCTGATAATAATGATGCAACTGACAAAAACAAGCGCTAAAGACAGTTTCTAGACACTAAATTCTGACAGAAATTCTGATTCGCACATAAAACCCACTAAATTAGTTTTTGTGAGACCAACCTGAACTCCTAGTCGATTTCAATTCTGTTTCGGGCATCAATCATATTCCAAAATAATCTTGAATTAAAATGCTAAGGCTCTAAGGCCATCATACATACATACATACATTACATACATGCATACATTAATTATTTATAATAGTTTGTCGATTTGTTTAATTTGAAAAAAATGGTTACACTGTACTTTTTATAGGAACTTAAAGCCTTAAATTGGACCAAGCGCATTTGCTCATCACTACAAAACAGCAACCAAACACGAGATAACTGTAATTTTTTCCTTTTTATTCAATGTATTTTTAGTTACTGTACATTACTGTACTAAAATCTCATTTTCAAAAAAAAAGTGGACTTAAAGCCTTTCCATGTTAAGATAGCGATATAAAAAATAACAGAAAAAATTTTACTCTTTTTTCTTTTACTCAGTCGTTTAAGACACATTAACGTTTCAAATCAATATCTACGAAAATAAGGCTAATTTAACATTTTTCTGCTATTTCTGCTATTTTCTGATATTGGTTCAGAAAATATTTCATTTTGAAATTTAACATTTCCGTATTGTTCAATCTAACTGAAAAAGCATGCTGAATCAAAGTTATTTCAAGGTGAAATAACATGAATTTAATTTAATGAAGTAACTTATCATACATAGCTATGCTATTTATGTCACTACACAGCAGCTAGGACGTGATTTTCGTAACAAAAATAATCGAGACTATTACAGTTATAAATTTTTTTTTCTATTTCTTTATACTTAAAATCGGAGTGCAAATATAAACGAAACAAATTGTTTGATTTTGTTTTGTTTTGTTCTTTGAAGTAAGCGAAAGAAAAATAAAACAAAACCAATGAGAAGGACTGCTCAATTAATTTTTGTAATGTTTTTGCACATTAGCACAAATTGGCTGTAACCCTTCTAACAGCCGCCGCCGGCCATAATCAATACATTAATTAAATACATTTAATTTAATAATGGGAAGTAGCTGGAAACGTTTTGAAACATTTGCGGTGAATTTGACATAATATCATATAATAAAGTACCTTATTTTAAAAACGCAAAGCCAAGCATTAACAAGTTTTATATGTACTTTGTTTTTGTAAATTATATTTTTTCCGGATAAAATTTGTCAACGCATAGCGTTGCATTTTACAAAATAAGCGCACTAATTTTATTGCATTGTTATTTAACAAATTAAGTTTGTTTTATATAGCTAAACAGCATAGCTATAACCTCTCTTCCTTTTTTTATTAATTAATCAACTCTCGTAATTGGCATAGGAATCAGTAAAATTTTCTGTCGTATGTTCAGTTGTATCTCCCAGCTGCTGCCGTCACAACAAGTTTAATTATTCGTAAACACTAAATAAATACCATCGTTAATTCAGTTTTATTTCAATATGACTTAATTGGTCATTTAATATAATTTTTTTTTTTTAAATTAAAGTTTAAGTTGAAAAACACAATATCAAAGCTACATTGGATGATCTATAGGATTATACCCTTCGATCCTCCGATTACAAGTATTGTACACTTCCTACTAGCCAGCAGCAGGAAATTTTGAGCTGCTTATGAAAAGTTTGTCGGCTATTTGCGAGTATCAAAACAAACAACAACAACAACAAAACAGGAACACCTCACTTAACTTACCACAACAGTACATTATATAGACATGAACAAAGCAAATAAATACCAACACACTTAAACAACAACATATTATTTCTAATAAATTTTATATGACTTCCTATTAAACATTTTCCAATTTGATTTTACATTGGTAGCATATATTTTTTCTGTATGCATTCATAATATAAATAGAGAGAATTCCAGGGGAAAAAGTTGTTTGTGTTTTTGTTTGATGGCAACACTGTCGACACACAATCCGTTATTCTCTCAGAATTTATAAACAGCTCCCTGCCATGTACACTTTTGTATGCATACTATATTCCTTTTCTCCTTTAATTGCACTTTGTGTATGTGTATGTGTGTGCGTGTGTGTGTGTGTTGACTTTTGTCTGCATGCAGTGCACTATATTTATTTTGCACCGGTCAACAAAACAAAAGCTAATATTACAACGCCCGGGTGTTTAAAATTTGCTAAATTGTAGCCACTTGACCATGATCCTATAAAGTAACAAAAGAAAATAAGCTTGCTTGCAAAAAAAAAGGAATTTTTCAATATGTGTGTTTTTTTTTTTTAATAGAAGTAACACTCAGGCAATTAATGCCTACTGCTAATACTAGGTGTTACCTTCTTTAGGAAAGGGATAGTGAGAGAGAAGACAGGTGGTGAAAGAAGAGATAGAGGAAAGCTTCATTATTTTACAACTCTGCTTTTCGCACGTTTTTTTTTTAATAATGCAGTGTTGCAGCGCCTCTCTGATGTTAAATGGGGCGTATTCATTTTTTGAAGCTGTGTCTTGTAGCCATTTTATTGATTATTTTACTTCGCCGATGATTTTGCTACACAACGAAGGAGGGCGCTCTGATGTTACATTAGGATTAGTATCTGCTGAAGTCGGTATAGTTCAGTGACCAATGACTATGCCTTCATCACTTGAACTTTCCTACAACAACTGACACAAAGGGACACTAATGCACATCAGAAAAATGCGTGGTGTTGTTATTTAATGACTGTCGGATACAGGGATTGAACCCAGGACCTTCGGTTTTATAGTCAACGTGCTAACTACTTCAGCCAACGCCACCCTCACCAGTATTTGTAAAAAGACTGCGAGTCTAATAATCAGTATACACATCACCCATACAAGATTATCTACTGCATCCCCGTGACTAATAAAATTTAGCAACTTTGCTGCAATAAAATGATTCTTTATATGAAGCGTTGGTTTGATCAAGGCCTAAAGGAAGAGAATCCATAATTTAAAAAAAAAAATCCCTGGTACCTTGAGAGTTTGTAAAGTATGTTTCATTAAGCTTTTCTTATCTTAACATTTTAATTAAATAAATAATGAACTCATACATAATTTTTGTTTATTAAAATTTATTTATCGCAATTTTTATTCACTTCAAGGGCCTTTCAATACCATTATGTGCAAAACACAACATTGTGGCTTCATGGATTAGCTGGGTGGCTTGTATTCGAAATGTAAAATTATCCATGACTCAGGCAGATTAAATAGCAGCAATTTGTAATACGATGGTATGGGTTATGTTGCCTATGTGGGCCACTGTGGTTTGTGGCTTGTTTGCGTAGACCTAAAACTCAACAAAACGCCACAACTTAAGTATATTTAAGCAGAAATCTTCAAAATTTGGTACATAATTCATCACAATCGGCCACGCTCACCTTCTGTCCATGAAACCCATACAAAATCTAAATAAGAATTGTTGCTGTATTTTTTTTTTTTTTATTTTATTCCAAATCCGGTTTACTGACTTCTGTTTTAAGCTCATTATAGAAGGGTCTGGGTTAAAAGCCGGATGAAATTTCTATAATACATTAACCTATAATTCCTGCAGTCTTTTTAATAAATTATGATATTCCCTTACCTTTTTTAGCGTTTCGTACACCAAAGGTGAAAAGAAACCCTATTGTTTTCGCTACGCTGTCCGTCTGTCCGTCTGTCCGTCTGTCCGTCTGTCCGTCCGTCTGTCACAGGGTATTTTCTCCAGAACCGTAAGAGCTACGGACCTGCAATTTGGACAGAGTGTGTAGACCTTAGGCCGCTACAACAACAAATACATGAGAAATAAAAATTAAAGGGTGTGCCAAAACGAGCAACGAAAAATGTTAAAATCCCATGTAATATACATACAATTGTATGTACATATTAGAGTTCGACCGATTAATCGGCTTCGGCTTCGGCCTTCGACCAAAAATTGGTAATCGGCCAACATTCGGCCTATGGCAAAAATCGGCCGATTAGCCGAAGCCGAATATTTTTCATTCCAAGCTTGAAAAATAACATTATTTTTTGTCGTTGCTCGCCGACAGTTTCTATTGTGTTTAACGTTTTGAAAGGGTTGCTTTGAAATACAACCCTGTTGCTTTCTATTTTCTTTTACTTGGACGTTCTTGTGAGTGATCATATGAAAAAGCAATCTAGAAATTGCAAAATAGTTTTATTTTTCTTGTTATGTATCCAATAAATATTACAGCTATTTCAGTGATCTCAAAAAAGCAAACTTTTTTCTTAATTCATATAAAACAAGTATCATTTTTAAAATTTAAAACATTCGTCTTCGGCTTCGGT
This sequence comes from Tachina lurida, assembly GCA_944452675.1. Taxonomy (NCBI): domain Eukaryota; kingdom Metazoa; phylum Arthropoda; class Insecta; order Diptera; family Tachinidae; genus Tachina; species Tachina lurida. The sequence continues at coordinate 111,528,476 of OX101756.1, forward strand.
TTTGGCCGAAGTTTAGGATTTTAGCCGAAGTTCGGCTTCGGCTTCGGCTTCGGTAAAAAAAAAACGCCTTCGGATGATCTCTAGTACATATATGCACTTGAAATTTGTAAAGTTAGTGTATTTTTATGCAGACTAAAGCAATTAACACTAAAATTTAAAAAATTTTAATTAAAGGGCGTACCATCAGTTAATGCAATTTTGACTATGTAATTTTGATAACTTCCAAGATACAGGCAAACCGTAAGAGCAAACTTCTTAAAATTTTCAAAAACGGTAAAACAAAAAAAATCCCAAAATTATAAAATCGCCAAACCGAAAAAAATCGCCAAAACAAAAAAAAATCGCCAAAACGAAAAAAAGCACCAAATTAAAAAAAAATTCTAAAACGAAAAATCGCCAAATGAAAAAATCGCCAAAATGAAAAAAATCGCCAAAACGAGAAAAAAAACTGAAATAACGTAAAAAAACACTATATTAAAAAAAATTCTCAAAGCCCAACGTACGGAACCCTTCGTGCGCGAGTCAAAGCCGCACTTTACTGAATTTATTTTATTGCTTATTCCTTAAGAACTTCTTACAGCATAGTTCAACTCGCAAATTTAATAGTTCGTAACAGTCATCAACTATGATATGTCACATAATATCGTTTTTTTTTTTAATTAAATAAAGTCATGGTCAAATGGGTAACTTAGCAGTACACACGTACAGGTGTAAATATTTACACAGTATATTCACATAAACTATTTTTTTTTTGTTTTGTTTGCTAGCATTCATTTACTTTAAATAAAAAATGTTGTGGTCAAGGTGTTAATGTTTTTTTTATCTCAAGTTTTTGCATATATGGTTCGCTTCATGTTAACTACAATATTTTTTATTCATAAACTCAGATGGAAGTATGCAGGTATGCAAAATTTTTATGCAGACAATTGCGTATGTAAACATGTTAATGTGAAACAAATTTTATATACTTTAGTAGATGAAAATAATATTTTGATAAATATGCATTTGCACTAAAAGGACCACAGAGACCAAGGCATTTCCCGAGATATTCGTTCGCAAGATCGCAAAATTTTTACTTCTTTAATTTGCATATTTCTATTGCCTGTTTTGTTTGAGAAATGTCATTAAAGAGTGGCATTAGCCATTGACTTTCGCTGTGTAAAATTTTTTCGAAGGTACAAAGAGTCACAAAAGAATGCCTAAGAAATAAGTATGTGATTACAAGTAATTAAAAAAAATTGTCACATGCGACATGGAAAACTAAAATTTTTTTTATCAGTGCGTCAAAAGAACATGCAGAAAGCACACCAAATATACAATTCAAACAGAGATTTTTAATATAATTAAAATTACAAAAAAAAAACTTGCCAGAAAATATAACATTTTGTGATAGTAGTAATTATATAAAATTGGTCACATGCAACATTGTAAGCTTAAAATTTACAAAATTAATTTTTACGCAAAAAACTTTTGCATACTTTTAAGTTATATAATTTAGAGGAGCAAAACCGGCGAAAAAATAAAATAAGTTGACAGAGAAGGGGAGAGAACCATTAAAGGGAGATGAAATAGTATTAAAAATATCATAAAACTAGGAATTGGAAAGCGTATTCGAAAGGAAAAAAGATATGATTAGAGAGGAAAGGCAAAATGACCGCATACGTAAGATTAAAAGTCGGCAGAAGGTCACAGAAATTCGAAATATCGAACAAGTACAAAATCTGCCTTAGAAATGTCAGCAACGAATTGCAAAAAATTTAAAAAAGAAGATAGAATGCGTTCCCAAAAACATTAAGAAAAAAACTTATCAGAACTTGAATACTTCTGTTAATTTGAAAACATTTTTATTCAACTTTTTCATATTTTCGTGTAAAGAGAGCAACAGATATAATATAAATATCATGATCGAAAACTTGTCAAGTGAGAAATGTCACGTACGACTTGTTACAAGAAAAATGTCACGTACAAGATGTCACGTGTGAAAAGCCAATTGAGGAATGTCACGTGCGACTTTGATTCAAATTTAATTAAAATTTGGTTAAATCAAAACCATTCTAAAAAGGCATCAGTGCACAACTTTGTAAAATTAGTCAAATTGAAATCTTGCTGAAATTGATGCTTTAATCATGGCACTATGTGTGCAAAAGTCGAAATTGCGCCAAAAATTATATCTAAATGAGCAAGCATCACAAAGCTTGGTGTAGAGAACCCTGTTGGTAAAATAATCATTTAAAAAAATTGCAATATCTAACCCCCACCCCTTTTTCGAAAAGAAAAATTTAAAAAATCACATTTTCTTTGTAAAAATTGTAATTGGGCTTATAGTGCATTGGTCGCAAGAACAGCCTCGGTAAATTTTAAACAAGCTTGTTTATTTACAAATTTGTAAAAAAAAAAACAAAAAAAAAACAGCAAGAATAAAAATTTTATGACACGAGAAATGTCACGTGCAACATTTCATATACATATACCAATCATTTTTGGGTAAAATTAAAACTACTTAGCGAGCGCATCAATAAAATATTGTTTCAACTTCCGCTGAAATCAGCATTTTAATCTTTGAGCCCCAAAACTACTTCTGTTTTTGTCATACGCGAATGTCTTGGTTTTTTGCAATTAACATGAAAACGAAAAATTTCCCAAAAGCAAACTTAATATGAATTATTGGGCTAACTTAGAGCTACAAGTAACGCATATTGTCAAAATACAAATCCTCTTTAGTTTGACTTTTTCACCTAAAAAGATCATAATGGGAAAAGCGTCACGTGCGACTGTGGTATAAAATCCATTTTAAATAGACTTTAGTCCACAATACGCCAAAACTAGTCAGTGTTTCGCTTAAATCTGTGTTTTAATCCCTTAGCGCAAAAAAAACTTCTCTTTCTGTCACATGCGAATGCCTTAGTTTACTGCAATTATCATCAAAATTAAAATTTGCTCAAAATCAAACTTAGCATGAACTATAGGGCTAATTTAGAGCTACAAGTAACACTTATTGTCAAAATACAAGTCCCTCTTCATATCATAATGGGAAAAGCGTCACGTGCGACTGTGGTAAGAATATCCATTTTAAATAGAAATTGGTGCCTGCCGAATGCCTGGTTATTTTCAATTCATTTGAAAAAGCAAACTTAGCATGAATTATAGGCCTTATTTACAGCTACAACTTAAGCTTATGGTCAAAATAATAATATATTTTTATTATCCTTTTTTTTTACCTAAAAATATCATAATGAAAAGAATTTCACGTGCAATATGTCACGTGCGACTGTGAAATCAAATCCATTTGAAAGAGACTTCAACGAACAGCATTCTAAAATTAGTCAAGTATTAGCTGACATCAGCGTTTTAGTCTTTGGCCACAAAAATAGCTCCAGTTCTTGTCACATGCGAATGCCTTGAGTTTTGGCAATCATCTTCAAAATACTGCTCAAAATTAAGAGCTTAGCATGAATTATGGGGCTAATTTAGTACTATGATTACTGATTATCATCAAAATAAAAATCTGTTTTATTTTAACTTTTTTCATCTTAAATGTATGCGACGGTCACGTTCGACATCATGGGAATGCCCATATTTGGAAAATTCAAAATAACATATTTGCTTAATTTAGTTCTTTGCATTGCATATTTAAAGGCGAAAGTCGTCAATTGAAGCAGTAAAATAATAATTTTTAATGCCCTGCCCTTAAATCGGCCGAAAGCTTTTGATCGCTCAATACTCGCTTGCCTCTCAGCATTAAGAACGAAATTTTATGCAATATAGACTCTCAAAAATCCATTGGGATTTTTTTTAATGTTGGTACAATATTCCTATGAATTTGAAACGTGCGGAAATTCAGACATTTAAAAATATTTATTTTGAAAACAAAATTTCTCTTGTTGATTAAGGCAACTCATCAGAAGACTTCAACCGTAAACTAAAAATGTTTTTTAAGCACCAATCGATGACTTTAATTATATTAAAATGTTGCAATGACATACATTATTAAGTTTTATTAAAACTTCGTTAAAAGAGCTTATTCAAAAAAAGTATATAATTCCAAAAAAAAAAAATGTAAAATATTCTTCTAAAATGCTAGAGTTACAAGCACAAAACTTTCACATCTGATGTGCACTATTCATTTAAAAACTTTAATATTTATTCATTTAATCACTGTATAATTTTCAAAATTAATTTTTCCTTTAATTTTTTTTTCTCTTTTCATTCGCGGCATTCGGTATTTGATGCAAATAGTCTTACGTATGTTAGTATAAATGCGAAATTTCGTGGCTACGATATTTTGCATTTACACTTAAGTAAGACCATTTGCATCAAACATCGAATAAAGCTATTGATATCCCTATTTTAGATTGCAGAAATTTTGCTGACTTTCAAACATTCTTCTGAAAAAATGGTATTAAATATTTTTATATTTTCCCGTTTATTTGATTAAATTTTTAACTGCACAAAGGAAATTGACTTTCAGCGAAAGTTAAATTAAAATTTATGCTTTCACAAAAATGAAAACTTTATTTTCATTAAAAAAAAAATTGCACAAATAAAAGAAAATAGTATTCAAAAGTGCAGCAGCAGTTACGTTAACACCAAAACAAAAGGAACAATAAAATAAAAACGAAAAAAAAATTATTATTAAAAGTTTTGCTTTGCTTTATTAGTTAAAGAAAAGTAATAAAATGGTTTTAATAAAAATTAATTTATTCCATTGTGCCATCGATTTCAATTCAGTTTTTAATTGTGTTACAACTAAAACAGAGAAATTTAGGGAAATGTTGGACTGAATAATATATTAAATATTAAGACCATTAAAATTTCATTAGCAAAAACAAACCTTAATATTTACTGGCTAATATCTTAAATAATAATAATTGTTATCTTCAGCTGCATAAACAGATATCGCCAACTAAAATCTAAAAGGCCGCAGCTAACAAAAAATTCAATATATAATTTTTTGATTGATAATGATGTAAGTAACGAAACTAGTCTTTTCTTAAAACTCTAAATGAATACGTTAAACAATAATGATTTTATTAATTCAATTCAAAAGGCTATCACTATATCGCCAACAAATGCGTAAGCCAAAAAGCAGTAACTACACTTTTAAATAAAAAAAGAGAGATGTTTTAGGACACCCGGTTATAGCTATGCTGCTGTGTTAAATAACAATTTAATAAAATTATACGAGTATTCTATTTATTTCCCAATAATTTATTTTCTAGCGACTGTGTTCTCTGGTTTGTGCTCATGTGCAAAACCAACACAATAACATATTGAGCAATCCTTCTCATTGCGTTTGTTTTGTTTTTGTTTCACTCACTTCAAAGAACGAAACAAAACAAAATCAAACAATTTGTTGCGTTTATTTTCGTACTCTGGTTTTAAGAACAAAGAAATCAAAACAAAAATAAATTTATAGCTGTAATAGTGTAGATTATTTTTGTTTAGGAAAATCACGTCCTAGCTCCTGTGTCGTGACATAAAGAGCATAGCTATAAAAATTTAAAGCAAACTTGTCATCCATGTTAGGTTTGGCTAGGTTAGGTAGGGGTGGCAGTCAGAAACCCGGACTCACTTAGACCGTTTTGGTCCATAGTGATACAACGGAGACTCTGCTTATGCGGAGTCTCCACCGTCGAACCAACCAGAGCTCAATACGCTACTAATACGTTCCTGTTCAACACTAGCAACTTCAGAAAGTTCCCTGAATCCAAGAACGCCCATTGTGGCCATTCGCTTTCTTTCAAGTCCAAACCAGTGACACAGAAAATATTCCACACTTTCCTCTTCATCGATAGTCTGGCAGATGCGGCAAAAATCATTGTGTTCGACCTTTAACCTTTTTACATGCCTATCTATGAGACAGTGTCCTGTTAGAACGGACACTAGAATAGATATTTGTTTCCTATTCTTCAAAATTAAAGAAGTCGTATTCTTCCTATTTAGATATATCTATAAATGCCTTGAACACGCAATCATTTCTTGTGACCCACCTTCTATTTGTTTCATGCTCTGTCTTGCGCCTGAGTCTGAGTTTGCAAGAGAGTAGGGGTAAGCCCACACATTCCAAATCCAATGGAACTTATAAGGTTGTCACAGTTCTAGCAAGTGCATCAGCCCTTGGCCACCTGAAAGCCTCTATGCCCCGGGATTCAGAAGATCCTAATATCAAACTGATCAGCCATCTTATTTAGAGATGATGGGCAGTCGAGGGCTGTTGTTGTTCTTAGAAGCGGGGATTCTCGACTATCAGTGTATATGTTAATCAAAGTCTTTGAAGTGACATTTACTTTCAACAAATCCGCAACTTCTTTAATAGCAAGGATCTCTGCCAGGAAGACACTGCAGTGATCCGGAATTCGTTTTGTAATACGAAGACCTAAACCCCTAAAAAAAATTCATAACCCGCACCTTCTTGTGTTTTCTTCTGTCTGGAGTTCCATTTATCCACAATTCTGCGGATGGCATGCAGGATGCTCTATACATGAGAAATGGACATACTATTGCAGTATAAATTCAATGAACGATCTTTGGGGTCATAACCCAGTTTTTCCCAATGGATTTTTTGCATAGCTAAAGTGAAACTGTTGCTTTTTTCACTCTCTCTAGAATATTAGTTTTGAGACTCAGCCTTGAATCAAGAATATCATAAGATATGTTGCAGTGTTGGACACTTTTATCTCCGTATTATTAAGAGTGATAGGTTGGAAAACAGGTATCTAAAACTTCCTGGAGAAGAGGTCGAGTTCCATTTTATTAGGATTAACGGAGAGCCGGCGTTTTTCCGCCCATCTTGTTAAATGTGAAAGGCCATCCTGTAGGACATCCCTTATAGAAGTGAGGAATTTTCGTCTTACAGCTCTTGCCACATCATCAGCATAAGCCGCAATTTTGCACCCCAACGATTCTAGAGAAAGCATTTAGAACTAGATTCCAGAACAGTGGCGAAAAAACCCCCTCCCTGTGGTGTACCCCTATTTACAAAGCGGGTCTGCATAGGAGCTTTTAGTTATCTAGTTATTCGAAGTTATCCTGCCGTTAGTTAACAGATTCTGAATCCACTTATATAAACCTGCATTAACCCCAAATGCGACAATGCGTCAATTATCGCATATGTAGAAATGTTATTAAAATGTTATTATACGAAGGCCTCAAAGGTATATTCACCCACAGAGAGTGATTTCTCTATTGTGCTAATCAGCTCGCGTAGAGCCGATTCGGTTGGCTTTCCTCTTTAGTATGCATGCAAATGGGAGGAAAGTAGCTTACCATTGATGGTTTTGCTAATATAATGAACAACCAGCCTTTCTAATGTTTTCAGAAGCAAGGATGAAGACTTATTGGTCTGAAGTCGTTCGGTGTGATGTGAGAGCTTTTGCCAGCTTTGGGAATGAAAACCACTCTCGTTTCTCTCCACTTATGGCTATGAGATTTGATACTTTCCATATCTCGGCCGGTATGATACCGTCGGGTCCTGGAGACTTATAAGGTTTGAAGCTTCTCAGAGCACAATTTAAGGTCTGCATATTGACAATGATAGATATATTTTCCTTAGGTATTGGGTAAAGAACAGATGCCTGAATCTCAGACATTGAGTTACCCGGAAAATGGGTGTCCATCAGGGCTCTTAACGACTCCTCGCTGGATATAGTCCACGTCCCATTTGGGATTCTTCAAATACTCTTATCTGCTTTTTATATTATTTTAATTTACCTTTATAAGCTATCCAGTGCAGTTCATTTCTGGATGATTTAGCCTTATTGAAGACTTTTCTGCATGTACAACTACATAATTGTAACTCTCTGTACCACCAAGGCGGTTTCTTCTTCCCCCTTAGCCTAGAGGACAGGATGATTCCCTTGCATTTTTAAAGGTAGTAGTGATGTTATCAACCTCACAATCTAAATCTGAAATTTCTGGAAGTGATGAGTTTCAATCAATCCTAATTGTTAAAAAAAAATAGACCTATACAGACGCCAATTAGTCTGCCCGATATTTGTCATCCCTGTCATCCGCGTTACTTTCTAATAAAACCGATACCAGCATACCGATCTTACTGATTTGCTTAGAGCATGCTAAGGATGGGGTGTAGAAGCAACAATAGGCTGTTGCATAGAAGCAACATTTACTTCAAGATATCTTGATAGCCGAAATAGTCGGAATTTTAAAAATTTATTGCGAGTATAGTATTGATGTTAATAAAAAAAATAGTATTACAAAAGAGAAACAATGATAGATAATAATATTCGGGATTCTACAAGTGAGCATGGCTCCTCTCAAAGAGAAAAAAATATCTACAGTGAAAAATTTTAAACACTGCATAAGTATTTAGGTTAATAATAACAATTGCATTCTACAAAATAGTGAAGGGCATGGTCCTTTTATAATAATATATTTTCTTTTCATCACAAACCGGAAAAAGGGGGAGTGAGGCACACAGGACTAATACTAACATACACATAAAACATACATTCACAAATATCATGATTTAACTTGCGTACATAGAAACGATATAACAAAGAAATATTAACACACTGAAATTATATTCTTTATTAATTTATATTAGAAAGATGTGAATGGAACTTTATCGAACATTGGTATGTATTGTCTGTCTAAAAACTTTGCAATTCTAAGGAGTTCTTATCCTTTTTGTTGGCTTTGGATCGGTTTGCTTGTGCCAACATGTTTTTCGATTCTACGCACATACAAGGATGTGAACATTTTATTATTAATGCTTGGTTGTCTATGAGTTGTTATGTAAAAAAAAATTGTAATAAATAAACAGTAAATAATATTACTAAAGGCATTTTTCCTTGGTTTATTTATGTACAGTGGAATCTCCATTAACGGACACCCCCTATAGGCGGACACCCCCTTTAGACGGACAATTTTAACAGATCCCGGCAGCGCTCCATTTAAATGTTTAGTTTTCTCTTGACCGGACAGTCCCCTTGTACGGACACATTTCAATGGTCCCTTCGGTGTCCGCTCAAGAGAGATTCCACCCCACTATTAAGTAATTCCACCCCACTATTAATGACAATAGGAAGGATAAGATAAAAAGTAAATATGTATTACTAAGTAAGTAAAGGAAAGAAACATGTGAAAAAGAATACAAACTAAAGATTATATAAAAAATATAAATTTTTTTTGGGCTTAGTCAGTCTATAAGAAGTTTCAATAACTTTTCAGTTTATTGATTTTTTTTTTATTTTTTTTTAATTTCTGCTTAAATGAATTTGTATTAAATAACAGCTATGATTATGGAAACAAAAAATATTTTGTTAAGACAAAGTTTTTATTTATCAAAAAAAAATATTTATTAAAGAACAGAAATACTCGTAAATACACAAAGAAAAAAATAACAATGTAAAATCAACATGCAAAAAGTTTGATTCAAATTCATTCAAATCACATTTAGTTGTGTGAGTTGTTTTTGTATTGTTATTGTTTTTTTATGTTTGTAAACAGTCGACAAGCTGCTGCTGGCTGGTAGGTAGTGTACTAGACTTGCAGTGGCAGGATCGCAGGTTCGAATCCTGGAGTCAAGTGAAAGTATTTTGTTCTTTTTTTTTAACTAAAACTTTTTAAATAAATTTTATGTTAAATGATCAATGAAATAATGTTGAATTAAAATTTTATTCGTGATGGTACCATATTTAGTGTGTATCTTAAGAATATTTAAAGTTGTTGTGGCTGCAGGGGAAATCACGTTGACTATCACACGATGAGTTCCGAGTTCAAATCTTGGCCGGGGAAGCCAATTTATATACAAACATTTTTCTGATGTCTATATCAACCACACGTAAGTTAAATAATTAATAAAATACAATTACTACATTAAATTAAATACACGTTGTTCCAACTTGAAATAAATTTGATTCAACATGATTCTTCATTTTGATTTGAACAGTACGTAAATGTTAAATCAATGTGAAATAAAGTTATTTTAAAAGGAAAAATTTTCTTTGACAATAATCATAAATCATGTTCGATTAACGTGAAACACATATGAAGCAAAATCATTGCCGAAAAAGATTAGATTAACCTTGTTTAAGTAGATTTTAAGTTGAAATTTTTCTGTGTGTAGTTTAAAATTTTACCAATTACTAGTAAAGTCTACAATTTTTAGCCGATTTTCATAATATTTGGGTAATTTTTTTCTTAAAACATTTGCTTATATGACAATGGTCAAAATTTCAATATTTTGCAGTTTCCAATTTTTTATCAGCTATTAGAGAATAAAAATTAAAATTACGAACAACTAAGAAAGCATTATTTTTTTAGCTTATTATTACATTAGGATGATTTGAAATAAATTTTGTTAGTGAACCGACGGAGCACACTGTCACGAAAGGCGGCCGAAAATGAAAAAAATAAGTTTTGGATTAATAACGAACAAATTACTTTGTTGCATGTGCAATATTCTAATTAAGTAAAATAAAAAATAATTAAAAAAACAAATACTTTTTAAAGAGTTTTGATGATTCGACGTCATTAGTTTTAGGCCAGTATTCAACTATTTGAAAATGTGGTACGGGCACATTCAAACTTTAACAGTTTAATTAAAAAAATTTTTAGATACTGCGCTACAACTTCCAATAAAACATAAGGGGAATACGGTTATAATATGGCTACAATATATTTATTCTATACTTTGTAACTCATATGCTAAGTGTCATTGCTTATAATGTAAATGGAAAGAAGTTTTTCTTTCTGTTAATGAAAAAAGTACGAGTTAAGTGGTCTATAGAAAATGTATATAAAAAGTTATTTTTCGTACTTTCACATTATATTTCAGCAAGTAAGTAGCTTGAAAATATTTTGTATTCTTGTCCACCTATCCTCCACCCCACCCCCAAAAAAAATTCATTTTACAATATTTTTAAGTTAGAATTTCTTTATTTTCAGTATATTATTTAATTCCAGGACATTTGGGAAGGACACTGGTCCTTGAAATTTAAATCGTGATTTATATTATATATTGTGTTTAGTTAAACATTTAACTCACTATAAGTGCAGACAATTTGTTTTGCTTCTTTTTACTTTTTTGAAAAAGAACATTTTTGAGATATGCGTATCCTATCTCTGAATTGAACGAAATTTTTACGAAGCATTGAATATGTTAAAATAAGTTTTTTTACACAATTTTATTGAGCTGTAATTTTTTTTTCTTTTATGGTAATTTTCTATATCAGGATATATGGGAAGGACACGAATCCTTGGAACGTAAATTGCTCAAATTTTATGTATGATTATATTTTACCAATTAAATCATGTGTGCCAAAATATTATTTCTTTAAGATAACTCCTTCTATTTTTTGCCGCTGGTTATATGAACCCACGACACTGTGCGTCGTATGTACGTTGGCAAAAACCTAGTAAAATGCTCGTATCACCTAATTTACTTAAATACTCCACTGTTATTAGCGCTAGGTTTACAGATTTTAAGTATGTTTAATAGAACTTTTTAGAGAATTGGGTGGTATAACTTTTTTTTTGATATTAGCACCAGACGTAGGTACCCTACACTCGGAAGTCAAGACTTTTACACAACTTCGCTACATGAAAATTTGGGACATATTAAAAATTTTTGCAACTGATTATTGTAAATAATAAAATATAAGAAGGCAATTTTTGAAATTTTTGAAGTAAACATTTTTTCGGTGTTATAAAACAAAAACGCCCATATGCCATTTTCGTTCTTTATACACATTAATGTCCTGCACAAGACCATTTATAAGAACCTTCAAGACATAAGAGATTTTTCAAATGCTTTACTACAGCGAAATATTCTAAAACAAACGCTAAACAACACTGTTGGCCAGACTAACAACTGAAACAAATGTCTTGCCAACAGTGTTATTTAGCGTTTGTTTTAGAATATTTCGCTGTAGTAAAGCATTTGAAAAATCTCTCATGTCTTGAAAGTTTTTATAAATGGTCTTGTGCAGGACTTTAGTAAACATAGCTAATATAAGTTTTAGATATTCACAATTCGGTCACTCGAAAGAGATTCTTAAGAAAGTAATCTGCTGTATAAACAATTTAATAATTTTGTGTGCCCTACACTGATACCCTGTCCAACTGGCAGGAAAGACGTTTTAAAAATAAATAAGAAATGTAGTCATTTTATTACTGATTTTTAAAAATTTATACTAGCATAGATATAATTTTTAGTGGTAGTTTCTTTTCATGAGTCATCATTTTGTTGGAAGCGCCTAAACTAGTTATTAATGCATCAGATGCTACGAGAAATCTGTTAAGGAGCGGACAAACTTATTCCAGATTTTTTAAAAAGGCTTTGAATTGTCTCTGCTTTTTCCAAAAAGTTTTTGTATTTTTCTTTTAAAAGATTTCGCAAACTACTCGTTTTGTTAAGAAAAGCAACAATGCCACACAATGAAAAATATCGAAAATGACAAACGTTGGTACTAGTACACACTATTGCGATGTCACAAAAGGCCAAACTGTGTACACGGCATAACGTGTGTATGACAGAAACACAACAAGGACTTGAAAACAAATTGCAACATGCAATAACTAAACAGCTTTTATTGGCAGGATAACCCAAGGATATGAAAACAAAAAAGGAGAACAAACACGAGAAACCAAACAAGAAATAATGCTCAGGCATAAGGGCGGCTGTGCATTACAGTGCACACACACACCCACACTAACATATTTATTACCACACATACACATTCAGTTGAAAACATTTACTAATTAAGAAACCAAAAGAGGCTTAAATGCTTTAAAATGAAACAATTCCAGAACATATAGGTTCAGCTCAATACATTCAAAAATACTATTATAAAAGTATAATAAAACTGAGTTAGGTGACAATAATGAAGTTAATAATTATTTCCATAATAATTAAGTTGCTTAGGCATCGTATACTCTGAAGTTAAATTTGTGCTGGTTTCTGTTTATGGGCAACTTGCTCCTCCTTGCCCTGTTCGTTTGACTGCTTCGACTTGGTGAACTTATGTTGATTGCAGATTTGTTTGGTTTCCGTATGCATGCAGCAGCACAATGAAAGTTTATAGCAATAAGTTTTCAGGCTAAAAATAAGGCACAATGCTTAGTGTATTCCCCTAAGGACTAGTTTAATTGTGTTCAGGGCTGCATGTGTTTTGCTTGTAAGCTTTTGTGCTTTAATTTCTGGTGCTTGACTCTATTTGAATTAAAATTGCAACTGATTTGAATGGTAATGCGAGTGATTTTTAAGCAAGTGCCAATGACTCGCTGCGAAAATTAAAAGTAATTAAAAATTCAGCGAAATATTTAATGGATTTTCAGCACATTGGTATGTGCAGTGTTTTCTCCGAAATCATAATTTATTTAAGTATAAGGGATTTACTGACTGTCTCTCTCTATCTATTTTTTTATCGTTCTTGTTCAGCACTGAATATGGAGGCTTTATAAATATTTTAGTTATTTTTTTCTCAATTAATTCAAATGACGAATTTTTTAAGACAAAAAACCTAAAAATGCACTTTGGAAAAATAAATACATATAATATTCATATCTGAGAAAGCCAAATTAATTAAACAACTAACTTTATTTTGAAATTAATCTATTGTGTAGAATTTACACAGAAAAAAAGTACCAATGTAAAATCAACATGCAAAAACATGTTGATTCTAAATTATATGAAATGTATTCGCAACAATATGTTGTGTAAGTGTTTATTTGCTTTGGTCATAGCCCAATGGACTAATGTGCTCAGCTATGTGAGCTGTTCTTGTTTTGTTGTTGTTTGTTTTGATGTTCGTTAATAGCCGATAAACCTAATTCGTATTACCAGGTTATTGGTTATTGGTTAATAGAAAGCGTTTAAGTCCTACACCAAGCCAAACTATCTTCGTAGCTTGAATTTTTTTGACTTTAATTTGAATTCCAAACAAATTTTATGTTAAAATTTTGAAATAAAATGACTACATTAAATTAAATTCATTTTGTTTCAACTTGAAATAGCATGGATTTAACATGATGCTTTATTTTGATTTAACAGTACTGGAATGTTAAATAAATATGAAAAAAAAAATTATTCAAAAAGAAAAATTTTCAGTTTAACATTTGTTAACGCACTAATAATCCCAAATTATTATTTTACTTATTTAGTAAAACATTTTTTTTTATTAAAAATACATTAAAATTTATTATTGATTAAAGGTTATTGTAAATCATGTTGAATTAACATGAAACAGATATGAAGTAAAATCATTACCGAAACATTTTAGTTTAACATTGTTTTCGTAGATTTTAATATGAAATTTGTATGCATTATTTTATTTTACATATTAAGAGAATGTTTAAATTATTCTTAAAATATGCAATCCAACTAAAATTTTTGTAATCAATGATGGATAAAGTTTCCCAGTTATACCTTGATTGTAAAGGAATAAACAGATTTATTTGCTAGTAAAATTTTGCTTGCAATTTTATTATTTTTATTGTTTATTCCTTCCTCACATCCATTATATGTTAATTTTCATATGAAATGCAAGGATAATAGAAGGAGTGAACTTTGAAATATAATAAAAAAAATCATATTAATCAACACTATATTAACAGAAGAGTTCAAAGGCTGTAAAAAATTTGTTTGCACGTGAAATATAAAACTATTGCAAATATATTTGATGTGCTGGTCAGAACAACTTGAGTATTCAATTGCCATTAAACATTTTCTAATTCCATAAAATAAAATCTACTGCGATTTTAAAATTTTATTTTCTAAAACAACATAAAAATATACTTATAATCAGATTATTTAAATTTTTTTTTATACTATAAAAACAGGTATAAATTATATGGGCATTTCCACAGGAATGTCAACTTTTTTTTAGCGTGCGACACCAAGCAAATACATATGTTTGTTTTTTTTTCAAAGAAAACGAAAATTTTTTTTTACTTATTTATATATTTTTGGAAGCCATCAGCAGTTCTACGTTAGGTAAAATTTTAAGAAAAATCGAGTCACGTTGTTCAAAAATGCAAGGTTAATTGCTTGCTGTCGCACGCGACAAAAAAGTGGAATTTCTCGGAGAAATGCCCATATGATATATACATATGTTGCACTGCGGTAACACACAGAACATATTCTTTTAAGATTACTGTAAATCATGTTGAATTAACATGAAATACATGTAAAGCAAAATTATTGCTGAAAAATATTTTTTGTTTGTTTTCCTTTTCTTTTTTCATGCAATCGGATACTAACTACAACAAGCTTTTAAAATGGAAATGAAAGAGATAGAGAGAGAGAGAGAGAGTTCTACGAATCTCTTTTTTCAGAAGGGATAAAAATCTCGAGTAATGATGGGCAGGCCGTATAGAGCTCAAAGAAGTATACGCTAAAAAATTAAATGATTTTTTTATAAAAAAAAAAAAAAATTGTGTGTTTGATTCAAAAAGTCACGGAATTATTGACTTGCGCTCGTATATATATTTTCCACTGCAAATAGAATACGTGAATTATTTCGATTCATTGTAACACAACTTGTTTAGTTTTCATATAAATTCTAATATCACGTTCTTTATATCTTTTATATAGTTATTCCTGTCGTTCTTTAGTGGAACATAGGGCTATAATCAATAAGTTCCATTGGATTCTGTTTAGAGCTAGTAATTTTAGTTTAGTTCCAGATCTTCGGCCTTTTTGCCATTTCGATATCGAGTTGCCTTCTCCAGGTACGGGCTGGCCTTCCTTCCTCTTCTACGGCTGTCTTTGTGGCTTCAAATCAAGCACGAATCATATTAGATCTTCCTGTGGTTTTCACAGTATGTGACTAACCCATTTCCAATTGCACCTGAAGATTTTTGATGCTATGGGAGGTTGTCCTGCCGTAGGCCACCGAATTTTGTTGGAGATAGTTGATGGCCAAAATATCTTGATAATTCCATGTTTCACATCTAATTTGGTTTTCCTTGATATGTGGGGTTCCACATGGGGTTCAAGGCTCCATATATTCGCTTAGCGTAGTTTATGCGGTGAGCAATATCAGTACTAGACCCCTCTTTACTATCAATAATACTTCCTAAGAGAAGGTACTCTCTTCTTTCATTGGTGGTCCTTTAATAATGAATTCTTGGTTGTAACTTGCATTCAGCCGCATTTACTTGTTATTTCTAATGTTAATTTTAAGACGATCTTTGGTTCAAAATATTTCTGTGGCCTGTGCAACTTTTATATTTCAGTGTATTGTAAAGGTCACGAAGATAAATAATTACAAATAAGTTTCATGTTATTGAGAACATAATGCATTATAATTCTTTGTGCATTACTGAGATTTACATTTAAATTTTCTATTCCTTAAAATGAAAGGATTATGAATAGTTGATAATCGTAAATGCTTCTAGACCAGAGATTTTAAAGCAAAGCAAATAAACAATAAATAAAGAAATAATCCACCTTATTGTGAATGGCATCGTCAACGTCACATCAACACGACAGTAAATATTGTCACTTATCTGCTCTGTATCTTATTGACAATCTCTTGCTAATCTCTAAGGTTTTTTTATTAATTAATGTAGCGTGTTAATAGTAGTCAATTCTTATCGACAAAGAGTAGACAAGTGACAGTTTTTGTTGTCGTCTTAATGTGACGACGACAACGCCATTCAGAATAAGGGGGAGTAAAATTTTTTTTAAATTCTCTTTTCATATTAATATTAAATTTTTATTGCTTAAATTACTAAAAGATTATTACCTTAAGAATTTATACAAATACAAGAAATTTAATTTACTCCTGCTAGTACTTGGCAATCGTAAGTAAAAATGATAACAATATTTCAAATTTATTACTTTTATGGAAATTTTACAGCTTTAAGCAGATTTTCTTAAGCAATAAACATTTATTTGTTTTAATATAATACAAGTATAGAATGCGATAATATGTACACCAAGTGTACTAAAAAAAATACTCGTATAAACTTATATTTTCACGTTACAGTTTATGTTAATGTGTAGATTAGGGGGGAAAAATAAAACGCAGCCATAAAGACACGAAACATATTTTTTAAATTTAAACAGCGCTAAGAAGCGCATTTGCATATGCTTTTATTTCTGCTTTAATGGTCCAGAAGCATATTCAATTTTAATATATAAAATTTGAAACAAAAAAACAAAATTTCAATTCATTGTAATCAGGCACAATTAGTCATTCAATTGTGCTTGATTGTAAACAATTGAAACAGATTTTTATTGATATAAGATACTCATGCAGAATAATAATAATAATAAAAATATGAAAAAGTGCGCTCGTGATGCACTTTGAATACCCCCAAAAAATGCACAACAAATGCAAGAAATTAAAATTTTATTCCACAACATTTTGTATGACAAACTAAAATGCAAAATAAAAATTTATTAATATTATTACAAAAATATGCATGAACAAACCTAATACAAATGTTTGCCAAAAAAAAAAATCCCGACAATATTACTTCTTTGGCAAAAAGTACAAAGTGCTTAAATCGAAATAAGATGATTTTGTGTTAATGACACCTCTGTAATCTTGATACTTGACAGTAGTCCTGGGCAAAATCTCAATTATTTTGTTTAACTTTTGAGGAAGTTATAGTGCAGTAACTGGCTGCTTATATTTTTTCGACTTGTAATCTCATAAGGAATAACAGCTTAAGGCAGCTTATACTTTTATATATTTTAAATTAAATGTATCACTTATATTCTGTAGAACAATATTTTCTTTAAAAAAATTAAATTAACAAAGAGTTTTAATATTTAACTGCTAAAGAAATAAATTTATGAAAATAGACTTGAATGTGTTTAAAAGTGTTCTCCTACAAAACAGTAAAATATGACTTAAGCACTTTTTATTTATTGCCACAGACTTAATGAGTATAAATACATCAGCACACAAATATACAAGACGATGTAAAGGAAGCAAACATTCAAAGCATAATAACAAATATTGAGTTCTACCTTCTACTTCTTTAGAAACATACAACCACACAAACACATTATCCAATGCAGATGAAATACACGAACATAAATAACTATAATGTTATTTATTTTATTTATTATTATTACTTACAGAATACAATTATTGTAACTAATATGAATAGAAAGGAGTACTAGCTGCTGTGGCTTTCGAGCTATAATGTATATAACATTTCTGCTTACTTAGAAGCATACAAACACACCAGTACATAAGCTAATGCAGACGAGACCCACAAACGATTATAATACGGCCTATTCTACATATCACGACGTGTCAAATTGCCATGACTTCAAAAAATTTATAAAATATAAAATATTGCTTTTATAAATTGCACACTTTAAAGCGTTGAAAGTTGAAATAAATTATTCTATTAAAAATGACAAAAATTTAAATACTAATAAAACCCACTTAAATCCAACTATATTAATAGTTTCTTTTTGAAATCATATTTTTTTAAAATGCCCTGATTCTAAGAAAATACTCAAATGATGTTCTTTTGTCAACGCACATACACATAGACTAACGTAATTAATTGTAATACAAGATAATGACGTGAGCGAAGGCTAGCATTTGAAAAGCTATTGAATGTCCTTAAAGTTCTATAAAATCTTAGCTATTCTTCTAGAAGCTTTATGTTGAGCACAAAAAGGGCGACGCATTTGCTAAACGAAGCAGAAAACGGAACAGTTCAGTTAAGTAGAGTCAGTTTATTTAAATCGAGTTTTGTATAAATAATAGTGAAGTTAACATCGTGATATTTCAGCAGTGAATTAATTCAACATTGTGTGTTTAAAACCTCTAAGTAATAGTGTTGAGTTAATAAAGTGTCTTATTTGGTAAGAATTGTAGAATATTTTTGTCCACTATATTTTCTTCAAACAAAATCTGATTAAAAGTGTTTCAAAAATAAGCGGCGACATTTATCCATGACGTTCAATTAAAATTTTTTGAACGCTGATGATGAAGGTGTAGTGGCCTTCGAAAACAGCTAGTGTTGTTCTGTTCTACTACTTGTTTGTCAGAATATTTACAACTAACTTGATGTTATTTGTTCATTAATAATTATCACATGTAATTTGGCTTAAAAAGCGTTACGAACAGTAGCCTAATTCAATTCATAAGAATTTAAGAAACAAATACAGTCTATTAATCAATATGTTTTTCTAAAGAAGAGAAGAAAAATTAACCTAGAGTTTTTTTGCTGGGGGAAATGCCGACATTTTTCTATTCAGCCGCGCAATTCATCATTTAGGAGCCTTGAGCTGGATCTTAAAAAAATTTTAATACACAATAAGCTTGTTTTATATGATTCGTGTTTGGACTTTAATTAAGATTTTTGTCACTTTTTTGAATTTTTTTTTTAACAAGGACACTTTTTAGCTAAACATATACTTCCTCTGATTTTGATAAAACATGGCCAAACCCAAATTCAAATTCAATAAATATACAAAGTTTAAGGAAGCTCGAGCTTTTTTTTTACGCTATATGATATTTTTTAATTTCAGGATATATGGAAAGGATATGAATACTTGCAGCGAAATTTTTGAAATTTTATATCTAATTTCATTTTGTTAATTTAAAGTATGTGTGCTTAAGTGCTTAACTCTTTCTATTATTGGCCGCTCATTATGTGAGAACGCGACACTGTGCGCAGCCCGATTTAAACTTTTTACTCATTTAATTAATATTAAGGTGAATTTATGCAATTTCAATTAAAACTTTAGCCTGCTATAAAATTTGGCACTTCTAATTGAACATTGTCATATATAATAATTTTAGAGTATGGTGGCAGTTTTCGTAGCGGCGCTTACGCCTTTATCAGCGTAGTACTTCAGCTGTTTTGATTTTATTAACAAAACAAAAAACAGCTGTTCTAGCATTGGAAACAGTGAAACTTCTCAGGCTGCAATGATTTTTTGGGTTGCTTGTATATAAAATTTCAAATTCAAATAATTTGTTACTAAGGTATTGCAGAATGCAGCATGCATATATACTAAACTGGCTACATCTGCAATATTTCCACCAGCAGTTTGCAATGGAGGTAATTTATATGCCGAGTGTAGTGTTCATATTCCATACCTTCTGGCAGTATTTACGTAAAAGCATATTGATGGAAGGTGGATTTTAAAACCTAAAATAAACATGACAAAACCCAGTTCGTGTTCGTATTGAAATTTGTATGCATCCACACACACTCGTTTGTACATTTTATACTCATAATTGAAATATTCTAGTCATAAAAACAAAAAAGAAACTTACTTACATACACACAGCCATTTGGGGCAGAATTTTCCTCCTTCCTCCTTTTTCTGCAAATAATTTATACTTATTTGTTCTTTTTCCGGTTAATGGGAAAGTGGAAATCTACTCTCATGTCTTTCTGTTCGTACGAGGGCATGAGTGTGCTTGAGCATATAAACGAACATTGAATGAATATGGTTTACAAAAAAAATTGCTTAAGTGTTTTACGGTGTAATCAATGGCAGTCAAGTTTTAAAACAAACCTTTGTTCCATTCAAACTTAAATACAATAATTAAATGTAAAAAAGAAAAAACTTTTTATAAATGGACTTTTGAAAGAATTAATATAAATGATGTTTTTATCAAAATAGCGTTCTTTGTGGTATTTAGCCATAAAAAAATATTTTTAAGCTTTAATCGCGGTAGATTTTAATATAAATAAGAGGTGGAATTGTGTAAAACTAAAAAATTAAAATGAATTAATTTACTTGCAATAGTGCCACAAAGGACAATTGGCCAGACAGAGAATAAAAATAATACGAATATAGTCATAACAAATTTTAAGTAAATTAAATTAGCCACCATTTACAGAACAATTGTTACAATTTTGACAAAATATGTTATTTGTAATTTTTTTTTTCCTTTCAACAACACCCTAAGAATTTTCCCTAGTCAGGGAAAATTTGACATTTCGGATGCACGCCACCAAAAGAAGCAGCGGCGAACATTTGCACGATGTTATATTTCCTACCTAAAAGCATCGATAATTCTTTTAAATGAATAAATAAAAAATTTCGATGTTTTCACACACACACTTCATTTATTTAAAGATACAAAGCGCCGCTTAAAGGGCCTTTAAATATTTTCATTATTGTTATTTAATCGAATTAATTTGGAATGCATCCGATTTCAATTATACAACTTATTTTAACAGCAAACTTTCATTTAAAAAACAAATGTTTTTGTTTCTACAAAAACTATTTTTAAAATGCATATACATCAGAGAACTGTATGAGTTGATTCACTTTTGCTCTACACTCACTTTTAAAATGCTTTTATTTTCTTTTTTAACATCAATATATACCATCCAGTGATGCAGGCATAAGGCACTGGTCACTAAAACTACACCAGCTTTAGCGGATGCTAATCCTAATGTAACATCAGAGCGCCCTCCTTCGTCGGCGAAGTAAAACAATCAATAAAATGGCCACTAAAAACAGCTTCAAAATTTAATACGCCTCATTCACCACCAAAGGCGCTGCAACACTGCAAATAAGCGTGCAAAAAAACAGAGTTGTAAAAGAATGAAGCTTTCGTCTATCACCACCTGTATTCTCTATCACTATCCCTGCTTCCCTATCACCCTCTCTCTTCACCACACAGGTACCACATGGGGATCGTTGTATTGGAACCAATAGAGCTGGGCTCTAAATTTCACCCTTCCTTACCAGCAGCCTGCTAACCTAACCTAACCTCTTTAACAACTGACTGTCGTTAACTCACTCTCTTTTTTATGTGTCGTTAGTAAAACTAAATAAAAATTCTTACTGTTGTTTTATTATGTTGTATAGTAATCAAATAACTCGCAAAAGCATGTTGACTAGATGAAGTCTTAAGTTAATAAAGCATGGCGTAATAATTAATAGTTTTTCTCGTATTAAAACAATTTATAAAAATAAAATGGGGCTAGCTATTCGATTTTATAATATTACATAAAACTATATTTGTTAGAAGGGGTTTTAAAAAGTTTTAAAAACAATCATACTGATTCATTGCCTTAGTGAATCATATGAATGAATAGATATTGTAAGCACATACGAGTATAAAAAACAGTCTCATTGATATGAATCATGCAATAGCATCTTTAATTTTTTTTTAACATTAAGTGCTAGCTCGATATTCATTTTAGCAAATGCTTTATTATGCCGTTTGATTCGTAATCATGCAGATCTCTGATACATACAAACATACACATGTGACAATATACTGGCGGCAAGTGAAACCACAGCAACAAAAGTTTTGGAATATTCACCACAAAAACAATATGATACTACACTTTTAGGTTTGTTTTGGTTTGTTAACTGTTTATTTTTCTTTTATTTTTTTTTTCTCTTATTTCGCTTGAGGGAAAGACACCAGCAAATTAAGAAACAACTTTGTGTGGTTTGAAAAAAGAAAAATTCAAAGGCAAAATAAAAAAAGAGTGTTAGCAACACCTTTTTGATGCGTAGTTAAATTTTAGTAACAGTGCTGCCAGTTTAAGCTTTTTGGCTTGAAATTTACTTTGTGTTTTATCAAATATATTTTAAGTGCCTGCCTTTTGGGCCAAATTTTAAATATTCAAAGTAGAGGGAGCATCAGTTTTTTTCATCCGAAAAACATTTTTTTTTGTAGATTTAACAATATTTTTTTAAAGAGAAGTAGCACTCAGGCGATGGCTACTTACTAATATTACTAGGTGTTAGCTTCTTTAGGAAAATAATAGTGATAGAGAAGATATAGAGGAAAGCTGCATTCTTTTACAGCTCTGCTTTTTGCACTTATTTTTGAATAATTTTTTTTTTTTTTTTTTTATATAAAAGAGAAGTAACACTCAGGCAATTAATGCCTACTACTACTACTAGGTGTTACCTTCTTTAGGAAAGGGATAGTGATAGAGAAGACAGGTGGTGAAGGGAGAGATAGAGGAAAGCTTCATTCTTTTACAACTCTGCTTTTTGCACTTTTTTTGATAATGCAGTGTTGCAGCGCCATCTGGTGTCAAATGAGGCGTATTAAATTTTTGAAGCTGTGTTTTGTAGCCATTTTATTGATTATTTTACTTCGCCGATGATTCTGCTACACAACGAAGGAGGGCGCTCTGATGTTACATTAGGATTAGTATCTGCTGAAGTCGGTATAGTTCAGTGACCAGTGACTATGCCTTCATCACTTGAACTTTCCTACAACAACTGATACAAAGGGACACTAATGCACATCAGAAAAATGCGTGGTGTTGTTATTCAATGACTGTTGGATACAGGGATTGAACCCAGGACCTTCGATTTTGTAGTCAACGTGCTAACTACTTCAGCCAACGCCACCCTCATAATAATAATGCAGTGTTGCAGCACCTCTGCTGTTAAAATGAGGCGTATTGAATTTTGTTTTAAGCTGTGCTTAGTAGTCTTTTTATTGGTTATTTTACTTCGCCAATTATTCTGCTAAATGACGAAGGAGGGCGCTGTGATGTTACATTAGGATTATTATCTGCTGAAGTCGGTATAGTTCAGTGACCAGTGAGACTATGCCTCCATCACTTTAACTTTCCTACAACAACTTAATGCAAAGGGACACTAATGCACATCAGCAAAATGCATGGCGTTGTTATTTAATGACTGTTGGATACAGGGGTCAAACCCAGGACCTGCGGTTTTGTAGTCGACGTGTTAACAATTTCAGCCAATGCTCTTCTCTTCTTTAGAAAATCACATTAATTAATAAAAATATTTCATGCTATAAAAATTTAAAAATACTGAACTTAAGCCCGCTTAAAAAATTATTCCTGATTATAATTAGATTTTTTTGTTTGGTGGGGAGGGGGCCCACTGAAACACATTTTTACGTTGTTTAGAAAAAAATTTCACAGAAAAATAAAAAAAGAGTTAAAGCAACACCTTTTTGTTTCTGATTTTGAATGTTAATAACAGCCTTGCCAGTAAAAGCTTTTACTTTGAAATTTATTTTGGCTTTTTTAATGATATTGAAATTTTTCCTTTTTTAGTGGGTAAATTCGGTAAGCTTAAGCAAAAAAAAACTCATAATAAAATCATGTGTTTGGTATCTCCTGATAAGTCCTAATTTACACTCAGCAAGTCTTATTGCTAAGCTGATTAGTTTTTTTTTTTTTTTTTTGAGAGAGAGACACGAGGGGAAAAGAAACGTTTATGTTCCACTCGTCACTCTCTCTCCCACAAACTAATCAGCTTAGCAATAAGACTTGCTTTGTGTAAATTATGACTAATTCGTACGTTTTGGGGACCGAAACGGATAAAAATATTATTTAAAATTTTTAAGGTAGCCTATATCTCAGGCAATAAACATAGAAAAACAATTCAAGTTGTTGTCTTTTTGTACATAAAAACCTTTCAAAGTGTGTTTTGATACTTTATCGATATTTAGTTTTGTAGAGCAGCGGTTCCCACAAAATTCCTATTTACGGACCACTTGTAAAAATTTTTTGTTGCAAACCATACTGAAGACTATGATGTATATAGATTATTAGTTTGAAATGAAAATGCAAAAAAAAAATTCTTTATAAATGTAAATCAAAATTATAAATAAGCTTCAGAATATTGTTTCTTCTTTGACATTCTTAAGCCTTGCTTCATATTCTATCAAACTAAATGAAATGACAATAAAAACAGCTGTTTTTGTTTATATGACAATAACAGTCAGTGCAACAATAATAATAATTAATAATTAGTAGTTTGTGTGTGAAGTTAAGAATCGGTTATGAACATTAAAAGAATAAGATTAAACATAAAAAATAATGAAAATAAAAACGTATATCAATATTTTATTTGATACAAATGATGCATTTCGTTGAGGTGTTGCTTAGCTACAACGATGTTAAGAAATCAAGAAATAATTTCTTTAATAAAACATATTGTGACGTTTTTACACATTAAAAACACTTTTTACGTGGACTGGAAGATTTACAAATGAATAAAAGATCTCGGTGTAGTTATTAAGCTTAAAAGTTGTACTTTGTTTACTAATTATACTTATCTAGTTAAATCAAGAACTTAAATGCACACATAACTTAAATTACTTAAATGATGCACAACTGGTTGCTACGACGTCTACTCCTCCTCTTGTATATAGATGTCTCATAAAACTGGCTGCATTGGTCTTGAAGCAATACCTCCTCTCTGTTGCTCTTTACAAAAGACTCACTCACTCACCATGCCGATGCTCACGGTTTATACAACAATAATGACTTACTAACTTTACTTTTACACACTTTTGCACGACTATCAATTGCTTTCAACCAAGATTTACTTTTTCTTGATAATAGTGAACTGAACTCTTACCAGACACCTCTTCACAATAAATAACTGAACTTTAAACTTACTATATGATAGGCTAAACTTCCAGTAGATGTGTCGACCTTTTTAAACTTCACACAAGGCTTCCAGAATGTGACAGCAACGTCTAGAGAATCTCAGTAGCATTTTCAATGCTTGTATTCAATCGCATCATTAGTTCATGCATCATTAGAGAAGCTATTTATGGTAGTTGTATTTTTTAAGCGACTGTGTGAACCAAGGAAGGGCATATGTATGTATGTATACAAATATATGTGTATTCCTTTGCCGCACTATATAAAATGAACGTATGGATAATTTTTGATGATTCTTACATCTTTGCCGTAGTTCTGAGAGTGTTAGTAAAGATATGACAGTAGTGAAAACTAAATATGGCGTCCAACAGACGCCATTTTGTACATACGAAAAACATTAAAAGTTGGCGAACTATATATTCTGTATTCTCTTATGAGTTTTTATTTCCAATAACCATTTAGGATATTGAACGCTTTTCAATTGGTTGCAAATGTTGATATTTGATATTTATTTTTACTTTTGTGTATCTTTGTATGAGTATCTTCTTAACAAGCAGAAGCTATTTCATCATTATTGTTGCTGTAGTTGTTATTTGCGTACGTGTGTGTATTTAGTTCTTTAGCTGAAAAACTCTGGATATTTCTGTTTGTTTCCCAAATATTTGTTTTTATGAAAGCATTTGCATTTAATGGGTTTGTTTGATTATTTTTGCGTAGCAATATCTTTATAACAATGTTTTACGGGCTCTTGA
Organism: Tachina lurida; assembly: GCA_944452675.1. NCBI lineage: Eukaryota > Metazoa > Arthropoda > Insecta > Diptera > Tachinidae > Tachina > Tachina lurida. The sequence continues at coordinate 111,554,539 of OX101756.1, forward strand.
AATGGATCCCTTGGATAATGGTTACGGATTCTGGTGGACCCACATTTAAGAACCGTCAATATAAAGGTTAAAAGTTGTAGATCATTTTGGTTCTTTTTTATAATATTTTTTTATTACTCGTATATAAAACTAAAGATTAAATATATTTCATATATCTTGCGCTTTCGATGTATAAGTCCACAAAGAAGAAGAACAGCAAACAAAACGAGTAGCTTTATAATTTTGTAGCTAATTGAAGTAGAAGTTATATTAAGAAAAAGGTCACAATCAAAAATAAAAAAATAAACGAGCAGGTAGGTAGTTGTTACTTTTTAACCCCCGACCAAAAAAAGGGGTGTTATAAGTTTGTAGTGTGTGTCTGTGTATCTGTGTGTCTGTCCGTGTCCACGTACAGTCCAAACGGCTGGACCGATTTTGATTTAGTTTTCTTTGTTTGAAAGGTGACTTGATCGAAATGGCTCTTAATGATGTTTGAAGAAAATCGGTCCAGCCGTTTAGAAGATGTCACATCTTTTCTAGATATGTATATCGGGGGTTTTAAAAATGTTTAATTTTTGTTATTAGAAATTTAATTGAAGTTGGAATATTTCGAAGCAAAAATGCATATGACTGAGACCACTTTCAAATTATTATATGAAATTAAATTTTTAATCTCTCTTTGTACATATGTACATATATATTTATATTTTTAGAAGCTTAAAAATAGAATCCAATTCATTTAAGTATTTTCATTGGAAATGAAAACAAACTCACGCATGTCGTTGTTTTTCTCAATATGAATTCCCAAACGAACAATTTTCTTACTTGTACATAAATAAGATGTTTAAAGGATTATTTAGTTATCTGCAAATAAACTCTAAAAACAGTATGCATATTCACACCTGTTGTTAGGGTTATAAATACAACCTCATAATGGAGTTAAGTCGTAATTTATTTAAACAAAAACATATACACAACATGGGTTTATTGTTTTTTGTGCTTATTGCACAAAATATATATTTTTGCTTGTATATTAATAACGAGTATAGCAAATAAAATAGGAAACAAATAAGATAACTTGAAAGATAAACAAAAACACATAAAAAAAAGAAATCTCTTAACAAGCATAACACAATGAAAACGACACTATTGAGAATTGCTAACGAAAGGAAAACAAAAATATACAACATAAAAATAAGGACGAAACTAGCCAGCAACAACAAATTTAAATACATGATAAAAATTTAAACAGCAACAAAACACCAGAGAAATTATTATAATATAAAATAAGTAACTTAAAGATAAAATTTAACATAGCACACAAAATATTTAGGGTTGACGACGAAAGAATTAGTTATTCTGGAAAAGGAAAATAAATGCGAGCAACAGATTTCAATACAAGTTAACTAAAACTTGGCTTAAGCCAAGATATTCAGGAAATACGATAACATAATTGAAGCTTTAATGAAACTCAGACAAGCAGCAGTTAAGAGTATAATGTGAGCACTGGTTTAATGCAAAAAATAATAATTCATACTCGTATTAATATCTATGAAAACAAGTTTAATTTAAAATCTTTCGACAATGATTTTGCATCAAATGTGTTTCATGTTAATTCGACATGATTTATACTGAAATTTGAAGAATTTTTTTTCCTTTTTAAATAACTCTATGGCATGTTGATTTAACATTCCAGTACTTTAAAATCAAAATGAATCATCATGTTGAATCAAAGTTATTACAAATTGAAACCACGAGAAGTTGACTTAGAAATAACACGAAGAATCATGTTGAATTAAAGCTATTTTCTGTTGAAACAACATGAATTTAATTTAACGTAGTCATGCTATTTTATTAATTATTTAGCTTGCAGGACTTTGTGTATTTGCACAGTTACAGGGAAAATTTGTGTGGGTGTTGTGATTGGCCTGGCCAGCCAAGATTTGAACTCAAACTCATCTCGCAGTAACCTCTTTATATGTATACTCGTTGCTGGGTTATATTTTATTTACTATAACTTCCATTGAAATTAAATATCTGTTTACCATATAAAAATCCACTTTGCTAAGTTTAAATTGTTTTAGTCCCGGTTGCCTTTTTTTCAGTGGCTGCAGTTGTTGTTTTGGGTTTTTTTTTTGTTTTATTTCATTTATTATCCTTTGTTTTCATTGTAACCTAAACTATTTTACAGCAAACTAACCATTTTTGCTCAACCACAAATAACAATTGACATTAAAGCTTTTAATGGCAAAAAATTTTTATATATACATATTAACAACAGCTTTATGGAAACTGCCAATGTATTCATGATATAATAGAGCTATGGAGAAGAATTTTGAAAATAAAGAAGCAAATGTATTTTTCTTTCCCTCTTTAAAAACCATTTGAAAAACAAAAACTCTTTAAAATGATAAATACCGCAAATAAATATTTGAAATGCTTTTGTTGGTCTTGCAAAAGGTCAGTTGGTTAGTGTTTAACCAGAACTTCTGTCGATGATAATAAATATTAAAAAAAAATGTTTTTTATTGTTTATGTTTTTATCTGGAAAAGGACTTTCTAAAACATTTGTTCAATTCACAAGCTCTGTGGTATTGTTTATGGTTTAAAAATAAACGATATTTGCTTATAAGCTTGTGATTAGACAAGTTTTATTGTATCCTTATTTTATTTTTAAAGGTCAGAAATTGAAATTGTTATACGTTTCTTTTAAAAGCCATAAAAATTAGCCAGGTATAGAAACTTTAATTTGATGCAAAATGGTTGTAAGTTTTACGCTATAAGCAGTTTTGAATAAAATAGTTGGAAAATTGAATTGATATGAATTTATTACAAATTTGTCAATACGATGAATGTATTTTCTGCTGCTAGTTATCATATTTAAGAGATTTAAAAGGTAAAATACTCCCAGACATGGCCTTAAACAACTATTTATGAAACATTTAAAATTGAGTCGTATAAATAGAACAAACTTTTGTATAGAAATTTATTGAGAACAAAAATTCAACCTGTCTTACCGTAGTTGTCGTATTTCAAATGCTAATACGACAGTTTGATATCAGATTAAAGAAAAACTGTTGAGGTGTTGTTTAATCTATTACAAAATACACCAATCACCACTATAAGAGGAATATTGCATACAAATTAGAACATTAGACAACACATACGACGTTAGTGCGAGCCCGTGAATTGAACAGCTTTTTTATAGCATTTTTTTATTTCATTATTTTATTATATTTTTATTTAAACTCGTATAGAATTTTTTTATGATAAATTTAATTGAAATATAAAAGTTTACAAAAAGGTCTTTTAAGTTAAACGAACTTAGAAAATGTTTAAAAAAAAGAACTCAATTTAATAGATTTAAAGTTTTTAAAGAAGAGCTGAGCTCGTGGTCTTATATTTAAAGCAGAGTTTATTATTTTGTTACAATAAGATTTTATTAAAAATATTTCCCACAATTGTAAATAGTTCTCATCAACTGCATAAAATAAATGAAGACTTCTATATAATATTTTAGATGATACTATCCTTGTAATTTAACCTTATATTCATGGTTACTTCTATTTCTTGAATAAAAAAGCCAATGAAAATTTCGTGCTGAACTGGAAGAACTTCTGTTTAGTATTAAGTTAATTAAGGTTAATCGATTGGGTGTACTAACTTAATTTGAATCAATAAGAAACATTTTCATTATACTACTTTTTTAGCAATCTTACTACATTTTCATTTTATTTCTTATAATATTTATTAAGAAAATTTCCTTTGACTAATATATTTCAGAGTCCTGAGGGCATAAGGAATCGAACAGTCAAATTAGCTATGCAATCATTCGGCTGCAACGCTTGCGTATGCTCCAGATTTTATCTTTCTGCCTTATTTTTTTTATTTATTTTGATTATAGCAGGCCCAAGCACAGTAAGGTAGGTCCCTTTTGTAGTAAAACATTTTATAAAATAAATTTTTTAACTTACAGAAGGCCCAAGCACAATAAGGTTATATAGGCCCCTTTTATAGTAAAACATTTTATTAAATAAATTTTTTAACTTTTTCGAATTCTCTATCTTTTCTCAGAATTTAAATGTTATTTATTCCTCATTTAAGCCCTTTTTCATGTAATAATCTACATTCATCAAATATATGAGATAAAGTTACTAGTTACTGCCCTGTAAAAATTGAGCTTCCACAGAAATCAATAACATCCTAAGCTTGTGATCCGTAAGAAGTGCAAATTTGGTTCATTTCTACTGATTTTTCCATTATGTTGTCATTGCAAGAAGTTTTCTTTTTTGATACACATTCAGTGATTCCGAAGTCATGTTCATGATGTTAAGTAAATGTGATTTTTCGTATGTTCCTAAATTTCTTTTAAATTAATATTTTTCATATATAAAAACCTAATACTTCATGACATGGATTTTATTTTCCTAAAAAATTAATACATATCGTCGGGTGGTTATTGGTTTGCCGCAGTAATATACTGTGCTGCAAACCAGTAACCACCCGATAAAATATGAAAAATGTTTTTTTTTTTTAAATAACAAATTTGTTGTTTTTAGCAGCATGCCACGCCCACTACTGAGAATATTTTGACCAAATTTTTTGCCTACCTTAGTTTTGATATATTTCCTTTCTAATGATGTAAAAATTTTAAGAATCTGTCAAGAAAATAAATAGGTGTTGGTTGATGAAAATTGATTCTGAGCCACCGTGCGACAATATCGCAAGTATATTTTTTGCTTTAATTTTGTAGCGTATACTTAACAAAAATTAATATTCGAATTCAATATTAATCATATGCACAAGACACTGCAACTGTGTTCACAAATTTATTTAGCAAAACCAGTGTTGCCAATTCAGCACTTTTAGTGCTAGATTTAACACTTTTTCAACTCATTTAGCATAACAAAAAAATTTATAATTGCTATGAGAAAAATTTGCGAAAAATTATTATTTATTTGTCTTATAACTGAAAAATGCAACATTCAAGTTTGGCATTGCTTCAACAACCAACATACATATTGTCGGTTGGTTTCTGGTTTGCGGTGCAGTATATACAAAATACATTATGTCTGTAGCAAACCAGAAACCAACCGACGATATGTATATTATTTATTTACATACATACACACATACATATCAACACATCCATGCGAGATGGGAACTGATGAAAGCTACTCGCAGTATGATTATATTAATGAATGCGTTGTTGAGAATGATTTTGAAAAGATTTTAAGAATTAAATTCTTCCATTAGCTCGCATTTTGAGCTTTAAAACATGTACAAAAAATTAATAGAATATATGTACATATCGATGGCTTAATACAAGAAAGGAAAGGAACTCGAACTTTCAATATTTTATAGGAAAAGCAACAAAATGAAGGAAAAACTAAATAAATAATTTTGTTAAGTGGTCATAAGTCCTTGATTTTGAAGTGTAACGTGCTAAGATCTTCAAGGAGGGTGCAATCATACGTTGTCTCCCAGAAAACGTTAAAAACGCGATTTTGAAAAAAAATTTAGTTACGCCCTTTTTTATGCACATGTAGATTGTGCACACAATATTATAAAACCATTTGAATTGAACTTTTTTAGCGTTCCGTACACCAAAGGTGAAAAGGAGCCCTATTGTTTTCGCTACACTGTCCGTCTGTCCGTCCGTCTGTCACACGGTATTTTTTCGAGAACCGTCAGAGCTACGGACCTAAAATTTGGACACAGTATGTAGACCTTTGGCCGCTACAAAAATAAAAATTAAAAAGTGTTCCAAAACGAGCAACGAAAAATGTTAAAATCCCATGTAATAAACATAAAAATGTGTGTATATGCACTTGCAATTTGTAAGGTTAGTGTATACAGACTACAACAATTAACACTAAAATTAAAAAAAAGAAATTTAATTAAAGGGTGTTCCATCAGTTAACGCAATTTTGACTGTGTCATTTGGACAAGTTGCTGTATCTTGGAAACCATAAGAGCACAACTCTTGAAATTTTCAAAAACGATAAAACTAAAAAATCAAAAAATTATAAAATCGCCAAACCGAAAAAAATCGCCAAAAACAAAAAAATCTCCAAAATAAAAAATATCGAAAAAAAATTTCTAAAACGAAAATAAATCTTAAAAAACCGGAAAATCGCCAAAGTTAAAAAAATCGCCAAAATGAAAAAAATCACCAAAATTAAAACAATCGCCAAAATGAAAAAAATTGCCAAAAAAAAAAAAAAAACGCTAAAAACTGAGCGAAATCACCAAAAAAAAAAATCAAAAACGGAAAAAACGCCATATTAAAAAAATGCTCAAAGCCCAACGTACGGAACCCTTCGTGCGCGAGTCCAAGTCGCACTTTACGGAATTTATTTATATAAGCTAAAGCAGAATTAAATGTGAATTGACACGAATTGGTTAGCCCGCCGTGAATGAGGTGGGATATGTCATACCCCGGATAATTCTAATTCTATCATTTTTAATGATGTTGCTTTGATGGCATTTCCATCGTTACAGTAGCTGAAGGTTAGGATGCAGAGTACGAGGTGAAACATTTGTTTTATAGTTATGATAACGGGAGATAAGCAATTGCAAACGTGACTGTGGCATGACACACCCCACCTGACAGCTGGTGATACTTTTTTTGTGGACAGTAAATTTATTATTTATAGCTATTTATAGTGTAATTTGGGTTATTTTTGATTTATGAAGATGCTCTAAGAAGAAAAAGAAAAAAATCTAGTCAAGTGACAGTTCCTGTGACTCCTCGGCTAAAAAAGAGATTATCAGCGTTTCTGAAAGAAGTGAAGAAAGTGATTCGGAGCAAGAGGTACTTTTGTATGATTTGTGGGACCAGGAACCTGTACAGCAAAGAAGGGTATTGTGATTATCACCTAATGTACATATGCATGTATATATGAATGCAGAAATGGGTCGTTACTGTCATTATCCTTGAGAAAGAATATCCTTGCGTGATGAATTTATGGATGAATGCATATAATGGGTGTTTTTTATTGAGGTATAGAACTTTAAGTTGGCATCACTTTTTTAACTGGCGGCCATTTTGTCAGCTGTCAAGTGATTAATATTTAGTTTGGTTTGCCATTTCATCATGAACAGGTTGACAAAAGAACAACGCTTGCAAATCGTGCAAATTTATTTCGAAAATAATGGTTCAGTTCGCGAAGTTTACCGCAAGCTCCGTCCATTTTATGGTCGACATAATCGTCCATCAGAGCAATTAATTCGGTTAACCATGGATCGTTTTCGCACTACGTTTACTCTATGTGATAATACGCATCCGCAGAGACGTCGAACAGTGCGCACCGAAGAAACAATTGCCGCTGTAGAGCAAAGTGTTGAAGAGGACCCGAATGAATCGATTCGCCACCGTGCACAGCAATTGGAGCTTTGTCCATCAACTTTATGGAAGATTTTGAAGATTTTGAATGTGGATGAGTTGTGGTTCCAACAAGACGGCGCTACATGCCACACAGCGCACGTCACAATCGATTTATTGAAGGAAACATTCGATGAGCGCATAATTTCGCGGAATGGACCTGTCAATTGGCCACCAAGATCGTGTGATTTGACACCATTGGATTATTTTCTTTGGGGATATGTGAAGTCGCTCGTCTACGCCAACAAACCAGAAACGTTAGGGGACTTGGAAGCCAACATTCGTGGCGTTATTGCCAACATACGGCCCCATATGCTCGAAAAAGTGGTTGAAAATTGGACCTGTAGAATTGGCTTTATTCGAGCCAGCCGCGGCGGCCACATGCCCGAAATCATATTTAAACATTAATGGCATAAAATTATCCTTCCAATAAAGCCAAATTGATGGACATTAAAACGATTTTCTTGTGTTTTATTTCAATTCGAAGTTCTATACCTCTAAAAAAACACCCTGTACATAAGTATGTATGTATGTATGTATGTAAGTGTGTTCCTTTCCGGTACTATATCGGCACTAGCAATAAAGACAGTAGCCAAAATTCAATATGGCGGTCAACAGATGCCATTTTGTGAATACAAAAAAAAATTTAAAGTCGGCAAACTGTATCAAAATGGGCATCATTCGCCAGGTATTTATAAATGATCTTTAGGTTTCTCTTATAACTTTTTATTTCCGATGACCATTTAGGATATCTGACATTCAACTTTATGAACGCAGTCGGGTATTTTAATTTTTTTTAGTATTTCTTTGCATAATTGGAAAAAAAAGAGATGAATATACCACTTTTTAAAGTGAAACGTTTTTCAAAGTTTTTTTTATTTTATAAATATATATTAAGCCTAAATAAAATGATTTCCTATTACAATTTTGTTAGCACATTTTTTAGCATTTTTTGATGACCAAACTCCAAGACACTGAGTTCGATACAAAACAAATATATGTATTTAGTTTTAAATTTTAGGAACAATATCTATAAAATTATTAACTGAAATTTAACACTTCCACTATAGAAAACCAGCAATTATTAACTTGGCAGCACCAAGCCAAAAATACTAGTTTGGCGGCATTTTTTTCTTTCCATAACAATGTATAGCTGTTGTTGTTTTTGCATTTGTTTTCAAGTAAACATTTCTTACAACTACAATTCGAGTTGTCATGAAATCAGTATATTAAGTACCTTTGTTTAATTTTTCCTATAAGCCCTTAACTAATAATTTTAATTAGTTTCTAATAATTTTATTCGAACTTACTTGCATTTTTGTTTATGATTTGACTAGGCTGAAGTTCGTATTTGCTTTGTAAGCCAAATTAAAATTGAGTTTGTTTATTAAAATTAATAGAAAAGTTTATATTGTTTTTATCAGGAGTTATGAATTTTTTTCACATTTACGCAAAATATAAGCAAATGAATTAAATATCTCACATTAACGAATATTAAATTATTTCAACCCTTTTAATGCCCTGTAAAGTGTCACCTTAAGGCATTTTCAAAATTTAATAAAGACGTTTAGAAAACTTTTATGTTTTCATTTAATATTTCACACACTTTGCGCATATATTTTTTTTTTTGTTGTCTTTTCTGCTGCAAAATTGTCTAGATATCTTTTCAACTGCCTTTTTACAACTAAAAATAAAGAACATGACTGAGTCAATGTTGTAGTTTGACTTAGTCTTAATATATATATTTGCACTGGCAGTCAAGCAAGTTACATCAAATTTTCTGGGCGGAGGCATAAAGTTCCTGTGTACGTGTGTGGCATAAAATTACAGACACATTTAATTGAAAAAAAAAAGTAAATGCTCAGCACTACCAGCACACGTACACTATTGCCACCATTTGAACAATTGTCAACATCCTTTAAAAGAAAATCACACATAAAATTTCTTTTTTATTTCCCTTGGTGTAAGAGAAAACCTATGGGAAAGGATAATATTTGTTAGATATTTAAAGCGCTTTATCGCTAGCAACAGCGTTTAATAACAAGAAGTCGATCTACTTAACTGTTATTTTACTTTCATTTCAGGTAAGATTTAGTACTGAAAATCGAATAGGGGAATTTAAAGTACAACAACAAGTGTTATGGATACATGTTTATATTTAAGACAACCTTTTGCAGCTATATGTAATTTAAAAATGTGGTAATAAATTTTTATTTTTCTATTTAAAAACATGATTTCAAGATCATGTAAACAAAGACACAGAGCCAATTTTAAGCTTAAAGAAAAGTGGTTGTTATCCCGATAAAAAGTAGTTGTCTAGCTGCCTTATTCATAAAAAAATTTCTATGGAAATTTGATTAATAAACCTTTTAAAGGGTACGCCAGATAACTTTTTTTTTTTTTTTGAAAATGCTATGCAAAACATCGATTGTAGCTTCGGCTGTGTGGCACGTAGCGCCGCACAGTGTCGTGAGTTCATATAACAACCGGCCAAAAATAGAAGGAGTTATCGCAAAGAAATGAAATTTGGAGCACATGCTTTAATTGGTAAAATATAATCACACATAAAACTTGGCCATTTAATTTCCAAGGATTTGTATCCTTCCCATATATCCTTAGATAAAAAATTACCATAACAGTGAGAAAAATAATTGTAACTCAATGAAATTGTGTATGGACACTAATTTTAACATATTTAATGATTGGTAAAAATTTCTGTGAATTCAGAGAAGGGATAGCATACCTCAAAAATGTCCTGTTTCAAAAAAGTAAAACAAAAAAATTGTCTTGACTTATAGTCAGTTAACTGTTTAACTAGACGCAATATATAATATAAATCACACCTACAATTTGGCCATTTAAATTTAAAGGACTAGTGTCCTTCGCAAATGTCCTGAAACTAAATAATATACTGAAAATATAGAAATTATAACTTGAAAAATATATTAAATTGTAAGGGGGGAAAAGATGGACAAGAATACAAAAAATGTTCAATCTAGTTGCTTGTAGAAATATAATGTGAAAGTATGAAAAATATATTATTATATATTTTTTTTCTATAGACCACTTAACTCGTACTTTTTTCACCCATTTCCATTTACATTATAAGCAACGGCATATAGCATATGAGTTACAAAATATAGAAAAAATATATTGTAACCATATTATAACAATATTCCCCTTATGTTTTATTGGAAGTTGTAGTGCAATACCTAAAAAAATTTTTAATTAACCTGTTAAACTTTGCATGTGTCCGTACCATATTTTCAAATAGTTGAATACTGTGTTAAAGCCGTAGCCTTTGAATCGTCAAGACTCTTCAAAAAATAAACCTTTTTAAAAAATTCCTTTTTATTTTACTTAATTAGAATATTGCACATGCAACAAAGTAATTTCTTCGTTTTAATTTAAAACTAATTTTTTCATTTTTTCCCACCTTCGCGACAGTGTGCGCCGTCCTGTTCAAGCCAAACGTTGCCAATATCCTCCTCTTTAATTGTTGTGAACAAAAATTCGTTCAACATGGCGCGATAACGATCGCCATTGACTGTAACGGCCACTCCTGGTTCATTTTCGAAAAATGGTCCAATTATGCCCCTGGACCGAAATTCTCACCAAACAGTGACTCGTTTTGGGTGCGTCGGCCTTTCAATGTACGCATGCGGGTTTTCTGTGCCCCAAATGCAACAATTTTGCTTGTTTACATACCCGCCGAGATCAAAATGAGCTTCATCTGAAAAGATGATTTTTTTGGCAAAATCGGCATCTTCTGTAAGCAATATTTCCCAGCCTTGTTCAAGCGTATACACAACCATATTCGTTCAGCGGAAGGATAAAACTAATAATCTGTCAAATCAGACATGAGCTAAGCGTTACCATTCACGAAATAAGCACTAGTTGAAAAAAAATGTTAGATGGCGGACCCTTTATAAAATCAAAATAGCTTTTTTGAATTAGGCCCTAGGTCTACAACTGCTTCACAAAAAAAAACATACAAAAAGAGAAAATAAAACAACAGAAAAAATAATCATAGAGCTAACGTAAATGTTTTTATAAAGAAAACATTTGGTAAAAAAAAGAATTATCAAAAATTCTTTAGCTAAGGAATTTAATAAAAAATCGTAAGCACATGAACATGAACTATAGCAACAACAATAATTGTATAGCTTCTGCTTGTTAAGAAGACACACATACACACACACTTATGCACATGGTAGTTCACACAAACCTAAACAAATATAGAACAGTAGGCAACCACCATGAGTTGATTCTATAATAATGTGTATATGCACATACATACGAAATGAATGAAAGCCTTGTGTGAAGTATTAAAAGGGCGACACATGTGCTGGGTAGTTCAGTTGCCTAGAAGTCGATCATAATGTAATTTATTGTGAGTAAGTTGAATGATTCTATCATGCAGTCCTGCTGTCTTGAGTGAAGAGTTAAGTGAACAACGCAGCTGATAATTGTGCACAAGTGTGTTAAATTAAAGCGAGTGAGTCATTAAAGTCGCATCAACGGTGGGCATCGGCAGAGTGAGTCTTGTGTGAAGAAAACCAGAGAGAAGGTATTGCTTCAATAGTAGCGCAGCCAGTTTTAAGAGACGTGTATATGCAACAGCGGAATAGATTTAGTGGTATCCAGTTATGAATCATTTAATTATTTAAGTTGTATGTGTACTTAAGCTCTAGAATCTACTTAAGCTCTAGAAAAAAAACAAATCATCCGATTAGCATGTGTACTTCTTGCCGTCTGGCAGACAACTAAATTAAATAAGCATAACAAAGTGATGGGTGGGGCCAATTAACAATTGTTGTACACATATATGAAACGGGCATCTATGCTCTAGAATTTAGATAGATCTAGAGTCTAGATTTGCTTAGTGTAAGTTTATTTAGTTAAAAAAGAGTGATTCTTAACCCTATTGAGTACATTGGGGTCTTTGGAAATTCGAGTCCACAGAAAAGTGCTTTTAAAAGTTTAAGAACGTAATAATATTTTAGCTGAGTGAATTCTGCACTTAACAGCTCACTGTTGATCAAAATCTTAGAATCAGAAGTAGAACTAACTATGCTCACTATTTAACAGAAAAAATTTTCCGAGATAGGAAAATGAAATCTTTTTGAAGGACAAGTCTTTATTGCTGAAAACAGGAGCATTCAATATATATTTCCACATATATATATATATCCACAGCAATGTAAACTTTTTGAATAGCGTGCAACACAAAAAAATATGCTGGTTCTTTCACAGAAAACTAAACTTAAATTAGCTTAAAATTGAAGAAAAATCGAGTCACAATGTTCTAAAATACAAGCTTGATTGCTTGCTGTCATATGTGAAAGTTTCAAAATTATTTCCAAAATGCCATTAAACCTGCTTTTTAAAGAGCCATCAGAGGCACCATTTCTGTGACATTATGTAGAATTCTTCGGTGTTTCATAATGACCATTTGTCCTCCCAAAAGATTACTTCTTTCAAAATTAGTTTTCCGTATTATTTATATATCTTAAATACATCAAAGTGGTGTAATTTCATTAATCATATTTCGGATCATATTTTCCATTAATTGGTGAGTATAATCCTAATTCCCATTACTAGATTTTGCCACTGCAATAATAATATTCATTAATATTACTAGTACTGTTAAATGGTTAACAGTGCACTGTTAAGTGCAAAATTCACTCTGTTAAAACGTTAGGTTTTTGTCTTTGCTACTTAAATCGTCATGGGCTTTTAGCAAAAATTAAACAAATATTACTAAAGTAAGAAACCGCGAAATGTCTGTTAAGTACAGGGTGGGCCAAAAGTCTCGCCTGCGTGTAAAAATTTACGGCCTGTCCCACGATGTCACCAGAATTCGTTCGATCGAATACTTATATTGAAAACAACAACACATTTTCTATTGTTATTGTTGTTTGCAATACAATTTGTCGATCGAACGATTTTTGTTAGAGATCATGGAACAGGACGTTAATGACTCTTATGTTTATTATTAGTTTTTATTGTTTTTTTTAGACTTTATTCATCGAACCGTGTTAGAATTTTACTTTCCATTGGGCATTAGATTTTATATGCAGGTGTGACTTTAGGCCCACAAAAATAAGCAACTTAACAGGCAAGTACATGCTTAGTACAGAACAAGCAAAGCAACGGTAAGACTGCTTTAACATAGCCGATGTTAACTCTTGAGCTTTCATTGCATAAGCAGCCTTCAGCAATTACAATACGATGAATGAAAATAATTCACATATTCCATTTGCCTTAAAAACAATTATATACAGCAGAAGTTTAGATTTAATAACACCACACACAGTGGGCCAAACAAAAGACCGCTGATGACGAATTTGTGGCGGTTTTCGAAAACAACATGTTGTTCCGTTCTGCTAGTGTTTGTCATAATAATTTACGATTGTATTGTTAGTGCAATTTGTTCCTAACAAATTACCACGTATAATTTGGTTTACAGAGCGATACAGCGAAACAAATAAAGTCTGAACAAAATATTTAAAAATAAGTTACTTTTTTACTCAATATTTCACTGCAATATTGTTAAGCTTCTGCAAATATTACTTATGAAAGTCCGAATACATAAAGTTATTAATAGAATTATAAGCTGGCAAATTCTCTACACGAAAGTCTTATTTTTATCTTCTTGCCGTACAATTTTTAAATTAATAAAATGAAATGAAATGTGAGTGACACTGCAAGTCGACCTGATCCACCTTTATCGCACTAAACTCACTTCAAATTTAGACTTTTATTTTTAAAGTTTCTCTCTTTTACTTGAACGTACGTGATGTCTTGTAAGTTTCCGTTTTTATGTGCAAATTGATTAATTATACGGAAAAGATGCTATATTGAATAAATTAGTACATGTTTGAGGAATAAAAATAAATTAATTAAATCGTCTTGCCAAGATAGTGTGGTTGTGTGTTGTGTGCTTAGCAAGATAAACAAAAACTATTTTCACAATATTTGCCAACTTAAGTAAAGCCAGAGACTTGGAAAAAAGAAAATAGAAAATGGATAGAAATGAAATATACAAAGAAGGAAAAAAAAAACGGAAGAAGAAATCGACACGAAAAATGGCAGTAGAAGTTTTCTCTATGTTGTTTGTTATTTATACAACTAATTAAGATTTGTATTAAATAAAAGATTTAATTAGCATTGATATTATTTATTTTTGTTGCAGAACTTAATCCGATTATAACTGAGCTGGAATACTGAAGATAAGAGCAATATTTCCTTTTCAATAGTATTTTAAATGTTGTTTTTTTAAACAAAACAAAATAAGAAAAAGAGCTTTTAATTAAAATAATAAAAAAAGTTAATGACAATGTTGCTGCTGATAAAATATTTCCTGGCAAAATAGACACTTTTATTTAAAAATAATCGCATTAGTATTGAATTATTCATAAAAAAAATGAATCAGTTAAAAAAAATTAGTAAAAATAATGTAAGAATATTCTTTTTGATGCTCCAAGTTTTAAATTTTTGAGATTGAGCGAGAGAGAGAAAGTAATATGTACCGTTTGTATGCCTGAGTTTTTCTTTCTCATTTTAAAGTCAAAATTTAACCAACCAAAACTTGTGCATGTAAAATGGAACAAACTTTAACTATGGTTCTTACAAAAAGCAACACAACCTACGGCAGGGATGACAAATATGATACAATCATAGTTTTATTGATAACATTTAGTAAAGTCTGCCACTTTTTATTCTATCAAAACCAATAACTCATCCACGCACAATTTTGTAGCATTCCAAACAACATATAGATTACTTTAATCGAACCAGCATTAAATGCTGGATGACCATTTTAATGGAAAACACAGATGTACCATTATCTGGACAATTTCCAAAATAAAAATTTTTATTTTATTGTTCTCTTGCTTATCACATCCCAATTGTCTTAAAATAAATTCATTAAAGTGAGGCTGTTACTCACACACGAAGGGTCTCGTACGGACACTAGATATGTGATATTATAGTCGAATATCTTACCTAATGTAGAAGTTTATTTAAAAGTTTCAAGTATCCCATGAACTAATGTAGAAGTTTTTTTAAAAATTTCAAGTATCCAGTGAACTTTTTTTTTAAATATTTGTAATACTTTTAAATTTTGGCGCTTTTTCAGGATTTTTGTAAGTACTAGATTTTACACAGATGTAAATGCATTAGTGAAATATTTTACATAATTTAAACAATGAGCCACCCTAATACGTACAACAAAACCAATGCACACACGTATTGTTGTTATAAGTTTAAGTTTGTTTTTGTCACTATATGTTTAGCTCTCAAATATATTTGTCTTCAATATGTTACAGCAAAGATAACAACACACAATGAACCAAAAAAATACTCGTACACAGAGAAAACAGTGCCTACTAAATACCTCATAAAATAGAACAAAATTAATAAGAAATCTCTATGGTATTTGTTCAATAAGGAATTTCATAAGGAAAACTTTTTGAAAAAATCCAGAAATCTTCTAGTTTTTATTAGGTTATCTTATTGATTTTTTCAAAAACGTTTTCTTCTTGTTTTTATTAGGTGACCTCATAAAAAATAAAAAAAAATTGCGTCTTTATTTTCTGTACTTATGTATTTTCATTTAAATTATATACCATATACATACCCAGTAAAAAAAAACACTGCAAAAAAGTCATGAAAATGTAGAGTTTGCGATCTGGAAGTAGTGCAAATTTCGATCCGATCTAATGATTTTTACATAGGGTTGTCATTGCAAGAAGTTCTCTTTTTCGACGCCTGGTCACCGAATTGGAAGCGATTTTAAGAAAAATTTCCTTTTTTGTGTTCTATGATAATATTTTCATCTAGGAGAAATGGTTGATAGTTACTTATTTTAACAATTAGTTTCTTTTTATAGGAATTTAAACGTGAAACAGTATTTTCATGTAAATTTAAGCAAATAACTTCAAAATTTTAGACCAAAATTAGTTCATAAGTTTCTTCAAAAAAATCGATTTTTTAAAAATTCTGGTGAGTAATTTCTAAAACTATTGAGGAATTACAAGGTTATGTATAACTAAAATAAACTTCTACTTGGTTTTCTGCTAACTATCGGCAAATTAAAAATATCGATTTTTTGGAAGCAATGAAAATATAGTTCCTTTAGAATGACTTCCAATTTTTTTTACTGGGTATGTATGTATGTATGTAGTATATTGTAGATGTTATTTATTTATACATACATACATACACATTATGTTATATTCTTAACTAACTTACTCACCAAATATTGAACCAGCAAATTTCTGACTGATAGCCAAGCACTCTAACCAATATGCTAACAAGTAGCGTTAATAACCATTGAAATTATTGTGCAAACATTGTTATACAAAAATTAAAAAGATCATGAAAAAAAATTTCTCTATGTCTATTTATAGATATGAAATTACAAGACACCTCATAAAATCAAGAAGATTTCCTTATTAAAAAAATCAATAAGATGCTTTGCACATAATCATACAGGAACCTAATAAAATCAAGAAGAAAACCTTATTGAAAAAAATCAATAAGATAGCCTAATAAAATCAAGAAGAAAACCTTTTTAAAAAAATCAAGAAGGCAACGTAATAATAGCAATAAGAAATCCCTATAGTTTACATTTTATAAGAAAACCTAATAGAATCAAGAAGTTTTTCTCTATGAATTGATTTTTTGGTGCCAAAAATAACGAAAATTGAGTAAAAAAAAAATGTGAATAATAAGATTTCTTCTTGATTTTATGTGGTTTTCTTCTTGATAAAATTAATAAGATTTACCACATAAAAACAATAAGGAATCTCTATGAAAAAGTCTTGGCTTCTTTCTGCTGGGATGCCCCTCAGCCTAAAAACGTGTCGTAGAGAAAATCTTTTTGATTCAATGAGGCAGTTTTTTCTCTGTGTAAGAAAACTTATGACCAAGATATTAATAATACAGTAAAAAAAGAAAACAAAATAATGCACTTTGTTACACAATTTGTTTGTAACATACATACGTATATATCTTTCTTTTGTTGTTCGAAAAAAAAAAAATTTAAGAAAACTTTGCACTGCAAATTTGCAAACAACAAAAACAATAATGATTAACACTAACATATAAAAATATATAAGAGAGTATTAAACTACTGCACAGTTCCACACAGCAGATTCGATTCCTGCCGGAGACTCTGTGTGTTTTTACGTGTTTGTATTACAAAAAAATCAATTAATTTCTTTAAAAAAATTTCGTCTTTTCAGAGTTGATTGTCGAAACTACTTGTAATAAGTTTTTACCCAACATAAAATATGATGTAAATAGTTTTTTCGAACTACTAATTCCCAAAACGCATTTGTGAGATATTACTTTATTTTAAATAATGTCTTGAGAAGAGGGCAAAACAGATATTTTATTGCAATGCATTTTTACTGCTTTTCAGAAAAGTGTAGCTTTATATCAGCTATATACTTCCAAGAAATATGCACAATGTGCGAGCTTTTACAAAAGAGCTTTGTGCTTTTACACCGACCAGAGCACAACAGCCAATCAGATCTCGACGATAATAATGTTTGATGTTTACTTTGCAAAGAAACAAGAACAATTTATAAGAGTTTTCAAATCCGTTTACCTCAAATGAAAATATCAGAGTATATGTATGTATATTTGCTCATAGCTGCTTTACATTAAAAGCGAAGCTCCCAGGTGGGGTAAAGCCTCTGGGAAGCATGTTTCCAGGCTATAGACCACTTAACTTTCGACTATGGACCTTCTTCATGCAAAACACTACTTTTCACTAAAAAAAATATAAAAAATAAAAAATAAAACACATAACAAAAGAAAAAATTAACAAAATAAGAAATAAAAATATAACTTATAGAACAGTTTTAGGGTTCAGATAATATATTTTTCTCTCCTTTTTCATATACAATTATAGAAGAAAAATAAGAGAATATTTAATAGTTATGAATAGTTTAACAAAGTTTTACAAAAAAAAAAGAATTTAAAAAAACACAGACTCAGCTATACATGCTCTGTTTGTGTAAGTTTGCATCTTTAAAATAACTTAAAGTTTGGAGCCAACAAGCAAAAATAATAAATAAAAATGTTCCAAACAATGTTACATATAATTTTTCATAACACTATTTTATATTATTTGCTTGTTAGTTTTAATAAGTTTTTCATGCTGTTGTTATGGAAGATGTTGCACAAAGCGACCTATAATAGCCAAAAAAGCTTAACCGACATATAGTTTGTATCGAGTTTTTTACGAAAATCGATTATTTACGATCGCAAGTGATCGATTTTGGTCAAACAATTAAGTTTGAAAATTATGTCGCTTAAGCTTTTTTGGCGGTTATGGCACGATTTTGTCAACCAAATAAAAATCGCCCAAAGCACGATTGCGCATAAAAACTCTTAAATTCTACTGTCGCTATCTTTAGTTAACAATTCGCCAGAATTAATTTGCCAGAATTTTTTACAGTGGGGAAAAAAGGTATTGACGCCAAAAAAAAAACTGTTTCAAACACTTCTCTTCAATTATTTCAAAATGTAAAATAAGTCAAGGTTAAAAATAAAAATTTAAGGCCACATAAGATATATTTGTTATTCAAATATTTTTTTTTTATAATTATTTGCCTTTCAAAAAACTAAAAAGCCTTAGAATCGGATATTGATGATTGTCTGAGTTATAAGCTTCGAAAAGTTTCCATAGCCCGAGTTGATAAATTTGGACGATCTTTATATCAGATTATATTTTAAAGGATTGTCCAAAAAATAGATTTATAAAAAGGTTTAGGTCCACTTCTACCTTCAGAAAATAGTTTCTACTAGTTCAGCGGATGTACATATATATATATATATATTACTAATTTTTTAAGGCTTGGGAACCACTGTGCGCTATTGTACGTATATTTATTATCACTTTTGTTAGCTTGTTAACCACTGCGCGTCATTGTACGTATATTTAATACCACTTTTTTTTGTCTTGGAAACCACTGTGCGTGGCTCTGATCTAGCATGCTAATAAAGTGTTGCCAGCATTTTTTTATTCTCAACTGTTCGATAAACTTTTACATTTTTGGCAGATGGTATAAAAATTGTAAAAGTGGAAAATAGACGACATATCGCTCATTTACTTCAATAGTGTTATAACTCCAAGAAAAAAAATTTTGAGTTAACTAAAATGCTGAATAATTTTATTTTATTTTATCTTCATATAAATACTTTGTACCATCATCTCCTGAGAGAAGATTATCATTTCATGTCTTCATGGAGTTGTTTGTTTGCAAATTGAAAACATAAAACGCGTTTTCTGCAAAAGTGGTTTTTTTTTGGGTTGTGCCACTTTTGAACTAAATGAGTGATATGAATGTCGTGATATTAATTTATTAATGGTTTTCGAAAACAACTTAATTGTGTGATTGTTAAATAAGAATTTATCGCATAAGAAGTGTTGTTTTTCTTTGCTAATTTTTGTCTCTAAAACAAGTTCTTAAAAGTCTTTCTGCATTTTATTGTTTCTTATTGTTTATAAGACCTTTCAAGACATGCGAGATTATTTGAAAAATCTTTGCTTTACTACAACAAAATATTCTAAAACAAACGCTAAACAATACTGTTGGCATTACTTTTTTTCAGTTGTTTGTCTTGCCAACAGTGTTGTTTAGCGTTTGTTTTAGAATATTTCGCTGTAGTAAAGCATTTGAAAAATCTCGCATGTCTTGAAAGGTATTATAAACAATAAGAAACAATAAAATGCAGAAAGACTTTTAAGAACTTGCTTTAGAGAGAAAAATTAGCAGGACATAAATATATTATGGTAGAGTTTTTGTCTCGCATGATTTTGTGTTTCATGTTTAAAAAGCGACAGAGTGATTTATGGCCGGTGAAACACCTGGAAAGTGGACAGTTTATTTTAGAAACTATTGATTTATTTAGTTTAAGCTAAGACAAAAAAATAAAGTAGATAGATGCGTGGCAAATTCAGCTACAGCAACAGCAACAACAACAACATTTGTTGTGCTTTATTAGGAATTTTAAGCTTAAGGTTAAACATTTTTAGCGCACTTTTTCTCCAAATTAATATTCTACTTGTTAAGTACGCCATAAATAATTTTCAAATGTTAGTTTCACGTGTTGATCGTTGGAATAGAAAAAAATTTGTTTTTCGACTAAAATTTAATTTTCTTAAAAATTTTATTGTTATTTAAGCTATGAAATGAATCTAGACTTGCTTAACCAACAGCAACCAAATTTATAAATTTTTATTAATTTTAAATCGCATTAAAGTATGTAAAACATTAACATAAATAAAATTTTTTGTGCAATTTTTATAGCTATGCTATTTATGGTGTGATACGGGAGTTATTATGCGATTTTCATTATACGATTACAAATATAATCGACATTATTGCAGTTATAAATTTATTTTTGTTTTGATTTTTTGTACTTAAAACCACAGTACGAAAATAAACGAAGCAAGTTGTTTGATTTTGTATTGTTTCCTTCTCTGAAGTGAGTGAAACAAAAACAATGAGAAGGATTGCTCAATTTTTTGTGTATTGTTTTTGCACATGAGCACAAACCAGAGCACAAAGCCGATGGACTGTAAGCCGGCTAGCAGCCGCCGCCGGCCACAAACAATACATTATTTTAATCATATGCCACTAGAAAATAAAATAATTGGAAATAAATGGAAACGTTTTGAAATATTTGCGGCGAATTTTACATCATGATATAAAAAGAAATTTATTGCATTGTTATTTAACACATTAAGTTTGTTTTCTATAGCTAAGCAGCATAGCTATAACCGGGTGGCCTAAGACACCTCTCTTCTATTTTTTAAATTTAAATTTCTATTGAAATTAAATTAAAGCACATTGCTACAGGTGAATTCAATTTGGCTTACGTGGCTACCTACTATCTACAAGAATCGTGAGATTTATATAGTCCTAGCACTTTTTTTCTTTTGTAAAACTCCAAAGTTTCTAAAGAATAACTAAAGAATAAAAATAGAAACTGCTCTGACTGTAACCTCTCTCTTATGGCATTTATGTAATTAATTAAATTTTTCTATTGTTTATTATATTTTAAACCTTAATATAAATTTTTTTCATTATGAAGTTTCTACTGGCCTTTAAAACTATAATGTTCTAAAGCTCTCTATTAAA
The DNA here is from genome assembly GCA_944452675.1 of Tachina lurida. Taxonomy (NCBI): domain Eukaryota; kingdom Metazoa; phylum Arthropoda; class Insecta; order Diptera; family Tachinidae; genus Tachina; species Tachina lurida. Next base: position 111,576,070 of record OX101756.1, read on the forward strand.
CACGTTTATGCACTAACAAAATATTTTTTACTTTTTATAGACTTATTTTCCCACCCACTAAACGCTTAGTTTTGTTGACTCCGCAGAAATGGCAACTGTTACCACGGAATACAAAAATGAAAATGTTTGCATGAATTTTAATTTTAAAATATTTGAAAATAACACGTACTCACATTTATCACCACGTTAAAAATTAATTTGGAAAAAAGTCAAACATACAAATAACAAATTGTAGTTGAAAGAATGTATAATAGTATTTTCCTGTCTACAACTCACATTAGAGGAAAAATAAAATAAAATAATGGTTACACGCTTAATTTTTTTTATTTAAAAAAATATCGCTTATGCAAGCGATAAAATTAACGATTATCTTAACTCACTGTGTTCTTGTAGCACCGAGGCACTGTGCTTCATAAAGTAAATCGGCAATATAGAGTAGCTATGGTAAAATAAATTAAACTTTATATACTAGTATTTAAGATCCGGGCTAAAAAAAGTTTTAATATATAAAATTTTAATTTAAGAGAAAAATCGTTGCAAGGACATTCCTACGTGAATTTGAAAATATTAATTTTAGCTAGAGTTATTACAAGAACAAAGTATATTTATATGTAAAAATTACCAATTTAGCAACGATGTAAATTTTTTTTCATTCGATGCAAGGATATGACTACCTCCCATATATCCTTTTTTCCAAAAACTAGATTTTAGCTGCATTGCTATCTAGAGTGCACTGAAAATTATTAAAAGGTTTGTGAAACTACACATTATAGCTCTCTTGTTAATTTTGTTTCATTCGGTGCAAGGACATTTTTTTTTTTTTTTTTTTTTTTTTTTTTTTAATGCATGAATTTTTATTTATTGTATCTTCATATATGAACTAACAATAAGTATTCAAATCTTAAATCTAAAAAATATAATTAGGCCCGACCAATGTCGGACATAAGCTTAGTAGTAGTTATATATAATACATATGTAAGTAGTGATAATCAAAAGGAAAAAAAAAAATAAAAGTATTTTCAAGAAGTCCCATCTGGAGTGCTGTGAATAAGAGCCATTGTGTCCCTCTTTTTTAGGCGGATGTGTCCAGTAAAGTTCAAAATATTACGGGCAAGCGGATTAGGATGTGACTCGAGCTTTGTTAAATATTTGCCAGCGTATTTTGCAATTTCTTCAGTCACTAGTGGCATATTCAAATCACGATGTATATTTGAATTTTTGATGTACCATGGAGCCGATGTTATCATGCGTAAAATTTTATTTTGCCTGCGTTGAATTTTCTCTACATTTGAAGCTGAAGCAGTGCCCCATAGTTGAATTCCGTAGCACCATATTGGCTTTAAAAGCGACTTGTATATTAAAAGTTTACAGTCTAGGCTAAGTGTTGAATTTCGACCAATCAGCCAATGTACCTGAGTTAGTTTAAGTTTCATTTGAGTTAACTTAGAATCAATGTGGTGTTTCCATGTAAGTCGTCGATCAAGGTGTATACCAAGATATTTCACATGTGAATGTTGAGAAACAACTTGATTGTTAATCCGAATGGGGGAACAAGTATCTCTTCGTAAAGTAAATGTTACTTGAACACACTTTTGTTCATTTACCTTGATTCTCCATAAGTTTAACCAAAGCTCCATCTGGCTAATGTGTTCCTGGAGTTTGCGGGATGCCTCATCAGGGTTTTCATGCATACTAAGGCAGGCTGTATCGTCGGCAAATGTGGAAGTATGGATACTACTGCTCACAGGCATATCACAAGTATAAATTAAATATAAAACTGGTCCCAGTATACTCCCCTGTGGCACACCAGATGAAATTGTTTCAGGCCTACTTGTAAAGTCTCCTTCCGCAACAGTGAACTTACGGGAAATAATGTAACTTTCCAAAAGATTTAAAATGTTTATTGGTAAGTAAGTCTTCAAGGACATGTCTAGCTCCCATATATCCTTTTTTACAAAAACTAAACTTTAGCCGCATTTATGTTTACAGAGCACTAAAAATTAATAGATATTTCTAAGTTTATGATTTTAAGCTCCTTTGGTGAACTTTTTATTCATTCAGTAAAAGGGCATGACTACCTCCCATATACCTTTTTCCCCAAAAAACTAAATCTTAATCGCATTTACATGTCTAGAGTGTACACAAAAAATTAATTAATGTTTTTTGAGCTTTGCATGTTTGCTGTGTTGAAAACTTTGTTTCGTTCGGTGCTAGGACATGACTAGCTCCCATATATCCTTTAACAAAAAAAAATAAATTTTAACAACATTTCTGCTTAGAATGCATTTAAATTAAATAACAAATAAAAATTAATTAATTAATTTTTATTAATTAATTAATTTTTATTAATTAATTAATTTTTATTTCATTCGTTGAAAGGACATAACTACCTTTATGTATCCTTTTTCCGAAAAACTAAATTTTAGCTACATTTATGCCAAGACTGCAATGAAAATTGATAAAGGTTTCTAAAATTATAAACTTTAGCTTTGTGGTAAATTTTGTTTCATTCGGTGCAAGGACATAAATACCTCCAATATATCCTTTCTTTCAAAAAATTTTATTTTAACGGCATTTATGATTAGAAAGTACTAAAACTTAATAAATATTTTTAAATTTATGAGTTTTAGGTATCTTAAGAATTTTGTTTCATTTAGTGCAAGGACATGACTACCTAACATGTATACTTTTTATATAAAAAAATAGATTTTAGGTGCATTTATATTTACAAAGCAATAAAAATATAATAAATAATTCTAGAATTATGCTTTCAGCTCCGTTGCAAATTTTATTTCATTTAGGGCAAGGATATGACTAGCTCCCATATATCCTTTTTTTACAAAAAATAAATTATAACAGCATTTGTGATTACAAAGCACTAAACATTAACAAATATTTTAAATTTATGAGTTTTAGGTCTCTTGTAAATTTTGTTTATTTTGGTAAAAAAGTACATGACTACCTCCCATACATCCTTTTTGTATTAAAAATAGATTTTAGGTGCTTTTATAATTACAAAGCAATAAAAATTTAATAGATAATTCTAGAATTATGCTTTAATGCCCTGTTGTAAGTTGTATTTCATTCGGGGCAAGGACATGACTACCTCCCATATATCCTTTCTTCTCAAAAACTAGATTTTAGCTGCAATTAAGTCTTAACTGCACTGAAAATTAATAAAGATTTTTTAAATTTGGAGTTCTAGCTCTGTTATGAATTTTGATTCATTCGGTGCAAGGACATGAGTAGCTCCCATATAACCTTTTTTATAAAAATTAAATTTTAACTGCATTTATGATTGCAAAGCACTAAAAATTATAAAACACTTTTAAAATTACGAGTTTTAGCTTTTCTGTGCATTTTATATCATTTCGTGCAAGGACATGACTATCACCCATATGTCCTTTATATCAAAAATTTTATTTTACCGGTATTTATACTCAGAATGCACTCATAAGCGATAAAAAATTATAAGACAGCATATACTTTTTTCATCAGCAACAAATTTCGTTCACTTGTGGGACATGGCTGGTTACCTTCCTTGAAAACTTTGAAGTTTGGAGCTATCACCAAGTCTGAATAAGCTATTGGCCAAAAACTGAAGAGAACATTTTTGAGGCCGCACTGATCTTGGAAATCTTTACAGGACCATAAAAAATTGGTTACCAAAAGCGCCAAGCTGAGTGTATTGAAATCTGCAAAAATCTCGATTTAAAAGAAAATAATGAGTAAGAGCGTTTCTATATTAAGGTAGCGATATGTGTGCTGAAAGAATCCTTAGAACATTTGCTTATGTTATTTTTCTCTAAATTTTGCAGCAAATTTTTTTTCTTAAACAGTGATTTGTGTTTACTTGTACAATATAATTTGCAGCAAAAATTGATTTTTAAATTTTTTTTTAATAACAAATATTAGCAATTCATTCTTAAAGTATTAATAAAACAAAAATGCAAAGTAAATAATTTATAAAAAATAATGTCTAAGAATATAAAAATAAATGTATTTTCCAACTATTATAACAATAACTACAAAGCAGCTTAACAGAATTACAAAGTTGTAATGCAAAAGACGAACTTGGCAAGGACAACATTACATGCCATAATAATAGTGTTAAGGGGAAAAAATCAATATTTATAGATATTTATTTGAAGCTACAATAACTACATCATAAAACAAAACAGAAGAGAGGTGTCTTAGGACACCCGGTTATAGCTATGCTGCTTAGTTATATAAAACGAATTTCATGTGTAAAATAGCAAATTCAACAAAGTTATATTATATGTTGATGTCAAATTCCCTGGAAATATTTCAAAACATTTCCATTTATTTTCTATTATTTTCTTTTCTAGCGATGTACGATTAAATTAATGTATTTTTTGTGGCCGGTGGCGGCTATTAGTCGGCTAACAGCCGATTGTCTGTTTTGTTTGTGCTCATGTGCAAAAATAAAACAAAAGCAAATTGAGCAATCGTTCTCATTGATTTTCTTTTGTTTTGTTTTTGTTTCACTCACTTTCAAAGAACGAAACAAAACAAAATCAAAAAAATGTTTTCGTTTATTTTCGTACTCTGCTTTAAAGGAAAGGAAATGAAAACAAAAATAAATTTATAACTGTAATGGTGTCGATTATTTTTGTTACGAAAATCACTTTGTAACTCCTGTATCACGCAATAAATAGCATAGCTATAACAATTATGCAAGTTGTAAAATGTAAGCAAAATTAAAAAAAAGTAATATAATAAAATAATAAGCTGCTCAAAGCAGGTCACAATAAAAACAAACATAAACTGTCTTAAAATCTTGTTCACTTTTATATGAATTTTCTATTTCATAAATATTTCACAATTTCGCAAAAGAAAAAAGAAAATTCAAATATTTCATTAAATTTCTTTTCGTTGACACAATCCCATTCAAAAGGTCTTTTTCTATAAAAACCATAAAATGTGATTTTATGCACAATTGTATTGCATACTTTTAGGTGATGCAAGTGAAACTTATAATACTTGGTAAAATTTGTATGTGTGTACATACACACGCATACATACCAGAGATCTGCATGAATACGAATCAAACAGCATAATTTTGCCTTTTTGAAAAATGAATATTTATTTAGCTTAACTTAACTTAACTTTAAAAAGAATTTATGTTGCTAATGCATGATTCATATTTACAAGACTATTGTTAATAAATGTATGCCATTGCTTGCAAGTTCTGTTTATTCATATGGTTCACTAAAGCAGTAAAACCTTATTCCTATTTAAAATCATGCACGATCATTTCCTTTCAAATATTATATTTGAGAATCTAAACAATAGAAAAATAAAAAAAAAATTCTAAATAAATTTTTCTATTATCGGAGTTAGTTTTCTAAAATCGTGCGATTTCAAATTGATCGGTTTACAGAACAGGACCGATTATTTCTGAATTCATTATTTTAAATTTTCTTAAAACACTTTTCAAAAGTTCTTTAAATTTATTTTAAAAATGTATGAAAACATATACATACGCAATGTTTTATTAACTTAAGACTTCATCTGTCAAAACGTGCTTTTGTGAGTAATTTGATGATTATACAAAGCAATCAAAGAAATTTTTAGTTACTTTTGCAAACAACACTTAAAAGACAAAAGTAAGTTAATAACAGTCAGTTATTAGAAAGTTAACACTGCCAGCAACATCATTAGTATATAATGATGTAAAAAAGCGAAACAAGAGCATTGTAAATGTAAGTGGACAGAAAAAGTGAATCAACTCATGCAGTTCTCTGGTACCTTCATAAGCACGCGCAATATACATACATATGAATATGAATATTTTGCTCAAAATTTTCTGCAAAAAATAAAACCAAAAAATATATTAAGCAATTGTATAGAAGTATAAATTGAAAAGTATGTTTACTGTTTAAAATTTTTTTTTACAAAGTCAAAGTAAAAATAAATATTTCTTTTTCTTTAATTCTCAAGCAACATCCTATTTGTTGAAACAATTTGCAAGTCTTGTTAAGACAAATTTTATTTAAAAATATATAAATTAAAAAAAGGAATAAAATTGTATACTTATTGATTTGTATTTTGAGACTCATAATGAGTTGAATATGTACTTGCAAATATTTAATGGATTTTATTACAGAAAATGTATTTTGCTTTAAACAGAAATACTATATATTAATGCCCATAAGCGCCCCTTCTTTCAAAAGAAAATCCTAGTCCATCATTTTGTAGAAATTTTTAATTTCAAAAGTATAAGCAAAAAATTTAAAAAAAAAATCGATTTGTTTTACCTTTTTTCCGCTGTTCAGGTCCATAGGTAGCAAACCGTTCAAAATTCAAGGAAACAATCTATTACAAAAATGTACCTAAAATCTCAATAAACAAGGATTCTTAACGCCATTTCTGTAGCGCTTAGGTAGCCGCAAAAGTGAAAAATTTCCAAACAAATGAAATTAAAAAATTTTCGGGAAATCGTTCACTTCTGCGGCTAATTAAGCGCTACCGAAACGGTGTTAAGAATCATTCCTAGGAAGTTCATATGTTCTACAAGGTTGTTTATTGAGATCTTAGGTACATTTTTGTAATGGATTGTTTCCTTGAATTTTAAACGGTTTGAACATAAATAGTTTCCCCTAATTTTTCTAAAGTTTTTGCGATTTTGATCTTGAATATGAAATTTTTTTGATCTTATATATTCACAATATTTGTTTTTTATGACAAAAACTACAACTTTGTCTCAGAGATAAATCAAAATTCCGAAAGGTTTACAAGATATGAGCCTGAGAAAATGCAAAAACGATACCGAGGCCCCAAATCTTTGGGGGCTCATAAGAAAGTGCATGACTCGGGGCAAAACTGGGAGACACGGGTCTTTCTTTTTTTGCCTTTTATCACGTAGTGGTGTCCGTATATGGTTATACTTTTTCGTGTTGCACTGTGTTGTATAATCGAAAATCTCCATATAAAATAATAATAAAACAATTAACACAAGAGCGCACTCAATACATATCTTGGCCCTTGCCAAAAATTCTTTAGCCAGTTTTAAAGTTTCTAGTTTTCTCCAAAAAGGTTTTAAATTGCTCATTTTCTCAAACTCCAGCTTAACTTCTCACAAACCTTCTAAAGCCTTTAAAATATAGATACATGTATTTTAAAATTTATATACTCTTATAAATAATATATTGATTTAAAATTACTTCTATTTCTACAGTACAGTAACACGCAGAAGTTGGGTAAATTGACATACATATTTGATAGAATTTAGATTGCGCAGCAAATATAAAAAGAAAGAAGTTGAAAGGATGAAGAAATTTATATAATGTTATTTTTATTTATTTATTTTATCCTGTAAAATATGTCAACGTAACCATTACGTGCAAGTATTGAAGTGAATATGTTAAATTGTTTTGCGAATCATTGCAGTCAATAGCAAGAGTATTTCTCAGCAAGAGCTTAAGAATTTTAATGCAAAAATGTTAAAAGGCAATAGAAAAATTATTGCCATTATTTTTAGTTTTGATGAAGGGGATACTTATGAAAAATGTCCTTTTAAGAAGACCTGAACAATAATTTGCTCTTAAATACAAATCAAAATAAGCAAATTATTTTTCTTTTTTTCAAATGAATGCGTTAAAAAATTTACTACGTGTTTCCACAACCCAGACGGTCGACTTGTGTTGAAAATGTATATGAAAAACACTCACTCGTTTTTTTTTTTTTGAGTGATTTCATAAAAACTTTCCAGACATATCGCCTACCCGACTTGTGGAAACAGAGTATTATGTATATCGTTTTGAATTCATTGAAATTCTTTTTTTTAATTGTGTAAATTTATAAACAAATATAAATTATACTCTTATATGTACTTCGATTTTAAATTTTTTCTATAAATAACAAAAATTAAAAATTTTAAAAACCCCCGATATATCCAGACACAATGTGATATCTTCTTAGTGACTAGACCAATTTTCTTCAAACATAGTTAAGAACCTTCTCGATCAAGTCACCTTTCAAAGAGAAAAAACTAAATCAAAATCGGTCCAGCCGTTTGGGCTGTACGTGGACCCCGACCAAAAAAAGGGGTGTTATAAATTTGTAGTGTGTGTCTGTGTATCTGTGTATCTGTCCGTGTCCACGTACAGACCAAATGGCTGGACCGATTTTCATTTAGTTTTTTCTGTTTGAAAGGTGACTTGATCGCGAGGGTTCTTAGCTATGTTTGAAGAAAATTGTTTCAGCCTTTTAAAAGATATCACATCTTTTCTAGATATATCGGGGGTTTTTAAAATTTTTAATTTTTGTTATTGCAAGTCGATTAAAAATACAAAGAACATTAATTATTTGCATAAAATTTTGTTTTCATATTCATAGATAAATTGAGCAATGCTTTAAAATTTATTTTTTAGGAAATTTAAAATTGCAAATAGAAAAAAATGTCACGTGCGATATGTCACCTGCAACTGTGACTAAAATTTTATATAAAAAAATATAAATAATTTCTGGATAAAATCAAAATTGTTTAAAAAAGACAACAGTGTGCAAAATTATAAAATTAGTCACATTAACATACTGCATCAGGTTTTTTTCTAAAATAAGCGTTTTAAACATTGGCTAAAAAAACAAGTTCTTTTTTGGTCACATGCAAATGACTTGGTTTTTTCGCAACGATCGCTAAAACGAAACAAAAATCAAACTAATCCCTAACAATAGGACTAATTTACAACTATAAGTAAAGCTTAATGTCAAAATAAAAATTAGTTTTATTTTAAAAATAAAAATTCGTTTTATTTTGACAGGTGTTTCATTTGAAATGTACGATGGTCACGTTCGACATCATGAAAATGTCCATATAAAAATAAATTTAAAGAAAATACCTTGTTGAACTTAACTACAAAAATTTTACAAAAATTAATGTCACTTAACAATAAATCAATTACTGCTTCTGAAATAACTTTTTATCCATAAAAACTATAAACTTGCCAATTTTTATATTTTTAGATTGAATCAAGTACAAAATGCATTAATTCTGTTGCTGTTGTTACTCGTTGTCATTGTTGTTGTTCAAATATTTTTCATGCACTCTTTGCTTAAATATTTATGTACATGGAAACTGCTGTTAGATTTTGCTGTCTATTTATTTAGTTTTTCCATTGAATTGAAAAAATACTTGCATTGGAAAATCGATAAAAAGAAAATGCTAACAAAATATTAAACTGTATATTTTTCAATGACAAAATATATATTTATTTTTCACTCCACACTTGGCGGTTTAATAGTTGTGAAACTCTAAATATTTTTTCACTAACATATAAATTTTATTGAGTCAAAGGAAGAGCAGGTACATACATATCGCACTTGTTTCACCAAACATGGTTAACTCAGAATTTAAAAACTCTCAGTAGAGCGATATGTATCAAGTTATATTAACAAAATAGTATCCCCACAACAGCTGATTATTATTTGCTTTACCAATTTATTAGTTTATATATGTACTATTTGTGTTCGTTATTTTGTTCAGAAAAATATTATTTTTCTTGAGAAAGATTTTTGTGTAGTAAAAAAGGGAAAATTGTGATTGTTATATTTAAAGATATAATTTTCTGATTTCACATGTTCGAATCAATGGGGTTTTCATTAGTATTTAGTGATTACTGTTTTTTTGGGCAAATTCTTGCCTAGTGTGACCGTACATTAACAGTCGCTGTAAATTCACTTGATCTTAAAATGTTTGCTTTAAAAGGCCACAATTCAATTGCATACTTTCAGGCGCAGAACAGTAAAGGCCATCAAAGGCATTCACAGTATTCATCATATTCCAATTTAACGTTGTATACGTTGTGGTCGTGGGCATTTATATTGTTCTTTGATATTTTCAAATTGTAAATACAAACAATTTGTATTCTGCGTAAAATTTCCTATTTATGGGCAAGAACATCCATCGGTTTTTTAAACAAATACTTAAAAAAAACACATCACTTTGCGTTTGAAAAACTTTAAATGGAAAACTAGAAACAAATTTTCTTGTCTACGAAGTAACTTTCTTTTGTTTTATTAAATGAAACTAAGTTTGTACGATATCGAATCTGTGGTATTTTCTGTTTCTGAAGGAAGAGAAACTTTCGCAGAAAAAAAATCATTTATGAAAGCATGAAAAACAAAAAGTTTATCATAAAATAAAAGCAAATAAATTGATTTTTGCTGGTTTATGGCAAATTTAAACGTAACTTTTAGTAAAGTAAAGTAAGTTGAAAATATAAAATTCAAAACAGTTTCAAATTATACATCTTACTTATAGAGCACATATCGAGGCTTTGCTGCAATAGAGTCATAATACAAAAAACATGATTTTTGATTTAATATAATACGGAATTTGTCGTTTTATCGTTCTGCAAATTTGATAAATATTTTTTAGGAAAATCTTGTCTACTCAACTTTTGAAAGAAGTATAAAATTTACTTTTTCCTTTAAAACATTTGTAAATGCTTAACATCAAACTGGTTTTCTGAAGTATAAGTTTTTTTTTTTTTTGACTTATGACTCTATTGCAGCAAGGGCTCGACATGTTTATGCATCCTTTTTTAGAAAAGGGATACCAAATGGTGTAAAAGAAGTTGAGGTAGTTAATTATTAGGCTTAACTAGTTTTAAAACTCTGCTATTTTGGGATTTTGTGGGTAAAAAGGAAAAAGTGCTTAAGTCATATTGGACTGTTTTGCAGGAGAGCTGTTTTAAACTTTCAAGTCGATTTTCAGATATTTACTTCTTTTGTAGTTTATTTGGATATTCAGTATTTACTTGAATTTTTCTTTATAAAAACATTGGGCCTTGTTACGAGTGTGGTATTACGACTTCGACTACAACGGTTTCATACTAGACTAAGAACATTACAACAGTTTTCTGTTATCTAGCCGAAGTCATAATCGGGGTCGTAGTCGTAGTCGTAGTCGTAGTCGTAGTCGTAGTCGTAGTCGTAGTCGTAGTCGTAGTCGTAGTCGTAGTCGTAGTCGTAGTGGTAGTGGTAGTGGTAGTGGTAGTCGTAGTCGTAGTCGTAGTCGTAGTCGTAGTCGTAGTCGTAGTCGTAGTCGTAGTCGTAGTCGTAGTCGTAGTCGTAGTCGTAGTCGTAGTCGTAGTCGTAGTCGTAGTCGTAGTCGTAGTCGTAGTCGTAGTCGTAGTCGTAGTCGTAGTCGTAGTCGTAGTCGTAGTCGTATTCGTAGTCGTAGTCGTAGTCGTAGTCGTAGTCGTAGTCGTAGTCGTAGTCGTAGTCGTAGTCGTAGTCGTAGTCGTAGTCGTAGTCGTAGTCGTAGTCGTAGTCGTAGTCGTAGTCGTAGTCGTAGTCGTAGTCGTAGTCGTAGTCGTAGTCGTAGTCGTAGTCGTAGTCGTAGTCGTAGTCGTAGTCGTAGTCATAGTCGTAGTAGTAGTCGTAGTCGTAGTCGTAGTCGTAGTCGTAGTCGTAGTCCTAGTCGTAGTCGTAGTCGTAGTCGTAGTCGTAGTCGTAGTCGTAGTCGTAGTCGTAGTCGTAGTCGTAGTCGTAGTCGTAGTCGTAGTCGTAGTCGTAGTCGTAGTCGTAGTCGTAGTCGTAGTCGTAGTCGTAGTCGTAGTCGTAGTCGTAGTCGTAGTCGTAGTCGTAGTCGTAGTCGTAGTCGTAGTCGTAGTCGTAGTCGTAGTCGTAGTCGTAGTCGTAGTCGTAGTCGTAGTCGTAGTCGAAGTCGAAGTCGTAGTCATAGTCGTAGTCGTAGTCGTAGTCGTAGTCGTAGTCGTAGTCGTAGTCGTAGTCATAGTCGTAGTCATAGTCGTAGTCGTAGTCGTAGTCGTAGTCGTAGTCGTAGTCGTAGTCGTAGTCATAGTCGTAGTCATAGTCGTAGTCGTAGTCGTAGTCGTAGTCGTAGTCATAGTCGTAGTCGTAGTCGTAGTCGTAGTCGTAGTCGTAGTCGTAGTCGTAGTCGTAGTCGTAGTCGTAGTCGTAGTCGTAGTCGTAGTCGTAGTCGTAGTCGTAGTCGTAGTCGTAGTCGTAGTCGTACTCGTAGTCGTAACAGCCTTAAAATATATACCACTTAAGCTTAGGAAAAAAAATTGTTGTCACTCACGCTCACGTCTTGTCACGCGTAACAACTTTTGAAAATTTTAATAAAAACAACCAATAGGTGTTTTAGTCAAATACTTAAAACTTAAATAAGTAAAACTCTCATCGAAACAAATTATTTTTCTTTTTAAATATTCACAAGAACTTATAATTTTCAACTTAGTCTGCAGGGAGATTTGGCAATAAGGGGGAAAAACATTAAGAATTAGATGCTCAGTCAGCCACTAATTTAAGTGAGTGTAAACAGACAAACAGACGTAAGATATGCATGCACACGCATGCTTTCTCAATTACATTATCTCCACCCAAATGAGAAGCGCTATAAAACTTATGACAGTAAACATTTTTATAGTTTACTAACGATTTTTATGTGTAGTTCGCTTTTTGTTCTGTTTATTATAAAAACAAAAAATATTGTAATAAAAGTGTTATAAAACTTTAAATATGGAAAGACAACAAAAGAATGAAGACACTCACCAGCTGATAAAGTTGGATGGCAAGTAAAACTTTCGTTGCAAGAATTGCAGTCTGCCGGAAAGAGTGTGGCATAAAGAAACTTAGACATTTGTTTCTTGTTGGCAACTTAAATGTTTTTAAAAAAGTTTGGAAACAAAAAAGAAATATCAAAAATAAAAGTTTCTTTTTTTTCATCTTATTTTTTTGTGCAAAAGCCCAAGTTTTCCTTTTGTTACTTGGTGCTTTCTTATTATTTTTTTTTTTTTGCTCTAAAGCCTTTTTAATTGTTTAGCATGTCCTTGGGCTGTACAGCAGCCAGGGAGTCTCTTCAATATGCAATGGGATGATAAAATGTTTATAACAATTTAGTGTTGTGCCAATGAAAGACACTAGCGTACTTCTACAAATATGTATTTACAATCTACATGCAAACATTAATTTTTAGTTTTTATAAATTTTTTAAGCTTCTGCTGCTGCATAGAAAAAATTATAAGATGTCTTTTTTAATTTATTTATTAACATGTTTGTTAACGTGCTTCCGAAACAAATTTAAATTTTTAGGGCCTAATTCATAAAAACTATTTTGATTTTATAAAGGGTTTATTAATAAACATCTTATAAAACAGAAATATTTTTTATGAATAAGCAGTTTATTATTTTCTTTATTTGGTTTGATGAATATAATACATTATATTAATAAAGAAAGAAATTGTTTTACATTTAATTAAATATGTAAGACATTGGTCCTATTTCAGTAAAAATATTATGTAAATTTTTGAATGAAGTAATTGGATACAACCTAAAATTTTTTTGTGCATAATTTACTCAGAAAAAAAGTTATATCAGTTTTTTTTTCAATTACCACAGTAGTTTGATGTATGTATAGGATCATGTATTAAAGATTTGGTAGTAAAATAATTGTGTATGTTCTGGACCTCAAGTCATTTTCACGTACTTTCCTGTTAATTCAGCTGTTAAAACTCATGCTACACCTGCTTAAATTATATATTATTTCTTTTTTTGAATTAAGTAATTGGGTACAAAATTAAGTGTGCATAAAAGTTTTATCAGTTTTTTTCAATTACCAAAGTAGTTTGAGGTATGTATAGGATCATGTACTAAAGATTTGTTAGTAAAATAATTGTGTATGTTCTGGATCACGAGTAGTTTTCACGTACATTCCTGTTAGTTCAGCTGTTGAAACACATACTACACCTGCTTAAACTAACATTTAGAGAAAAAAATTATTAGTATATGTTCCAGCATCCAAATTAAGAAGAAAAAAATTTGGAAATGGACGATTTAAAATTTTTTGATTTTTCCGTTTTCACTTTTGAACAAAAGCAGCTCGTATTGTTTTCACTCATAAACATTCTAAAGATTCTTGTGAAAGCCAAAAAACAAACGAAAATATTTAAAAAAATTTAAATCGCCTATTTCCAAATTGTTCTCTTCTCTTCTATTTTTTTTTTGAAATTAATATAAAAATTTTTTTAAATATTTTATTTCAGTAAAAAAATTTAAAAATTCAATAAATTTTATTTACTTTATAATAAATAAGTTTATTAAAACTTTTAGAATACATAGTATTAATTTGTATTTCCTAAATTGCAACATAAGCAGGTATAGCGTCCGGTTTGACAGCCGAACTCTCAAAAAAAAAACACATGAAAACAACTCGGAAGCTAGAACACACACGAATAAAATAAATATTTAAAAATATTTATATTTTTCAACCATTTTTTTAGTCTATAAAAATCAATGAATATCTAAAATCGGTTTGACGAAGACTTTTGAAATTATTAGAAAATTAACGATTGTTCTATTGGCAGCAATTGAGGTGTTTCTTTTTCTGTTTAAGAGCTGCTAAGGTTTTTAACTTGTTCGGCTAATGCGCTTAAAAGTTGTTTAAGAAACAATTTTGTGAAAATTTTGTTTTCGAATATTTTCGAAAATTTTCGAAATTTACCGTATATAATCCATTAAATATATATATATCACACTGGCAACAATCAAAGTGTTTTTATTAACTTAAGAGTTGATTCGATTTTGACCTTAATCGAACTTACTTTTTACTTTTTAAAAAACAATTTTTTGTAAGAACTTTATTTTCACTGCCTTACGACATCTAAGTTAGTTCAAAATCTTTCAAAAGCAGCGAATTTAACGCGTTCAGATATATACATATTTATTAAAAAAAAATTTTGGCTCAGGACCCACTGTGCACCATTTGAATTTTCCAAATCATTTCAAAAAATATTTTGCACCACAAAGTCTTCAAAAATCGTTAGTTATCGAAAGCGCTACATTTTTAGGGCATAATAGAATACCAAACAATTACCAACCGATCTATTCATACAACCATAGAGTATATTTTTTAAAGTATATTTTATTATTACTGTGCCCCTTCAATTGCAAATATTTGTCATTCATAAAATTTATCATATTTTTCCTCATGTGTACGTACACAAACATGTTTTTTCATGCAATCTTTCTCAATTTATTAAGAATTTTTGTTTTTCCTTTACATGTAAAATATTTTGTGTGCGTATTTATGCAAATTTTACCTCAAAGCAAATATTTTATTTATTTGTATGAAAGCAAATATTTTGATTCTGTTTTTATATGTACATTATACTGCAATAATAAATAAATATTATTGCAGCATAAAAATTACGCAGAGAAAACTCTGCAAGCATAAATAATGTAAATTTACTTGTATGTGTTCTTGTGCAAATATGTCTCAGTTTGGCTAATATGCGAGGTTTGTTCAAATTGGATTCAATTTTTCAACTATGTGGAGTTTTTCTGCTTCATTCAAAAAAAATTTTGGTTGACGTCTCCTGATAAAACGTTGCTTCATCAACAACAATAAATAATATTTCTGGTTAATTTTGAGAAACGTTTAAATATAAATTTAAATTTTTTTATAATTCAAAAAACAAAACTATTTTTAGAACAAGCTATACAAATCAGTTGCGAAATATTGGAAGTAGCAAAATAATTAAATAATAAAAAAATTTAATAAGAATTGTCAAAATTCAAAAGTTTAAACCATATTTTGTAGTTAACAGTTTTCCTGTAACTCTAACAAGTTCTTCCCCAGTAAAAACATTTTCTGCATGAAAAAGGATTTGGATTTTTGAATCTATCTTAAAACTAACCTCGTAAGGTGTCCCACAGATTTCGATAGTTGCAAGTTTTCTAACAATTGTCTTAGCAATGTTTATAAGTTTATAGGATATAAACGTATGTATATTAATAATCTAATACGCAATAAATTTGAAACGTTGCAGCTTAATTTAGAATGACATTGGCGTAATATTTACTTCTCGCTTACAAATATTTTTGTAAATTCTATATTATTTCTTTTCATTACTGACTTTATCATAAATAATATAACGCATATAATGTGAAGATAAATTTAATTTTAATTCCCACAGATAAAAACCAAATATTTTAGCAGAGCACGCTTTGCAGTTAACAGCGCTCTGTTAACAGCATAACAGTCCTAATGTGGTGTCACAACATGCCAAACCATGTCATACCACCTTTATTTCATAGCATTTTAAGTTTATGTCTAGCATTACTATCATGATGTACCTATGACATAACATATTCATGACATGATATTATTATATCATGAAATAATTATAATATAGCAGACTTAATGTTTAGTTTCCACAATGCAAGCAAGCGAAGTCAAGATGAAAATATCTTACAGCATGATTATGTTAATGCTATACTTATTTCATATAATTTTTTGTCATAACACATTTATGTCAAGACGAATGTATGTCATTACAAGTTTAGGTCATAGTATGCTAATGTCATAATATGTTTATGTCATAATATTTTTCCGTAATAACATTACTATATAACAGCATAATGATGCCGTAATATATTGATGTCATGACAGAACTTTATACATAATTTCATAATGACACCATTATACATTCAGGTCATACCACGATTGTGTCACAACATGAGTACGTTATGACTTCTTAGTGCAATTACATATTTCTCTCATGGCATAAGTAAGTCATGACATATTTAAATCATTGATATAGTATACATGACATGATATAATGTTATTTTACAACATATTTATAACATAACCTAGTTATGTATTGTGTACTCGTATATAGTAGACCTTAGGCTGAACAAAATAATTCAATAATTAATAACATAACATTATGTCATGATATATGACATGAAATATATAGTTAATACTCTAATAATGCCAAACGTATTCATGTCAGCAAAAATAAAATATAAATAATAATAATAAAAACTAAAACTAACGCCCTAATTCTGTTCGACAAATGTATCGTCTTGTCTATGGACGAAAAAATGAAACAGTTTTGATTCTCTAAATGATTATAATTTGTTGTCTATGCTAGAAGGTTCGTGTATTTGCTTTATGATTTCGTTCCAAACATTATATCCAACACATATTTTTTCATGTATTTTTCAAACTATTGTATAATAATTTATTTGATTTTTTATGTTTTAAAAACATGGCAATAATATTTATATTTGTCATTATCAAAGACAACAACGATTTTTGAAGAAAATAATTTAGAGACTTCAAAGACAAGAACTCAGAAGCATTTTCAAACAAAAACGTCCTAAATCTTCTTACTGAATTACGGCATAAGTCTGGATCACACTATCGTTACAATGTACCGATTTTCGTCGGCTCACTGAAATAAAGTCATAAGTCAGTCATTTTGTCTCTCCTGTAAATTTGGTTAAAGTGAGTCAGCAGTTTTGCACTCTTAGCAGACGATATGTCATGATGTATTTATTTATATGTTGACATAAATACTATAGCATAAGAATAATAGAATAAAATATTTGAAGTATGTGTTATGGCGTAATCTCAAAATTTTTGGGAGTTGCCAAATGAAAACAAAGCTCCTTATATCCACCTTAATATGAGTATTAAAGTTTTCAATTCAAATTTATCTGAAATTATACTACAGATTTTTACATTATAACATCCACGGACATTTTAACACTTTGATATTGACTCTATCAAGAGTGATATTAAAATTTAACACAATGTAGCATGAATATTTATTTTGCATATTTAACTCAAAAATTTAATTTTTTGAGTTATAACATTGTTTAAGTAACTCAGCGATATGTTTCCAGTGTAATTTTTTTTATGAAACTGCAAGACCTTTACATTTAATTGTAAAACGACTTTTATTGAGAAATTAAAGTGATGAAATTAATTGAAGTACTTTATTTTAAAGTGATTATCTTACAAGCATTTAAAGATTCTTAAGCTAAAAAATTTAAAAAAATATATATAGAAGTATACACGAAACTAAGGATGCATTTTAAATAATGTTCCCTATTTGAGCGATTCGTTAAGTGCAAATGACAAACAAAACTATTCGTTTTCTTTTCTTAAAATAACTTTTTTAGAACATAATTGCTATTTATCATAAGCAAATTAGAAAAAAAAACTTTTTTGCTTGACTGCTGCTTTTAAAAATCTTACTACAGAGAAACAAACTTCAATGACAGAAACTAAGGAAACTTAGAAAATAAACTGCTCATAAAATTGAATGAAACAATACAAAGGACTTTATGTAGCTCAGTGAATTCTAGCAAGTTGAATGATTTACTATTCATACATTCATTCATTTACAGCAAAATGCTTGACATAACAACAACAACAACAACAACAACAACGAGAATATCTAACAAATTGTTATCAAAGAAATGTAAAAGATATTTATGTAGTTATACAACTACATATAAGTGTACTTCTAAAATAAAAATGATTAAATTTAATTAAATATTATTACATTTGTAACCCACTGAGTTGCTTGAAACTCATTAAGTATATTTAATTAGCAACCATATCCCAGCTAATTCTACTTATCTAACAATATTCTTATTTACGTTGGTAGTGAATAAACTACTTCTTGTCAATTAACCCCCTTATGCAAAAACGATTGTTAAACTTAAAGTTTGTTTAACAAACGAATTTTGTATGGCAAAACCGATTTTTAAGCATGCTTTAACTTTAACAATCGTTTTTGCATAAAGGCATAAATCTTTAATTTTTAAAAGCTTTAGTAGAGAAAAGAAGATTTAGGACGTTTTTGTTTGAAAATACTTTTGAGTTCTTGTTTTTGAATTCTCTAATAGGCCATTTACATCAGCACACAATCTAGCATATTTTGATTAAAATCTTTATGAAAATCTATACGGTTTACAACAAGTTATTTTGACATTTATCAAGATTTTTATCCAAAACAAACCCCATCAACTGAATTGTTTCCAAAACTACAACGAAACAACTAAAATGTAGCCAATTCACACACTTTTTTAAGCAGACCGTAGCTGATTCACTCACCTTTTGTTGTACAGGGTAGTAAAGAATAAATAAAAACATTAGATTTTTATTAGATTTCCTACAAATCTACTGAAGAATTAGATTTGGTTTTGTATGTGAAATCTGGAAAATAGCAGCTTGATTTAGCTAGAAATCCCGAAAGTACTAGATTTCGAGACAGTGTAAATGCACTATAAATAATTTTTTTCAAAAATGGTTGTTGTCTTTGATAATGAAAATTAAAAAGGTATTATTGCCATGTTTTTAAAACATAAAAATTCAATTAAAGTATTATACATTGGTTTGAAAATTATATGAAAAAATATGTGTTGGATATAATGTTTGGAACAAAATCATTAAGCAAATACACGAACCTTCTAGCATAGACAATAAATAATAATTGCTTTAAAGAATCAAAACTGCTTCGTTTTTTCATCCATAGACAAGATGATACAATCATCGAACAAAATTAAACTATTAATTGAATTTTTACGTTTTAAAAACATGGCAATAATATTTGTATTTTTCATTATCAAGGAAAACAACAATTTTTAAAGAAAATAATTTAAAGAATCCAAAGACAAGAACTCAGAAGCATTTTATAGGCCATTTACATCAGCACAAAATATAGCATATTTTGATTAAAATCTTTATGAAAATCTATACCGTTTATACCAACGTTTTTGAGACATTTATCAAGATTTTTTATCCAAAATAAAACCCATCAACTGAATTGTTTCCAAGACTACAACCAAACAACTAAAATATAGCCAATTCACACAATTTTTTAAGCAGACCGTAGCTGGTTCACTCACCTTTTGTTGTACAGGGTAGTAAAGAATAAATAAAAACATTAGATTTTTATTAGATTTCCTACAAATCTACTGAAAAACTAGATTTCGTTTTAATTGAAATCTCGAAAGTACTAGATTTCGAGACAGTGTAAATGCACTATTATTGAATTAGGGAATAAGTCATTAGTTCGTGTCGAAATTTGTTATGTTGGGTTGTTTGTATGTATGTTGACAATAGAGTTTATATGTGGAAGCTTTTTAGTTGTTGTTGTTGCTTGTGTCTTTCATTTGCGCTGACTTGTATGTTTGTGTACTTATAGAATTTTATGACAACATTTGTGATCAGATTAAAGTTAGTTTTGTTCTTAGTGATTACATTTGTCATAATATTTTACAAACGGGGTTTCTACTTAACTCTAACAACATTTTTTTTTATACCCTTATTTTCAAATCATACTTTTACAATTATGTTTATAAAGGTACTCCCATTTTTATCTGGTTATTGTCTAAAACATTGTTGGAAGCTTATAATCGGAGTTTAAAGTTTGTTATACAAAATGTTGAAGAAAGAAAAATTACAATTTTTTTTCTACTTTTTTCATAGTAACATAGTAATTGTCCTGTGAGCCAGCAGGTACTTGTTGTGCTTGTCTAGTTTTTTTTTATTAGAATTTTCCAATTTTCATGGCAAATGCAATTTTTGTTCACAATTTCTATTTGCCTCATTGTGTTGTGATATAAGGCCTAAATATTAATAAACCTTTTGCTGGTTTCTCTTCCATTTTTACTCTTGTTTGTTAACTGAAACAACAGAATATCTAAAATGTACATCCTGGTCAGGTTTCTTACCATAAATTTTTTAAGCTTTTAGGCTTAAGTATAAAGAAAAATGTTTTCTTTCTTCATTTGAAACTAAGAACAAAAAATTTATGGTTCTTTTTACAAAAGTATTTAAAAACAATTTGAAATTGAATCTGGATTTTCTTAATTTGAGTTATGTGCATAGCCTAGCAATTGTTATTGAGCTCTTTAGTATTTTAATGAAATTTTTAGCAGGAGCACACAGCAAAAAAATACCAATGTAAAATTAATATGTAAAAAATGTTGATTGGAAATCATATAGCATTTATTAGAAATTATATGTTAATTAAAAGGTTGTTATTTATTTGCTTTATTCATAGCTACAGCGCAGTGTTGTGCTCACTTTGTGAGAATTGTGCTTGTTTTATTTTTTTGTTTGTTTTGATGTTCGTAAATAGCCAACCAGCGAAAACTTCGTGCTGCTGGCGAACAGGCAGTGTACAAGTCTTTTAATCCTGAGTTCCAGTTGCCGGTTTAAATTTGTTTTCACAGAATTTTTTTAATAAAATATTTTTCTTATTGAAATTTTAAATTTTTTTTTTAATTTTTCATTCGTAAAAAATTTTTGAAGTTCCAGATAAACTTCAATTTGAAAAAAAAATAGCTCAGCTGCATTTCCGCTACTACCGGGTGAATGTGGCTTGGGAAAACAGCTTTTACAAGCTGATAGTTACATTACGAAAAAGTGCTAAAAATACAACCAAGCGGCAACGCTGAATGCATTACTTGTAATTCATGACGTATGAGCAATGAAAAATATGCTTTGCAATATGCAAATATAAAGTGTAGCATACTTTCTTGGATATACAATTTACTATTTATTAATAGTTTGGTGCGTATGTGGAATATATAAATGCTGCCGTTAATCATACGGTGACAAGAATGGTGATAATAAAAATTTATATGGCCTTATCCATATAAAAGAAAAAATTGGCATGACAATACTAAGAAGTCCTAGCGTGATTTTTAACGTGAAGTTTTATTTTGCAAAACTCTTTAAGATCATGTTCAATTTTGCCACTTATGCTAACTTCAAGCCGGTCTTTTCTTATACATAAGTCCCCTAATATGCATATAATATTAATATTTAACACATTTAAATCTGCATTAAAGAAATAAATCAATTGAAGTTACATTTAACATCATTATTTTAATTTTTGGAAATTAGCAGACTTTGTCTCAAAATAAAATACACATCTGTATTCAGTGTTGCCAATTTAGCTTTTTCATGACTTTGTATTTATTGTTCAGCATCTTTTAGCATAAGTTACGTTGTGCTGAATATTTTGAATAATTGTAAATTAGCAATATCAAGAGGGAATATTTTCTAAAAGAATGTCGCTAAAAGGTATCAGTTGTCTTAATACTTCAAATTGATACATTGATGTTTGCAGCAATGGCCTTTTTTAATTACAGATACATATGTATTATTATTTTTATACATACGAGAAAAAGTGGACACGTTAGTTTTCCTTGTTAAAATAAAAGAAACCAGATAGCGAACATTAATATAGTATAAATAAAAGTGAATATATAATTGCTATATGAATTTCATTGTTGCTGTAACAAAGGGTCAGTAGACTTCAACTACACATTTTGAATAGTCACAAACCTCTTATCTTATGCACAGACTTTCAAAAACTTTTTGAAAATGCACAAACAATTATATTGTTGAAAATCACAAAAGAAAAAAAATTGTAGTATGCTTAGGAAATTATACAAAACCCAGCAAATAATTTATATTCGATATGAATCTATTCTATTTTTCTACACCTTTGAATAAGTTTCTAAGCCTACTACGCTTATTTTTCTTTTGTGATTTTCAAAAATATTATTATTTGTGAATTCTCAAATGGTGAAAGTCTGTACATAAGATAAGAAGCTTGTGACTGTTCAAAATATGTGGTGGAAGTCTACTGAATATTTGTTAAAGCGACAATGAGATGCATATAGACTCATTCCAAAATTTATACTGAATCGCAAATGTGACATCAACTAAGATCCTTAAATTATTTTCTCACAAATTTAAAAGAAAAAAATATAGAATTAAGTGTATAGTTCTACAAGTGACTTATTGTTGCTTTAGAGTCCCAGTACAATGTTAAAAGTCTGTTTCAATTTTAATATATTTTTTTCCTTACAAAAAGAGGAGAAGTAACAACAGTAAAACTAAATCCCATAAAAGTGAAATTAAATCCATTTACAAAAAATATTTTCTATGTCATGAGACTTGTTAACAGTTTTCAAAAAAAAAAAAAAGAAAAAAATCAAAACAACAATTTCGTTTAAAACATGATAAAGATTTTTGCACAAGAAAACATAAAAGACAAGAAGAAGAGGCAACAAATATATGCGTGTATATATACATACACAGATGTTTAGAAACTACACTTTATAGAGTCTTAAACGAATGTCTTAAGGTACGGTCACACTTGGTCAATCATTTGCCCAAATAAACGTAACCACTAAATGCTAATATAAATCCTTTTGATTCAGACATGGATTTATTAAGTGTGACAGTTTTCAAACATTATCTTTTTTTATTTAATAGCGACTAGCTGCTGTTTAATTCCATTGCAATAAAAAGTGCGAGTCTCAATTTTTATTGCAATAATGGGCGTGAACCGCCTTTTTTAAGGATGTAACCCACCTTTCTGATTTCCTGACCAACCATTGCGATGACAATGGGATTAAATAGCAATGACACAAATCAATATTTCAAATAGTGGTGGGTCCGCGCCTATTAATATTTAATAAATAATTTTAAGACAAATTTTTTATTTAATGAATAATATTGTATTCGTTAAATTCTTACGTCAATAGGCATACGCATTGTATTTATTTAGACTCATATTTCTTTGTTTATGAAAGTGAGTGGTGACACGCTTCTTCAAATTCTATTATTGTATTTAACGTTCCTTCGCTCAACTTATTTCTACGAAAAATTCGCAAACACCTTAGGACTATAATAAAACACAATATTGTGTTTGAAAAAATGGGCGAAGATACGCCTCGTTTATTTAGTCGGAACAATCATATTGCCATTGCCTCTAAGCAGCATTACTTAACTAAATCGAAAGTACTTCTAAATTTTTCGTTTTTTAGAGTTCCGTTCACCAAAAGTGAAAAGGAGCCCTATTGTTTTCGTTACGATGCTATTTTCTTGAGGACCTTAAGAGCTACGGACCTGAAATTCACAGAGTATGTAAAACTTTAGTCACTACAAAAACAAATGAAATTTGTTCACTACAAAAACAAATGAAAAGAAATTGCCAAAACTAAAAAAAGCCGAAACGAAAAATCACCAAAAAAAACGCTTAAATCAAATATATCAGCGAAATAAAAAAAATCGCTAGAACGCAAAAATCAGCAAAATTAAAAAGTCGCCAAAAAAAAAAATTCATAGAACCGAAAAAAATCGCCAAAATTAAAAAAACGCCAATGCTAAAAATCGCCAAAAAAAATTCACCGAAAAGAAACAAACAAACGTACAGAATCAAAGGCTAGTCAAAGTTTCACTTTACTGATTTTTCCCTTGATTTCGTTTAAGTTTATTTAATTTTTCAGAA
The DNA here is from genome assembly GCA_944452675.1 of Tachina lurida. Taxonomy (NCBI): domain Eukaryota; kingdom Metazoa; phylum Arthropoda; class Insecta; order Diptera; family Tachinidae; genus Tachina; species Tachina lurida. The sequence continues at coordinate 111,600,177 of OX101756.1, forward strand.
AAATTTTCAATGATTATTCTTAAACTGGAAGACAGTTTTTCTTTACATCGCCTTTAACTTGAGGGTTACACGATCAAGTTTTGCTTTTCAAATTTCAATACATTCACACTTATTCACTAATACATTCACACATTTAGAATTTGATGCGACTTTGACTTCAAATTTTCTTTCCAATTGGGTATTCAAATTTATAGGCAAAAAACAACTGACACCAATTTCAATGAGCACACTTTTCGTTTTTGTTTTGAAATATTCTATCGGCATAGTATTTTTTTATTATTTTTCTACACATAATGTAATATTCCTCCTAAAAACTTTAATTAACTTTAAATAAATATTATTCGGAACAAAAATATATAAAAAAATATAATGATGTGTTGCGGTTTATAGACCTAAATAGAAGCCATGAAGTTGTGTGTTTAAGCTGTTTTCTTATCAACGGCATATTGAAAATAAATTTGCTTGAAAATTGCGTGCAGCCTACGTCACAGCTTTCAATTTAAATTACTTTTGACAACCAGTATGTGTGAAAAACTTGAAGGCAAATCTTGGTCGTGTAACTGTAGCGTAAATAGTCTTTCGCATAATGATTAAATTTTGTCGTCAGTATTTGTCTTTACCATATGCCTAATTCGGCATTTGATATCAATAAAAAATATTAAACTTTAATAAGTGTTGCTTTTTTCTTCCTAGTATCCAAGTGAAACAATATTACTTTCAACCAATTTGATATGGGCTGAGAGTAATACATTCCTGGCATTTAATATCAATAAAAAATATTAAACTTTAATAAGTGTTGCCTTTTTCTTCCTAGTATCCAAGTGAAACAATATTACTTTCAACCATTTTTATATGGGCTGAGAGAAGTACATTCCTTTTGGGACACTTTGTATCATAAATTTTTAATTAACCTCCATTGTTACTTACTTAAGCTAAGTTTTAACATTTAAAACCTTTTAATACACTTAACATCACCTTACACTTACGTAAGAGTATAACTGCCAGAGTGATAAATAAGAAAAACATTTTAAGGCATAAAATTTTTAAGATAAATAATATCAATGCCACTTGTTGTTACCACACCTAAACTTTTATCTTAAAGAAGGACGTGCTACGGCTGAAACATTTAGTATCAGACAATATAAACATAAAACAACAATAAAGCAGAGGTCATTGGGGTTTCTTTGGAAGTTTCTTAAATAAGAAATAAAAACACAAGAACTCATCCTTTTTCTTTCACAGACATAGAAAGCAGATTTTTTTTTTTTTTTTGCTTAATAACAGCTACTGATGATTTTCCTAGTACAGGTAAATTTTATTTAAGCTTTAGCTTTTTTCTCTCTGAATTAATAATGAACACCTTCTATGGACTTTGCGCCTTCATTTTGAATTCTTTACACGTAGATGACATTTTCATGTCCATAAAATGTGACATTACTTGTTTGACTTCCAGTTATAGTTAAACATTTAAACACTTATTTAAAAGGCAAACGTTAGTAGCAAATCTTTGTTGCTTTTTTCGTAATTTTCTTTTATTACATAACAGGCTAATAGACAGGCAGATAATAGACAATTTCAAAAAGGGACTCATGATAAATTATTAAGCATAAAAAGGACGAAAATGTTAAACATTTAAAAACATTCTCACAAGAAAAGGAATTATATTAGAAAAAGAAAACAAAACGCTCTACAAGACAGGAAAAACTAAAAAATTTTGTAATTAATGATTCTAGCAGGGAAAGAGAAAATCATCTGGCTTAAACTTCCCCCTTATTAAAGTTTGCTGTGATTAAGCAACGAAACATTTTTAAGATGCATTTTAACACACTTTGACTCTCTTTCTCTCTCCCTTCTCGGGTGAGAGTATTTTAAGCTCTTTCAAAAATGGATCAGGCATTAAGTTTAAGCGGGCATGTCACCGGTGCAAATGTTTTATAAAAATATTTGCTGTTAAATTATACTTTAAAGCCCGAATTCAATAATAGAACATTTACATTGTCTTGAAATCTAGTACGTATGAGATTTCGAGCTAATAAGCCATTTACATCACCACAAAATCTAGCATATTTTGATCTAAATCTTTATAAAAATCTATACCGTTTACACTAATTTTTTTTACATTTATCCAAATTTTTTATCCAAAACAAGACCCATCAACTGAATTGTTTCCAAAACTACAACCAAACAACTAAAATGTAGCCAATGCACACACTTTTTTAAGCAGACCATAGCTAATTCACTCACCTTTTTTTTTGCACAGGAATTTTCAAAACCCAGTCACAAATCCTTAATCTCCTTGAAGCACTACGTAATATGTAAACAGCCCCTAAGCAGTGTCAATTGATCTAAACTTCTGCTCTATATAAATATTTTTCAATGCCAATGAAATACGTGCATTGTTTTGTTTAATCGTGCAATAATTTGTTGAAAGCTTTTTATATGATAAAAGCTCCTTAAATATCATTGCATGTAATTCTTTTTATTACAAACAAGCACAAGCATGCACTGCATGCTCGCAAAACTTAAATAGAATTTAAATAAACAAGAATGAGCATTTAAGTCTGATTTAAATGTTATTCAAGTTTGAACTGAAATTCATATTTCGAGATATTTATTTATTTATTTATTAATTTATTCCAGTCTATGGACATAAAATCCTTGCAGATTCATAAAAAATAAAATGATTTTTAAATTTATTTAGGGAAAATTTTGTATGAACAATTTTAAATAAAATACATTTAAAATTCATTTTAAATTTTATGAATATGGGTGTATGATAAAAAAATATTTTATAAACTAAATAAGAAAATGATTATCGTGCCATAACCACCAAAACTGCTTAAGTGATATTATTTTCGAACACAATTTTTTTTGGCAATAATCGATTATTTACGATTGCAAGTAATCGATTTTCGTCAAAAAATTAAGTATGAAAATTATATCGCTTGAGCTTTTTTGGCTGGCACGATATATGACATCAAATTATTGCATTCAGCATTTATTAAATAAATATTTAAATAGTTTTCGACTTTTTTAATTACCATATAAAAGTTAAGAATTAAATACTTAAATATTTTTCATTTAATACATGGAAGTTTAGCTAAACCACAAACATTTTCTATTATTATTATTATAATTTTTTTTTTGCCAAATTATTCTGTAGTTCGCATAAGAATCTTGTATCGAACACAAGTTTCACTTAACCTCTAATGTCTATGGACGAAAAAAAAGCCGCAGTTGTGATTCTTTAAAACAATTATTATTTATTGTCTATTGGCTAGAAGGTACGTGTATTTGCTTTATCATTTTCTTCCAAACATTATATCCAACACAAATTTTTTCATATAGTTTTCAAACTATTGTATAAAACTTTAACAGTGCATTTACACTGTCTCGAAATCTAGTACTTTCGGGATTTCGATTTCCCATACAAAACCAAATCTAATTTTTCAGTAGATTTGTAGGAAATCTAATAAAAATCTAAGGTTTTTATTTATTTTTTACTATCCTGTACAACCAAAGGTGAGTGAATTAGCTACGGTCTGCTTAAAAAATTGTGTGAATTGGCTATATTTCAGTTGTTTGGTTGTAGTTTTGGAAACAATTCAGTTGATGGGTTTTGTTTTGGATAAAAAAATCTTGATAAATGTCAAAACAAAAATTTGGTGTAAACGGTATAGATTTTCATAAAGATTTTAATCAAAATATGCTAGATTTTGTGCTGATGTAAATGCCCTATAATTTAATTTTTATATTTTAAAGACATGGCAATAATATTTTTTATTTTTCATTATCAAAGACAACGACCACTTTTGAAGAAAATAATTTATAGAATTAATAAAACAAGAACTCAAAAGTATTTTCAAACAAAAACGTCCTAAATCTTCTCAGGACATTAGTCATTTGTCTATATGATTTAAAAAAAAAAATACAAAACTAAAAATAAAAATTCAATAAAAATTTATAAAAAAAAATGTGTTTTCTGTTTATGATTTACTTGCTTCTTTATACTATATAGCAGCATTATCAGAACTGCATGCTATACTTATGCTTCCTTTGCAATAGCATTAAGTTAAATAAAACTGCAAAATACTCAGAGGATTTAAAATAATCATTTGATACCAATGAAAACATATGCATACTCAAACTAAAATTTAATTAAAATAAATTAATATTTAATTTGATAAAATGTTTATGCCAAAATGGCTTAAATAATTATGCATTGTATAATTTTTGTAATAATTAAAGTTCTTGCTAGTTATATGTGGTTTTTTGTAAAATATTATTTAAATTAAATGCTATAATTTATTTTATTTTATTAAAATTCAATTATTTAAAAAATTCCTTTCAACAATATGACAATTATTCAGGTAATTTTATAATTTACTAGCGGTCTCCACAGCTCATGTGGGCCACCGCAAATGGCTAATGGAGACCGCTGATGTCCAACTTTCTTACATGCTCTGACATGGATGCCCAAACATATGTCTGAGCAACAATGTTCGCAATAAGATTTTCAGTCCCGCAAACATTTGCAATAGAAAGAAAAGAGAGCAGAACAAAATGGGTAAATATTCCATCTTGATTGTACTTGTGCAAAATACTTTGATATGGCTGAACATGGATTTCGCACGTATTTACCACAACAAAGAAGTTGATGACATGACATGTTCATGTCATGTCCAACTCGATGGCTAGTGGAGACGTGGACCTATAATTTACTGACAAAGCTAAATAAATTCTATCGATATATTGAAAAAGAAAAAAGAAAAACTAAAAGACCTTGAGTTTGATATTTGGATGTTTTATTATCTGTGAACTGGAATGAATGCTGGTTTCATGAGCATTTTAATGACAAATTGGCCTGCATCTCCAGAAAAATATTGATGCTCTTTGAGAATCATGTTCCTCTGAAGAAAATTAAAATAAGCAACTTTAACTAGCGTTGAAGAAATTAAGTCCGCTATAGGGAAACGAAATAAACTATATGCCATTTGGAAGAATAGACCGTGTGAGTTTAACTGATAAAGGTATAGATTAGCTAGAAATCGAGTGCATGTTGTTACAAGGAATAAGTAATGTGAATACTTTAGGAGTAAATTAAACATAAATATTTCATCTGGCCAGCTTTGGAAAAATCTTGAACAACTTCGTTTGAGGAAAAGGAAAATTTAATGTAATATAGTAGTAGTATGGCACTTCACCTTTTCTATGGCGGTTAACAAAAAACATTTTTAGTTAAAAAAAAAAATTAGTTCATCTGGCCAATGTTGGTTATGTGAACCCCTAAAAGGCACAAAATTTAATTTCTTTTGAAAGTGAAATTAATGAATGAATATTCTATTCTTTCATTTAATTTCTTGCGCTGCATTGCCATCCAAAATTATACTGTAGTCGAGGTAAATTTTTTATAACCTTTTCTTTAATCTTTTATAATTTTTCTATTGCAATTAACTCAAGCATCACATTTTTGTGCTTAGTAGCTTAGTATGCACTCGTAGTAATTTAAAAGAAAATTAGGTATTATAGAAAATAGAAGAGTTAATGTAAAAGAAAGTTATAACTAGTTATATAAAAAAAATTCCCATTATTTATATGAAACCAAGCCTATGTATATATATGTATAAGTAAATCTAATTAAATATAGTTATGTGCCTTAGTAATGAATAAAAAGCACTATAGTAAATCACTGTGCTGACTGCAAGAGATAAGACTTTTTTAGGGATAAATTATTTTCAGTAATAACTTTTATTGCAGCTTAATAAATCTTAAATTTTGTGCAAAATATTTATAAATTCTTTAGCTTTTTAACAGCAGTCACTAAATATATTAGGATTTCAAAACCTTAGAATTGGAAAGAGATAGATAAAAATTTTTGGAAACATTGCTCTAAAATATATTTTATGAAATCACAAAAGTAGTTCTGATAGAACCAATAAATTAGATTTAAGAAAACATACGGCCTGTCACACGATGTCACCAGAAATCATTCCATCGAGAACTTGTATTGCAAACAACAACAAATTTTGTAATGTTATTGTTGTTTGCAATACAAGTTGTCGATCGAACGATTTCTGGTGACATCGTGGGACAGGCCGATAGTTTTCTTGAGAAGATTACTGGCCATTTTGGTAAAATATGGAAGAGCACACCTTAAGACCACCACACCACAATAGGTGTGGTAGTCCTAAGTGTCCTAGATATGACCCAATTGGGCGCATTTCCACCATCCTACTTTTAAAATTTCATTAAATACATTTTATAAAAATTTTTCTTTCGTTTCAGTTCCAAGGATTTGGAATCCTAATCCATTTACCGACTAATCATTATCATAATTATTAAAAACAAAACACTTTATTTGTTAACCACTTCCATTAACACACATTCGCATTCGTATTTTCCATTATATCACATTTTAACTGATAATTACAGTAAGAGATAATATTTATTATTATACCATTAAATGAAAATAAAATTTTAAACAATAAAATTAAATTGATTTTTGCAACATCTCTTCAACGTTGGTGTGAACAATTATTAATCTCCCTAAAGTAGGCAACGTTAATGCAATTGCTACACCTTGACCTCAATTTACAAGGATTGCTCTCTCATTCTATGCGCAAGCAAATACCCAAATAACCCAAACGCGCTATTCCCCTTCTCAAAACGCGCTAAAACGCGCTAAGTTACAGCATTGTAAACTACAGGGTGTTTTTTTAGAGGTATAGAACTTCGAATTGAAATAAAACACAAGAAAATCGTTTTAATGTCCATCAATTTGGCTTTATTGGAAGGATAATTTTATGCCATTAATGTTTAAATATGATTTCGGGCATGTGGCCGCCGCGGCTGGCTCGAATAAAGCCAATTCTACAGGTCCAATTTTCAACCACTTTTTCGAGCATATGGGGCCGTATGTTGGCAATAACGCCACGAATGTTGGCTTCCAAGTCCCCTAACGTTTCTGGTTTGTTGGCGTAGACGAGCGACTTCACATATCCCCAAAGAAAATAATCCAATGGTGTCAAATCACACGATCTTGGTGGCCAATTGACAGGTCCATTCCGCGAAATTATGCGCTCATCGAATGTTTCCTTCAATAAATCGATTGTGACGTGCGCTGTGTGGCATGTAGTGCCGTCTTGTTGGAACCACAACTCACCCACATTCAAAATCTTCAAAATCTTCCATAAAGTTGATGGACAAAGCTCCAATTGCTGTGCACGGTGGCGAATCGATTCATTCGGGTCCTCTTCAACACTTTGCTCTACAGCGGCAATTGTTTCTTCAGTGCGCACTGTTCGACGTCTCTGCGGATGCGTATTATCACATAGAGTAAACGTAGTGCGAAAACGATCCATGGTTAACCGAATTAATTGATCTGATGGACGATTATGTCGACCATAAAATGGACGGAGCTTGCGGTAAACTTCGCGAACTGAACCATTATTTTCGAAATAAATTTGCACGATTTGCAAGCGTTGTTCTTTTGTCAACCTGTTCATGATGAAATGGCAAATTAAACTAAATATTAATCACTTGACAGCTGACAAAATGGCTGCCAGTTAAAAAAGTGATGCCAACTTAAAGTTCTATACCTCAATAAAAAACGCCCATTATTTATTGCCAAAACGCGCTATTTTCAGACGCGCTTAATTAGATTTTAATAAAAGTCGATGTATGTATTCTATGATTTTCATTAATGACAACGTATGTTATATGTATATTTCTCATTTCGCGCTTATGATAGCAAATTGTTATATTTTTAATTCTTTTTAGAGAGTTCTAGGAAATTTTTGAAAAATATGGACGCATGTACATCATTTTTTTACAAAACAACAACACAACTTCCACCTTTTTTTAAATAACCTTGAAAAATAACTTTTATTTTACTCTACTGAAAGAATACAATGAATTTTTTTTAGTAGCTCTTTTTCAGATTTTAAATAACTAAATAACTAAAATCATTTAATACAGAATCAGAATCGCCTTCTAAATAATCGAAATCCTTAGTTTTTCTTTTAATTTTACTTGTCAAACTTTGTAAAATACATTTTTAAATTCTAATCACATTTGATGGAATTTTTATGCGACAGCTGCATCATTAACTAATTCAAAAACTTTTATCAGAGTTTTGGATGCTAGAAAATTTTGAAATATATATACAAAATAAGTTGAAAAAATATTGAATGAAATGATGTTTGAATGACTTTGTTTAAAACGCGCTAACTTAGCGCCTTTTTTATTAAACGCGCTAAGGTGGAAAAAAGCGCATTTGGCATAGCTAAAACGCGCTAAATTGGCATCGCTGGCTTTTGGGTATTTAATTTGAACATTTTGACATTGAAAATTACAGAAAATACCTCTGTAGCGAACGGTTTAAAAAAAAAAACTTAGTGCGTTTCACTGGCTAATCGACCGCTAGATTCCTTAATTCCTTCAATTTGCATTCAAACATTATCGCTCATGTTTCACGCATTGGTAAAGAAAAAACTAAGCACATATCTATGTAGTTAGCAAATAAATCATATAATGAATAATTTCATTCACTGTTTTCATTGAAAAAAAAATACATTAAAAATTAATGGACAAACCGCAATATAAATAATATTAAATGCAAGCTAAAAACAAAACGGTGTCAGTCTGAGTACTTTATCAAATAAAAAATACAATACTGTTTAACAACTGCCTGCGTCAAGTTTTTTCTAGGAATTTAATATCAAAAAAAAATATTTACTTTAAATTAAAAATAGCAGGAATAGCAAAAAAAAAATACTCACAACAATATTAATGATCTGAACATATCATCAAATGAAAGTACAATGATATATTATGTATTTTAACAAATACATGTGTTTTTACTGAGAATAATAGTGAAATGAGAAAAATTAAAAAAAATATAGGAATTTTAATAAAATTAATGAACTTGGTGCACAGAAACCAAATTTTGTAGGGGAGTGAAAGCGAAAGCAAAACTGTTTACAATGACTGTTTTAATAAAACGAAGGAAAATTTTCAATTTGGTGTTTTGTTGTTGCTTTGTTTTAAAAAAAATTAAACAAAAATCTATTTTTTTTACTAAATTTCAAAAATTATGACTGGGGGAGAATGGCCTTTCTATCCCTATGTATGCTGCTTAGCTGTATATAAAACAAATTTCATGTGTTAAATAACAATGCAATAAAATTGTACTATATATACGATGAGTAGTTCTCGTTGTACCTTCATAGTGAACAGACGTAATAGCGGAATTTTTCTTATATACAAAAAACACAAAAAAAAGGATACAAAAAATATTCGTAGTACATATTAACTTTGATAAATAAGCATTTTTTTTGCTTTGATAATATTTTTACATATAGAAATAACAAAAACAAAAAAAAACCGTAAACAAAAAAACATACAAAATACCCTTGAGGAATACTCTTTATGAGTACCCCAGAGGAAAAAAATAGTGAAGTGAGTTCTAAAGGCAGAAATGCCTATTTTACTGTGAGTTTTGATGCTCATAATGATAACAATAAAAATAAAAAATCTGATAATAATCTTGCTGTGAGTTCTGAAGCTCTTAATAAAAATCAAAAATCTGATAATAGACTTTTTCTAACGACAAAACCACAGTTTCGTCAGCGATCAACTTCGCTTTGTCCAATGCCATCTAGTGAATCGTTGACATTATTGCCTAGTACTTCTACATTTAACTCAGCGATATCATCCGCTTCCGACTCGTGGTCAACAATTAAACAAGTTGTTACTGAAGACAACAGTAGTACAAAACCAAAGGTACAAGTAGGAATGGACAGATATATAACCATTTTAAAGCGCGGGCGAAGCCCAAATTCTACTAAAATTGGATCCGCCCCAAAGATGTCTAGGGATAACAGCACATCTTCTATCAATCGTCAAAATCGTTTTTCATTATTGCAAGACAAAAACGACAAGCCCGCCGCATCATCGCAAAAGTCTTTCAAGCCACCACCTATTTATCTGAGAGAAAAAAATTCAAACGCGCTTCTAAAAAATCTACTGTCGACCATTGGTGAAAATACTTTTCACATCATTCCAATTAAACGAGGTAATATTGATGAAACTAAAATCCAAATATATGATGAAAAAGATTTCCGAAAAATTGTTAGTGAGTTTGAAAAAAATAAAACAAATTTTTATACATATCAACTTAAGAGTGCTAAAGGCCTACAAATAGTATTAAAGGGCATAGATTCATATGTTGAGCCTGAAGAAGTAAAATGTGCACTTATCGAACAAGGATTTAAGGTAAAAAATGTTACCAATATAATCAATAGAGAGAAGATTCCCCAGCCTCTATTTCGTGTTGAACTGGAGCCGAATGATATACAGTTAAAAAAAAATGAGACGCACCCAATTTATAGTCTAAAATACCTTTTACACCGAAAAATCACAGTTGAAGAGCCACGTAAGCGTTCAGGTCCCGTACAGTGCCATAATTGCCAAGAATATGGCCACACAAAAACCTACTGCAAATTACCTACAGTTTGTGTTATCTGCGGTGAATTGCATGGTACTGCTAACTGTACCAAGCCAAAAGTACAAGCTGAAAAAAAATGCAGTAATTGTGGAGAAAATCACACCGCTAATTACAGAGGATGCCGTGTATATTCTTTCGTTAAACAGGCTATGGGTCAAAAATCTAAATTAGCTCCAGTTCAATCGGCAAGTGCTTATAGCGCCACTCTGCCTCAAACTAGCCAACTAGTTAATTCACGTGTATCGTATGCCGATGCTGCTAAGACTAATTCTATTCCCACACAAAATGTTGCACCGCCAAGTAATTCAACGAATGCAAACTCTAGCTTTAACTTTAGTCGTCTTGAAGCTACTATTGAGAATCTGGTGCTAACTATAAACAACTTTACAACAAATATGACTAGCATGATGCAAGAAATGCTGAGAATGCAGAATACTCTGCTTCAAGCATTAGTCAACAAACCATGAACACGTTAAAATTATGTTTCTGGAACGCAAACGGCATTCGCCAACATAAAAATGAACTTGAGCACTTCCTCACGGAAAAAAATATTGATATAATGATGGTCTCTGAGACTCACTTGACTTCGAGAAGCTGCTTTAAGATAAATGGTTACACTCTATATGATTCAAAGGACCCGAGAGGGAGAGCATGCGGTGGATCAGCAATTCTAATTAAGTCAAGACTCAAGCACTATATCCTTGAGAACGTTAGTGAAGAATATATGCAAGCTACGAATATTTTCGTAGAAAATTTTTTTCGAATTTCGTGATATCATCAATTTACTCACCTCCCAGATTTTCAGTTACCGAAGATCAGTATGAGAAGTTCTACAAATCGCTTGGATCTTGTTTCGTGGCAGCTGGTGACTACAATGCAAAACATACGTACTGGGGCTCGCGTCTTGTTACACCTAGAGGTAGAGCGTTGTTTAATACAATTTCAAAAATGGGCTTAGATGTCATTTCGAGTGGGGAGCCTACTTACTGGCCTACTGACGTAAGAAAAATTCCAGATGTTATAGATTTTGGCGTCACGAAAAATATCCATAGGGACTTAATTCACGTAGAGGGCTCTCTAGATCTGTCCTCCGATCACTCTCCCACAATAGTTACAATTTTCAACCCACTAAGGAGTGATTTAACTAACTCATATGCGAAAACGATTAATAGGGTCAACTGGCTAGGATTCAAAAAATATATTAGTAGTCACTGCGTAGAAAACATTCAGCTAAGATCACCTGATGATATTGAATTTAATATTGCCAATCTTAACGAATACATTAAACAGGCTGCTGAACATGCCACTACTTCCTATCCGCAGACTGGCTTTAATAGAATTTATTCTACGGAAATTGAACGTCTTGTATGTGAAAAAAGGAGAGCTAGAAGAGAATGGCAACAACACCGATCACCCCTAAATAAAATCAGACTTAAAGAATGTACTAAACGACTCAAAGAGCTGCTATCGTCGGAAAAGACTGCATTACTGGAAAAGTACTTAGAAGGTCTTGATGTAACGTCAACATCTAATTACTCTTTATGGCGCGCTACTAGAAATCTTAAAAGACCCGTTGATCTCAAATCACCATTGCGTACTTCGACTGGAGGCTGGGCAAGAAGCGATAGTGAGAAAGGTAACTTATTTTCTGAGCATTTAAAATCTGTATTCACTCCCAATTCATGTACGGGTGCTGCCGATTTACCGAGTGTAGTCTCTCTACCCCCTCGTCCCTTAAGGTTTAAGATGCATGAACTACAAAAAATAGTTGCTGAACTCGACCCTAAGAAAGCTCCAGGTATTGATGGCATTAGTAACAAGATGCTGATGAACTTGCCTCATATTGCAATAAGAATTTTGCTATTTATTTTTAATGCCATTTTACGAATGCAGTATTTTCCACATAACTGGAAACTTGCCAAGATTAAAATGATTCCAAAGCCAGGCAAAGATCTTACCAAGGCTGAGTCATATAGGCCTATAAGCTTACTTTCAACAATTTCAAAGCTTTTCGAAAAGCTGCTCATGACTAAATTGTCCACAATTTTAGCTGATACTGGGTGCATCCCGGACCATCAATTTGGCTTTAGAAGTCAGCATAGCACTATTGAGCAAACGCATAGATTGGTTCAAATTATAAGGAGGACTTTTGAAGAAAAGAAGTATTGTTCTGCCCTTTTTATTGATGTTTCTCAGGCATTTGACAAAGTATGGCACAAAGGCCTAATTTTAAAATTGAAGACATACCTACCAATAAATATACAAAAGCTTTTGGAAAGTTATATTCTCGATAGAAAGTTTACTGTTGTGGAAGGAGACTTCATGAGTGTACCCGAATCTATATCTTCTGGTGTGCCACAGGGTAGTATTCTGGGGCCAGTCTTGTATCTAATATATACTTGTGATATGCCTGTGAGCAATAACATCCACACTTCTACATTTGCCGATGATACAGCCTGTATGAGTATTCACAAAAATCCTGATGAGGCATCCCGCAATCTCCAAGCACACATTACCCAGCTTGAAATATGGTTGAACTTATGGAGAATTAGAGTCAATGAACAAAAGTGTGTTCATATAACGTTTACCCTAAGAAAAGATACCTGTTCCCCCATTCGAATCAACAATCAAAATATTCCTCAACATTCTCAAGTCAAATACCTTGGCATACACCTTGATCGAAGGCTTACATGGAAATATCATATTGACTCTAAGTTAACCCAAATGAAACTTAAATTGACTCAAATATATTGGTTAATTGGCAGAAATTCAACACTCAGCCTAGACTGCAAACTCTTGATATACAAGTCGCTTTTGAAGCCAATATGGTGCTATGGAATTCAGCTGTGGGGCACTGCTTCAGCTTCAAATGTCGAGAGAATCCAACGAAGGCAAAACAAAATTTTACGTTTGATAACATCTGCTCCATGGTACGTTAAAAACTCAAATATTCATCGTGATTTAAATATGCCACTAGTGAGTGAAGAAATTGCAAAATACGCAGGCAAATATTTAACTAAACTCGAGTCACATCCTAATCCGCTTGCCCGTAATATTTTGAGCTTTACTGGACACATCCGCTTAAAAAAGAGGGACACAAGGGCTCTTATACCCAACACTCCAGATGGGACTGCTTAAAAATACTTCTTTTTGATTATCACTACTTATGTATTATTTATAACTATCACTAAGCTTATGTCCGATATTGGTCGGGCCTAATAATTATATTTAGATTTAAGATTTGATTACTTATTGTTAGTTCATTTTTGAAGATACAATAAATAAAGATGTAAAAAAAAAAAAAAAAAAAAAAAAAAAATATATACGATGATGTCAAATTCGCCGCAAATATTTCAAAACGTATCCATTTATTCCCCATAATTTTCTTAGCTGTTAGCCGGCTTATAGCCAATCAGCTGTAATCTCTGGTTTGTGCTCATGTGCAAAAACAATACAAAAACAAATTGAACAATCCTTCTCATTATTTTTGTTTTGTTTTTGTTTCACTTACTTCAAAGAACGAAACAAAACAATATCAAACAATTTAGGTACAAAGAAATCAAAACAGAAATAAATTTATAACTGTAAATGATCAAACAAAATTGCAGCATAAACACAGAAAGTCACAGAAAGCGGTCGAGAAAAAGAATCTATTTTATTTTGAAAGCGTTTCTTCTTATACTCTCACATATAAATAAATATTCTCTCACCAATGCTACCATACTTTCAATAAATTTCATACATTTTGTGAACAAAACTGCAAAGAAAAATAAGCACTAAAGAAAATGAAACAAAAATTGGAGAGCATTTGAAGTTACTGCCGTAGATTTTATTATGGGCTTAATTTATTTGACAGCAATTTTTCCTGAAGTTGCAGACTTATTCTGTTTGATCATTAATAGTGTCGATTATCTTTGTTAAGAAAATCACGTCCTAGCTCCTAGGTCGTGACATAAATAGCATAGCTATAAAAATAGAAAAAAAAATGTTGTTAGTTACTTTAGTTATTTATTCCAAAGAAATAATTTTGGCAATTATTGCAGTAGCAATTGTCAAATTTGATTCCCCCAAGGGAGTGTATTTTTGACTACGGGTGTGGCAATCCCGGGGCCCCAGCTGGGGTGATGTGGCTTTTTCCGTTGAGGTACCTTTGGTACATTACTCATACTACTCATGTGTTACTAGCTGATCTCTGGCAACAGAGGAAAGGATATGCACATGTTTATAAAAGGAAGGCAGGTCCTGTTGATGTCAATCAGGTGCAGCGTCACCTGGAACTGCCCCCGAGTTCAAAAGACGATAGAGGTGAAGCCCTTGTGGTGCAACTTTGAGGTCTAACCAGAGGCTACTTCTCGTGCCACGGCTGCCGGTTGCCTGATAGTCGAGCTGCTATGAAGTTTTGAGTGTATGCAGCGGTCGTCAGGATCCTTTGCTAAAACGTCAAGTTCGTCCTACCCCATGGGGTTAAAGGGATGATTTTGATATGCGTGGAGTAGGTACTGGATTTTTGGCGACACAGGCATGCGTTCATCTTGGATGAGTGGTTGAGCTGTGCCGGCAATGGTTGAGGAATTCTCTTGGTTGTATACACAACACATGTGGCGTGAGAACCGGGAGAATAAACGTGGTGGCTGCGGTGGCTGTGATGGCTGTGGTGGCTGTGGTGGCTGTGGTGGCTGTGGTGGCTGTGGTGGCTGTGGTGGCTGTGGTGGCTGTGGTGGCTGTGGTGGCTATGGTGGCTGTGGTGGCTGTGGTGGCTGTGGTGGATGTGGTGGCTGTGGTGGCTGTGGTGGCTGTGGTGGCTGTGGTGGCTGTGGTGGCTGTGGTGGCTGTGGTGGCTGTGGTGGCTGTGGTGGCTGTGGTGGCTGTGGTGGCTGTGGTGGCTGTGGTGGCTGTGGTGACTGTGGTGGCTGTGGTGGCTGTGGTGGCTGTGGTGGCTGTGGTGGCTACCAAAAACGCTGGGAGAATAGTCTTGGCTTCCCAGTGTTAAATCAATGTTAATGACTGGCGTGACGCGGTCAGCCAGACACTATTCTAGGTGCTGTTGCCATACAACAGATAGTACTCTTTTTTTCAAAGTACCTCAGTAAGGTACTTGAATATAGTAGAGGGATAACTATATACAAAGATTGCAGCCTATGCGCTTTATGGAATCAGCGCTGGGTTCATTTTAAAATGTGCATGGGGGCGTTGGTCTGGCGTCTAACCCACACCCGGTGCTTGGCACCCGTGAGATAAGGCCGTAAAGGCAGGTGCTCACAGAAATCTAAGCACATCTGTCAAATGCGATTGCCGACACAAGATATTAGCGTATGCACCGTACAAATATGTGTTCAAATATATATTCAGTAACAAATTTTAAAATACATTGCTGAGCAATAATCTCTTAACACATGCTGTCAAAATGAAATAATATTAAATTTTGTCAACAGAAATGTAAAAAAAAAGTTTGAACAACATAAAGTAAATAAAAGTGCAATTTACAATTAAAAAAACATCTAATTAAGATTAATCTTAGTATGTTTATGATACAATTTATTTAAAATAACTACATATTTTGGCAATATTTTGACGTCATCTTTCAAAACCCAAAGAATACGAGTATGTTCAACTTCTGTAACTTGTAAGCGACTACTTCAATTTGGCAGTCAAAAAAGTAATTCATTATATGGCAAGTAGTTGAGATGTTAATGTCAAATTTTTTGCTGAGTACTTGTGTTAAGACACAAACAAATTGCTCGTGTAGTCGTAGTGTAAGACTCTTTCTATGAAGCAACTTTTATGCCGCTACGTCAGCATTGTGGTCGTGATAACGTTTTAAGTCCGCTATATAACAGTTGCAGGAAAATTCTAGCAAGAAACATTAAAGGATTAAGTTTAACTTTCGGGATAATACAATAGTCAAGCAGTACAAATGAAATTCATCATTTCAAATATGCACAATGATAAAGCACATTTGCCATGCTCCTGTTTTGTACAACAAAATTTTCTGAAAATGTTGAATTGTGTGCATGTTATGTACAAATGTACATACATATATGTGACCTTCTCCGAGAAAAGGTAGCTAGTGTGTCAAAAAACGGCTTTGGACTTAAGAGTGGATTCTGGTACCTAAAAGGGTGTAGAATAAGATGAAATGCGTTTTTCTCAAAACTTCATTTTCACACACTAGGTACCTTTTCTCGGAGAAGGTCACATATGCTGAAGATTTTCGCCACTATAACATGTACAGTACACATAGCTACATACATACATATGTATGTACATTAGAGTTTCTCTATTCATTTCTCTAATATTTTTGTGAACAATTTTGTACGAGTAGTTATATACAACATATGAAAATGTTACTTTGTCATCACTTTTTTTTCTATTAAAATCTGTCACGTTTAGTCGACGCTTGCATAAATAAGATTAGTTTGTTAAAATATATAAAAATGCTTTGCGTTAGCAATTTTTTTCAACTAACATGCAAAATATCTGACAAGTTTGACAAAAATTACGAAAATTACTAGAAAGACATAAACTGCTAAGATGCTGGTAAAAGATTATTAAAGTTAATGTTGTTTTAGCGTGGAATTTATAAATGAGAAAATCGGTTTAAGGAATGCTTTAACTTTAACTATCGTTTGTGAATACCGGCGTTAATTCTTAATGTATCGTGATGATCCTAGCCTTTCAATGAGAAAGCGCACAAGTGCTTTGAATATGTAGAGAACGCCATTGCAAGGAATTCTACCCAAGGACCTGAGGCAGCGTCCCTACAACACTTAATTGGTGTAATTATTAAAGCCACAGAATACCATTCAGAGGCTTGACTTTGCTGCAAAATTTATCTCGTGCAGAGGTGTTATATGTTGGACTTCAAAGCCTTTTCATGGTTGTTCAAATTATAGCCCAAATGCAAATCGGACGAAAAGCAAAATTAAAAAAAAATATACATACTTAATAGTAACAAACCAAAAAGGTTTGTCTTAAGAAGAACAAAAATAAGCAAATTAACTAACATGTACATAATTAGTACAGAACAAACGACAGTGGGAAGACTGTTGTAAGCTTAGAGATGGTAAAATTGAGCTTTCATTATAAAAAAGCTTTCACCAAATTGTAATACGATGAATCAAAGCAATTCACATATTCCATTTGCAATAAAGGCTGAGTATATAAAGCAGAAATCTACATCAACTGACACCTCACACAGTGGACCAAACACGAAGAACGCTGATGATGAAGGTGTAGTGGCCTTCGAAAACAGCTAGTGTTGTTCCGTTCTACTACGTGTTTGTCAAAATATTTACATTTAACTTTGTTGTTATTTGGTGTAATTTGGCCTACGAAGCGATACGAACTTTAGCCTGAAAAAAATCATATATGTATAATATACAAAATCGTAGTGTGTGTTTGTTCCTAACGCATGGTCTCTGGAACTATAAGAGCTGTGGAGCTGAAATTTTCCAAACAGGTTCGGGTCAATACCCGGTAGGTTTTCGTTTTATTTTTGACCCAACAAGTGGCCATTGTGTGGAGTAATTTGTAGTTAAAAAAAAATTGAGGGTAAGACAACGTTTGCCGGGCTCAACTATAAAGTATGTATACATATATGTAAAAACTGTGATTTGCCTAAAAATTGCTGTAAAAAAAATTGGATAATTGTTCATCGACTTTGGGCGACTCAAAATTTTTCGATATTTGTTCATAATGAATAATTGCCAAATTTCCTCAAAATTATAAAAAAAAACCAAACAATTTTGGTCGATTATTCATTCCAAATTCGGGTGACTGTACGTAATGAAGAAACACCCAAAAACTTCATTTTACACTTTTGGATTATTCTTCACTTTTTTGGGGTGATCAGGCATTGTTTTTTGGGTATTTCTTCACAATGGACAACAAATTTTGGGCATTCCTTCATTTAGCTGTTTCGGCCGATTTGCACTTGGGCGTTAATTCCACACTTACTCTTACCTTTCATCTTTCATCAATTTGTCAAGATAATCCCATAAGCATTATATAAGGCTGGATGTTCAAAATCTTTCAACATCTTTTTTTTTAAACACCAAAAATTATTATTCCGTACACCAAGGGTGAAAAACAGCCCTTTTGTTTTCGCTACGCTGTCCGTGGGTCTGTCACAGACTGTTTCCTCGAGAGAGAGAGAGAGAGAGAGAGAGAGCTACGGATCTGAAATTTTAACTGAATATGTTGAACTTTGACCGCTAGAAAATCAAATATATGAGTGTTGAAAATTAAAGGGTGTTCCAAAACGAGCAAAGAAAATTTTTAAAATTTCATGTGCTATACATACATACATACAATTGTTTATAGACACTTAAAATTTACAAAGTTGGTGTGCTTTTATGCAGACTACAACAATTAATACTGAAATTTTAAGAATCAAAATTAAAGGGTATTCCATCAGTTAATGCAATTTTGACAACTTGCTGTATCTTCAAAAACGCTAAAACTGAACAATCTCAAAATTAAAAAATCGCCAAAACGAAAATAAATCGCCAAAAATCAAAAAAATCGCCAAAACGAAAAAAAGCGACAAACTAAAAAAAAATATCTTAAACTAAAATAAGTCGCTAAAAAACAAACAAAAAATTGCCCAAATTAAGAAAAACGCCAAAATCGAAACTAAAAAATCGCCAAAAACTGAAAAAATCGCAAAATCTAAAGAAAACGTTAAAAATAAGAAAAATCGCTCAAACTAGAAAAATCGCCAAAAACCGAAAAAGGTTAACGAATACTTATTTTTTTTTTAATTTCTACATCAAGTAAGCTAAAGTTCGTATAGTATTATATATGTATGTAGTGTCCTAACGGAACAATTCGTGTGCGAATCACAGACGCACTTTACTAAATTTTTTTTATTTTCTGGCCTATTCTGTTTTGTATCCTTGTAATTCCCATTAATTAATTGGGAGTTTTGCTATAAGCACTGATTTTTCTTATAAGATAGTCAAGCAGCAAAGAAATGCATTTAGAAGTGCTTGACAAATTAGAACTTTTTTAAACTCATATTTATTTTGAAGTGCTTTAAAGAAAAATTTAAAAATTTACTATAATTAAATGTTTCTTTTTTAGTTTAAAAATGCAAAAAAGAAATGATTTTTTAAAGAACAGTATATAATTAATTTTAGCCTCTGGCTTGCAGCTCACTACATGTAATAGTGAACTTTATTTGCACCTTTTTTATACATATCGCACACTAAATCATAAACAGTCACAACACAAAATTATTAAAGTGCTTTTGCTTTTTTATAAACCAGTTAATTGAAGAAATCTATAACGACTTCAACAATTTCTTTTGCAATACAGTCTTCTTGAAGAATATAAAATACCATTATGCTTGTTTTTATGTCACATACTTGCGTCATTTGTACAGTATCAACAGTTATTTGCAACTACTCAGCATCTGAAATTTTTTGAGTTGTGATTCTTTATTATTTAGTGTGCGTTATATTCACACCCTGACAGCAAATTTAATTTACTAATAATTAGAAACAAGTACAACATTTCATGCTACTGGTAAGAGCATGATGGAATATGAAAGCAAAAACTATACTATCAAAAATATGATTTTCAAATGTATGTACATTGATTTTATCTGTGCATATATAGTTATTTTCTTTTTATGTAAACGTATAAAAATAACATGCATTTTGTTGATTTATTTACATAATTACACCCATAAAAGCACTTACACAATTTTTCCACTTTACATACAAATGACTTCCTATTAGTTGCTGCTCTTTTTCCGGTTCGCCAAACGGAAATGATTTCATTAGTTTATAACAGCAAAAAAATGCAGTTTTCGTTGCAATTGCATAGAACCAAAGAGAGAGAGAGTTATAGAGGAAGTGGAAAGGCGAGCTTGTAGTTTCTACATAGATTTAAAATCGTCTATATCCACTTGCTTACCATAATTTTCTTTTGAGATATATAAGTTTTACAAATCTATAGGATAATATTTTCATACAAAGAAGCCTTAAATAGAAATTTTAAAAAATTTGTTGATTGTCTTATGGGCTGCAACAAATTGTAGCCAACTTTTGTAATAATAATAATTTTTGCAACAGAAACGTACTCATGTAACAATCAAACTAAAACCACATGAACTGCAGTAAAATGTAATCATTTGTTTTTAATTTGTTTGTGGTTCCTATTATTGCTCTTAATATAACAAGTGAAAGAACGTAGGATTTTTTAATAAAAAATAATTTGTTAAAGGAAAAGGAAAAAGCTTTTATTTATGAAATACCCTTGGTTGAGCATGCAACAAATTCTTATAAAAGCAAAAATGCTATCGCTTTTTTTTTCTTTAAAACCTAACTTTAAAATTACTGAAATTGCAAAAACTCCATTTCTTAACAATTCATTGTAGAAAATGCGTTCTAACTTATTAATTATTCCTTAATATTGCATTTACAGTGTCCTGAAATCTAGTATTTTCGAAATTTCGAGCTAAATCAAGCGGCTTTTTTCCAGATTTCCCATACAAAACGAAAACTAATTTGTCAGTATATTTGTAGGAAATCTAATAAAAATCTAATGTTTTTATTTATTCTTTATTACCCTGTACAACAAAAGGTGAGTGATTTCCATAAAGATTTTCATCAAAATATGGTAGATTTTGTACTGATGCAAATGCCCTATAAATCTTATTTTCCTTGAGCATTTTGTTTGTTGTTCTTATTTTTTTTAATTTAATTTATTTAATATATTCAGCACAGAAACGTTTTTAGGCTAAGGGGTATCCCAGCAGAAAGAAGCAAAGATTTTTTTATAGGGATTCCTTATTGTTTTGATGTGGTAAGTCTTATTAATTTTATCAAGAAGAAACCCACATAAAATCAAGAAGAAATCTTATTATTCACACCTTTTTGTACTCAATTTTCGTTATTTTTGGCACCAAGAAAAACAATCCATAGAGAAAAAACTTCTTGATTCTATTAGGTTTTCTTATAAATTGTAAACTATAGGGACTTCTTATTGATTTTATTAGGTTGCCTTATTAATTTTTTTAAAAAGGTTTTCTTCTTGATTTTATTAGACTATCACCTAATTCACACGTTGATTTTTCAATGATTTTTTAAAACACGATTTTTGTAGTTTGTAGGCGAACGGTATAGAAAAGCAAAGGGGGGTAGAAAAAAATCACATTTTCCGTTTTCCGAGTTTTTTTTTCAAATTTTCTTTACACATATTTTAATTTTTGGTATGTTGCTTTATTTTATTTTTTCATTCAATGCGACAACAGCTTTTTATAATAGAAAACAGTGTTACCTGTAGGTTATTTTGTCGCTAATATAGGAGTATAGGGAATATCGGACAAATATTTTTTTTTTTGCCAAAACGTTTCTTTATTTATAAGTATCAATAATACTTTGACAAAACGTAGGTATTTTTTATACTCAGATTGCATTTTTTATATATAAATAAAAAAAAGAACTATAATTAAAATATATTTTTGCTCATAAACCGTTTCAAAATTTGTTTTTGCTCGAAATTACACAGACTTTTATTAAATGGCAGGTACCTCAGGAAACATAATAATATGGGCATCAATTAAACAATGATTTAATAATTAAAGAAATTACACTTACATCTACATATCTATCTTAAATCTTAATAAACTCCATTAATGGAGAAATCTCAAATGCAGCTTTATGTTAAATTTGTATTATATATAAGATAATTTCTGAAAATCTGTAGAGAAGTATGCATTAATTTCGAACGCAGAAGTAGTCACTTTAAATATTTTAATACACAAGAACTACATATGTATGTCAAAATGAGGACTTAAATGTTTTTAATTAATCTTTTTTTAAATTAAAATTAATGAAATTTGTAGATTTTCGTATGGGAACATTTTTTTAACATGTAGGGAAAATGGATTTTTTAAAATCTACTAGCAACACTGATAGCATTTTTGAAGGCAAAAAAAATCAAACCTAGAAACATGGAAAAAATCATCGTATGAATGGACAATGTTTTTGGAAGCAACTTTTAAAGAGAATTTAAAATAAAACAAGATTTTTAAATCCTCGTATGAATTGGGCCTATCTTATTGATTTTTTCAATAAGGTTTTCTTCTTGATTTTAGTAGGTTCTTGTATGATTATGTGTAAAGCATATTATTGATTTTTTTAATAAGGAAATCTTCTTGATTTTATGAGGTGTCTTGTTATTTCATATCTATAAATAGACATAGAGACAAGTTTTTCATGATCTTTTTCATTTTTGTATAAGAATGTTTGTACAATAATTTCAATGGTTATTCAGGCTGCTTGTTAGCATATTGGGTAGAGTGCTTGTCTATCAGTCAGAAGTTTGCTGGTTCAATACTTGGTGAGTAAATTAGTTAAGAAATAACATAATTTGTATGTACGTATGTATAAATAAATAACATCCACAATATACTACATACATACATACATACATACATACATACATACATACATTAGGGATGGGCAAAAAATATCGATATATCGAAATATCGATATTTGCGAAAATAAATATCGATATATATCGCCGATATTTCAAAAACCTATGTATCGATACATCGATTCTGATTTACGAGTATCGTGTTTCGATATTTTTAAGAGATCTACAAATTTGAACCGGTTTTTAACTGTACGATATTGGTATCACTGCTAGTGATGCGAAGAAAAAAAATGAAATTTCATAATAACAAGGCTCATCTATGAGGTGACCCCACTAAGCCAGGTGACTTTTATTTGTTAACTAAGCTAAATGCCAAATTTGGTTTGTGTGGGTATAAGCCTGAAGACAGAATTAGTTTTTACTTTCTGTTCTGTTACGAATCAGCTAACTGTTTTTTGTTTATAGAAATCTTATACAAGCCGTTAGTTTTTCTCTTTCGTTAAGGGGCCCGTTTCTGAAATCTACGAGTTACAAATCTAAAAATAAAATACACACAAAACAACAATAGAATTTGTAAAAGTGTTGTTGTTTTGTGTCTATTTTGCTTGTAAATTTGTAACTTGTAGGTTTGAAAAATTAGCCCCTATTCTTTTTCGGTTCAACCTCTGAAAATCAAAAAACATAAATAAAATAAAAATATTTCGAAATAAACTGTGATTGTACTTTAAGAATTAAAAAACATAAAATTGTATTTAAATATAAAAATGGACGAAGCAGAACTCATCACTTTTGTGGAAAAATGTGTCCATTCTGGGGAAAAATAAACATTGGCGGTATTCGGTGTTTGATGCAAATTGTCTTGCGTCATTGTAAATGCAAAATATCATAGCTTTTCTTTGGATTGTGTGTGTATTTTGTTGTTGGATTTTAAAGAAAGGCTACGATATTTTGCATTTACAATGACGCAAGACAATTTGCATCAAACACCGAATACCGCCATTATATTGAAACATAACAATGGACGATGCAAAATTCATCAATTCAGTCGAAAACTGTGACCTTTCTGATCAAAAACAGCTAATTTATTACAGAAAAAGTAGCTATTAAAATTTAGAAATAGAACGGCGCAGCACAGAACAGCAACATAAAGTAAAAACTAAGGAAGCGTTAAGGAGCTACAGTAGGTTACGTATAACTTAACATACGTAGTTCCTTTGTATTAAATTTCTTAAAGTTACTAATTGTTACTAATCGAAATTAATGCAGTTTTTCAGAAATTATCCTATAATACAAATTAAAAATACAGATGTATGGATAAATTTATTTCCTTTTTCGATACCAGTATCAATTTGGGTTTGGTTTCCACTCATGGAGTTCATTAAGTTTTAAGATAGTTGTTCGCGATTTCTTTAAATATTATTGTTTGGGTGCGAAGTGGATATTTCTCGTATTCCGCAATGGTGAACTTTGAAGTGTTAAACACGGGCATTCATTAATCAATGATTAACATCATTATTTATAAAAATTATTAAGGCTTTCTAAAGTCTTAATCAGAAAATTTTTTATGGAAATCTTTTTGAAAAACCCTTACACAACCCATAAGGCAAAAATATCGATATATCGAAATATCGATGTTTTCAAAAAATATATATCGATGCTGTTCAAAAATATCGATACGATATATATCGATACATTTCTTTCATTTGCCCATCCCTAACATACATACATACATACATATTTTACACATATTTTATACAATTCTATACCATATATTTAAATGAAAATTTAAATAAAAGAAAAAAAACAGAGAATAAAGACGCAATTTTTTTTTATTCAAAAAATCAATAAGATAATTTCATAAAAACTACAAGATTTCTTTTTGATATATTCAAAAAGGTTTTCTCTGTGAAATTAATAAGATTTCCTTATTGAAAAAAAAAACATAGAGATTTCTCATTAATTTTGTTCAATTTTATGAGGTATTTAGTGAGACTAAGGTTTGAGAATCTGAAATTCCCGGGTGGTAATTTCTGGGAAAAGCTGCCTAATATTCCCAAGAAATTTTTGAGACTTTCCCGGGAAAACGGGAAATTAAAAATTTCAGCTGATTATAGTACTCTAACTTGCTGGTACTTAACAATAAGAATCCTCCTGGAAATTGTTGAAGAAGAATGAGCAACAAGCAAGGCAAGTTCTTGATCAAATGATTTGGAGGCCTGATAATAAAATTGTTTACTAACTGCGGTAATAGTCGTCGTTTAATAACTTTCAACTGTATTTGCTTGAATTCACTTAAAAATTTGTTTTAGAACTGCTTGTTTATTAACTTTTATTTAAAAGGAATGCTTACATTAATAAGACAATCGATATTTCGACAATTTTCATTTAATAAATGTACTTAATTTAGAAAATTAAAATTTCCCATGAATCCCGGAAATTCTCAAACCCTATATTTTTGTACATACCTAATATATTTATGCTTTGCTCAGAATATCCTAAGGCATGTGAAAATCTTTTGTCAGAAGCTGCTAGTGAAAGCCTTTCATAACCAATCATTTGAATTTATAAAATTTCAAATCTGACAGACCTGTACACTCTTACTGAAATCTTAAAATCATAATACAAACTTATAGCCTTACATGCTTAAAATGCTGGCAGAAAAAATTTGTTAGAAAGTTTAAACAACTTTATATAGTAAATATTAAAATATCTATAGCAAATTTAAGTTATTATCTAAAATTCAAATACATCCTTTATGATGACAAGAATGAAAGTTATTTAGGTTTTTACTCTTAACTATAATTGCATTCAAACTCATTTGTGCATGATGTTGTATAAAATTGTCAATAAATGATTTTATTTATTTAAAATATAAACACTCGAACAAAGGAAATAGCTTATAAACAATTTTCAACCAATTAATGCAAAACATGATATATATTTTTATTTGAAAATTTACACATACATACATAAGTAGAGAACAAAAAGCTTATGCAACAGCACACACTCTAATGCATTTAAGTGACAATCGTTATTGGCTGTTGAAATAAAATAAATACCTTGCAGGAAATGCGAATAGTGAAATTGTAGTGATTTACTAGTGACATTTTCAGTAGTACTATTGACCAGGTATACCCCAGCCAATGTAATAATCTTTTGACATTTCAAATTAGCTTGTCATTGAAAAGCCATCAGTAGACTGTAGCACTACTGACTAAATAGTTCTTTTGGGACCACATGGAGACATTGGCATTAAAGATTCACTAGTAAATTTTAGGGGCTCTAGCGAATGTCAATATTAAAATTTTAGCGATTTACTAGTGACATTGTCAATAGTACTACTGACTAGGTGTACCCCAGTCAATGTAATCGCGATCCTATTCTACAATTGTATAATGGTTGGGGCAACAAACTTAAATACATACATACATGCATACATACATACATACATACATACATACATACATACATACATACATACATATGTACATACATATGTACATACATGCATACATACATACATATGTACGTAAGTTTTTAACATTATTTAACAAACTATTGACGCGTTCATTGACAATGTCACCAGAAATACACAAGAGCTGTTGTCTCTACCCGCGCATAAAAAGAAAGTTGTTGACAGTTCAACTAGTGCCATTGTCGCTAGAGATATAGTGTTGCCATATAGACATATGATTCTAGGCTGACTAGATGGTACTATCACACACACGCGCGCAAACACACACACACACACACACATTGAGACGTTATAGCACATCCTGCAATTAGATTCATACGTGTTTCATTAAATATTCTATATGAGCTTAATTAAAAATACGAGTATTATAAATTTGTTGATTTCCAATAAAAATAGAGTAAATACATAATAATGCTGTTAATTATTAGGCATCAGTTTATATTGTTTAATTATTTGCATATAATAAAACACATAAATGCATAATGTGAAAATGTGTGCGGTGCGGTATAACTCGTTTAATCTTTTTTAAATTTTCATACACCAAAGGTGAAAAGGAACCCATATTATTTTCACTACGATGTCAGTCTGTCCGTCACAAGCTATTTTCTTGAGAAGCGTAACAGCGAAGGACCTGAATTTTTTGCAGAAAATTAACCGCTAGTACAACAATTATATGACACTTCAAAATTAAAGGGTGTTCCAAAACGTAAAAATCCCATGTAATAGTACGTTTCCACTATGAGCAAAACAAGCTGTTTTTCTCAGAACACTTCGAAGTGTTTCCATTATGCTTTTGTGTGTTTTGCTTATACGAATTTTCGAAATCAATTTGATTTTATTATCAAGGCCGCAAACCTTATTATTGAGATCAGTAAATTTTTCACTCATTTACATATAACCCTGCATTTACACATTCAAGTAGCTTACATGCAAGCTCTGTGTACGTATTATCAACGAAAATTTCGCACAGATGCCCGACTGCAACATGCAATTTGCATGTTTACCTTTTGGTGCAGAGTTGTCCACAAAATAAAAAGTTTAATTTTAAGGGATCCAGATAGTATTGAACTTTATTCATATTGTTTCAATGTTATTATACCCTTCACCAAAAATGGAAAAGGGTATATATAGGTTTGTCATTCCGTGTGTAATTTCCATAATTTTAATTTGCGACCAAAAAAATATATATATTCTGGGTCCTTATGAATAGCGATGACGAATAAGCGATGTCCGTCTGTCCGTCCGTCCGTCCGTCCGTCCGTCCGTCCGTCCGGTGTACGTGAAATCGGTTTTCCGAAGCTCCCAGAAAAGCTAGAGACTTCGTTCTTGGACTGATGTATCAGAAATGGTCCAACTTAGATTGGTATTGAAATTCAACTACCGAAAACAAATTTTTATTTTTTTTTAATAAATAAATTTATTTTACACTTCAGTACGACTAAAATTGGTATTTTAAATAAAAAAAATATAAAAAAAATTAAAAAGACGTTTCCAGGGTTGGAAAACTTTAACTTTTTGTGTTATGTAAAATTAACTATGTCTAAAACTATATTAGTATTTTCTCGAGAACCGTAAGAGCTACAGACCTGACTTTTGGCCGCTACAACAAAATACATGAGAATTGGAAATTAAAGGGTGTTCCAAAACGAGCAACGAAAAATTCTAAAATCCCATGTAATATACATACAATTATATGTATATACACTTGAAATTTGTAAGGTTAGTGTATTTTTATACAGACTACAAAAATTAACACTAAAATTTCAAAAAATGTAAATCAAAGGGTGTTCCATCAGTTAATGCAATTTTGACTATGCAATTTTGACAACTTGCTGTATCTTGGAAACCGTAAAAGCAAAACTCTTGAAATTTTCAAAAACGGTAAAACTAAAAAATCAAGGAATTATAAAATCGCCAAACGGAAAAAATCGCGAAAAACAAAAAAATCGCCAAAACGAAAAATACCCCAAAAAAACATGAAAAAATCGCCAAAATGAAAAAAAAAAACCCAAAACAGGAAAAAAACGACAAAATGAAAAAAAAATCGCCAAGATGAAAAAACCCCAAAAAAGAGAAAAAAATCGCCTAAATAAAAAAAACCCCAAAGCAGGAAAAAACGCCATAATGAAAAAACCCAAAAACAGAAAAAAATCGCCATATTAAAAAAAATTTCTAGGACTAAAATAAATCGCGAAAAACCGGAAAAATTGCTTAAATAAAAAAAAATCGCCAAAATGTAAGAAAATCGCCAAAATGAAAAAAATCGCCAAAATGAAAAAAATAGCCAAAACGAAAAAAAAACCCAAAAAACAGAAAAAAGTCGCCAAAATGAAAAAAAAAAAGAAAAAAAACTCCTAAATAGAAAAAACCCAAAAACAGAAAAAAATCACAAAAATGAAAAAAATATCGTCAAAATGAGAAAAATCTACAAAATGAAGAAAATCCCAATACCAGAAAAAAATCACCAAAATAAAAAAAACCTCCAAAAACAGAAAAAAATCGCCAAAACGAGAAAAAAGCGACAAAACTGAAAAAATCGTTTAAACTGAAGAAAAAACTTCAAAAAAGCCGTGCGCGAATCAAAGTCGCACTTTACTGAAGTTTTTAATATTAAAGGAATTAAATGAAACTAATAAGCAGATTTTGTAAAAAATTTTGTTTCTAAACGTTTCAAATTTGTATGAAAAATAACGAAAATTCTTTTCAAAAAATATTTTTCCATACAAATTTCAAAACGAAAAAATCGTTTGAATTTACAAAATCTGACCTTAAGTTTTTACTTATTTCGTTGTTGCTTTTTTCACTTAACATATTTTATGTATTTTTTAAAGAACTAGATTGGTATCAATAATCAAAAAAATCCAAAATTATGACTCCAGGGTTGGAAAACTCACACTTTTTGTGTTGCCAGGAAATGCAGATTTGATGCAGCCAACACATGCGTTAACACCGGGTAAAAGTACATACTCAATCCCTGTGGCAGCAACAATGGGCCCACCAAATGCTTCCCAGACAATGGCACCGATATCTACGATTTATACGGCACCCATAATGTCGTACTTACCACCTATGTCGTGGCAAAACACTTATCCTCCAATAATGCTTACACATGCACAACCTAATTTGTCACCGCACTATTCTCAGGTAGGAAGCTCCCTTTCACAAATGCAAGCTCAAACAACATGTACGACAACAACTAGCAACCTTGAAACTATTACAAGACAGCGAAACTTAGAGTTAAAAAAACTTGAAGAAGAAATGCAGCTAAAGCGGCAGTACTTGGACGCAAAATATAAAATATTGGCAGAAGAAAACGAATCTTCTGTACTAAACAGAAACATTACATTAAACGCAGAGCCGATGATAACAACAGCAGTAAATATAGGGCCAACACCAACACAACTAACTGCAAGACAGTCTTTTCCTAAACAGTTGCCAACCTTTAACGGCGATCCGGATGAATGGCCACTTTTCATTAGCAGCTTTGAAAATAGCACGCACTTGGCTGGCTACACGGACGCTGAAAATCTAATCAGGCTACAATCATCACTCAAAGGTAAGGCTCGTGAAATGGTTAAAAATAAATTGCTATTGCCGCAAATGGTTCCTGAAGTTATCCAAACACTACGAATGTGCTTCGGCAGGCCTGAATATATTCTAGATCGAGCCCTTTCCAAGGCCAGAAGTTTCCCACCCATTAAAGACAAATTGGACACGCTCATTGAATATGCTATTTGCGTACGAAATATTTGCGCTACTATGGAAGGGTGTCATATGTACTCCCATCTGAATAATCCCTTATTGGTAAAAGAATTAGTGGATAAACTCCCTAATAACCATAAACTGAGTTGGGCTATGTGTCACAAAGATGATCGCGCTCCAGTTGTTAAATGTTTCAGCGATTGGTTATATCACATGGCAGAGGCGGCGAGCAGTGTAACACCATTATTCGTCAAATCTGGCGCCGCTGTTAATACACATACACGTGAGTTCAGTGCCAGTAACGATAATAATAACGCAGTAAGTACGACGTGCATTGTATGTAACGACGGTAGTCACAAAATAGTCCAATGCGATGTTTTCAAGAACATGTCTCTAAATCGTAAATGGGAATGTATAAAGGCAAACAATATATGTCGACAGTGTTTAGGTAGACATAAACGTAAATGTAGCTTCAATAAGGAATGCGGTATAGATGGATGTAAGTATAAACATAACCCTTTGCTCCATAAGAAAGTAAAATCCGAACAAACTATGTCGAATTCTTCACAAAAAATGCAACAAAATTCTACTGTAAACGCACACAGCAATAATTACGATGAATTTCAGCCATTGTTTAGAATAGTGCCAGTGAATATACACGCCTCAAATAAAATTAAAAAAGTCTTTGCATTTTTAGACGAAGGGTCCGCGGTAACTCTGCTCGAAAAGGATATTTTTGATGAAATGGGTCTTGAAGGCGAGAACGATCCATTATGCCTGAGATGGACGGGTGACACAACACGCATGGAGAGTGATTCTGTAAAGGGGGACATCGTTATATCGAATGTGACCAACAACAAGCAGTTTCATTTGAAATCAGTTCATACAGTAGGTAATCTTGGACTTCACGCACAGACAATCGATACAGATGGCATATTAAAAAGATACCCACACTTGGCCAACTTGCCAATAGAGTCGTACCATAATGCTACACCAGCAATATTGATTGGGGCTGATAATTGGAACTTGGCGGTTCCACTAAAAATAAAAGAAGGACTACCAAACCAACCCATCGCTTCTAAGACACGTCTAGGCTGGACGCTACAAGGGTGCAATAGTAAGTCTGCCAAAGAATTCCAAATGAATATTCATATGTGTGACTGTCAACAAAGGTACAGTGAGCTCCACGATATGGTTAAAAATTTTTTTTGCTTAGAATCAAGCCAACCAATGCAGTTACTTTCTCACGATGATATTAAGGCCATGGAAATATTAGAAAATACGTGTAAAAAAGTGAACGGCCGCTATGAAGTGGGCTTATTATGGCACGACCAAAACGTACGTTTGCCAGATAACTATTATCTTGCATTAAAACGCTTAAAGTGCTTGCAAAACAAATTTAACAAAAATCCATACTTGAAGACCACTATACAAACGCAAATCGATAATCTTATTCAAAAAGGGTATGCTGAAAAACTTACTCCAAATGAATTAAAAGTGCATCATGACAAAACCTGGTATCTACCAGTATTCGTTGTCTCAAATCCGAACAAACCGGATAAAGTCCGACTTGTTTGGGACGCTGCGGCGAAATCTAACGGCGTGTCATTAAATGACTTTATGATGGCAGGCCCTGATTTTTTAAAACCTTTAGTGGAAATTCTATTAAAATTTCGAATTGGGAAAATTGCCATTTGTGCCGATATAACCGAGATGTTTCACAGGGTAAACGTGAGAGAAAACGATATGCACGCACAGAGATTCCTGTGGTACGACGAAAAAGGTGAGCCGAATATTTTTGTCATGCGTGCATTAACCTTTGGTATTACCTGCGCTCCCTGCATAGCTCACTATGTTCGCAATAAAAACGCAGACGAGTTTAAAGATAAACATCCCAGAGCAGTCGAAGCGATACAAGAAAATCATTACGTAGATGATTTCATTGACAGTGCTCCAGACGAAAAACAAGCAACAGAGTTGGCAAGGTGCGTAAGAGAAATTCATGAAGCTGGTGGTTTTAAAATGCACCACTGGGCATCCAACTCGAAAAAAGTTCTACAAGAGTTACATAGCGACACCTTTCCTGAGCAAGAAATAAAAGACTGGGGTTCAACGACTAAAGTATTAGGTTTGTATTGGGACCCGAATAATGACCAGTTTAGATATATTTCCAGATTTGTTAGACTACGGCGTGATATATTAAATGAGTCCCTAACACCGACCAAGCGTGAAACACTACAAGTTTTGATGTCCATTTATGATCCCCTTGGATTCGCTTCTTGCTACACCATAGCCTTAAAAATACTGTTACAAGAAGTATGGAGATCTGGCATAGGGTGGGACGAAAGGCTGACCAGTCCATTAGAAAAAAGTTGGTGCATGTGGAAATCCACTATTCCAAAAATAACGTCCATTAGAATTCCTCGATGCTACTCCCCAACAATGCCAACAGCAGACGAAGTGCAACTTCACACATTCGTGGACGCCAGTGAAAGAGCTTACGCTGCCATATGCTATCTACGAATCAAAAAAGATAACGTTATAACTGTCTCTTTAGTTGCCGCTAAAAACAAGGTGGCGCCATTGAAACCGCTCTCGATTCCAAGGCTCGAATTGCAGGCTGCTTTACTTGGCGCGAGACTAGCAAAGAACATCCTAAATATACGTCACATAAAAACAGACTCTCAAATTTGGTGGAGCGACTCTAAAACTATCTTGAGTTGGCTACAAGCAGATCCAAGGAGGTTTCATCAATTCGTCATGCATCGAGTAGGAGAGATTATCGAGAGTACCGAGAGAGATGGGTACCGTCCAAACAAAATCCAGCTGACCTCGCTACTAAATCAGAGATAAAACTAAACACAAAATTATGGTTTGAAGGCCCCGAATTTTTGCGCTATGATGCAACTGAGTGGCCACATTGTGATGACCTTGGAAAGCTCGATGGAACAGAAATGAAACACTGCTCATTAGTAATTGAAAACGTACGTAGTATGAAAATTAATGCTGAATATTTTTCCGACTGGAGGCGCTTGTACCGTGCTGTGGCTACATTTTTCTTGTACTGTTACCGTTTGAGAGAATTGGCGAAAAAGAAATTTATAAAGGAATTTGTTGCAGTTGATTGCGATTTAATAAAAATTGCTCAAATGTTCTTGATGCGAGTTGCACAGAATACTGAATATACTCTCGAAATATATCGCTTGGCGCATGGCAACTCAATTCAAAAGGGGAGCAAACTTACCCCTCTCAACGTTTATCTGGACGAATATGGTGTCATTAGGTCCCGAGGCAGAACAGAATATCTTAATAGTCATGAAGACGTAATCGTTCTACCTAATGACCATCACGTAACATTCCTATTAGTACGTCACTTCCATGAAAAATTTCGGCATCAATATCATGAAACTGCACTAAATGAAATAAAAGGTCAATATCACATAACAAAGCTACGCGTTCTATTCCGTAAAGTGCGTCGTATGTGCCAATGGTGTAAAATCAATTATGCTATGCCACAGATACCGCAAATGGCAGCTCTGCCAATGTCAAGACTTTCCGCGTTTGAACGACCATTTACCTTTGTCGGCATGGACTATTTTGGACCAATAAATGTTGCTGTTGGCAGAAGACGAGAGAAGAGGTGGGGCGTAATATTTACTTGTCTAACAGTCCGCGCTATTCATATTGAAATCGCGCATAGCCTTGACACAAGTTCATGTATCATGGCAATAAGAAACTTTATTTCAAGACGTGGAACACCTAAAGAAATATATTCCGATAATGGAACAAATTTTAAGGCGGCTGAAAAAATACTGTGCTCCCAAACCAAAAATGTCAACTTGGTATCAATTAAAACTAAATTTGAACAAATTAAGTGGAAATTTAACCCGCCAGCGGCACCACATATGGGCGGTGCTTGGGAAAGGTTAGTGAAGTCAGTTAAGACCGTTCTTTATAATATATGCCCGACGATGAAGTTTAGCGATGAAAGCCTAAAAAACGCATTATGTGAAGCTGAATTTACCATTAATTGCCGCCCACTGACTTTTGTCTCTATTGAGTGCGATGACGATGAAGCCATTACTCCCAACCACTTATTAATCGGCTCGTCAGATGGATACAAACCGATTGCAAATACAAATGTTGATCTCCGACAACGATGGTACAAGTCACAGGAGTTTGCCGATCAGTTTTGGCGTAGATGGCTTAAAGAATATGTACCCATAATACCGCGACGTAGCAAATGGTTTACAAAACAACCACCCATAAAAGTTGGTGACGTAGTCATCATTGTGGACTCAGACCTTCCAAGAAATTGCTGGCCTAAAGGTCTGGTGGTGGACGTCGTAGTAGCGAAGGATGGCCAAGTTAGGAGGGCTACAGTGAAAACAAACAAAGGCATTTTCCAACGACCAGTAGCAAAATTAGCTGTGCTAAATGTAAGCGGCACCTTTGAAGGTAAACTCAACCAATCGATCTCGTTTACGGCGGAGGGAAATGTTGCCGCAGAATGAAAGCTTTAAATCCTTTAAGCCTCTGTATTTTAATTTTACTCATTTATGTATTACATGAACTTAAATCTGTAACACACTTGTTATACATATGTACATATGTAATTGAATTTTACTCATTTCTTTACTTCTCCTTAATACTATATAAAAGAAAAACGGTTAACATGTACATAAGTCAAGCAGGTAGAATTCTTTTCTCAAAATCAAAAATAAAATTTGTCGTGGCTCTTACAGTTACATGAAAAAGAGCTTGTTGTAAAAACCTAGACACGAAGAACACAAATAATTTTAAAGCGCCTTTTGCTTCTTAATATTAATAAAAATTATAACTTTGTAATTTGAATTTACGCAAAGTGTTTTATTTCAAAGAAGTAAAGTGCTATTAAAATTTATAACTTCCCGTCAGTGACATTTTGTGTTATGCAAAATTAAATAGGTCTAACAATTTTTTTCTTTTTCTTTATAAATTGAATATATTTTATGCTTCTGAAAGAAAAGTTCGGCGCATGAAATTTGAAAAATGATAATTACAGTTCCAAAGATGGAAACTTTAAAAAAATGATAAATTTTTTCACAAAACAAATATGTATGTATGTGTCTGTATACTATATATATGTACGTACGTTGGTAAAGGGTATATAAGATTCGGCACAGCCGAATATAGCACTCTTACTTGTTTATGTCTAAAAACTATTTTTTCTTAAATATTCATAAATAAAGCAGTTAATATTTATGAATATTTAAGAAAAAAACTATTAAATTAGGTTTAAAATGTATTTAAAATGAGTAAAAACTCCTATAATATTACACTGAAATCCAGTTAATTTGTGCTAAAGTATTAGTAGGGCAACTCTGTTAGCTAACTTTCCATTTACTTGCTACAAGTTCACCAAGTCACTGTCTTGTAAAATTCGTTGGCAGTTGAGTTGGAAGTATACTGCAAGTGCCGAAAGTGTAGATGTGTTATAAAAAGAGTTGAGTTTTTCGAACTTGCACCTGCACGTGTAAACCCTAGGTAAACAACATATAAATACAACTGATGTGGTTTGTGTAATTGTTTAAAAAATTTAATATTCTGTACTAGTGCCATCTTTTATCAAAATATTGCGGCTTTTTTTCGAAGTTTTAGCCAGCATCGCAGTGTTGCACTGACAAATTTTGTCATGTTTTGTAGGAAAACAACTTATTTGAGGCGTTTTACTGATATGAAAAATGTATGGGAAAACATGTAGCAAAACATTGGTTTTGAGTAAAACAAGTTTTCTGCTCCAAAACACGTATATAGAAACTACAATTATATATACACTAAGGGAACACCCGCTAAAAATCAAGTTTTTACGCTCGAAATCAAATCATTTCGATCCTAAGGGCACTGCTACACGTTCAATATATATATTGTGATATTTGGATTGTGCTCCATTTTAATGGTATAAGGCACTGGTCACTAAAAACTATACCGACTTCATCAGATGCTAATCCTAGTGAAACATCAGAGCGCCCTCCTTCGTTGTGTAGCAGAATCATTGGGGAAGTAAAATAAGCAATAAAATGGCTACTAAACACAGCTTCCACATTTAATACGCCTCATTTGACACCAGATGGCACTGCAACACTGCATTATCAAAAATGTGCAAAGAGCAGAGTTGTAAAGGAATGAAGCTTTCTTCTATCTCTTCCTTCAACACCTGTCTTCTCTATCACTATCATTTCCCTATCACCCTCTCTCACTATCTTCTCTGCAATTAACAGGTAGTACAAAGGGATCATTGTATTGGACCCAAGTGACCTGGACTCTAAATTTCACCCTTCCTTACCAGCAGCCTGCTAACCTAACCTAACCTAATGGATTGATGGATCACGAGCGTATGCTACATGTTCAATATTTATCGCGTCAGTATTTACGTTATTTTTGTTTAAAAAAAATGTCGCGAGAAAACCAAAAAAAAAGCCTGTTTAGCTATTTTGCTTATTAACGTATCGCAATCTAATATCATGAAAATGCTACACGTTCAATATTTATCATGCGATCCGCGATCCTCAATCTGAATTCCATAATTTAGGCCATTCTGCGATATGGATCGCGATCCATCAATACTGCATGCTACACGTTCAATAAATATTGCGATACTGGATCGCGTTCAATATATATTGAACGTGTAGCAGTTCCCCAATAGTCTGTTATATAAGAAAATTCTTGATAGAAGAATAAAATCTTAATTTTTCTTTTAATCGCATTTAAGATTGTAATCTTGAATAAAATCTAATTTTAAGATCGAATTCAAGATTGTTTACTTAATAAAAATCATAAATTAAGATCTCATTCTTAAAACTTTAACCCCTATATTCATAAAAAAAAAAATAAATTGAATTTGAAATCCATTTTAGTAAAGTTTTGTATGAAAATTTTAAAATAAAATACATTTCAAATTCATTTTAAATTTTATGTATATGGGGATAAGAATATATTGTTAAAATTAATATTACGTTCTAGATTTTAAGAATTCATTCTAAAAATTAAGAACTTTGATCAATTTTCAAAATTGAAATATTAAGATTTCTGCAATCTCAATTCAAGAATTTTCTTCTTAAATTCAGATCGTCATGTTTCTCTTAGTGTAGACACTTGACATTTTCAAAGTTAATGTCTTTTTATGCAGACTACAACAACTAATACTGAAATTTAAAAAATCAAAATTATAGGGTATTCTTTCAGTAAATGCCTGTTGTAAGAGGCAAACTTTTT
This sequence comes from Tachina lurida, assembly GCA_944452675.1. Taxonomy (NCBI): domain Eukaryota; kingdom Metazoa; phylum Arthropoda; class Insecta; order Diptera; family Tachinidae; genus Tachina; species Tachina lurida. The sequence continues at coordinate 111,637,502 of OX101756.1, forward strand.
CAATTTTCAAAAACGCTAAAACTAAAAAATCCCCAAAATTAAAAAAAAACGCTTAAATAAAAAGGATCACTAAAAATAAAATAAATCGCTAAAATGCAAAAAAAAATAACCAAAAGTAAAAAGGTTGCCAAAAAAACTAAAATAAATTCAGTAAAGTGTGACTGTGACTCGCACACAAGGGATTCCGTACGGGCACGTGTAGAGTTTTTCCAACACGATACGACACCAACACGAATACCAAGGTCCTGAACACGTGCGAAACACGCTCGCGAAAAATCTTGTCAACACGATACTGCACAACACGCACGAAATATAATTGGTATGGTATTTGAAAATCAGAAAATTATTTAATTTTTTTCAAGATTCGCTTTTGAAAATATGGATCCAAGTTGGCACTGCCGGATGATACTATCTGCCACCACAGTTAATACTATCAGTTTATGTACGTGGAGACAACCTTAATGGTTGAAAGAAAATGACAAGTATGTTCAGAGAAAATCTTCGTATTGAAAAAATATTGCAGGTCGGCCATACATTTAACTTTGAAAGGTACACCCTAGGAGAGGATTGAGTTAGGCAGTGGCTGTGTTTAAAAAAAATGTTGGGCTGAGAAGATTAACGGGTGCTGGTCTTACATTTGACCCTTGCAGTGGTGACCCCTGGAAAGTTATATGATTTTTTGTAAATTTTTTTGCTTTTACCCCCAACTTTGAGCACGATGAGGCCGCCTTTTGCCCCCATCTGACCGCCACCATTTTTTGGCTTAAATATTTTTTTTACAAACCTCACAAAATGAGACCCCTCATTGCAAGTGGAAATCGTGTTACTAAGGATTCTCATATAACACTATGCCATAGCTAATGTACATATCGTCGGTTGGTTTCTAGTTTGCTGCAGACTTAATGTATTTTGAATATACTGTGCCGCAAACCAGCTGACGATATGTATATCTGATGCCAGAAAGAAAAACCACATCCCAATACTCCATTTGATTTGGCACACAGCAGCTGACGGCCATATAAAATAATTTAAAACAAATTAAACAACAATGACAAGACTGTTATAAGTTTAGAGATGGTAAAATTGACGTTTCATTACAAAAAAGCTTTCAGCAAATTGTAATACGTTGAATCAAAACAATTCACATATTTTATTTGCAATAACGACTGAGTATATAAAGCAGAAATCTACATCAACTGACACAGCACACACAGGGGACAAAGAACGCTGATGATGAAGGTGTAGTGACCTTCGAAAACAGCTAATTGTTCCGTTCTGCTACGTGTTTGTCAGAATATTTACAATTATTTTTTGTGCCTTTTGTTAATTAATAATTATCACATGTAATTTGGCTTACAGAGCGATACGAACTTTAGCCTTATCAAAGTCATCATCAGGGAAACCACAAATATTCTCTAAAAAAAGTGTTTTATGCGCATTCAATATGCACTAAAAACTTGTAAATATGCACTTTAAAGTCATATTTTTTTAAAATAGAATTAATTGGTTTATTTGTAAATGAAAATATATTTTTTAATCAAAAATTCAACAACATTTGCATATAAAATAAGAAAAAAATAAATAACCAAATCAACGGAAACATAATTAACAAAGAATAACTAGGTTAGAAGTGCAGGTTTAAACAAAATTACTATTGAAATTTTTACTAAAACAAATAATACAAATTAATTTTTATTGGATGCATAAGAATTTAACTTTAATTTCAAAAGATCACGATATCGGAATTAAGGCTTTGGAACTGTATTTTGGATAAATAAGACAAGATTTTAATTTATAATTTTTATTGCAATAAATAACAAAATATTGACCTAGAATTTCAAATAAAAATCTTTTCTGTCCCATCTTAATGAACTTTCATACATTTTCAATGTTCCTTCAAGGTCTTTTCGGGGCAGAGTAAATCACACATAGCTAAACTGAATTTGTATTGCAACTAACGTACGTAAAACTGCGTTATATATAAAAATAAATTATACACTACATGGAACATTGGAACAAAGATTTAGATGGCGAAAATTAAAAATAATTTGTAAGCATATCAACCCAGATAGCGCAGGAAAAATATTTTCTTTAAAACTTAAATTTTTATTTCGAAAACGAAATTTTAATGAGTTGCTAGAAAAAAAAGTTCATTTATTTTTTTTTTCGGAATGGAGTGTTTTTTTAAAGGATGGTGGTGCCAAGCGGGTTGAAATAAAATAAATTCTATAAAGTATCAAAATATGCCCTAAAAGCGTGAATTATGCTCTAAAAACTCGAAAATATGCTAAAATTATGCTTGTAAAACTGATATATGCATAAACATGCTTTAAAGGGTAAAATATGCAAAAATATGCACTAACAAATCGATGCCAAAATTCATTAAAAGTTCGGAAACGGACAAATATCTTGTCCCCGCATTAATACGTGATACAAGAAAAAACATGCAATTGCATATTTGCGGTTTCCCTGGTCATCATAAATATAATTTAAAACATTTTCCTTTTAAAAATTGTTGATAACTTTTTCTACTTAATTATCAAATTATCTCCATTATCCAACTATCTTTTTATAAATTTAAGCAATTAACTTGTCTTTTTTCCTATAAACTTTTTCATATGTTAAATAGAAAAAAAAACTTTCTCTTTGTGGCTTTTCTGGCTGTAAAAATAGTTTTTATTTCTTTTAATGCAAAATTTCACTTGTTCAATTAGAATTTTTCTTTTGTTAAATTTTGGATAAAAAAATAAATCCAAGACCATTAAATGCACAGAAAAAAAAATCAAAGCAACTTTCTTTTGAAGGCTTAAAACTTTAATTTTTTATTAGAAATTGAAATTAGTTTTATTGTGTGAGAGAAATTCTTTGTTAATGCTAAAACAGAAAATATCAAGCTTATGAAGGAAACACTAAATATGTTTGATTTTTTTTCAGTAGAAGCCATGAAACTTCTTTTGCCAGAATACATGTACATTAGGGCGGGTCGATTTATAAATCGCACAAATTACAAGAAAAATCGTATTCTAGGGATCAAAATAAGAAACTTTGCCGAAGGGTCAAATTTTCTTGAAGGGTAAAATTTTGAAAAATCTCACTTTGACCCATTTAGAGTTCCTCAATCGAGTAAAAATGTATGACCGACCCCCACTAATTTTGGAGGGCCGACCCATCTATGCCAGTGGCATAATGTTTATAATGTTTTAATGTTTTAAAAAAAAAATTTACAGAGAAGCTACCGAAATTTCTTAACGAATTCGGTACGACAAGTCGGACTTCAGAAAAAATCGAGACATTTGGTTTGGGGAGGCACAATCAAGCTTTTTAAATTGAAACCTAGATTCCTTTCAAATTCACCTATCCATTTATATGGCAATTTAATTTTCAATTTGAACAGCTGGTCACAGCACACATTGATTGAAGCTACAAATTTGAGATGTTTCTTCGTCGGTGGCATTTAAAAATGAAATTGACTACCAATTTGTGTCACAGCTATCAATTTCAAGGAATTTTGACACACCGTACGTGTGATGAAATTGAAAACGATTTATTGAACGTTTTGCTGCAGCGTAAATGAAAAGAAAATAAAAAAACAAAAGAAGCATGTCATGAAGTCAAATGTCAAATATTTGTGTTGAAAGAAGAAATTAATAATTTGAGCTGTCTATAATATTAATTAACTACAAATTGGTTGAAAAAAAAGTAGTTAGTAGTCAATGAAAATGTCATGCAGAGATGGACAATTGACTACCGCCTATGACATGGCTATGTTAAAATAGTGAGTCGGCGACAACGAAAAAAGTCACTTAATCAACTAGATGTGGTTATTAAAAAACCAGTTTGAAGTTACTTACAAATGGGTTTGGCTTCCTATTGGGTACTATGTTCTTGTACATACATATAATACTTCCGTAAATAAAGCTTTATTTTACAATTTATCCTTTGAAATATTTCCCACGTACATACTTATGTATGTTGTTTGTTCAGTTAGTTTTCCCATAGATCCCTTGATAAATTGATAGATTTAAATACAAAGATTTTAATTGCTTTTTTATTGTTAGCAACCGCTAAAACCAAGTTGTATTTGCAGTGTGTTTATGCAAGGCCTAGATAAAGCTGTTTAAATATTAAAAGTTTTGCAAAAAAAAAAAGAAAATAATGATAAAAAAAAATACAGTTTGAGAGAATGGGCTAAAAGTATGAATGTGGCCTCAAATGAAATCAAATAGAATCACTTTGATTGAGCTAGTAAAAGGTTAAGTTAAAGTGGATTAATATAGTGCAGTGGGAGGTATTTTGGCTTATTAATATGACTAAAGGATCTATGACTATAGTACCCTACAATCCTTACTTACTACAGACTAACGTATTGACCAACACTGTGCATGTAAATTTTATTATTTTACTCACACTGTTTGTGCAATTAACTCCTATTCACTTGTATTTATTGCTCAAAGAGTTATAAGAATTAAATTTTTTTGTATCACATTCATATAGAAAATATGCGCTTACATTAATAAATATTTAGCGCAGTTATTAAAAATAAAAGTTTTATTATTACAACATGGAAAATGTTGAATTAATGTACATTTAATTTAATTTTATTTTATTTTATGCAATTATAAAAAAAGAACCACATTCTACAAAAACAATGAAGATGAATAACAGCTTTTAATAAGGATAAAGGTAATGAATGCCATGGTAATGAGGCAGTTTAAAATTAATGTGGCATTAAAAATTATTTTATCAATACTAATAATAATAATAATAAAACACTTCATATAAAAGGATAAATAAATTGAAGTGCAACTGTTGAATAAAAGAAAATAATATAAAAATTAAAAATAAATTAGTATGGATTGTTGTTAGTTAAAAATAAAGTAAAATTAATTAATTATGATCTTATTAAACTGAAGTCATTATTAAAAGAGCAAAGATTTAGACGCATACACTCAGGGTTCACAACTTTCTATGGGAGTGGATAGTTATCATGCTTAGGGCTAATAAATCAGTTCAAGTTAATCTTTATTTTTGGTTTGAAATGTGTTTAAACTAGCAAATCTATAAATCAATACAGTATTTAAGCCATCTGTAAACGCATAAAATTGGACGTTTAAACTACCAATACAGGCAGGCCATATGGTTTTTCTACATACAGACCATATGTTTTGCATTAAAGGAGCACTCAAATTTTTTCCAAGCCTCTTCTTTTTCTTCAGATCATTTTCGACTTGTTTTCTTACACTCTGTTATTGTTTTATACTATTCCACTTCGCCAGGCATAAATATAATTCCTTTCTCAGTAAAATTTGGCGACCTTTAATTAAAATTTCTTAACTTTTTTGCCCTTTTGAGTGTAAAAAGAATTGATAGCCTGCTGCAGAACAGCTGTCTTTTGACATTTATTCTAGTACTGCCACAATATTATTTTTTAAACTACACATAAGGTATGGTTCACCGATTTACTCCTGTTGAGTTTAAACTACATATAAATTTTAGTTTAGTTTAACTAAACCAGCGTTTAAACATTGACTGATTTATTAGCCCTTAGCAGAAGAATCATCAACTTGAGGATGGGAAGGGGAAAATTGAGGAGATTAATGACCAGGCAGGACTTCTATCACCTCTATTGTGGTTGCTGGCAATGAACGCAATTCTTAGATAGTTGCTTCCGCGGCAGATGCGGTTTTACTGCGGAAAGGCTCAAAAAAGTGCCGAATACCTACTATGCATGAAGGAACTCTATAGGAAGTAACTTAGGTCTGCAACCAAAGAAAAAAATTGGATTTACACATCGGTTGTTAGACCGGTTATTTCTTATGATTCTGTAGTATAGTGGGAGGCATTGACGAAAGAAAGTCATGGCAGATTACTTGCTAAGGTTCAGAGGTGTGCCTCGTTGGACATCACAAGTGTTCTGAGGAGCACACCTCTAGTTGCCTTGGATGTCTTTCTTCATCTGGTGAGATCAAGAAGGTTGAAGGGTCCAAAATGGGTGAAGGCACAGGAACTGGTGTCTTTATCTAGAGAACAAATATTCGCAGTTCTTTCAGACAGCCGAATGTATGCAGCCTATTCCAAGCTGACATCTTGGCGATCCTCATGGCCACGGAACTAGTGGCCAGAAATGTGGCTAAAGGCGAGAAATTGACCTTCGACTTTGACAGCCAGGCAGGGCTAAAAGCTTTGAAGGGACACAATCTCCAATCGAGGTGATTGTAGGAGAGCCCTCAACTTGCTTATGGACAAATATAGTGTAAGACTATGTTGGGTTCCTGGCAACAGCAGTGTTGAGGGAAACGAAATTGCCTATAACTGCCAAGAATATTTTCAGCGTTAGATGAGGGAATGTATGACAGATCGGTGAAATTATTAATAGCTCATTACTACAGGGAGCTCAGTAATTGAAGAGCAGGATGAAGCGTTCATGGCAAAGTAGCGAGGATTGTGTAGAGTCTCGAGTGCTATGTGACCAAAAATTTACTCAGGAAGATACAAACTGCTACTAGATATGAATAGGAAGGCAATGCGAGTCTTGATAGGAGTTTGAGCTGGTTACTGCTCCGTCAGAGCAAGGACCAGCATTGGGGAAACTGGCACTAAAATGTCTGTAGGATATGAGGGGATGAAGAGGAAACAGAAACCATTAAAAGACACCATACTTTTAAAATCACATGTGATTTAAAAAATGGGATTTTCGGAACATGCATGTAGTAATCGGATTTACTTTGTCTATCAAGAATGTTGCTTTAATAATTATTATAAACTATATAACTGAAATTCAATGCGTTTTCTCTCAATACTTGCATTCATTTCCTGGAAAGATTAAATTTAGAAGACCGCAAGCAATAAGAAAAATTACCATTACATATATGTATGTGGTTACTGTTGTTGAATTATATTATTTTTCTTCCAGTACCATCTATAAAGTCCATATAAGGCCGCTGTGACCAAAATTAGTTTAAGTATGACCAACATAACAATAAGCGTCCAACTCCATTCAAATTGAAGCATTTTTAAATTTAGTTGTTGTCCTTAGGATTATCTGTCCAACAGTAGGATTTCAATATTAATGACCTATACACTCCTATATGCAACAACAAGTTAATTACCTGGTCGTTTCTTGAGCATTTTCAACCTAATTTGACGACGTCGTTTTTGTTTTAAGTCACTTTGTCGCATATACCAAAGAAAAATTCCAATTATGGCAATTTTAATTGCAATTACCAGCAAAAAAGTTTTTATATTCCAATGAGTGTTTTTATAGACAGGAATTTCTAGGGGCACTTCCATTTGAGTTCTATAAAAATTATGCGTGTGGATTTTAAAAAAAAAAAAGTTTATTAAGTTGTCAAAACAAAAATCACACTAGTCGACACTCAAAAAAATGTCCTACTGTTTGACAAACAAACGTAGGTGCCTACTTTACCCCCCTTTATCACATGCCAGTAATTACTTGCAAGTAGCGTATAGGTATGTATTACTAACAAAAATCAGGAGAAATGCAAAAAAAAACCCCAACAATTTTTCGAGTGGCTACACAGCACAGTGCAAGTTCATTTTAAAAATGTCGTCAATAAGTAAAGTTCTAGCAGAAAAAAGTCCCAGTTCGCACCAGTCAAGTCTTATTGATAAACTTATTACTTTTTCTTCTTTGAACTATCTTCGGTGTTCACACAATGCGAGTCTTATTTTTAAGCACATACTTTTTATGCATAGTTTTGTGTATGCATGCACACTTTTTTTAAAATTACGAATGAGAAAGCAAAACGTATCTACAGTACATGAAGCTTAATACTCGTTTATTTTCCCCTCGTCTCTCTCGCCTATAAACTAGCAAACTTAAAAAGAAGAATCTCTTCGTCTGAACACTGACAAATGGCGTTAGTGCAGTGTTGCCAAGTATTCAATATTTTACTTTAATTGTATTGTGAATATATTTCTTTTATCAAAACATGAAATTTATGTTCAAACTTAGCTCTAAAATTAGCCTTGGTGTCATTTCTCAGTATCCTTTTTATATATACAAAAAATCTGCTATAATATTAACCAAATTAATGAAATAACTCTTTACTCGGCAACACTGTTTTTCGTTTTGTCACTTTACTTGCGACAAGTGTAAAAATGTACTTGCTCCAAAATTTCATTGCAAGCTGACTCGCAAGTGGCAAAAGTGTGGCAGTGTTAAGACTTTTATTAGTCTTTACTTTCTCTTGCTGCTCTATGCTGTGCCCAAGCTGTATTTAAACAGGTGGCAGCGTTACTTCAGCTGATAATTTTTTGCTCTATGTGCTTTGTAGCTAACGAATGTCAAAAACTTCGTTTTGTTTTGGTTTTGGTACAATTATTTTTGTGCTTTTGACATTCTTCGGTTCTTTACACAGCTATGGTTGCCGTATTTTTTTATAACAAATCCTTACGCAGTCACCTGTATAATTACACCATGGCTGTGCCGTTCTGCTTCTAAATTTGAGTACTTACTTTTTCTGTAGTAACTTATCAGCTGCTTCTAACCAGAAGGGTCGCAGTTTTCCTTTAAGGTGATAAGTTTTGCATCGTCCATTGTTAAGTTTCAATATAATTTTATGGTTTTCTTTTAAAAATTAAATTTTTTAAATTCTAAAAGCACAATCTATTTCAAAATATATTTATTTAATTTATGCTGTCACTTACAATTACTTAAAAATTTTTTGATTTTCTGCGGTTGAACCGAAACAAAACAGAACGAAACAGAAAAACTAACGACTTGTGTTAGATTTCTATAAATAAAAAAGAGTCAGCTGATTCGTAACAGAACAGAAAGTAAAAACTAATTCTACCTTTAGTAAAAAAATTTGAGTGTATTGAGTTTTTTTCACTTGCATTTGCATGTGGCAACGGAGGGTTAATATAGCACATACTGATTCATGATATGAATGAAAGTGTCCAAGTACTTTAAGTCTCGGTTCACACACTTCATCTTTTGTTGCTCAACTCGTAATTCAGCTGTAAGAAAGACGGAAAGGGAAATACAAATATCTCTTTTTTTCTTACAGCTGAATTACGAGTTGAGCAACAAAAGTTGAAGTGTGTGAACCGGGACTAACATAGCGTTTACAACTGCGACTAACTCTGATATAATATGTGAGAGAACGTCGGCAGAATAACAAAAATAAAATTCCGATATTTCTCTTCATATCATACAATAGGACAACGTAATTTTACTTTTTTTATAACATTTCATTTTATGCAAATTCTCATCGACTTAACATGTATTAATTTTATATAATTATTTATTTTCTTTTCACTTTTTCACACACACTTTATGCTAGAAACACAACTGGAACGAACGACGAATATTTCGGTGCAAACTTTCGTCATAAAAAATAAAACACATTTGTGCATATGAAAATGAACACAACACCGCCGTAGAACGAAATTCGTCGTGTTTGACGAACTCTGAGATAGGTTTATTTTTATTTTGTACGCCGACGAACGACTAAAAACAAATTTCTCTCTCTCTCTCTCTCTTTGCATACACAATAACCAACTTTATCAATTATGACAGCAGAATTCGGTGCGTAAATTCGTCGTTATTGTGCTTCATACGACGAATTTACTCAGCGAATTCTTATCGACGAATTCGTCAACGTGAACGAAATTCGTCGTTCGTCCCAATTGTGTTCCTAGCATTAATTTATAAATCAATTAAACATATTTACGTACCTTTTCACAATGTATGGTTAAAAGATAACAGAGACTTTAACTGCAAGTTTTGTATGAAGAACTGTCAGTTAAAGTTCACTTTAACTCTTAACCATATATTGTGAAAAGGGACGTTAAACATATAAAATCCCAGAAATTTTGTCCAAAACATTATTTTTCATTTATTTTAATAAACACTCACACATGCATACTAATTTATTTTCATGTACGTGTGTTTTGACAGTTCATATCATAAGATTGTTGTTATAGGATTTTTTATAACAAATCTCTTATAAAAAATATTATAAGCTTGAGATAACACTAATTTGAAGTCTACACGTAACATAATTCTCTCTGCGATTGAATTTGACGCTCTTATCTTACATATTATGTTAGGTGTAGACTCTATGTAAGGCTAAAGCACCCCATACACGTTCCAATTCAATTGTAAATTGAGTCTTTCAATTGAATTGAGTCTTGGCCACACACTTTATAAACTGAATTGAAAGATTTTCATTCAACTGCCAAATTTCTATTTTTTCACAATTACAAATTTTAAAATTTAAAACTTCTATTCTAATGAATGAATTTTTTATATTTTTTATTTAAAATTCAATGATATTAAATACAATTTTTTTACAATACAAAACTTTTCCTATACAAAATAAAGCTACAAACAAGGTAGTAGCGGAAATGCAGCTGAGTTATTTTTTTTTTCAAATTAAAGTTCATCCGAAACTTCAAACATTTTTGTACGAAAGAGAAATTAAAAGAAAATGTTAAAAAATTTCAATATGAAAAATATTTTATTCAAAAAAATTCTGTGAAAACAAATTTAAAAATATGAAATAACTATTAAAAAATTGTGAATATTGCTAAACGTTGCAAATTGTGTTAGTGGTAGCTGCCGTGAAGAAATATTTTCAAATTTATGTGAATAATTTTTATTATTATTACGTTAAAGAAATTATATTTTTGAAGTTTTGGATGAACTACAACCCATGTTGTTTTTTTCATTGTTGTATTTTTTCATTGTTTTTGTAATCCTGATATTACCTGGAAATGAATCTGCCTTGGCTACAAACATAAATTTTGACAGCTAATCAAAAGACTCGAACACACACAGAACAATCGAATTGAAAGATTAACTAGTCAACATGAAAAATCAAAATCTTTTGATTTTTCTCCAACCAAATCGACAACTGCAAACTAATCAATTGACAGAGCCATACACGCTTTGATTTGAGAAACAACCGACTGAATTTAAAATTGGATTGAATCGTGTATAAATGAGCGAAAGAAAATTTCTTGTCGACATCGTGAGCTAGGCAATAAAACTTGTTTCTAAAACGAATCGCCTTTATTTTGCGACTTTGTAAATACCTATTTTGTGTTTTGAATAAAATAGACGATGTTTTTCTTTTTTAATATACATATAGTACTGGATATAACGAACAATTCACTTTAACGAACAAGCCTGATAACAATTAGATTCCTTTGACAATTTTTTAAGTGTTAAGAATTTTTTTAGTCGTGGCAACACTGAAGTTGGAGTGAGTATTTATTATCTTTTATACCTACATACATGATACAATTATACTAGGTACATGCACGACTACAACAAAATCCCAACACCAAAAAACACATGTATTTTGTTGGTATAAACAAACGAAAAATTGTCAGAAACAAATGTCTTTTGTTTATAAAAATTACAATTACAGGGTAACTAAAGTACAATTGCAGACGCGGCATTCCTGCATGATTATAGTTATTCAGTGTTGCCAATCTGTGTGTAGTTAAATGTGTGTAATTTCTACTCACATGTGTAGGCCATGGAATTAAATTCTTGTATAATATGTGTGTAATTCTACTTTGGGTTCTTTTTTTATTTATTTTTCTTTTAATTTTAACCTACACAAAAGATGTGTACTGTAATTTTCTTCAATGTGTAATTGCAGACACAGCCTTGTGTAAATTCATTGGCAACACTATAAATATTTTATTCACACACATACACTAACATTTTTGTAGCTTGTAAACAAAGTTTGACATTTATCTGCAATGTATACAGTAACAGGCTGGGCTTGTGCATGTACCTGTTATAATTGTATCATGCCTACATACATTCTTCGTTCTCAATTTACTTGCATTAAAAGAAAATTTGGCGCTGTTTACTATTTTGCATATGAACGTAAAAAACAACAAGAAATTTAAATGACAAAAACAAACGAACAACAACAACATCATCTTTCAGCTATGTTTTAATGGGTGGCTATACATATGCATGCACATACATACGTACATACAAACATATGTGTGTTCGTTCATATGTGCGGATTATTATATGCACTTGTACAATAACGGAACAAAATTTCATCACATACATACATACATATTTTTTAAAGCAATGTGGTTTTTACTTACTTGAGAGGCGGCTGTGCCACAGGTGGAAAGCCATATTTTTATTTAATGAAACGAATCGAACGAACCGAAATTTTTTATTTAAATACTTAACTAAGCACACACCTATTGACAATTTATGTATGTACATATGTTTGTTTGATTTAAAAGAAACTTTTGACGCCCTTTATTTTACATACAAACACACAATTACCAAAGATTCGATATTTATTATATTTACATCTAAGTATGTACATATACATAAGTACACACATATTTTAAATTTTTTGTTTTTCTAATTTGATTGCGCTTTTTGATTTTGCACTTTTAATTATCAAACTTTACTTTTTTGCTTAGAAATTAATACACTTCCCTTAATGTTAAGAAATGATTTTACATACACTTGTAATATACACATTCGCATATACATATTTACATACACACTTTATTTTCTATTGCACAACAATATTAGCGAAGCAACGAACCGAACGCGCAGAAATTTTTTAGCAACTGATTTCATTTCTTCTTTTACTCATCGCCAGAGCTGCCAATTTGGTTATTTCTAACCAAGATTGGTAATATTTTTTTTTCAATATGGAGATGCGAATATTTTTATACCCTTTACCAAAAATGGAAAAGGGTATAATATTAATATGCGACCCATAAAATATATATATTCTGGGTCCTTATGAATAGGGAAGACGAATAAGTGATGTCCGTCCGTCCGTCCGTCTGGTGTACGTGAAATCGGTTTTCCGAAGCTCCCAGAAAATCTAGAGAGTTTGTTCTTGGACTGGTGTGTCAGAAATGGTCCAACTTAGATTGGTATTGAAAATCAGCAATATCGAGCTGATGGTTTCAGAGCTGGAAAACTTAAACTTGATTTTGCCTTAACTTTGATTTTGTTGGAAAACTTTAAGTTTTTTTAATTTTATTATTATTTTTTGAACTGTATTTGTTTCTATATTCTAATGAATTGAATAGGCTAATGTTCGCAACGCTTTTTAAGCCAAATTACATGTGATAATTATTAATGAACAAATAACATCAAAGTTAGTTGTAAATATTCTGACAACAACACATAGTTGAACGGCCAGCCGTTTTCGAAGGCCACTAAACCTTCCTCATCAGCGTTCTTCTGTATTTTGGTCCACTGTGTGTTATATAAAAGTAACTTACTAAGGCTAATTTTTATTTTCTTTTAATAAATAAACTTATTTTATACTTTAGTAAGAAAAAAATGGTATTTCAAATTAAAAAAGAAATTAAAAAGACGTTTACAGGGTTGGAAAACTTTAAATTTTTTTTGTTATATAAAACTAACTTATTTAAATTAATTTAAGTTTTTTTAATAAATAAACTTATTTACACTTCCGTACAAATAAAATTGGTATGTCAAATTTAAAAAAAAAATAAAAAAATTAAAAAGACGTTTCCAGGGTTGGAGAACTTTAAATTTTTTTGTTATATAAAAGTAACTTACTTAACTAATTTTTTTTTTCGATAAATTAAACGTATCTTATATTCTTAAAAGAAAGAGATTAGTGTAAGAGATCAGAAAAATAATAAATGGCGGTTCCAAGGTTGGGAAACTTACACTTTTTGTGATATACAAAATATATATTATAAATATATATAAATTATATATATTGTACGTTTTGGAAAGAAAAATTTGGTGTAGACAATTATAAAAATAAAAACAACAGCTCCAGAGCTGAAAACTTTTAACTTTTTTTCTGGATATTAAAGTAACTAAATAAAACGATTTTTTTAATTATATAAACAAGAAACTCAAAAAATTAATCAAAAACTCGGATTTTAGTATCATTTGAAAATTTTTTAACCGGACTCCAAGGTGTATAATTACACCATGCCGGATTCCTTTATAGAATTGTTTTAGTCGTGGCAACATTAAAGTTGTAGTGAGTATTTACCTATTATCTTTTATAACTACATTCTTCGTTCTCAATTTACTTGAATTAAAAAGTAAATTTGGCGCTATTTACTATTTTGCATATGCACTTAAAAAACAAGAAGAACCTTAAATGGCAAAAACAAACAACAACAACAGCATCTTTCCGCTATGTTTTAATGGGTGGCTATACATATGCATGCACATACATACATACATACAAACATATGTGTGTTCGTTCATATGTGCGGATTATTATATGCACTTGTACAATAACGGAACAAAATTTCATCAAATACATACATATTTTTTAAAGCAATGTGGTTTTTACTTACTTGAGAGGCGGCTGTGCCACAGGTGGAAAGCCATATTTTTATTTAATGAAACGAATCGAACGAACCGAATTTTTTTATATTAAATAACTAAGCACACACCTATTGACAATTTATGTATGTATGTATGTTTGTTTCATTTAAAAGAAACGTTTTTTGATGCCCTTTATTTTACCTACATACATACATACAACATTCAATACTTCATACATTGATATTTTTTATAATTGGATTGCGATTTTTGATTTATTAAACTTAATTTTTTTTACTCATAAATCAATACACTCAGTTTAATTTTAAGAAATGATTTTGCATACACTTGTAATATATGTATGTATGTAAACACTTTATTTTCTATTGCACAACAATATTAGCGAAGCAACGAACCGAACGCGCAGATATTTTTTACCAACTGATTTCATTTCTTCTTTTACTCATCGCCAGAGCTGCCGTTTTAATTATTTCTAACAAAAATTGGTAATGTAAATTGGAGATGTAAATATTTTTTTCAATTTTGCTAATTTTTTTCCTAAAACAATAAAACATGCTTACATACATATGAATTTATATTTAATTAAACTTTCAAATATTTTACTTCCGCTGCAGCTGAAGAAATTTTTAATTTAATAAAAAACAAATTTCGTAAGTCTTGATTTTAAAATTATGTATTAACAATCCCAGTGAAAAAAAATTATGACTGGTGATTTCCATGAGTAATATTAAAATAAATAGCTACATAAAGTTCTAGGGGGGCAACAGCACTTCTTGAAGGGGCAATGCAACCCCCAAAATGGTATTTCTACGCCCATGGTGAAAGGTATTGTATTAAACAAAAAATTGGTCCAAATTTTGATGTCAGTACATTTGATGACCGGATATTTGTTCTTCGCGCACAGAAATTAAAAAATTATGATTACGATTATGAAGCTATTCGCGCAGCGAATTATAATTACGTTTCCATCTTAGATATGAAAGAATTGCTTCTTACCTGTTGCACTTAATTCATTTATAAGCGTAGCTAAGGGCGGCAACCAACTTTGATAATCATCTAATCAGTAAGCAAGTTGTGTATTCTCAATAAGAAAACGCTGTATTACTAGTTTTATTTCAAAGATTTAACTATGGGTAGTATTAGCCGATACCAGTAATTGGAGTTGTTTTGTTATAACAGCCGCCCCCACTATGTATGTACATTTATACATACATATGTATGTATGTTACATATACATATACATACATATGTATGTATATGCAATTAGGCAAGAGTGTTCATCATTAAAACTTGAAAATGTAATTTCACAATGCAAATGCTTATAATTCACACAAAGTAACTTTACTTGAAACATAACCGAGCTTTTGTTTATAAAAATACACTTGTGCAATGAAATCTGTGGCAAAAAGGAAAAAGTGCTTAAGTCGAGATAAGGTGTTTTTGAGTTAACGGTACGTTCGTAGTCTGCACATTCGAAAGTACCTCTGGTCAAAATCTCAATCAATTTGTGTGATTTTTCAAGAAGTTATAGCACTATGACTTGCGACTTGTCTTTTTTAGACTTCTTTCTAATCTCATTTGGAATAATAGCTTAAGTAAGGTTATACTTTGGTAAATTTCAACTTAAATATATTACTTATAGTGTGTAGAACGATGTTTGCTTGAAAAAAATAAAGTTTAACAGAGAATTACCCAATTTTAAATGTAAAAGAAATAAATTTCTGAAAATCGACTTCAACGCCTAAAAGTGCTCTCGTGCAAAACAGTAAAATTTGACTTAAGGGAATTTTTCCTTATTGCCACAGAAATATTTAACTAAACATTTACTAAAAATCACTGATATAAAAACAGAAGGTACAACTTCCTTTCTCTCATTTATTCTTGACATTCACCAGTTGGAAATTAAAATATTATGAAGTTTCCGCTAAAATCGTGCTACCGTATTAATTTAGTTTTCCTTCTCTGTTTCCTGTTTGTTTTAAAATTCAAAAATCATTTCAAAATTGTTTTTATAAAATACAGAATGTATAAATTATCAATCAATATTTGTTAAACTTAATGAAAATTCATGGTCATTTAATCAAAATCATCAATCAATTTGTTTTATCAACGCCAAATTTAGATGAAAATATAGTTAAAATACTTCTTTTAGGCAGAAAACTTAAAAAGATGAGGCAATTTATTGCATGACCAGTTTTTAAAATATTTTTATTTCTCTCAAAAAACTAACTTCGAAAATATGTACTTATTTTTCAAAACAATAAAACTTTTTAAAAAAAAAATTAAACCGACTTCAAAAATAAGCACTAAAAAGCAACAAATAATATAGATCTAGTTAAATAAAAGATTTTTATATATGTTACCTACAGTGCCGTTTGATGTTGGTGCCAGCAACATTGGTAACTAAGCACATATGTACATATGTACATAAAAATTACTTGCAGCTTTTTTACCGGGCATGTTCCTATGTGCTTAGTACCAGTATTACTGGCACCAACTTCAAACGGCACTGTAGGTAACATATATAAAAATCTTTTATTTAACTAGATCTATATTATTTGTAGCTTTTTAGTGCTTATTTTTGAAGTCGGTTTAATTTTTTTTTTTAAAGTTTTATTTGTAGCTTTTTAGTGCTTATTTAGAAATATGGTCCAGTTTTGTAAAAATCGATTAAGTAAAAACTCGTGAAATATAGTATTAAATTTAATGGGGTGTGGCTACGCCTACTTTTTTAAAACAAGATTGTGTATTTTTAAGAGTTCAAGGTGTGTGCTAAGTTTCGTAAAAATCGGTTAAGTAGAACCACGTGTAATGTTATAATACATTTTAATGGGCGTAGGCCCACCCATTTTTTTAACTTAAAAATTTTGTAATTACAAAAACCAAAGATGTTTGCTAGGCTTCCCAGCAATCAAATGAGTAGAAGATTACAAAATCAAATTTAAAAAATTGTAGGCGTGACCCCGCCCACTTTTTTTAACGCAATTTTTTGGCTTTATTAAAGCTTAGGGTGTGTGCCAAGTTTCGTCAATATTGGTTAAATACAAGCACATGAAATATTATACTAAAATTTAATAGGCGTGTCCCGCCCACTTTTTTGAACGCAGTTTTGTGGCTTTATTAAAGATTAGGGTGTGTGCCAAGTTTCGTAAAAATCGGTGAGATAGAACCCTGTGAAATATAATATAAAATTTTGGTGGGCGTGACCCCGCCCATTTTTTTAAAGAAGATTGTGTCTATTTTAGAGCTCAAGGTGTGTGCTAAGTTTCGTAAAAATCGATTAAGTAGAACCACGTGTAATGTTGTAATACATTTTAAAGGGCGTAGCCCCGCCCATTTTTTCAACTCAAGAATTTTCTAATTACAAGAACCAAAGATGTTTGCTAGGTTTCGCAGCAATCAAATAAGTAGAAGATCAATAAATCAAATTTAAAAAATTGTGGGCGTGACCCCGCCCACTTTTTTCAAATGGGACCAATGGGAAGCTATACCCTCTCAGACAACAAAAAAATTTTTACAATCGGTCTAAAATGCACCGAGTTATGGACCTACATACCTAAAAAAAAATAGTGACGAATTGTTAACCTCCTTCTTTTTTTGAAGTCGGTTAAAAAGAGAATGGAAGCTCTATATTTATTTATACCATGCTGAGAATCACTGATATAAAAAATTCTCTTCGGAAATGTTGAAAATTACAGACAAAATGAAAAATGCCTGCCCGACTAACGTTTTTTTCACTGATGCCGAGTGATTGCTTAGTGTTGCTACCCAACGCCACAACACACTGGCGCTATAAATATTAAACAACAGCTGCTCAGTTTTGCTTGTATTCAGTGTGACCAGATTTTAAAATAACATAAAAATAAATTTAAAATATGCTAAGAAAAATTAAATTTTAAGCAAATAAAGTTAAACTCTTTTCTACTTCTATGATCAATTTTTAATAGTTTCTTATTGCTAGAATAACATTAAAGTATGCATAGACATGCATATTCTTTTATTATTTGAAACAAATAATAATAAATAATTAAATAATTTTTTAATGAAGTGATGATTGTTTATATGTACCTATTTCAAACAGCTTAAACTAGAACTCAAAAAAAGTTCGGGCTGTTTTTTGCAAGAATATTACTCTATCAAAACTTCTCTGATTTGCCCAATTTCTGAGTACGGAAAGACTGGCCTTCATCAGGCGCCCAAGTTAGAGTAAAGAAATATAGCTATTTTTATTATTAATAGTAATCATAAGTGGTTAAAAATATTTCGTTCCCGCTTTTGAAACTTGAGTTCTTCTCTCACGCAAAATCATAACTTGAGCATACAAAAAGGGATGGATGTAAAACGGCGCACTATGAGCCGATTTAGCGGTTAAAATATAAAAATCAATCCTTAAACTAAATATTAAAATAATTATTAGTAAATGTTTAATTTGAAAATTTGGCTTGTTTTTATGGTTAAGCAATTGTCTATATGCATTTCGTTTCCGCTTTTGGAACTCATCATTAGACTTCAACCCATAAAAAATTTGAATTTAGCTAACAAAATTGACAATCACAATACCTTTTTAATTGATCTTTCCGTGTCTATGGCGTTAACAAAGTCAAAAATTTCTTATGTATAAAGTTCTTAGTCTATGGCGCGTAGATAAGCCCGAATTTGTTGGTATTTTATTGACTGGAATAAGGCTGATTGTTTACTTTTTAAACAGTTCAAACTAGCCAGAAGAAAAAGTACAGGCTGTTTCCTGCAAGAAGAATTATACTCTAACATAACTTCTCTCATTTACACAATATTTGATTACTGAAAGATTAATATCCTGCGGGAGAAAAAAGTTAGAGTAAAGAAACAGTTAATTTCAAATCGAGTTGAAACTGCCCCTGTGGCTGAGTGGTAGCGATGCTAGCCTCTCAGTCCAGAGGTCGTGGGTTCGAATCGCTTTGCGGCTTGTGTTTGTTCTTTAAAAAAAAAAATATACATATATATACATATATATATATATTTGCGACTGCCAGATTTTTAATTTAAGTTCTTAACTTTTGATTTCGTCTACAATACGCATTCGAGATACATATGAAAATTAGCACATTATCAGGCATTCTTGATATTATCGGTCCCATTGGCCAAAACTGTTTTGATTGAACGCATCATGCTGGGTATAAGTGCCAGATGTTTATCTACACATTTTACGGTGCAGCGCTCAAACTGATAACGATATTTTGATATATCTGACTCGAAAGTTTTTATTGGTATATTACTACGAACATCATTATTGCATTCCTAAAAAAAGGAGTAATTGTTCGGTAATAATATAAAAAAAATTTGTATTATTTTAACTTGCCATAACACAACTTCGAAGTTTTGCCTGAAATTCCCCCAATTCGTGTTGCACAAAATCCTGTGCTTTCAGCAAAGGCACAGCACAATCTTCTATGCAGTTCTGCACATTATCCAAGTGGGGCTTGTGTGTCAGATCATTGCAACAGTTGGCGGCACAGAGGTGCATGTCCGATTGCATCTGTCTTAAATGTGTCCTATACATATCCTCTATCATGTCGGAAACAGCTTTTTGGATGCGCTCTTCTTGATCTTCTATCATTATTGAATTTGGATTTCGCAAATATATCTGTACGTAATTAAAAACTTTAAACGAAAATTCTGAAAAGAAATATATTAATATTTGAATAAAAAGGTTTCAAATTGAATTTAAATTTTAGGGTATTCCACTAGAGTTGAATAGAAATGGCCATGGTGGATACAAAAACCTAATTTCAACAAATTTTTCATTTCTTTTAAAATAATCGATAAATATGCTTGCATAACTTTGTAATAAATATTTAATGAAAAATTAATAAATGTAGGAAGATAAACCACAGCTATCGCGTCAAAAAATTCCTCTTATCAAAATATCACGTGATAAGAGCCATTATTTCTTAAATCAGGTTTCCTGCCTGCCAATCGAAAGTTTTGCGTCTCGCTCCCACTGGCTAATTGGATTGCTTTAACTAACAGTTTAGTTTAGTTTTTCGGTACTTTTGTGGAATTTCATTATTAGCCACGCTACTACTTCTATATCAAAGCATATGTCATTACATTATATAAGTCAGTCACAAAAGCTTTTACTATCATTGGTAGATGGTTTGTCACATTTTTACCTTGAAAAACATTTGAAACTAAAGACATAAAATATGACAAGTCCACTGATAAGATTTCTAATAAGCTGATTCTTAAAATCATTTTTAATAAATTTGTTTAACAAGTAAAAAACAAGCAATGCTTGTTAAGTTTTATTTAACAACAGTTTTGACTTTAAAAGCACAAACAATGGCATTTAAACTTGCGGTATGGTCTCTGGCCCCTTGGCCAAAACGGATTTCATTGTTTTCATCATGGTGGGTATTAAGCCAACATGTTTGTCCACACATTTGACAGCACACCGTTCAAACTGGTCGCTGTATTTGGCAACATCATCTTCGCTGGGACTAGGAGGCATTTTTACTTTAATTTCATCATTGCATTGCTAAAACAAGAATTATCATTTAAAATTTACTGCTTATTAATTTGCATATGTATTATAATTGACTAACCATTACACATCTTTGCAGTCTTTCTTGAAATTCACCCAATTCATGTTGTACATAATTTTGGGCTCGGGTTAGAGGCTGAGAGCACCTGTCAATACAACGTTGTACGCTATCCATACTGGCACTAGACTCCTGACAACATTTGGCGGCACACAAGTGCATGTCCGTCTGTAATATATAATGAAATCATAACCGGAAAACTGATGCATTCAAAACAATATTGTTAAATGGTTGGAAATTTTATCGCTGCAACAGTCAGCAAGATTTCGTGCAATGCAATTCTTTTATATTACGGATGACTAAATACTTCAAAGTTCAATGCCCTATGATTACCTGCATTTTGCGTAGATGTGTCTTATCCATGTCATCAATCATTTCAGTAACAGCTTGTTCTATACGTTGACGTTGTTTTTGAATCATTTTAAAAAATATTTACCTAAGTTTTAATAGAAAAAAGGTTTTGTAAAAGAATTAATTGGAAGAACTCGTGTTTTTCCAATTCATTAATAAATTAAACAGCGGGTGACTCAAAAAAACCAATAAAAATAAAAACAGCTGTTTAGCTAAGAGTACTAAACACAACTCAAACTACACTTGAAGAAAACTTAGCCATGGAATTGCATATAAATGCCTATTAACAATAACAGCAAGACACGTACTGAATAGCACGAGTACTCAATGTATAAAAACTGCAATCACTTTCATTTCATTTGATGTTGCTTTTCCTTTCGCTTTGGAAAAATACAACAGTTTCAGTCATGGCAAAATTGTAAAACGTTTTATGATTTGAAAAGTTAGAATTAAAAAAGTTTTTGCTTTTGGTCGCAGTCAAGTGGTGTTTGTTTTTTTTTTGGTTATTGTTTGATGTGCAAGAACAACAAAAAGAACGTGACAAACACGACAATATAGTTCACTTAACCTGCAGAAAACTGCTAGAAGTAATAGATTTTGCTTCTTCGACTGTGACTGCGCAAAAGTTTTCGCTTTTACTTGCGAAACTAACCAAAAGCAACATCAAGTCATATTAAAAACTTTTAAGGGTGCCGCATGTGCAAGTGTTTATAAATCGTTTTCTACTTTTACTTCCACTGTTCCTTGTTTCTATAAGCACAAGCAGAAGTAATAGTTTGAAAAAGGCAAAAAACACTTCCAGTACTTTTAAAACCTAAATTTTTGGACCGAACGGAAAGATGTTCTCCTCTATGATATCACTCTACAAACCACGTAATAAAATATATATTCTGCGAATTCCGCTTTGAACGGCTACAAAAACTTACATTTCTACGATATTAATAAAAATGTTGTGCATACAAATGTTTTGGTATATAATTTCGCTTATTTTTGTATCTTAAAACAGAAGTTATACCTGGGGGTCGATTCTGTTTCTGTGAAATCGTGAAAATGAAAAATAAAATATCACTTCATTGAAAATGCGATTCTGATTTTAGTTTTTTATGAGAACTACCTGTCAAGTGAAGTGAATATGATAAATTTTTTATCACTTCATTTTTATCATAAATTCAGAATCGACCCCCTGGGCAGTAAATACCAAACTTAGGTTTTATGCAGTAAAATCCTAACTAAGGCTTAAAAAAACAAAAAAAATTGGAAAGCGCATGTTAATTTTCTTTAAAAATATAATTTAATTATCTCTTATGCCGGCCATAAACTCCACAAGTTCAGTGCTCAAGTCAGGCACTGCGTAAACTAAGCTTATGACACACTCTATACAAGTAAACTGTGCAGTTTTTATTTTAATGCGCCATAATGCAGGTGATGATTTGTATAATTCTAGGAACTCTGTCCAGAATATTATTTCTGCCCTCATTTCTTGTTTTGAGCTCTTAAAAAAACACGAGACAAGTGAGAGTTTGCAACATACAGTACACAAGTTCACTGTACAGTTTTCAAACTTGAGCAAATATCAAAATCGCTTTGATATTTACTTTAAGCTATGTACAGACGGTTGTCAGATCTTACAATATTGCCAGTAAAATGTGCTCAAAATTTCTTACAACCGTGTGAACTGGCAATTTTTGTCAGATGTCGTTGCCAGAAAAATCATTGTCAGTCCATTGCAAGACTAGCAGCTGACAACAAATTGTCAGACATCTTACAATCGTGTGAACACATTGTAAAATTATTGCCAGCTATTTGTCAGACATTTTAATATTGTCAGATGCGCGAAGTTCGTGCATCTGACAATGGCGTCATTGTAAGAGAATTATTTCTATGGGCAACACTGTACACGCTTGATTTTAAAGAAAATATATTTAATAAAATATATGCAGCCAAAATCATTGCAGTTGCTTCTTTATGGTCCATAATAATTAATATTTTCACTTTTTACATTTAACACCACCACAAACGATTGATATTTAACAATTTCTAACAAGCGCTTTGAGTCTGGCAACGCATAATAATGTCTGGCAATTTTTGCATATGACAACCGTGTGAACTTACAATTTTTTTGCTGACGATTTTGTCAGCTGATTTTATTGTCATACAATCATCTAGCAATAAATTGTAAGATTTCCTGACAAATTTGATACAACCGTGTGAACTGTCAATCTGCCATACACTTGCAATTTTTGATTGTCAGTACAATGTCAGCACATTGCCAGATCTAACAATATTGTAAGATTTGACAACCGTGTGTACATAGCTTTAGATACTAAATTCGGTACTACCATAGTAAACAATTGCTTCAAATGAAGCAGGCTTCTGCTATTATAGAGTAAAAGTAGCGCTCACAAGCCTGCTGATTTTTGTATGACGAGTTCACTGTTTGGAGTACTACATTTTTGCTCACAAAATCCCTTTTTTGAATTGTTGTGGCTCTAATCAATCAGCTTTTTCACATAGCTTGCTTTATATACGTTCACTTTTCTAATCAAGCTCACATTTTAAAGCGAAGCTAATAGCTAAATCATATTTTTTCCCACAAAATGTACTTAAAAATCGCTAGATTTGACGAAAAAATAGCTGAATTGGCAACAGTGGTACTAGTACACAAATCAGACTGCATAAAAATTACTCAATTTCTTGTTAAAATCACTTATCAAACTAGAAGTGTTCATACTACATTTAACCTGCTTTCGGCTGACATTTCGCACCTGATTTATTTTTAATTTTATAAATATTTTTTTAATTTTGCACAATTTTGACCATAAGACATTATTCCTTAAAACCTGTTTTCTTGCATACGTTTATAAAATAATTTTTTATATTTTTAGTAAAAAATTTGTCAACTTATTTATTTCTCTGTTACAAGGAAAGAAGAACATAAAATTACTTAATTTGGTGTAAATAAAATAAATAAAATAAATAAACATTTAATTTATAATTAGCTAAAGCTCTAGTTATTAATAATTAAGTATATACATATATACATAAAAATATATATTTATTTGGGTATTCGGTATGTTTTTTTTACCAATTTTAACTTTCTTAGTTTTGTGGGAGTTGTTGGATGTTAGAATCTTTAGGACTATTCTATTGTTAATAATTATTTGATTGATTGTCGTAGTTCAACGTAAATAAAATATCTTTGCGAATCAACAAATTTTACGACAAAATGGCATCGATTTGTCAGTGCATATTTTGGCATATTTTAAAATAAATACATATTTTTGCATATGTCATTATAAATGTATATTTTTAATACATTTTTTAACTTTTTTATGCTATGAAACAAACTCTGCTGCTTTTGATTAGTCGCAAAGTATTTTTGCAATTCTTACGACTGTGCTTGTGTAGTTTTTTTGGGTGATCTTCACCTGCACCGTATAAATTTCATTTGAATAGAATGTTTTAAAAGCTCTTTTTTTACGTATTACGTATTAACCCTAGAACACACACCCGGGTACAAATGTATCCACTTGAAACTTTGTAGTACTGTAACTCAGGAACGGCTTAATTTAGGGTAAAGAGATTTCGGATCTAGGAAATATAAGTAGTTTCTAATCTTTTAAAGGTTATTTGATCCAATTCGGATCAGTGGTTCAGGAGGTACGAGCTGCAAAAGTCGACACCTACGTAAACGCACACCCGGGATACGTTTGTACCACACCAGTTTATATCAAAATAAAAGGCAACAAACCATTTTATAGTGTGTTTAAATTATATTATTTTATTTAAAAAAATTAAAATTATTAAATTACATATTATAAATATGAATTATCGTTACATATAATGCAGTCGGTATTGGTGATCGAATGTTCAAGACACATTGGTTTCTTACATTTGCCGTACACCTTTCTGGTTTTTCTACGCCGTTTTGGTTCTTGAGCATAACATATATAGCAACAACCGCTGATAGATGTTGGCGTGCGGGCTGCGGCAGATGTCGATGTTTCTGTGTGCAACATTGATTCCAGTGGTCTGTTGAAATATGACTCAATCGCTATTTTCGTGTAGAAGTTTCACGTGATTTGCCGATTTAGTGCACGTTCTTCAATAATTGGCATACACAATGATTCAGGCAAGCTGCGAAGGAACTGCTTACGCTCAACAATTGGTCCATTTTATCAACGCCACCCTTGGTCATATTATAAAATTCTATGATTTCAGGCTTCTTTCCCTCAGCTATCTCACCATCATAGTGCATTGACGAAAGCAGCGTCACTGATTTATTTTTTCATGGAACATAAGAGCACAACATTTTCTTCTGAAGCCGAATAATGATGAACCAATTGGCCTGTTCTTGTGCGCCTTTATTTCCGCAGGAATATACGTTCTGTTTTTGGGCAAAGTTCCAACGATTGTGAGGTTCCACGTGAGAAGAACTTCTGCAACTGGCAATGTCGTGAAAAAACTGTCCATTGTAATATTTCTTCCACTTCCTTGGTATCCGCTAGTTAAATCTTGCACAACTCGTTCCCCTTGGTTCGATTCCCTTCCGGACGCTGCTTGGCCAGTATAAATTTGACCATGCAGTGGATATGCATTTTTGGCATCGCAAATCCACCAAACTTTGATACCATATTTTGCAGATTTTGATTGTGTAAACCGTGTGCGTCCACGGAAAGGAAATAATTGTTCGTCAATGGTTAAGTTTTCACTGGGCTTGTAGTGTGCATGAAGATTGGCATTCATTATGGGCCACAACTCAGTGAACGGTGCTGCTTTATCAGTTTCTGCGCATGCAGCCTGAGTGTTTGCGTCGTCAAACCTTATAAATCGCAATATTGATAATTACGAGTATCTCTTCTTGAATCCATTTTTGAATTATTAAATTTTATTTTTCGAATTATTAAGTTTTATATTTCCACGTCTAAGGTATAAGAGCACAAAATTAATAATAAAAATATGAATAATCAGCAGCTGAAACAACAGCAAATGCAAAAACAACCCTTGGAAAATCGAATTACTACAAAAACTGTTTTTTAACTGAATTTGGTACCTGCATAATAGTTACCTGCATGCACTCTTTTGCTTATATCTTTTGAACTAGGTAGAATATTTGAACGCTTTAAACGTTGAAAAGCTTGTTTCATGTTAAATTACACATTTAACAAACAAAAAGTAAAAATTTTTGTTTTTTATTCATCAGAAATATGAAAAACAACATTTGGCTATGCCATGCCCGTGACCTTTTTTCCTTTATCTTTTGAACCAAGTAGAATATTTGCATGAAATAAAAACTAAAACATTTGTAAAATATTCATATATTTACAAAAAAAAATATTGAAATTAGAGCATTTAGACATTAGAAAAAGCCAAAATAAGCTAGTAGGTACAAACGTATCCCGGGTGTGTGTTCTCGTAGAAAAAGTTGGGTATGCATCGTGGGGTTAAGCACTGAATTGATATTTGTGCACCCAGAGAGTGGCTTTCATGTTGACACTATAGCCCAATTCGATGGTTTTGATTCGTTAACAGCTCAAGTTGAATTAATTGAAGATGTGGTAATGTCATCTGAAAGACAGAATAAATGAAGAAATTGAAAATAAATTAGATAAAGCTATACAAAAAAATTATGGACTTAAAAAATGCAACAAATTGCATCAATATTTTATAGTTCAAACAGCTAAAATTTAGAAACTGAATTTTCTACAAACGTACTAGCAGCATTTAAATATGCGTCAATAACTTTTG
The DNA here is from genome assembly GCA_944452675.1 of Tachina lurida. Taxonomy (NCBI): domain Eukaryota; kingdom Metazoa; phylum Arthropoda; class Insecta; order Diptera; family Tachinidae; genus Tachina; species Tachina lurida. Next base: position 111,664,499 of record OX101756.1, read on the forward strand.
CTAATAAAAATGTTTTTTTTTAGACAATTTACTAAAACACTTATTCATTTACGTAAATAAAAGTACTTCTTAACTTTATTTTGTATTCCATATGTTTGTTAAGAAAACATTGAAGCTGATGTTTTAAGTTTTTGATTTTATTAAATGTTGCAAGAAGAGTTAATAAATCCATATTTGGTTTTTTAATACATATTTTTATTTTATTAATGTATATTTTATATATATAAAACACGATTTTAAATGCATAAAAATCCTTTCCCTAGTAATTAATTATTCTCATAATATAATTAGTATTTGTAATAATTTGTTTTATTGGCCTTGGTGCAATATGTATTACATCTATTGAATAAATAAATATGAAATAACATGAATATATGTACATGCTCTTCACCCCTACAACTTTTCCAGTTGTAATTCAGAAAGCAAAGCGTCAACTCGAACTTAGAAAGCGTCCATTGTAATTTAGATTTATCAATTTAAATTCTGAAAGAGTTAATTCTAGTTAAGATTTATCAAGTTTAATTCAAAAGCATCAACTGTAATGCAGAAAAGGACAAACACTATTTACAGCAGTATTGTATGTTTTTAGGGTTCCGTACACCAAAGGTGAAATGGAACCCTATTGTTTTCGCTACGCTGTCCGTCTGTCCGTCTGGCCGTCTGTCCGTCTGTCCGTCCGTCCGTCTGTCCGTCACAGGGTATTTTCTCGAGAACCGTAAGAGCTACGGACCTGAAATTTGGACACAGTGTGTAGACCCTTGGCCGCTACAACAACAAATACATGAGAGTTGGAAATTAAAGGGTGTGCCAAAACCAGTAACGAAAAATGTTAAAATCCCATGTAATATACATACAATTGTATGTATATGCACTTGAAATTTGTAAAGTTAGTGTATTTTTATACAGACTACAACAATTAACACTAAAATTTAAAAAATTTTAATTAGAGGGTGTACCATCAGTTAATGTAATTTTGACTATGTAATTTTGATAACTTGCTGTATCTTGGAAACCGTAAGAGCAAACTTCTTGAAATTATCAAAACCGGTAAAACAAAAAAGTCTCAAAATTATAAAATCGCCAAACCGAAAAAAAATCGCCAAAATAAAAAAAAAATCGCCAAAACGAAAAAAAAGCACAAAAAAAAAAAAATTTCTAAATCGAAAATAAATCGCGGAAAACCGGAAAAATCGCCAAAATAAAAAAATCGCTAAAATAAAAAAAAATCGCCAAAATGAAAAAATCGCCAAAATTAAAAAAATCGCCAAAATGAAAAAAAATTTCCAAAATGAAAAAAAATCGCCAAATTGAAAAAAATCGCCAAAATAAAAAAAATCGCCAAAATGAAAAAAATCGCCAAAATTTAAAAAATCGCCAAAACGAGAAAAAAGCGAAAAATAATCAAAAAAATTTAAAAAAACACTGTATTAAAAAATGCTCAAAGCCACGTTGGCTTTGACCCTTCGTGCGCGAGTCAAAGTCGCACTTTACTGAATTTATTTATATAATTTTTGGCCATACAATTTTTATGTAGAGTTTCTTTTTTATAACATTTATTATTTTATGAAATTACATTTGACGGCTTGTGAATTACAATAAATCTTAAGTACAATTGATGCTTTCTGAATTTAATTTGACAAACCTTAATTACAATTGACGCTTTCTGAATTAAAATTGGAATTGGTGCAGATACAATGTTGAAAGACATGCAAACAAGTGTATTTATATGATCTTATGTGCGTGGGGTTAGTCTTTATTGATACCCACTGTTTACAGCTGGTAATCTTATTAATACTGAACACAGTTTAATTTATCAGCTGTTTGAACTAACCCATTTCAAATCCAATTCTGCTCCAAGAGCAGATACTGATATTTTCTTATAAATATTTTTAGTTATGTCGTTTTTGTGCCGTTTAAATAAATTAACACTGCAGACTTGTATGAGAAATCTATCAGTCTCACAGCATCTCTTTTCTTTAGATAAGGAAACGCAGATTCCGACAGTCACATCCTCCGTGGAAACTGTTGCCCAAGAACAAAATGTACCAAAAGTGGGATTTGCCAAAGCTTATGAGAGTCACAGCGATGCTTTGAAGCCCACTGAACCACCAAAGGACAATGAAACATTTGCTTCTTTGTTGAGAAACTCAAAGTTTATTGACGTAAGTAAAAACATTTTATACAAAAAGTACACCCAAAAAAAAAAGTTTTAAAATCAAGAAGAAACAATTTGATTTTAAAAACGTAACCTTTATGAAATAGAACTTAGTTTGTTTTCTGTTATTTTAAAAATTTTCATTCTTGTTTTAAAAATGAAAAATATTTTGAAATCAAAAAAGAATATTTTTTGTTTGAAAAGACAACAACCTTGATATAAAGTTGAACATACTCAAATTAAAAGATTATGTTTTTGTGTTAAGAATGAAATATTCTTGAAGTAATAATGAAGCATTTGTTATTCTAAAACTTATTATTTTTATATTAAAAATGAAGCGTTTGAATTAATAATGGAGAATTATTAAATTAAGAATGAAAGATATTAAATTAATAATAGAGAATTTTTGAATTAAGAATGAGACGACTTAAATTAATAATGGAGCATTTTTTAATTAAGAACGAAACGTCCTAAATTAATAATGGAGCATTTTTGAATTAACGATGGTTCGTTTTTAAACTAAAAATGTTACCGTTTTACTTTAATGGTGCTTCATACTTACAATATACTATGGAATCAAAAAGTACACGCATAAGAGAGAGATTTTTTTTTATTAATTTTCATTTATTTTAAATATGTAATAATTTTACAAAGACTATATGCTAAAAAGTGATTAAGTTATACGTACTACAGGAAAAGCTTGAATTGCAAGATGAAGATGCTGTTTCGGAATTTTGCAAGCAAACCTTCAATGGCAGCGACAAAGATTCGTAATCATTTCATAATTCTTTCTTTCTCCATTCAAATAATTTTTCGCGGAACTCTGCCCTTCTAATTACCGAATGAATAACTTCTTTTAAGTCCTCATTTAATAAATAGTTGAGTCTCTTGACAGAAATATCTGCATCTGCAAGAATTAAAAAAAAATAATAATATGCGAAATGCGATACTGTATCGCACTATCGGCACAATGTATCGATTTTCGTCGGTTCACTGCAATAAAGTCATAAATAATAAGCCAAAATGGCATTATTACTCAATTAATTCTGGAATAAGTCTATATGGCTTTATTACCAACACAGTGTGGTACAATTACATATGGGTATTTCCACAGAAAAGTCCACCTTTTGTCACGTCACGTCACCATGTAATTAAGCTTGTATTTTAGAGCTTTACTATTCGATTGTATTCTAGTTTTTACCGAATGTAGACCTAATTGCTATCTATACTGACATGCAAAAAAAAGTATATAAAACATTATGTTTTCTTTGAAAAACAAGGTACATAACAAAGTAACGTGACGTGACAAAAAGTGGACGTTTCTGTGGAAATGCCCATATGTCCTTATATTTTATTTTTAGTTGAGAAATAAGGCAAATTTAGCTGATTACATATGACTTTATTTCAGTGAGCCGACGAAAATTGGTACATTGTGCCGCTAGTGTGATCTGGCTTTAGGCTCATTACCCATCCGAAACAAATCCAATTAATAATATTGAAACCTGTGATTGCAACAACTTACCTTTCAAATATGGCAATACGTTGACCACAGATATAATACGTTGACCATATCGATAAATTAATTCACTTTTTTTAACACGACACAAACATACAAGGTTACTTCGATAAAAAAATTGATTTTTAAAATTCAAATTCTTGTTATAATAATAAAATATTTTTGGTTAAAAGAATTTCTGTTTAATAAGCAGAAACGTACATTTTTGTTTTAAAACTGCTGCGTTATAAAAATAAGAATGTTGTATATTAAAATTATAAGAAACATTCTAAATTTAAAAATGCTGCATTTTTAAAACGAAAACGCACATTTTTGTTTTGAAACTGCTTCGTTATAAAAATAAGAATGTTGTATATTAAAATTATAAGAAACATTCTAAATTTAAAAATGCTGCATTTTTAAAACGAAAACGCACATTTTTGTTTTGAAACTGCTTCGTTATAAGAATAAGAATGTTATATATTAAAGCATTATTTATAAAAATTATTAAGGATTTATAAAGGCTTTTTAAGAAAATTTTTTATGAAAATTTGTTTTAAAACCCTTTTATAAGCGTTAATAAGTTTTATAAATAAGGCTGTAATATTATAAGAAACATTCTTAATTCAAAAATGTTCCATTTTTAAAACGAAAATGCACATTTTTGTTTTAAAATGTTTTATTCTTAATTAAAACATTATTATTATTACTTCAAGAATATTTCATTCTTAACACAAAAACATAATCTTTTAATTTGAGTATGTTCAACTTTATATCAAGGTTGTTGTCTTTTTCAAACAAAAAATATTTTTTTTTATTTCAAAATATTTTTCATTTTTAAAACAAGAATGAAAGTTTTTAAAATAACAGAAAACAAACTAAGTTCTATTTCATAAAGGTTACGTTTTTAAAATCAAATTGTTTCTTCTTGATTTTATAACTTTTTTTTTTGGATTTAGTTTAGTAAGAAACATTCTTAATTTAAAAAATGCTTAATTTTTAAAACGAAAACGCACATTTTTATTTTAAAACTGCTTCGTTATAAAAATAAGAATGTTGTATATTAATGTTATAAGAAACGTTCTTATTTGAACAATTATTTTTAAAAATGCTGCATTTTAAAAACGAAAACGAGCATTTCTTGTTTTAAAACTGCTTCGTTATAAAAATAAGAATGTTATGTATTAATGTTATAAGAAACATTCTTATTTTAACAATTATTTTTAAAAATGCTGCATTTTAAAAAAGAAAACGCAAATTTCTTGTTTTAAGAATGCTTTTTTGGTTCAGTGTACATATAAATATTTTTGCTAATTAGCTAGGTGATCCGGAAGGAAAAGTGATCGCGGGTAAAATCTTTCATGTTGTTGGTGATGATTTGTACATCGATTTCGGATGGAAGTTCCATTGCGTATGCACCAGACCACAACGTAATGGCGAAGACTATGTACGTGGTGCCAGAGTACGTCTAAGGATTAAAGACTTGGAATTATCTACGAAATTCTTGGGGTCAACCAAGGATTTAACTATTTTGGAAGCGGATTGTCATTTATTAGGACTAATTTCTTCACCTGCCAGGCAGGATGCCATGAGAATATCTACTTCTTGAACTGAATTTACTTCTCCAGCTAAGCCATAAAATAAATGTTAACTTTTATTTTCAATTTTATCATTAGAGTCGTACAAAAATTGATATACTTCATAATGATGATTTAATGCCGGTACAAATTGCAATTTGAATGTGCTAATTAATGCACCATTTTCGCTGCTATTAAGAAAGAACACTCTTTTAGCTCGGCTGTGAACCAGAGCCATGCTACACATCAAACAAGGCTCTTTGCTAAGGTAAATGTCGTAGCCAGTGCATAGATATGGACCATATTTTTCCAAATTATCTATATCTGTTGGACATGCTTCCAACAATTTTATCTTTTGTTTCTCGGGCAACTGTTCAGCTCCTAATTGGATACTTTCAAATTCTTCGCTTTGACTTAAAAATGTGTAAAAAATATTTGGTATACCGGCTAGATTAAACTTACTGGATTGTGCACATATTTCTTTTGTATCATTTTTGTATAGTATGTCATTCCAGGCGCCAGCATCTTGCGATTTGGCAACAAGATCAACTAACACCATAGGTGCATGCATAACTGGGCTTGTTTCTTTTTCACTGCCTGCAATGGCCACTATACTTTTATGTCTGGGATCCACGCTTATCCCGACGGTTTGGCAGGAGAATTTTTGGGTAATTTTGTGCAGCAAGGATGCAATTTTCAAATGAAATTCCTTGTCTTCAGTGCTAAAATTTGAACCTTGGTATCTTTGTTCCATGTATTTATCTGGATGAAATTTGCAAGGCCACTTAGAGCTTGCTTGATCGTATTGGTATCTTAATTTGGGTGCATATCCAGGAACTAGCAAAACTTCGCTATGCGTTACTATCGAGTCTATTAACTCAAGGTTTTCCAGAATCTGTATTAAGAATTCTCTCAAGCTGATATTTGCATTTAATTCTCCTTCGCGGCATAATATAACTTTCTTACCATTAACCCTCTTCAAATGCTGCAAGCCATTTAAAGGCAATTTGTTGCTTAGCTCTTGCATAATTTTAGAAATATCCTTTTTGTCCTGCACAGTGGTGACAAACACTGACACATCTTTGATGCTTTCGGTGTATTCTTGGGGCAATATTGATTTTATGTGTGTTATTGAATCAATTTTTAAGCGTTTTATGGCAGGTTGTTGCATTTTTTGTTTCATGAATTTAATAATGATTATAAATAGTAATTTTATTCAAGTAACTCCCAAGTTTGGCCACAAAAAATAGTTTGGTTAAAATTGCAAATATAAACAAAGCTGAACAGCTGTTGTTTATTATTTACAGCGCCAGCGTGTTGCGGTGTTGAGTAGTAACACTAAGCAATCACGCGGGAGCAGTTAAAAATATGTTAGTCTGGCAGGCATTTTTCATTTTGTGTTTGTAAAATTTCTAGATTTCGGAAGAATTTTTTTATACCAGTGAGTTTTCTTTAATAGTTAATTAAATATTTCATTGCTCAAGTGTTATTTTATAAACAAAAGCTCAGTTTTGTTTTAAGTAAAGTTAGTTTGTGTTAAATTAAATATGAACATTTGTAGTGTGAATTTACTTTTTGGAATTCTAATGATGCATAATTGCATATACACACATGCATCCAAACATATGAATGTGGTGCATACATACTTATGTAAATTGGCGGCTGATATTACGAAAAAAATATCTCCAATAGCCGCCTTCGGGTTATATCATCCGCAAATAATGCAACTAGTGATCCAGAATTTCCTTATTAAGAATGCACAAGTTGCATTTCGAATAGATGATTATAAAAGTTGGCGGCTGCCTTTCGTTACGCTTATGAATGAATTAACTCCAACAGGTAAGAAGCAATTATTTCATATCTAAGATGAAAACCGTATTTATAATTCAATGTGCGAAAACTTTCATGACTTGTATAAGCTCCGGCCATATGCACCTAGTGTACATATTTACACGACACCATTCATCCTATGTTTACCACTCATAGCTTTCCTCATGTTCGTGTTAAAATGAAGAAACTTGAACCACAAGGAGACATCATCGACGTAACCGTCATATGCGTAGTTTGAAAATTTTATCAGCTTCCTGAAATATGGAGGTGCTAACAGTTCACCTGACTGACTTACATATCATTAATATCAAACACCTTAGCTATAGCTAGAGAGCTGGAATGTGGTACACAAGTAAGTCTAGATGGGTGAGCAACTGAAAAATGTCTGAAAACCAGAAGCACGCCCTTAAAACTCTAAACTAAATTTGAGGCGATCAAACTCGAGCGATTTTATTGAAAGTTTGCATACACATTGCATGACAACGCCTATAAAATCTTAACATACTGCTTAATGTATTTCTTCTTAGCCAATTTTAATCTATTACTAATGTAGTTGTCTTTAGCCGTTTCCTAAGAAACTGTACATAACTCATAGGCACTGCCACTCCTGAGCTTTTAAAAGTGGATGGGGTAGCAGCCATACAAATTTTAATTATATTTTGCGCCAGATCTAGAACAATCCGTAAACATGGATTGTAAAACAAGGGAGGCGGGGCCAGACAATAAAAATTTAATGTGACCTGCATATGAACATATCGACGGCTCCATTCTAAAACAAGCGAAGTCAAAAAAATATAAATCATTGCATCTATAGGTAGTCCATGTAACATGGAGTGTCTTAGTATATTCCTTGTGCACGTAGCACTTCTATATTAGTGTAATTTTTTCAGTTTAAATTTTGAAAATAATCGTTATTTGCGATACCTGAAATAATTACATGCAATTTTTTAATAGTTTTAGACAACAGCAATTCTTGGTAATGGCCAGAATGTCCTTTCTACGCTTATGCTGAAAGTCTACCACACAAATCTTGGTAACATCTTATGCAAAAAAAAAACAATTTCTCTCTGCACTTTTTTTTTGTTGCAAAATTTAAGGAAATTTTTCTTTTTCACATTTTTCAAAATAACTTACAGGTACTCGTAATTTTTTGCTAACAATATTTGGCAAAGTTCAGTAAAGCTGGACAAATTGTGTGAACATACATATCAATATAATCTGAACGTGTCTAGGTACCCTATTTTTTATAAGTGTGCTCTGAAGAAATATTGGGACAATAAAAATATTGGGGATCGGTCACATATTTGACTCCTCTAGGGGTACTAAAATAAAAAAAATAATATTTTGTAGAAAGGAAATATTTAGTGGGGGTCGCTGTTAAGTTTTACCCCTCTAGGAGCAACTCAGGGACAGTTATAAACCTCTTTTGTGGGTTTTGCTTAGTTTTTACCCAGTTTTGACCCCAGTGATGACCCATTTACACCCATCCCATCCCTATAATTTGTTGGCTCATGTATTTGTTTTTCTAAACTTTACAAAGTTAGGGGTCCTAGCGTATCGAAATCAAAAAGTCGTACACTATTCCTCACATGCATACATCCATACATACATAAATATACCTTAGCGCGGGTCGATTTAAAAATCACACAAATTACAAGGAAAATCGTATTCTAGGGATCAAAATAAGGTTCCCCATACAAATATTTCAAAAAATCACATGTTTGTATGGGGAAACCCCTAGGGTTGGATCTAGGGGGTGTGCCACTGGCATAGATGGGTCGGCCCTCCAAAATTATTGATGGTCGGTCATACATTTTGACTCGCCCTAATATACATACATATGTATGTGTGTACTTGTAGTATGTATACCTTTCTGACATACATAGGTACATACGAGGGCGGTTCGGAAACTTCTTAGCCTATCAATGAAAGAGAATAGTTAGTTTTTCAAAAATATTTTTATTTTTCAATATAATCTCCTGAAACTTCAATACACTTAGTCCAACGCTTTTCTAGCAATTCTATCCCTTGATTAAAATAGTTTTCCTCAAGGTCTTCAAAATAGTGGTTTACAACTGTAATTGCATCTTCATTTGAGGTAAAACGCTTGCCAGCAAGGAATTTTTTTTAGATTTTTTTTAGATTTGGGAACAGGTAAAAGTCACTGGGAGCCAAATCAGGAGAATAAGGTGGGTGGTCAAGCAACTCGTACTTTAATTCGTTGATTTTAGCCATTGTTAAAACACTCTTGTGCGCTGGTGCGTTGTCTTGATGAAAAATTATTTTTTTGTGTTGTAAGCCAGGACGGTTTTCTCGAATTTGTACATTAAATTGATCCAAAAGGTTGCAATAGTACTCTGAATTTATTGTTTTACCCTTTTGCAGATAGTCAATCAATAAAATACCTTTGAAGTCCCAAAAAACCGTTGCCATAACCTTAGCCGATTGAATTGTTTTTGCCTTCTTTGGGGCACTTCCTCCAGCTTCAGTCCATTGTTTGGATTGTTCTTTTGTCTCTGGAGTATAGTGGTGGATCCATGTCTCATCAACAGTTATGAAACGACGCTTAAAATCCATTTTATTTCGCTTAAAACGATCTAAACAAGCTTGAGAAATGTTCATTCTTATGCGTTTTTGGTCGACTGTTAACAAATGCGGCACCCATCTTGCAGAAAGCTTTTTCATCTGTAGTTCTTCATGCAAAATTAAATGGACTCTATCATTTGAGATGCCCATGATATTAGCTATTTCACGCACTTTTATTCGTCGAACATTTAATACCATATCATGCACTTTAGCTACAATTTCTGTTGTTGTTGCTGTTTTTGGACGTCCTCTACGTGGTTCATCTTCAATGCTTGTACGACCACGTTTAAATTCAGCAACACAATTTTTTTACTGTTGCATATGAAGGAGCACTTTCACCTAACACATTCACCATATCATTGTGAATTTCTTGTCCCGATAAACCTTTTTTATGTAAATATTTAATGACACCACGCATTTCTAATTTTTCCATTGTTAAAAAATCGCGGATGCGTCTTTTGTGAACACCTGTTTCTATATGAAGGAGTTGCCAGATCGAAACAAAATTTAACATGTGTTCATAGCAGAGATGGAAGTTTCCAAAACACTACGGCCTGACCCACGATGTCACGAGAAATCGTTCGATCGACAACTTGTATTGGAAACAACAACAAATTTTCTAAAGTTATTGTTGTTTGCAATACAAGTTGTCGATCGAACGATATCTGGTGACATCGTGGGCCAGGCCGTTAACTTTTTTTTGTTTATACCGCGTTTTTTGTGCTAGGCTAAGAAATTTCCGAACCGCCCTCGTATCTACTAATGATATTATTTTGAATCCTGTTTGTAATAAGCGTGTACACCTGTATAATCTCTTATTTTTCTTATGCAAATGAATTGTTTTTGTTATTTAATATGTATTTTTGTTTTTATTAAAACGATTTGATATTCACTTTTTTGCACGTTTTACTTAGTAAATGTTTGGTTTTTTTTCAATTTTCCATACGTCGCATGTATTTCTTTTCACAATTTTTTTGCATGCTTTTCTTAGGAACGTATCCACCGTGTAAAAAAATAGTTGAGTGTACGCAAAATAGATTACAATTTACTAGAGAGTGTAGTCCATTAAACATTTGTATCGAACGATTTAAGTGAATACATTTTGTACTGGTTTCATACATTAACTTAAACCTTCCGTGTGTATCCTTGAAATTTAAAGAGATTGTGCGAAAGTGTGTGTGTGCATACGTATATTTATATCAATGTGTATACAAAACATCCTTTAGACAATAATGCTACACTTGTTTCTTATTGAATACTGACAGGGCTTTTACTTTTTTTTCCACCCCCGTAATATATTTTGCCACTTGTTGATTATAATTTATTAAACGTTGCCCCGTGATAAAGTGACGTAAAAAGAATGTTTCTAATTGTTGGCGTTTTCCTACATACATATGTATGTATATTTAAAGGAATTCATATACAAATGTACATACATACATACATACATACGTAATCTATGTACATTTATATATTTTTCCATTGTTACAAAAGTGGTCTAAGTCATATATATATTGTTTAAATACATTTCGTACATTTACATACATAGATAAACCAACAATTTTTTTTTTCAATATTAGACAACATTTTAATTCAGAGTTGTACGATTATTAGTCTCTGTTATTAAAAATTTAATTAATGAGACATTATTAGATTTAATTGAACTATAGTGAATTTTTAATCAGAAATAATTTCTTAATCAGGCTTGAGTTCAGTAATTTCAATTCTTATGAATGAAATATTATTATTAATTAATGTGAGTATCTAAAGAATAGAAGAAAAATTAAACTAGACACTATTAGCTGGGGGAAATACCGATATTTTTCAGTGCAGCCACGCACTTCATCAGCACCCATGTCTATCTACTGGGGTAGAGATTATTATTAACATCAGCTATTAAACTTAAATTTCTATGAAATGGAATATGAGAATTGATTGTGTATACAATTATTGATTTGCCTTTGGCAAACACATTTGTAAGTATCACTATTCATTTTCTGTTTTTCCATTTTCTATTTAGGTTAGCACGAAGTTATATCACTCTACCTATGTATGTTTAACTATTCTTACTTATCTTTTACGATCATCACATTAATTATTTTTACTTATTCGATGCACCATCGGTACATACATATAAGTATTATTGTAGTGGCTTTATGTTACTTTGTTTTTGCTTTCTACAGTTGACTTAGCTTTCCAGCATTCTGAAGCAGTTCTGGCCAAGTGAACAGTGATCGCCAAGTGAACATATTTTTGTCACGTGCCCATGATGAATTAAATGAGACATTATTAGATTTAATTGAACTATAGTGAATTTTTAATCAGAAATAATTTCTTAATCAGACTTGAGTTCAGTTCACATTAATTAATAAAAATATTTCATTCATAAGAATTGAAATTATTGAACTCAAGCCTGATTAAGAAATTATTTCTGATTAAAAATTTAATTAATATTTATTTAATCGTCTATGTTCTGGCCTACACATCGTTTTCACATGTTTTCTTGTGGGATCGAATGTTAAAACACATATTTTAGTTGAAATTTAGAAAATAAAAATTAATAGTATGTGTTCTAGCATCCGAATTCAGATGAAAACGATTTCTAAATGGACGATTTCAAACTTTTAGATTTTTTCGTTTTCACTTTTGGCAAAAAAAAAAAAATAAACTCGTATTCTTTTCACAAGGATATCTATTATCCGATGCGCTTTGCTACACCCCACCCGCCCCCATTTAAAAAAACCTTTACCATAAGCAAAAAAAATTTGAAAATTGGTCCACAAGTGACAAAGTTATTTGATAATATATTTTTGGGGCGGCCACTTTGCGGCCCCCCCCAATTTTCATTAGTAGACCTTTTCCATACGCAAAAAGGAATTTTGATAATTGGTCCACAAATGACAAAGCAATATGATAACTTTTTTTGGCGCGCGCATTTTGTCCCCTCCCCCCTCCCTACAATTAAAAAAAGTCAGTGGAGCTTTTCCATAATGAATTTTAAAAATTGGTCCAAAAATGACAAAAATATTTAATACATAATCAATTTTTGGGGTGAAGTTTTGCATCCCCCCAATTAGGTTAGGTTAGCAGGTTTCTGGTAAGGAAAGGGTTCAATGCAATGATCCCTTTTGTGCTACCTGTGAGTTGAAGAGAAGATAGTAAGAGAGGGTGGTAGGGAAGGGATAGTGATAGAAAAGACATGTGGTGAAGGAAGAGATAGAGGAAAGCTTCATTATTTTACAACTCTGATTTTTTGCACGCTTTTTTAATAATGCAGTGTTGCAGCGCCTCTGGTGTCAAATGAGGCGTACTAAATTTTTGAAGCTGTGTCTGGTAGCCATTTTATTGGTTATTTTACTTCGCCGATGATTCTGCTACACAATACCGATGCAGGAGGGCGCTCTGATGTTTCACTAGGATTAGCGTCCGCTGAAGCCGATGTAGTTTTAGTGACCAGTGCCTTATGCCTGCATCACTAGCATTTTTTCCACAACAACTGATACAGAGGACACTAATGTACATCAGAAAAATGCATGGTGTTGTTATTTTTAATGACTGTTGGATACTGGACTCCAACGCAGGACCTTCGGTTTTGTAGTCAACGTGCTAACTACTTCAGCCAACGCCACGCTCATCCCCACAATTAACAATTAAAAAAAACAATCACAGTGAATCTTTTCTATATGCGGGCACTTTGTTTCCCACATCCCACAATTTCCAAAAAAAAAAAAATTTAGTGGACCTTTTCCCATGAAAAAATAATTTTTAAAACGGCCCCACAAACGACAAAGAAATTTGATAATCCCTTTTTTTGTCGTAATTGTTTAATTGTTATTTTTAATTTATTTTCCAGACCATAAAAACTATCAATTAATTACTTATGATGACATATGTTGTTTTAACATTACAAACGTTTATTTATTTTTAGCTACGTCCTCATTGCTATAGAATTTTCGATTAAAAATTATATACAACATTTTACATATGGGCATTTCCACAAGAATGTCGACTTTTTGTAGCGTGCGACACCAAGCAAATATGTTTGTTTTTTTTCAAAGAAAACTAAACTTTTTTTTTTTACTTTATATATTTGTGTAGGCCGTCAGAAGTTTTACGTTAGGTAAAATTTTAAGACAAATCGAGTTACGTTGTTCAGAAATACAAGGTTAATTGTTTGCTGTCGCACGCGACAAAAAAGTGGAGAATTTGTAACCAAAGAAATGTTGAGAATTTGTAACCAAAGAAATGTTGAGAAATGTTTATACTCCGTGAAAAGTTTCCCAGCCACAAATATTTGGAATTTACTGAAATACTTGAATTTTTGACTTACTTCGTTCTTCATGAAAACCACAGATGCTTATAAGATAAACAAAAAAAAAAACTTTTAGTTTGTTTGTTTTTTCAATGCCAGAGTTGTGTTGCTAAAATACCGCCAATTGGTTGGTAAACGGAAATAGAGCACGTTTTTGTTTATGTTGCATCAAACATGTTGCAAACATTTCCGGAATATATGTATGTATGTGTGTATGTTTGTACATAAGTATGTACACGCGTACATATTCGCATCTTATGGAATCTCTTTACCAATAGGAAAAAATTCGGCGTTTTAGTATTTTGTTAATTTTTTGAGTTTTTCCATACTTAACCAGTTTTTAGGAAACTTGGCGCACACATTGAACTGTTAAAAAATACAATCTTGCATTCTAAAAAGTAGGCGCGGCCTTGCTCGTTAAAATTTAATGTCTAGGCGCACGGTAGTGCGTCAGGCCAAGTTCCGGCCAGGAACTACAGGAAGTCATTCGTCGTGTTTTTACTCCCCTGATAACTTTGTTCCCCACCATCGTAAAATTCTAAAATTTAATTCGCAATTAGAATTAATTCATCTCATCCCACCTCATGTGCTAAGTTTGAAGGTTTTTAAAACAAAGCTTCCTGAGTTATGGAGTTGCAAAAAGTGCATATTTTAAGACATACTCACTCACTGACTCACTCATCAATATTATGAAGCACTTACGCTATACCTACAGACCTAGTTTAGCAACAAGCTAGAAAGATCTGAAAACTCGGAAATTATTGCCAGAGGGGCGGGGCTACGCCCATAAAGCTCCGAATTAAAAAAAGAAATCTAAGGCGTTTAACTCAAGCGATTTTATTGAAATTTGGCATACATGTTGCAATAATGCAAGGCCATACATTTTCGTTGAAAGCAGTGGGCGTTAATACGCCCATAAAGTTTAAGACTCCTATTACATGTACTTCGGTTCAGCACATTTAAATATATTATATGTATATGTATATATATTTATTATTATCCATTTCCAACGAAACTTGATATGAATGATAAGCAACGACCAAAAATGTTGTTTCATTTCAAAAAGTGGGCGGGACTACGCCTATAAAAATAAAAAAATTAATAGTGCGCTAGAGAGCTAAAATCTTATACGCAGGTAGGTCAAGGTGAGAAACCAACTAGTTAAATCTAAAAAACCAAACATTTAACTACGAGTGACGGAGCCACACTAATATTGCACTGAATTCAAAACTAAGTATACAGATTTTGGCTGAAGCCATTTTTTTGAAACTTGTATGCACGTATGCAAGGCTTGAAACTATGATCTTAAAAAGTGGAGGATGTTAAGTAAGCACTGTTCACAACAAAATCTTGAGCTTAAAAAAAAGAAAAATATAAAATCCTGAAAATTTCAATGGGGGTGCATGGACGCGCTCTTTAAACTCGAAATTAAGAATTTAAGTTAAGGGGTGAGTTACGAACTGAATGAATCGGAAAGCACTGATTGTTATATTAGGGAGGAAGAGCCACGTTCATAAAAAGTTAGTGCAATATTTTACGGTAGAGAACTGAAATTTTGCAAACGAATAGGGTAAGGTAAGTTACCAACTAGGTAAGTTACCAACTAGGTAAGTTACCAACTAGGTAAGTTAACAACTAGGTAAGTTACCAACTAAGCAGACTTTAGAAAAATAGGCGGGGTCACTCCCAGTAAAGCTTACGCTACTCGCATATATAACATATTTCTACTCAGATGGCTCTCAACAAATTTTGTACATTGTTGGATCCTTGTAATGGCACAATAGTGCACTCATCATGCTCATTATTTTATATAACTATGCCCTTTTTAACTGGCGCAGTTACTATGATCAGACATTTTAAGTTTAAAAAGCTTTATTAAAGAAACTATACAACCGCCTTAATTCCGAAGTAAAGAGCAGTGCACGCAGAGATAAACGCAATTGGCAAACAGAAAATTGTCGACCGGAAAGCCTTTAAAAAACGATGCTGGAGAACTCATAAAATCGAAAACCCAACAGGTTACACTAAGGGAAAGCTATTACTCCGGTATGCTATCAACATCCACTGCTCAATGTCAACCCATTTGCGAGTGTGCCTCACATACATCAAATGCCGGCATCTCTACTGGTTGCTCTGACATAATTCAAATTAGCGAGTCGATAAGATCTCAGTTCTCTCCACAACTGCTAACAGCTGACCGTACACCAGTACACGATTGCTGGAACCCATTATTAGATCATTTTGGAACCACGAATCCTTACCGGACGAGCGAGCTGTCTGATGGAGTGAATTATAAATCTTCCCAAAAAAGGTAATTTGACCAACAGGAAAAATTGGAGAGGCATAAGCTTGTTAAGCATGGTAAATCAGGTAATTGCACATATTATTAACAAAAGACTCTCGATAACAATTTCCCCATCACTCACAAATGGGCAAGCTGGCTTTCGCTCCGGAAAATCCGGAAGGCATTTGACACTTTAAACCATAACGCTATATGGAATTCGCTGGTATGCAAGGGTGTACCCGAAAAACTAATACGTTTAATCAAAGCCCTGTATAAAAATGCCACCTGCAGTGTGTTGCATGAAAAACAACTGAACAACAGGATCACGGTGAAAACTGGAGTTAGGCAAGGTTGTGTCTTATCACCTCTACTCTTTAACTGCGTCGTCGATGCTGTGATGCAGAAGGTAACAAGCCATCATAATAGAGGAATTACGTGGGGCTTACAAGGACGGTTAGAGGACCTAGACTATGCCGATGACATATGTCTAATTAGCCACTCATTCTCACAAAATTTCCTGCATCAGTGACATCGCAAGATCGGTTGGGCTGAAGATAAACATACCCAAAAAAAAATCGCTCCGCATCTTCATAGTAACACAGATCGCCACTTCTTCGTATGTGATCAAGAGGTTGTAGATGTTAAGTCCTTCTGCTACCTAGGTAGCACAATTGACACAACTGGTGGCTCAGCAGCAGATATATTTAATCGCATAAATAGGGCGCGGAGTTAATTTTGCACAGTTAAATCCGGTTTGGAAATCTTCCAATATTTCGAAACAAACCAAAATCAAATTATTTAATTCTAATATAAAATCCACTCTGTTATATGGATGCGAGACGTGACAAACAATGCCTCCAGGTATTTCTCAACAAATGCCTACGCAAAATCTGACGGACTTTCTTTCTGGCCTGCAACAATATCCAACAACCAGCTCTGGGTCGAGGTAAATCAGCAGCCTATTAGAATGGAATTAAGCAAACGGAAATGGAGTTGGATAGGTCACACCCTCCGTAAGCCAGACCATGATATTGCTAAGAAATGCCTAGATTGGAATCCGCAGGGAAGCAGACGAGTCGGGAGGCCAGCGCATACCTGGAAGCGGCAACTGACATTACACCGAAAGAATTCTGCTTCATAAGTCCAATGAAACAATTTCATTAAAATTTTTTCACAAATCTAATGAAAATTTCATGAATATTGTGAAAGAATTTCATTGGAATTGCTTCGTTGGTATTCTGGTTTCGTAAGAATATTTTATTGGATTTATGACAACAATATTTTCTAATTATTAAGAAACCCCTTTATATTTAAGTTATTTCATTATTTTCATGAAATTATTTTATTGTTTCGATGAAGTTATAGCACTGCATTAATTACGCTGTTAAATAAATTTGATGAAGTTTTCAATAAAATAATTTTGACGAAACCGGTTTCATTAATCCAACGAAGCGTGACGTTGGTTTAAATTTTAATGAATTTTTCATTAGATTGATGTAAAAATTCATAGAATTTTTGCCGAAAATTCTTTCAGTGTAGAACTTTCGAGATTGCGTATGAAGTGGAACGAAGTCAAGCACCGAGCAGAAGATCGGGATTATTGGAATCACCTTGTTATGGCCCTATGCTCCCTCGAGGAGTGAGTAATATATATATATTAGGGCGGGTCGATTTGTATGGACCCCCACTAATTTTGGAGGGCCGACCCATTTATGCCAGTGGTACACCCCCTAGAAGCACCCCTGGGGGTTCCCCATACAAACATTTGTGATTTTTTGAAATATTTGTATGGGGAACCCCCCAGGGGTGGTTCCAGGGGGTATGCCACTTTCATAGGTGGGTCGGCCCTCCAATAATAGTGGGGGTCGGTCATACATTTGGACTCGATTGAGGAACTCTAAATGAGTCAAAGTGAGATTTTTCAAAATTTTACCCTTCAAGAAAATTTGACCTTTCGGATCAAAAGTCGTGACATCAAAATATATTTTAGAGGTATGGTTCCTTCGGCAAAGTTTCTTATTTTGATCCCCAGAATACGATTTTCCTTGTAATTTGTGCGATTTTTAAATCGACCCGCCCTAATATACATATGTACTCGTATATGTATATATTAAAATAAATTTCAAATTAAAATAAACTTATGACAATAAGTCGAATAATAAATTTTTTAAATATTAAAGAAAACTTTTAAAAAAGTAGTCAGATCCTCACAAAAATATAAATGTGAAAAAAGGCCAAGTTCCTTTCCAAAATTTCGGCCATCAAAAGTAATGAGATAAAAATGTTTACCAAGTTCTTGTTAATCTGCTAACTTGACAGTATTTTTATCTTTCTAAAAAAGGAGAGAATAATGCATATTTATTAATTTCTTTATATCGGAAAAAATGTTGTCAATGGAAAAATGTTAACAATATGAATACAGTGGAATCTCTCTTGAGCGGACACTGAAGGGACCATTGAAATGTATCCGCACAAGGGGACTGTCCGGTCAAGTCAAGAGGAAACTAAACATTTAAATGGAGCGCTGGCGGGACCTGTCAAAAGTGTCCGTCCAAAGGGGGTGTCCGCCTATAGGAAGTGTCCGTTAAGGGAGATTCCACTGTACTTAGCCATTGTTTATCAAACATTTATCCTTGTGTCTGCTGGGTATTCTTCTCCTCCCTAGCTACAATGTTGCTGAACAAAGAGTAAAAAAAAACAAAAATTACAAACGACTTAACAGCACAATGTGTTGCAAGCAACAAACGTATTTCTTCTTATACGCTGTGTATGTTGTAAGTGTGGACATATGAATGAATGAATGAAAAAAATTTGCACGCACAAAAAATCTTCTTCATACAACAAAACAGATGGCAAAATCAGTCGTTAACAAACTGCCGGTTATTTAAATTATAAAAAGCGGACGAACGAAAGGAAGCAGTTGCGAAAAGCGACCGACCTTAAAGATGGTTTAAAGCTTAAACGTAAATTACGAAAAAATTATTTAAAATAAATTAATATATAAATATGTGTGAGCGTACATACATAGAAATAAATCTTGCTATTAAAGTGCTAATAATTTAATTAAATGGATAAATAAAGTTTTTTTTTATGAAAGTTATTGCTTTGATTATTAGAAAAATTTTATATTTTCAAATTTTTATAAAAAGAAATTAAAAAAAATTTTGTAAATAATAATTGCATATTGTTAAAAACAATAAACAAATAAAATAATTTGTGAAATGTGTAAAGTTGTTTATTTTAATTTTTGTAATAAACAAAAAAAAAATAATTAAAGAAAATGTGTTAATAAAATTTTAAGTAAATAAAAAGTTTTAACAAATTTTAATAAAAGTCTTAACAAGTAATTTAATTAAATGAAAATAATAGAAATAGTGAGTTGTGTTATGTAAAAATTTAGGTAAATATACTAAACAAAATCTGGATACTTTATTAATATATCGAGCCATAATCGCTAAAATGGCTTAAGCGACAGATTTTTCGGACTTCATTATTTTGATGAAAATCGACTATTTACGATTGCAAATAATCGATTTTAGTCGAAAAAATTAAGTTCTAAAATTATGTCGCTTTAGCTTTTTTGGCGGTTATAGCACGATATATGAACCTATTTAACATGTATGAACAAAATTTTATAACACGCCAAAGGATATTAATTTTTTTTTCATTCATTAATTTTTCATGCATAAACATCTGCTGGAATGTAACTTTAAAAGTTTAAGTTTCTAGAAAAGAAAGCAAAAGTCAAACAATTTTGTTGAATAAGTATGATAAATGGGTATTTATTCATTGTGTAAAATTAGTTATTTACTAAGAAAATTTGAGAACATCAAGGTGATGAAATGTTACTTTTTTCAAAGTTATTTGGCACAAGCTTGAGATATCTTAATGATCACACGTTATAATCAAGGCTGTCAGATACGGCGATTTCTCGCCAAACGTGGCGATTTTTTAATTTATTTGGCGACTAAATTTTTGATTTGGCGACATGGCGATTTTTCTGGCATTAAATAAATTTGTTGGTGATTTTTATGGCTATTTTTTTTAAATAAAATTTAACTTCAAAATTTTGGAAATTCAGGAAAATTAGTTCGTTCCAGTAGTAGTTTCAAAATTAAATCCCAACAATACTCGTCTGAAGAAATTAAAACAATTTGATTTTGATGATTTTTCTTATATTAATTATAGTAATTAGTGCGTTTTGAATTTGTACAAGATATAATTTTTGGCGATTTTATTTCTGGTTTTGGCGATTTTCTGCTAAATTTTTATATGATTACTTTTAAAAAATTTATATAAAAAAGTGTTATATAAAAACAAATTTATTATCAAATATATATTAAGAAAAACTACATAAAGTCGATTTTGACGACTTTTGGCGATTTTTAAAATTAATTTGGCGAGAATGGTCTGAAAAAATCTGACAACCCTGGTTATAATAGTTAAGGAAAAATGTTAGTGGTGAACACTTTACAATGAGAGTGGGATTCATAAATTATCTAAATGTTTTTGAAATACAAAAGAGAATAAAGTTTCCGACCTTTCACTTCAGCAAGAAAGCGATGTACGAAGCCTTTTTTTTGAAATCTTATCTGACTATCTGACAAATGCCCGGCCATCTACCCAGGTTTGTTCACCCTTCAAACCAGGGACTCCCAAAAACGTGAATTCTTTAAAATATCGCCTTTTTTCTACATGGGTATTCTTTTATGCACGTTCTTCGAAACCACATTAAACATCTATCAAAACAAAATCAGCTGTTTATTGCTAGTGATTTTATAAAACAGACAGTCTTGAAAATTCATAAACATAAAATAGAGTATCAGTTAATCCGAGTTTTATTTTAATCAGGGGTCAAATTACGGCACGAAATTACGAAATATTTCAATAGAGTTAATATGGAAATATTTTTAGATTTCGAATCGTATCGAATGCCGTAATTTGCCCCCCAGTTAATCGCTTGATTAATTAATCGAAGTTTCAATTTGAGGTCCTAAGATAAGGAACTAAAGATACTAAAATTACCCTCACTTCTGCAATACAATTGTGCAATAATTTGGAATGTGTTGACAATATTGCACAGTTTAAGATTTCGGCAATCTAGCCAGACAAGATTGAATATCTCTATCAGAGAAACAAGCCGTCTTAAAAAGTCGGCGGCAGCTCATAAGCCGGCTTGAGCCGGCTGACATTTACAGCCGCTTTTTGCAAGTTTTTTAAGCATATTTCTATAAAAAAAATTCAAGCACCATATAATTTTTAAGATTTAGTACAAATTTGCAACTACAAAAAACAATTAGCCGGCTACAATTTTGAGCCGATGCTAGCCGCATGCATCGGCGGCGCCTTTATTTTACATTGAAAGTCGGCGGCGGCTCTTGAGCCGGCTGTGAGCCGAGCGGCTTGTTTCTCTCAGCTCTATATATCTTTCAGTGCTCTACGTGCCAAAAATGCATTTTGAGTAAATCGATGTTGAATTTTAACATAATATTTCTAAAAAAAACTACTCGATAGGATTTTCTATACCATATAAAGCGTGTTTTTTTAGAGTTTGAGTTAGCATCACTGCTTTTATTTGAGCACCCATTTAACAGCTGATAGTTGCTTTTTGTTTAGTTTTGAAATTTAAAATTTTATTATGAATCGACATAAGGCGCCGCCAATTCGGCGAATGGGCTGCAGCACAAATTGATATTGATTTTGAATTTCCATTCAAAATTTTATTTTCCGATGAAGCGTGAGGATAATCCACAAGCTTTTGTAAAAACACTACTAGATCCACCGAAAAATTACTGTTTTATTATGAATTAGACTTTTTAATAACGAATGAAATAATTTTTAAACTAAAATCGTAATCGCTGTCGCTGTCCGTATCCGATAAAAACTCATATTGAGTAGAGTGCGTGATTCCTGTTGAAGTTGAAGGGATATCGTCTTGAGTACCTTCTTGTGAAGAATTCATGGCATTTTCAAATTGAGTAATTTCACGTAATGGCCCAATTAATTGGCCACCAAGATCGTGTGATTTAACCCCATTGGATTATTTTCTTTGGGGTTATGATAAGTCTTTTTTCTACGTCGATGAACCACAAACAGTAGAACACCTGGAAATCAACATTCGATGAGTTATCGGCGAAATGCTGCGCCTTCTACACGCCAGCCATAGCGGCCACACGACAGAAATCATATTTAAAAATTAATTTCATCAAATTTTCTTTCCATTGATATTAAAAATATATTTCGTTGTTTTATTATGATTTAAACTTGTGTCGCTCTATAAAAACACCCTGTATTTCTTTTAAAAATATGATTCTGAGAAAAAAATGTTATCCCCCAATTACATCTGTAACGGGTTATTTTCTAACACCCCTTTTCCACACACAAAGCTTACTTTGCAAAGGCTTAATTCAGCTGTATGAAAGACAGATGTAGTAAAGACAGTCTCTTTCTGTCTTTCTCCCAGCTAAATTAAGACTTTGCAAAGTAGACTTTGCGTGTGGAAAAGGGGTGTAACTGTAACAAAAATCCTATTTGCTCTATACGCCACCTTAAGCATATTTTTTTTTTGTTGCAAATACATACAGGTAGAGCAAACTAGCATTAACAAAACAATAAAACACACCTAAAAATTTTTCTAAAAAAAAAACAATATATTCTTTTACAAAAAAACCCAAAATAAAAGCTATTCACAAAGTTATAAAATATGGTAAAAAAAATGAACATCTTAATTTATTTGTGTTAGGTAATAATTTTTGTCTGTTTCAGTTATTAAAATTAAATATAAATTTTAAATCACAAATTTTTTCATTTTGAATTTTTTGCTTTTCTATTAATGATACTTAACTCTGTGTAAAAAAATATTTAATGGTGTTGGTAATTGATTCCGGCCACCTTATTTTTTTTTATTATATTTGCTGTTTGGAAATGAGGCTGCAAAATTGAATTCTTAAATTTAATTGTGAAAAAGTTATTCTGAATACATTGAAGAACTTTCATTTTAGTAAATAAATGGAGTAATCGATAAATTTATTTGATTAAATACATATCTTACAAAAATTCACTTTTCTTTGAAAATTTTTGCATGAAAATTTGTTTTATAAACCCTTTATAAAACAAACAAGATAGTCAACACGCATACCGCTGCAGCCACAACAGCCTTAAATATTCTTTAAATATAAAATATTAAGCATTAGAAAGGTTTCATTCTATTAACAAAGTTTGCATCAATATGTTATAATGTTTCATTTTATTAATGAAATTTGTGGTTGTATTAATGAAAGGGGTTCAACGTAATGCTTTCCTTCCCATTACGAAGTGTTTTTCTTTCAGTGTATACGCCATGCAATGACGTATAGGGCAAAATAGCACAAAAAAGTTTTGTTTTGGCACATGTAGAGCAAAATGGATACGATTTATCTCAGCAATGGGAGAAAATAGCTAAAAACGGATTGCAGATTTAAAAAATTTTGGGTCGAAAACCTGAGATTGCATTCTTAAATCAAAGTTGTCAAAATGGCGTATGGAGCACATAAACTTCCAGGCAGTATTCAATAATATTGCATAGTCTATACACATGGAATTAATCCAAGTTTTAATTTAATGGATTAGCTTTGGATTAACCGTTGATACGAATAATGAAAATTCTGCAAAAATTATTTATTTGTAACAAATAATAATACATAACTTTAGCCTGCTCAAATTATACGAGTAAATATAGGAATAATAGATAATTTTTTTACTTAAGACTTTATTAGTAAAAAAGCAACATAAAAGCATTAAAATTCAGGGACCGAAAATAACTGTTATTTTTGAATTTTTGATTAAAAAAAGCAACCTCAAGGAAATGTCGGAGAATGAAACCAGGTATACCATTTTGCAAGTATTGGACCAAATTGTCAGAAAATACGATGCTTTTTAAAAATCTGACTTTTATTATTTCAAGCAAAAATAAAAGTTATTTTTTGACTTTTATTTTTTTGAGCAAAAATAACAGTTATTTTTGACTTTTATTTTTTCGAGCAGAAATAAAAGTTATTTTTTGACTTTTATTTTTTTGAGCAAAAATAACAGTTATTTTTGACTTTTATTTTTTCGAGCAGAAATAAAAGTTATTTTTTGACTTTTATTTTTTCGAGTAGAAATAAAAGTTATTTTTTGACTTTTATTTTTTTGAGCAGAAATAAAAGTTATTTTTGTGTTTTCAACCCCTTTGACAAAGAAATTATTATTTAATATTCCAAATATTCTTTTCTAAATAAGTAAATTTAACGATTCACTATTGCAAAAGCGCCAAAATTTATAATAAATATAATGAATTTATCACAAAATAACTTTTATTTCTGCTCAAAAAAATAAAAGTCAAAAAATAACTTTTATTTCTACTCGAAAAAATAAAAGTCAAAAAATAACTTTTATTTCTGCTCGAAAAAATAAAAGTCAAAAATAACTGTTATTTTTGCTCAAAAAAATAAAAGTCAAAAAATAACTTTTATTTCTGCTCGAAAAAATAAAAGTCAAAAATAACTGTTATTTTTGCTCAAAAAAATAAAAGTCAAAAAATAACTTTTATTTCTGCTCGAAAAAATAAAAGTCAAAAAATAACTTTTATTTTCTGACTTTTACGATAAAATTTATAACAGTTACGGTCCCTGTTAAAATTCTTGAACTAAAGCAAGCAGAAGAATTCACAAAGATGTACAAAAACAAACTATGGGTATCGGATGACCTTGCAGGTCATCATCCGTAAAGCTTTCTGCCACATTTTAAGTCCAAGAAAATTAATCGATTAGACAAGAAATTACAGAGTAATAAAATGCAAACCATACTTTTTTTCGCAAATTTTCAGCAACGATATTATTTGAACCTTTTTAATCATTTTTTTCAAAGACAAATAACACTCAGGCAATGAATGCCTACTAGACCAATTACTAGGTGTTACCTTCTTTAGGCAAGGGATAGTCATAGAGAAGACATGTATGTGGTGAAGAAAGAGATAGAGGAAAGCTTCACTCTTGTACAACTCCGCTTTTTTGGCTACTGAACACAGCTTTGAAAATTTAATACGCCTGATTGACACCAGAGGCGCTGCAACTGCATAAAAATCTAAAATAAATCTAACGAATACTTCAAGTTAATAGAATAAACCAATTTTTTTAAAAAATTTTCGTAGACGATATCTTTCGAACGAATCACCAACTGATTTGAATCAAATTCGCAGCAATCGATGTGTCTTTTTAGGGTAAAGATTTGGGGCCAAATTAGGTCATTCTATCTTTTAAAAATTTTCACAAAATTTCAGTTGTGTTTTTTTAATGAAATTTCGATTGATATCGAGCCCCTGAGTAGATTTTGAACTTGATTGGAAAAGTAGTTCAAAAATTTGTCCATCGAAAAGAGTCGGAATCGACTGCGTGGACCTCAAAACGTCGAAATAAAATGAAAACTTGATTTACGAATATTGTGGCATAAGTACAGGGTGGGCCAAAAGTCATGCCTGTGTGTAAAAGTTGAATAATTTTTTTGTTTATTATTATTTTTTATTATTTTTTTAGATATTATTCATCGAATCGTGTTACACCACCGAGCAAAATTTAACGAACGAGCAACGAACCAAAGTGGTAGAATTTTACTTAAGACCGAATTATCTCAAGAAATTCAGAATTCAATTGGCCAGCACCCCTGATTATTTTCTATGCGGTTATCTCAAAGAAAGAGTGTATGTTAGCAAGCCCCAAACTATAGAGCAGCTAAACCACAACATTGAAGCTGATATCAGGGCAATAGACCCTGAAACTTTGAGTGCAGTTATGCCAAACGCCTGTTTAAGAGCCCAATTGTGTAAAATTTAGATCGTACAAAGCCAATATTATATTTAAAAAAAATAATAATAAAAAATAATAATAAACAAAAAACTTATTAAATTTTTACACTCAGGCGTGACTTTGGCCCACCCTGTACCAGCTGCTTTTCCATTTGGCAGTCCTTTTTTTTTGCAGTGATCGTTTTCGCTTTGGTTGGTGGAGTTATTACTACTTTGAAAGTAGATTGTTTTCAGAACTATAAGCCTTATCAAGTTTCACTTATAAACTAAATGAGAATTGTTAGGTATATTATTCACCTACATCAATGTTAACGAACAATGTTGACAAAACATTACTTTAGTTGGTATGTACCCCTTATGATAAAATAAAATTAGAAAAGTACAAATACAAACAGAAATCATAGTGATACATATGAGAGAGCTGTATGAGTTGATTCACTTTCGTTATCCACTCACTATTATTAGCAAAATCAATAAAAATTCTTACTGTTGTTTGATTGTTTTGTATAGCAATCAAATAACTCACAACTAGCTGAAGTCTTAAGTTAATAAAACATGCAATCATACCGATTCATTGCTTTAGTGAATCATATGAATGAATAGAGATTGCAAGCAGTGGAATGCATTTATTAACAACAGTCTCATTGATATGAATCATGCAATAATATCATTCATTATTTTAATGTTAAGTGCTAGCTCAATATTCATTTTAGAAAATGCAAAATGATGCCGTTTGATTCATAATCATGCAAATCACTGATACATATTCCCAAATAGCTGTTGGCAAAAACTCTTTATTTATCTGGCATTTCTTGTGTTGTCATTTTCAAAATGTGTGCTACGGCATTCACACTATGGGCCTGTTTGTCTAAATGCGAACTAACGTTTCTTTCGAATATTAGTATTGGAAACAAAAACAAATTTAACTTTTTTGTTTTTGTTTTTAATATAAATGTTCGAAAGAAAAGTTCGTTCGCATTTAGACAAACAGGACCTATGTTTTTAGATGGAAAGCAGTGCCACACAACGCAAAATATCGGAAATGACAAACGTTGCCACTAGTACACACTATTGTTATGTCACAAAATGCCATAGTATATACTGCCCATTACACATTTGGATAAAAAAAATTAAAATTTGTCTGAGATTATTCATATAATAAAAATGATCAATAAATAGTTTTGGTTTCCTTCCGAATTCACCGAGCTATCTAATTTTAAAAATAACAGAATTTAAGTTAAAAAAAAAAACAAGTATTTGCCGAAGGAAACGCTAAAAATTTTATATAATTTTCATTAGTAAACTGTCTTTAATAGGTTAAAAAAATATTTGGCTTAGAAAAAATTAGCTTATTTGCAAAAATAACAAACAATAGATAAACAATAAAAATAAATAGTAAATTATTATTATTATTAGCTTTTAAATTCTTACAGCAACAAATAAATAACGAGAATTAACAAAAAGATAAAAATAAACAAAAACTCTGCAGTTTGAAAATATAAAAGACAATAAAATATGTTCATAAATAAATATGCAGAGATTGTATTCAACACGAAATTTTGCTCTTAATATAATAAAAGATATTATATTTGTGTGTCTATAATATAAAGATTAAATACTTAAAAAATATCACACGTCCATATCAAAGCCTGTTGTTTTCTCATTATCATCTTCTTGCCATCAAAGTACATTTATTTTATTTTTAGTTTTTTTATTTCTGATGCTTTTTTAGGTATCATTAGCAATTTTAATACTCGTATATAATTCATCAAGTATCTGCTGCACTGCTGCACAGCGAGAAGTTTTAAATTTCAGGCACTTTAAAGGTAAATCAGCAGCTTTGAACGTAAGGAGTCTTAATTTAGTTTGATTTACATCAAGGTACGGTCACACTTGGGTTGTCAGTTAATTTCATTTTCAGACTTATATATAAAAAATTTTATTTGAAATAGAATACGAGAATTGCAAACAACAACGCATTCAGTTTCCATCGGCTATAGGAATTTAAGTAGTATCTAATCAATGTAGAATTGATGCAAGACAACATCACCTTAACGATTGTGAAGATAATTTTTCGCTTATATGGAACAGCGTGGCCAGATGGTTTCTGCAAAAAGCGGGTCATAATTGATAAAAAAGCGGGATGTGTAATAAATTGACTTAGGAACCAAAATTTTCAACTCAAGGGAAACGCTTTTAAACAAAAATCAGATGTCTGAGAAGAGCTGCTGCACCGATTACGCTATTTTCTTTAATATATGTCATAATTTAATAATTAAAATTTTTTTAATTTATTGAAAATCGGAGAACGGCCGAACCTACGTGTCCAATTTTTTTTTCAATACTCGTAGTAAAATTGAAGAAATAGCACTAAGCAGTGGGCAAATGGGCGCGGCATCTACCATATATAGCAAATATCTCGGGAACGCAGAACAAAATACCAATGTAAAATCACCATGCAAAAAGTGTGCTTCAAATTCATTCAAATCACATTAAATGTACAAGGTAGGCAGCGTACTAGTTTTGCAGTCGGAGGATCGCAGCTTCGAATCGTGGAGTCAAGTCCAAGTCTTTTTTGTTTTAATATTTTTTAACTAAAACTGTTCAAGTCAAAATATTTTGTTTTAAATTGTATGTTAAATGCTTATTAATGAAATAATGTTGAATTCAAATTTTATTCATGATGGTACATATTTAGTGTGTATCTAAAGAGTATTTAAAGTTTTCGTGGCTGCAAGGGTAAGCACGTTGACTACCATGCGATCAGTTCCAAGTTCAAATCTTGGCCGGGTAAGAGGGCCAAACAAACAAAAATTTTTCTTTTGTCTATGTCAACCACACGCAAGTTAATTAATTAATAAAATACAATTGCTACATTAAATTAATATCATGTTGTTCCAACTTGAAATAACTTTAATTCAACATGATTCTTAATTATGATTTTAACAGTACGTAAATGTTAAATCAACGCGAAATAAAGTTATTTCAAAAAGAAAAATTTTCTTTGAAAATGACTATAAATCATGTTAGATTAACATGAAACACATATTATGAAGCAAAATCATTGCCGAAAAAGATTAGATTAACCTTGTTTAAGTAGATTCTAAGTTGAAATTTTTCTATGTGTGGTTTTTGTGCCACAAAACATCGATGCAGTGCGTGAACTGATAATGCAAGATCCCCCATAATTCATCAATCGCTCAAAAATAGGCTCGCATCAAGTGGTGTAAGGAAATTATTAAAAAGTTCAACCGTGGTGCTTCAAAAGACGTGTGTATAAGATCGTGACAGGTGACGAATCATGGATATATGCTCATGAGGCGGCAACAAAACGGCAATCGACCGAGTGGGTATTAAAAGATGAGCTAAATCGACCAAAAATAGTTCGTGGAAGAAGCACAGCGAAGCAAATGGTCGCCTGTTTCTTTGGCGGAATAGGTCATGTGGTCACTGTTCTGCTTGAGCAACGTCAATTCTGAGTACTACACGAATTTTTTTTTTGCCGGAAGTCTTCGGAGAAATTTGTAAAACTAACTCACGAAGACGAATAATTCTTCATCATGACAATGCAAGCTCTCACACATCTCATCAAACAAGTGAATTTTTGAGCAGTAATAACATCGAATTTATGGCTCATCCTTCGTACAGTCCTGACTTGGCATCCACTAACTTCTTCTGGCAAAGCAGCAGTTGAAGCATTTATAAACCATGTTTTCGAGGTGTCTCAAGAGGAATGGAAAAACTGCTATGACAAATGGTTTGAACGAATACAAAAGTGTTTTGATCAACAAGGGGAATATTTTGAAAATAATATAAAGACATTTTCATTTAAAAAAGTTTGTTATTATTTGCTATTCCCGAAATATAAATAGTAGCCCTCGTATTATATACAAAATTGCAATAGGGAAATAATTGAAAAAATCCAATTTTGCAGAAAATAAGTTTTAAGTTTTCAATTTACAATTTACATGTAGGGAAATTTCTTTCACAAATGATCAACCATTTGTTGGTTGTGGTTAAAATAGAATTAAAATCATACCAAGTTTACGTCTTCTTTTCTTTAATGTTTCCAAATAATTTAAACCAACCTCAATATTATTAATGACTTTCATTATTAGTACAATTTCTTACTATATTGATTTTTTTATATCAGAAACGTCTAATCTAACTCTTCAGCGTAGTTGAAGTCATTCGCCGCAATATTTTTTTTTTCACAAAATAATCGTGAAGACAAAGTTTTTGCGTACTTCTTTGTGCCCTCGAGCATGTTATTTAGTCATATGAATACCTAAATAGCTTTAAAATATTGGCTGAAGTAGTTAGCACATTGACTACAAGGCCGCAGGTTCTGGGTTCGACCTCGGTATCCAACAGTTATTAAATAACAACACCACGCATTTTTCTGATATGCATTAGTGTCGCTTTGTATCGGTCTTTGTAGAAAAGTTCATGCATCGTCACTGGTCACTGAACTACACGGACTTCAGCGGATACTAGTCCTAAAAGTAACATCAGCGCCCAACTTCGGCGCTATTGTGTAACAGAATCATCGGCTATTTTACTTAGCCAATAAATTGCTTACTAAGCACAGCTTCAAAATAATAATAATTAATACGCCTCATTGACACCAGAGGCGCTGCAACACTGCATTATTAGAAACGTGCAAGAAAGCAGGGTTGTAAAAGAATGAAGCTTTCCTCTATCTCTTCCTTCCTTCACTCACCACCCGTCTTCTCTATCACTATCCCTTTGCTAAAGAAGGTAACACCTAGTAATAGTCACAGGCATTCATTGCTTGAGTGTTACTTCTCTTTATCTAAAAAAAAGTAGTTAGAAAATAATTCGAATATTCGAATATTCTACAAAAATTATTCGAGCAATACTTTATCCTAAATTGTGAAATTTTTGTTCGTTCGAACAAAAATAAAAAGAGTTATTCGAATACTCGAATAATTATTGTTAGAATAATAACTTTGTATACACGCATATTTATGTAAATTAAAAATATTCAATGTTTTAATAATACACTTGGTAAACATATCTTAGAATGCGTGACTTTACTTTTTTGCTTGAGTAAAAAATAAATATTATATCATAACTTTTCCTGGCTGATAGAAAAATACTACTTCAACATTTTCATGAAAGTTGAATTTTACTGTCATGAAGAAGCATAAAAAAAATATTAAAGAAAGTAAAAAAAATATTATTTTAAGTAAAGTATCGTCCATGCAAATCTTCTCGAATGTACGCTCACTCACGCAGGAGTATCACATCATCCTAGTTTTCTCCACCCAGACAGGCCAAAGTAATTAAAACTGCCATATATTTATATAATGCTAAACTTTATTACACAAGGATATAATAATTTCTTCAATAAAATTTTCTGCATGTTTTATAAAGCATATACATACATATATAAATTTATTCTAACTAGGACTCAACTTTTTCTCTCATTTCAGATTTACAACGACTTACCTTTTGTAAATACATGTAAGTACATGCATATATACAAACTAGAGATCGACCGAAGGCGTTTTTTTGGCCGAAGCCGAAACCGAAGCCGAACTTCGGCTAAAATCCTAAACTTCGGCCAAAACCGAAGCCGAAGCCGAATGTTTTAAATTTTAAAAACGATACTTGTTTTATATGAATTAAGAAAAAAGTTTTTTTGAAATCACTGACATAGCTGTAATATCTATTGGATACATAACAAGAAAAATAAAACTATTTTGCAATTTCTAGATTGCTTTTTCATATGATCACTCACAAGAACGTCCAAGTAAAAGAAAATAGAAAGCAACAGGGTTGTATTTCAAAGCAACCCTTTCAAAACGTTAAACACAACAGAAACTGTCGGCGAGCAACGACCAAAAATAATGTTATTTTTGAAGCTTGGAATGAACAATATTCGGCTTCGGCTAATCGGCCGATTTTTGCCGTAGGCCGAATGTTGGCCGATTACCAATTTTTGGCCGAAGGCCCAAGCCGATTAATCGGTCGAACTCTAATACACACATACATATGTACCCTCTAGTCAGCCTGCAACCATACGTCTCTATGTCGACACTTTTCTCTAGCGACAATTGCACTAGTTAAAATGTCGACAATCTTCCTTTTATGAGCGAGTAGAGATACGTTAGAGACAACAGTTGTAGTGTATTTCTGGTGCCATTTTAATTATTAATTTTAATTTTTCTGTGCAATAATATTAAACAAATATGTATGTATGTATTTAAGTTTGTTGCCCCAACCCTTATAAAATTGTAGAAGAGGGTCACTAAAATGTGCTAGTGAATCTTTGGTTAAAATGTCTCCATATGATCGTAAAATAACTACCTCATCCATAGTGCTAAAGTCTACTGGTATATATTTTCAATGACAACCGTATGTTATATGCCCATAGGTGATTACATTGACTGGGGTACACCTGGTCAGTAGTACTATTGACAATGTCACTAGTAAATCACTACAATTTTATTATTCGCATTTCCTGCAGGGTATGTATATAGTTTGTCCATAGTTCTTTGTTGATATTGGATTGGGATGTTATTTATGTAGTCCCACTTATTTAAAGAATTGTTTGTTTTGTTTATTACTTTTGTTTTCTTTTTCTAAAAAAAAATTGTATATACAAAAACACTGTGTCCGACTGACAAATTGTTAATTATTAATGAGCCTCGTTCAAAAAGTGAATTTGATTGATGTTTTGAAAGTACTGGGAGGCTCATTAACGAACAACATTGATTTCTGATGACGTGTTGCTTTGTGTGTATTTTATCTTGCATCATTTATGTGTAACTGCTTCGTAGTTGAAATTTTTTAATAAGAAAATCCAACAAACTAGTGTAAAGAATAATTAATAATTTTTTTGTTGGCATAATATAAAAAGAAAAAAAATTCGTATTCCGATATCCTTTACATCAGTAATATGTATATGTTCAATAAAACTAATAATAATAATATGTATATACTTACTTAGTTAAATTTAAACTCTTGTAATGCAATACAGATGAACTCTCGTAAGTCTGAAAATACTGGAAAATATTTATAAATTTAAAATAATATAATTAAATATATAAAGTGTGAGCATAGCTCTAACTCCAAATGATTAATTTCGGCTGCTAAAACAACAAATATATGACAGTTAACAATTAAAGGGTGTTCTAAAGTTAGCAACAAAAAGTGGTGAAATCCTAATGTAATATACATACAATTATATATAGACGTTTAAAATTTTCAAAGTTGATGTATTTTTAAGCAGACTACACCAATTAACACAAATTTAAAAAAATTTAAATTAAAGGGTTAAAGTAATTTTGACTATATAATTTTGACAAGTTGCTTTATATTGGAAACCGTAAGAGGCAAACTCTTGAAGTTTTCAAAAATGCTAAAACTAAAAAATTCCAAAATCGCCAAAACGAAAAAATCACCAAAATAAGAAAGTAATTGAATGAAAATATCACCAAAAATAAAATAAATCGCTAAAATGCAAAAAAAAAAAATCACCAACATAAAAGATCGCCAAAAAAACAGAATAAAGTCGCCAAACCAGAAAAAGCACCAACAATTAAGAAAATCCCTAAAACTAAATATACATATGTATTGTAAAAAACAAAGCAAGTCACCAAAAACCGAAAAAATAGTTAAAAAATAATTCGCCAAAAATCGCCAAAACGAAAAAAGTGCCAAAACTAAAATTAATTCAGTAAAGTGCGACTTTGACTCGCGCACGAAGGGTTCCGTACGTTGGGCTTTGAGCATTTTTTTAATATAACGTTTTTTTTTGCGTTTTTGACGTTTTTTCAGCTAAAATGATTTATTTGTTTTTTTCGCTTTTTATCGTTTTGGCGATTTTTTTCAGTTTTTTGGCGTTTTTTCCATTTCGGCGTTTTTTCAATTTTGGCGTTTTTTTTCATATTGGCGATTTTTTTAATTTTGGCGATTTTTTTAATTATGGCGTTTTTTTTTAATTTTGGCGATTTTTTTCATTTTGGCGATTTTTCCGGTTTTTCGCGATTTATTTTAGTTTAAGAAATTTTTTTCATTTAGAGCTTTTTTCGTTTTGGCGATTTTGTTTTTGGTTTTTGACGATTTTTTTTCGGTTCGGCTATTTTATAATTTTGGATTTTTTTAGTTTTACTGATATTGAAAATTTCAAGAGTTTGGCTCTTACGGTTTCCAAGATACAGCAAGTTGTCAAAATTACATAGTCAAAATTGCATTAACTGATGGAACACACTTTAATTAAAATTTTTTTTAATTTTGGTGTTAATTGTTGTAGTCTGTATAAAAATACACTAACCTTACAAATTTCAAGTGTATGTACAAACAATTGTCTGTATGTTACATGAGATTTTAACATTTTTCGTTGCTCGTTTTGGAACACCCTTTAATTTGTAATTCTCATGTATTTGTTGTTGTAGTCAAAGGTAAAAATTCTACACACTCTGTCCAAATTTCAGGTCCGTAGCTCTTACGGTTCTCAAAAAAATAGCCTATGACAGACGGATGGACAGACGGACAGACGGACAGACGGACAGCGTAGCGAAAACAATAGGGTTCCTTTTCACCTTTTGTGTACGGAACCCTAAAAAGCTCCAAAAATCGCCAAAACGAAAAAAAGTGCTAAAACGAAAAAAGCGCCAAAACTGAGAAAAGGCAACAACAAAAAAGCCAAAAACTGAAAAAAAGTTTGCCGGGTACTTTAAATTTAAAAAAAGAATATCTACATCAGGTAAGATGTTCGATTATATAGGATAAGGTTCGTATAGTTTTACATAAGTGTCCTTAATTATGAAAGTGGTCTAAGTCATATGCGTTTTTGCTGCGAAATATTAAATAAATTTAAAAAAAAACTTCAATAAATATTTAATAAATAGAAATTAAATTTATATAAATCGAGACTAGGTTATGTTAGGTTAGCAGGCTGCTGGTAAGGAAAGGTGAAATTTAGAGGAGTCCAGCTCACTTGGTTCTAATACAATGATCTCTTTGTGCTAACTCTTAGTTGAAGAAAAGGTAGTGAGAGAGGGTGTTGGGGAAGGGATAGGGATAGGGATAGAAAAGACAGGTGGTGAAGGTAGAAGTAGAGATAAATCGAGACTAGTACAACCAAAAGAGGATATATAAAAAAAGGGGCAAAATAAAAAAAAAGACGAGAAAACTACATTAAATTCTTTATTTTTAATATAATTAATTTGTATAATTCACTCTAAAAAACGGGGGGAAAAAGGTTGCAAGGCAGTCAAAAAAGTGGCAATTTGCCACTTTAGTCGCTCAAACGGTCACGCTGAGTACAACTCTAAATTAAAATGTATCATAATATTAAAATATTTTTTAATTTTTTCAATTGTAATCGACTAAATATCACGACAAAAGAAATTTTTATTACTTTATCTTTATTGATTGCATCGGTTTTAATTTTTCATTAACCCTAGATTTCTCTTTGCAATCATTAACCCTAGCGCATTGTAACTCCACCCCTTTAAGTATATATAGTCCAGATTAAAGATTTAAGCTCTGTGACATCTCCTCAAATGCTTTATGAAATTTCATAACAATCGGACAACTAGTTTAGAAACTGCAGAATTATTTCCAATTTTTAACAAAATCCCCCACTGTGCATCGAGTATTTTAGGCTCCACTAGGCACCAGAAAACACCGTCGAATCGAGCTAAAAAAATTAAAACCGCAAATATATCAATTAAATAAAAATTTTTTGAACGACCCATCTAATGAACACACACACTTAAAGTGGTACTAAATAATAACAACCAAAAGAAGAGAGATGTCTTCGGACACCTGGTTATAGCTATGCTGCTTAGCTTTATATAGCTAACTAAATGTGTTAAATAACAATGCAATAAAATTATATTTTATGATGATGCCAAATTCGCCGCAAATATTTCAAAACGTTTGCATTTATATTCCATTATTTTCTTTCCTAGCGTCGTACGATTAAATTAATGTATTGTTTGTAGCGGGCGGCAGCTGTTAGCTGACTTACAGCCGATCGGCTGTGTTCTCTAACTTGTGCTCATGTGCAAAAACAATACAAAAACAAATTAAGCAATTATTCTTATTGTTTTGTTTTGCCTTTGTTTCACTCACTTCAAAGAAAGAAACAAAACAAAATCAATCAATTTGTTTCGTTTATTTTCGTACTCTGGTTTTAATTACAAAAATAAATTTATAACTTTAACGGCCATTTTCACAATGTCCCAGTAAAAAAAGACACTCCAAAAAAGTCATGAAAATGTAGAGTTTGCGATCTGGAAGTAGTGCAAATTTCGATCCGATCTAATGATTTTTACATAGGGTTGTCATTGCAAGAAGTTCTCTTTTTCGATGCCTGGTCACCGAATTTGAAGCGATTTTAAGAAAAATTTCCTTTTTTGTGTTCTATGATAATATTTTCATCTAGGTACTTATTTTAACAATTAGTTTCTTTTTATAGGAATTTAAACGTGAAACAGTATTTTCATGTAAATTTAAGCAAATAACTTCAAAATTTTAGACCAAAATTAGTTCATAAGTTTCTTAAAAAAAATCGATTTTTTAAAAATTCTGGTGAGTAATTTCTAAAACTATTGAGGAATTACAAGGTTATGTATAACTAAAATAAACTTCTACTTGGTTTTCTGCTAACTATCGGCAAATTAAAAATATCGATTTTTTGGAAGCAATGAAAATGTAGTTCCTTTAGAATGACTTCCATTTTTTTTTTACTGGGGTACAATTAAAAGCTAACAGGGACTTTAACGGGAAGTTTTGTATGAAGAACTGTCAGTTAAAGTTCACGTTAACTCTTAATCATACATTGTGAAAAGGGACGTAAAAGTGTCGATTATTTTTGTTACGCAAATCACGTTCTAACTCCTGTGTCGTGACATAAATAGCATAGCTATAATAAGGTTTTTATCTGGACATTTGATAGCTGATAATATTAAAATATTTGCTTTTCGATACTGTGGTTGCATTAAAAATGTAATTTAATTTCTTAACATTACTTTTCGGTATTTTAGCTGGCCCATGAAAAACGTCAACAAAAACCACACATTAGCGTATCAAAAAGGACGACCTAGAGCATAGCAATTCTCTTGCTGTTGCGTGCTTTGAGAATAAAAAAAATCATGTTATACTTAACACCAAATTCAGCGGAAAAAGTACTCCCAACTTTACATTTTTTTAATGCATAACAAACTAGAATCAAATATTGAAATATTGAAGAAAAAAATTAAATCTTTAAAAAACTGTTTTCTGCTTGAAAGCGGAAAATTGTTTTGAAATTTGCATAATTTCATTCATACAAAATTATGGTTTATGGCGTGAGTTATGTATGCATGGCTAACCAGCACACACTTACGTGTCCTTTTTTTTAACTACCTACAAGTTAACCCTAATGAAAGGAGTATTATTGCGACTTTTTTTCTTTTATAATACAAAAAACCTTTAGTTTTGCTTTAGGTCTTTTGTGTAAAAAGCCATTATGCAAATTCAAATTTTATTTAACATCAAATGTAGGGTAAATAACACTGCCTGCCATCTAAACACACAGCACAGCAGGTTTTATTTCTTTTAACTGTGTGAATAATATATACATGGGTTAAATTAACCAAGCAAAAAGGAAATTTTATTTTTAGTTTAGCATAAAAAAATTTAGCAAGTGAATTAACTGCAAAATATTATAAAAATTTACAGAATAGCATTGGCTATTTTAACAAACAAAAAAAAAAAAAATAAGTTTAAAATGCCACATTTTACCACATGATAACCCATAACAATTTTACTTGGTTGTTTTAACCAAAAAAATTTGTTCTTTTGCAAAGACAAAATTCATGGTATCAATTCTAAAGCTATTTCAAATTAGTTGTTTGAAACAGAAAAAAAACTTCTTCCTTAAAGTAACAACAACTATTTGTACTAAAAATAACAAAACAAATACGTATTGGTTAGATGAACTAGAAAAAAATAAGGAGTTTTTTTATTGGAATTGTTACAATTAAGTTTAACATAACAATTTGGGATGATTAACAAATAGTAAAGAAAAAAATTATGTTATATAAAATTCGGAAAACAATTTATATTAACTGCGATCATGACAATTGTACTTGGTTAGATTTACCAACGGAATGTTTTTCTGTGGTGATTGAAAGATTATTCATTTCAATTTAAAATATCCTCTTTTTTGACTTATTAAGCAGGCGAAAATATGAAAACAATCGGCCATGATCTGTAAACCGAATCCCAGTAAATTTCTCGTTTTTCTAAAAATAAATAATGGCCCCATTGATGTGTATTAAATCATACAGACAACATTAATTTCAGATATAATATTTCAAGCTATAAAAAAATAGAAAACTACAAAAAAGTTGAAAAAAAATCGCTATTGAAGGATATAATTTTTCTAATTCGACTCGATTTACAGAACAGATAGAAATAAAAAAGTTATTCCTTGCAAATGACTCTCGCACAAGCGATAAGAACGGATAAGCTTTTACTACGTTTACACGCACATAATTGTTTTTTTTTTGCCACTTAATAATTCAGAAATCTATTCACGATTAACGCACTATTTGCAAATAAAATGCTTGAGGTTGCCACGATTGCATAACCCTATCGGAAATTTGGCTAACTTTAAACTAACTTTAAGCTAACTATTTCGCAACTAGTACTGACTGACACTTGGATTAGTTTGCAATGTAATCAACTGACTATTTTAACATTGCGATGTCCTTGGCGGTAGTCAATTGTCTCACTCTGGACTACTTTCAGCTAACTTAAAGTTTACTTTTTTAAATCACTTGGTAGTCAGTAACATCACACTTTGTGTACTCAACGCGCTACCACTCGGCTAAGCTGCCATCTAAAATAACAACAGCAAAATGTTAATATAAAACTGAAATGAGTTTAAAAGTAGCTGAGAATAAATTTGTTGGCTCTCATCAAATTCGATTACGTACTCAACTTAAGAATTAATTTTGGATTTGTTCTGGATGACATTGCAGTTACCTTTTAGTCAGTCTAAGAAAAGCTAACTATAAGTTAACTATTTTGTAGTCAACTACACATTCTCCGACAGGGGAGTAACTTTTCTATAGAAGTGCTACCAAGTTTTTGTGCATTAATTTATTTGCAAATTGTGCTCGTATAAACGTAGTA
The DNA here is from genome assembly GCA_944452675.1 of Tachina lurida. Taxonomy (NCBI): domain Eukaryota; kingdom Metazoa; phylum Arthropoda; class Insecta; order Diptera; family Tachinidae; genus Tachina; species Tachina lurida. The sequence continues at coordinate 111,703,722 of OX101756.1, forward strand.
TTTGACTATAATCGGACCAATACTCCTTATTAATCGCCTTCGATAACTTTTTTTTAAACACTTTTTCAAAAGTAATTTTGTTTATTTTGATATTGACAAATTATGCAAGCTGTCATGGTTTATTGACAGATTCGTCTTGACTGGCATATTGTTAAACTTCATAAAATTTTTACTTGTTTTATTTACTATTTTATTTCTTTGCATATGCACATCCATACCAGAGAACAGCAATGGGTAGTGAAAAAGTGAGTGGAGTTGAATTACGACTTATAATTTCTTGTATGTACTTATTGCAATGTTGTCTATGAATCATGTTCACTTGAAAGTTTGAAGTGTGCATCGAACTCATACTTAGCAACATTTATGACGTTTTTGATTTCGACTCTCCTTAACTCAATGTCTATGGACGATGCAAAATGAGTATGATTCACAATGCGAACTTCGCATACGAACATTAAAGTTCTCATTATGAGGTTATATATTTCTCTATTGTTTTTTTTTGTTTTTTTTTTTGCAGGAATTGAAAAACAACGCTATTTACTACTATTGTATACTACTTGCAAACAGTTTAATGACTAAACTTTTAAATAAGCATACATGCATGAGTTAAGTGAGCTGAATCAATGTGAGTAGTATAAATATTTTCTTGAAATTAGAGATCAAACTGAAGTGGTTTTTTTTAGTGTGAGTGTGGTATGACTAGACTTGTGTCCAACAGCTCTTTTTGAACTAGTTTGAGAGCGTTTGAATCGAAAGTTGTTTCAAAACCATTTAATTCAACCTATACTTATAAATCAATGTCCTTGTGAGTAGGAGTAAATCAGAGTAGTTGAGTTTAAGTGATGTCTACTCACTTATATTTAAAATTTCATGAGTCAGGTTGAATAGCGAAAAAACGATTCATTGCCGATCACTGATACATACACAAGTGTAGTTAGTATGTGTGTAAGTATATGATGTTTGGCATTCTGCCGTTCAAAATAAAACATAATCAACTGGCGTCGTAAAATTGCTTTGACTGATGGCACAATTTTATTCACACTTCAAGTATTAAGTTGACGTCTAATCGCTTCAGCATTCACGCTTTATAACTTTTTTTTTATATAAAACAATCTATTTGCATACATATGTCATGCTGTGAGTATATTCAGGACAATTCACATCAAAACTCTTGCAGGGTAATCAAATGTGAATCAAGTGCTAGTCCACTTTTTATAACTTTCGTATATAAAAAGAAATCAAGGAAATATTCATCATGACAATTTCTCTTCAAATTAAAAAAAAAATTAAAACGAAAATACAACAAAATCACTTTAAAGACAATTAAAAAAAATTCTACTGAACTATAAATAAGTGTGCAAACTAACAAATGCATTTATTTGCTCATGTAAAACTTAAGTACAAACACATATTTGATAACTAATATAATTTACAATAATATATAATAGTTATATTTATTTTTACTTAGAGTGACAAAGAGTATTTTAGATAAAATTGCTAGACGTGCTTTTTCCAGAACACTTTTACAGCCAGAAATGTCAAGGAGATTAATTTATTTTTGCAAGTATAAATGATAACAAAGGATAGGAAGGTTAGTGTTATAACACACGTTCAATTGACATTTATTAAAAAAAAAACAAAAAAAAAATTTATTATAAATTGAATTGAATTCTTGCGAATTTATTTGTTAGTCCCGGTTCAGACTTGCAATTTTTTGTCGCAGCAGCTTTTTACTTTTAAATGAAAAAGAGCGAGAAAGGAATGCAAAATGTATATACACAGTGCAAGCATGGACATGCATTTTAGTTGACGATATATGTATCACCTATTATGTATTTAAATATTATTTAATACAAGAAATACCGAAGTATATTTATTTGATATAAAGTCTTTATTTATTTATTTTTTTTTAATTTGGCTTGTTTTATGGCTAAGCAATTGTCTATATGCATTTGTTTGAAGCTTTCAAACTTATTATGTATATACGAAGTTTGTTAGCTAACTTAAAAAATTTGTTGGGTTCAAGTCTACTGATGAGTTCCAAAAGTGGGAACGAAATGCGTATAAACATTTATTTAACCATAAAAACAGGCCAAATTTTCAAACTAAATATTATTTAATAATAATTATTTTAATATTTAGTTTAAGAATTGCTTTTTATGTTTTAACCGCACAATTTATGAAAACGGCTCATAGTGCATCTCTTTTTTATGCTCAAGTTATGATTTTGCGTGAGAGAGAAGGGGAGAGCGAGAGAGAGATAGTAGTGTATAACTTTGTATACCTCTCTTTTTCATTCTCATTATAATATCAAAATTCGAGCAACAAAAACAAGTGCCTGTAAACAATAAAATATGTTTGTGTTGGTGAGAAAAATGAGAGTAAAATAAAGTTACACTTGAAGAAAAGTTTTATAATTTAAAATACATGCTGTGGCTATTAATTGTTAGAATATATTTTTTTTAAATAAGCACTTTAATGAAAAACTTAAGTAAAAAGTAAAAAATCGAATAATCCATTCACAAATGTAGGTTATAAATTTCAAATTAAATGTATTCAAAGAGCTATGAAAACTATTAAAATGCCTTGTTAAACTATCTTCCCTATTATTTTTAAATGTTTCATAACATTACGTATTGCCAAAAGCATTTTTTTAGCACGAAATATTTCTCAGCTTCCATAATTATATTTTGCTGTACACATTTATTAAATTTAAACTTTAATTTCGTTCGGTGTGCTCAAAAAAACTAAAAAAACAGGAAAAAACTCGTACATGCGTGCACAACTTCATTTGTCGCTTTTTCACTGACAACTAAATTAAGGAGTATAAGCATATATGTGATTTTCTTGTCCACAATTGTGATATGGCGTAAGGTGCACTGATGTAAAATCTGACTAAATTTAAGCATGCATGTATTTTACAAAAAGCAATACAAACTCTGGCAGGGGTGGAAAAGTTGATACCATAGTAATTTTGTTGATAACATATCATGTTTAAAAATTGTGTTACTATTTGATACTCTATTCAAACATCTCATTGACAATATTGGTATAAAATTTTTTGCCATAGAATCTTTAAATTTTGTACAGTAGACGAGATGGATCGGGCTCGGGGAATTGAATTTTAAAAAACATAGGGTTTTATATAAAAAGTAATTTTTTTTTCAACAAAGTCTCCTTTGAGTTCTATACACTTAGTCCAACGTTTCTTAAACTTTTTCTATCCCTTCCGAAAAATAAAGTTTGTCAAGGTCATCCAAATAGACATTTGTTTGTAAGATGAGTCGTCATTGGGAACAAAAAATAGTCACTCGGGGATAAACCTGGAGAATAGTGTGGATGAGGGAGCAATATGCATGTATGTATATGCGTTTGTGGTTAATTGTGAAGAATTGCGGCGAAAAGATTTCTCATACTAAAGTGATAATTTAAAATTGAAACCCCTGAGCCAAGTGAGATGCCTATGTCTTGTAAAATCTCTTTCAGTTTCAATATCCGATCAGCCAAGACAATATCATGAATTTTTTCCATTCTTTCGGATGTAGAGGCCTCGGCTTGTATGGCCGCAGCGAAGTTCAGTGAACCACTTTTTTTTACTATTGAAATTGATGGTGCAAAGTATTAGTATTAATCAAGCTAAGCCTTTGTTTGAGTGATGGTATTTTTCGGCAAAAAATAATGCGGAATGTTATACCATTAAATAAAATATCCTTGACAATCTTGGCTAAACAAATGTCATAAAATCCGTTTTATAATTGAATTCAAACAAACAAATAAACATACTGCGTATTTAGATATTTTTGTAGGTCAATCTATTTTAATACAATTAAATTTTTTATACCCAAATTAATCTTAAGATTATCTTGCCTTTACTTCTGTTCGTATAAAACTTTCTTTTTTTTATACATTCTTCAAATTTATTTTACCAAATAAATCACTTCTTTATTTGAAATTTAAATTTTTCTTGCACCAACCTCAGCGGAGAAGTGAAATTGTGTGCATGAATGCAATACGAGTATTACAAAACTGCCAATATTTTATGATTCCATTTTGTTTAAACATGAAACTAATGTGCCTCTGGTTTATATAAAAGAAAAAAAAAATACATACGTGCAATTACTTTTTTTTCCAATTTATTAATGGTTTTTAGGTTGATGATGTTTATTTTCATGTTGCTGATATTAAACGGAAGAGTGGTTTCATTTTTATTATCTCCAACACAAAAGTAGTGCAATTAATATTTTTTTAACAGTTTTTGTGCAGATTTATTAAAAAAAAAAAATATTGCAACAATTTGCCATTATTTCAAAATAGTAAAACTTATGTATTTACTTTTCAGACAGAAGCATTTAATTTTGTAAGTTTGTATAAGTATTTAAGGAAAATACATAAATCGTGCACAAAGAAAATAAAAAACGGATTTAATCAACAAATAGCTTGAATTAATAAAGAAAGTTGTTCAATCTTGCACAATAATCAACAAAATTGCTCAAATGTAAAAAAGGTAATTATATTTTCCCAATTTTATGTTATTTTTAATTAAAAATATAATTGAAAATATGTATGCTTGGCTTCAATTAAAGTATTTAACTAATTGAACAATCCGATAAAATCCTACCTTTTAACTAACGACAAGCTGTAATTCAAGAGCATAAAATGAATATTAGAGAGAGAGAGAGAGAGAGAAGTTTTAATTAATAAGACAGAGCATTAACAACTAAAGTTGGTTAGATTTACCTTAGCTACTTTTTCTGGCCTAAGTCTTGTTAACTGTTTATGTATATTAGATTAACCAAGAAAATATAATATTTTTTTTTTGTAATTTTAGCTATCAAGTGAAATAGAAAAACTATGTACTTACATTGGCAGTAAATTAACAAATAAAATTGGTGAGATGAAGCAGACAATTAATTTGTTCATCTAAGTCACAAAAAGAACTTTTATTTACAGCAAGATTAACAGTTGAAATTGGTTAGACTAACCAACGCACTCAGATCTGAAACCCATTGGCATAAATTCAAAAAACAATGTAAGAAATGTTATATTTTTTTTTGCACACAAGCCTGTCATAGCATATAAAAAAAATTTAAAAATTATGAAAAAAATTTGGAATTTTTTTTTATAAATTTTCATCTTTATCTTGTCGGCCAAAAAAGTAGCAATTCATTCATCTTGACAGACTAAAGTTAAGCTAAAATACAATTCAAATATTATGATTTTTATTCAAAATGCTGGCGCGTTATAACAACTCTTCACATTTCATACACCTTCTCGAACGCAGTTTGAAACAACTCAGCATAAAGTTTGCATTTTCATTACATTCCGTTTTCAAATCATTTTTAAAAGTTTTTAAGCACAGTAGGTAATTTGAGCCGAAATCTTGGGCAAAAATAAATTTTTTCCCTAGCAATAATAATGTTTTTGTTAATGAAATTTGATTAAGAATATATCAAATCAAATAACTGCACACAGTGAAACTTTGATATAACGAATTCGAAGGAGATCCGAAAATGCTTCGTTATAGCCATTGATTCGCTATAAATATAATCAGCAAAGCCTTGATGCAACGAAATTTTAAGAAATACGAAAAAAATTCCTTATAACTATAGTTTTATTTAACATAAGAATGCTAAGTCCTAGTTTACACTATGCAAGTCTTATTGCTAAGCTGATTAGTTTGTTAGGAGAGAGAGAGAGACGAGGGGAAAATAAACGTTTCTGTTCCCCTCGTCTCTCTCCCTCAAACTAATCAGCTTAGCAATAAGACTTGCATAGTGTAAACTAGGACTAATAAAAGCTTATATTTGCTTATATTTCGTTATATAGAGGCTTTTGTACGAGTACTTCGTTGTATAGAGGCTTTACAAATGCGATGGTAAATACATTTAGACTTCGCTGTTTTTATAACGCGACTTTACCATTTAGGATTTATTCTGATTTCGTTTTATTGAGGCATTTGAAGGAATATTTCGCTATAAAAGGCTTTTTGGATCAGAATTTGTTCGTTTTAGCTATAGTGTATTTTTGTATGAAAAACTTTGCAATAAAGAGCTTTTCTCAAGGGACTCAATAAAACATACGTTATATTAAGGTTTTCCTTATAATGAAGTTCGTTATAACGAAGTTTCATGTATTAAAATTTAAGGATATAAAGTAAATTTGTTTAAAAATAAAATTTTTTTTGAAAAGTTCAGTTTCTTTGATACCAATGTATAGTAGAAATATGGGAAATAATAACTAGTGGTATATGATATCGTTCAAATATCTACGTCTAGCTAACTGGTAGACGTCCGGTATTTTCACAAAATTTTGAACCACATTTTGCAAAACATTTTCGCTTATCTCGTCAATGTAGCGCCGAATTTCATCATTCAGAGTGTCAGTTGTTTCTGGTTTGTTCACCACGTAAACCCGATCTTTCAAATTAAAATTCAAAAATTTCACAATTAAAATTCTTTGTTCAAGAGTTAAAATTCCCGAACTTTTTAATAAATAAGTAGTAGGGGATTGCCGGTTCTACGACAATAAAAATTTGAAATTTGGGTAATTAATATTTTGAACCACATTTTGCAGCAAAGCTTTGCGTATCTCGTCAAAGCAGCGCCGAATTCACGTAAAGCCGGTCTTTTAAATTGAAATTCACAAATTTCACAATTAAAATCCTTTGTTCAAGAGTTAAAATTTCCGAACTTTTTTCTAAATAAGTAGTAGGGGATTGCCGGTTCTGCGACAATCAAAATTTGAAATTTGGTTAATTAAAATTTGAACCACATTTTGCAGCAAAGCTTTGCGTATCTCGTCAATGCAGCGCCGAATTTCATCATTCAGAGAGAGTTGTTTCTATTTTGTTCACGTAAAGGCGGTCTTTCAAATTGAAATTCACAAATTTTACAATTAAAAACCTTTGTTCTAAAGCTAAAATTTCCGAACTTGTTACTAAATAAGTAGTAGGGGATTGACGGTTCTGCGACAATCAATATTTGAAATTTGGGTAATTAATATTTTGAACCACATTTTGCAACAAAAGTTTCGCTTATCTCGTCAATGCAGCGCCGAATTTCATCATTCAGAGCGTCAGTTAATTCTGGTTTGTTCACGTAAACCCGATCTTTCAAATTAAAATTCAAAAATTTCACAATTAAAATTCTTTGTTCAAGAGTTAAAATTTCTGAACTTCTTAGTAAATAAATGCCAAAAAGATGACAGCTCAGTCCTTGACTTTTCATCATTTGACAGTCAATTTACTTCCTAACCTCAATTATATTATGAACTTTGCATAAGCTTTTGATAATGTTGGCCGTGGACTAACGTATTTTGATAAAAAGTGTCAAAAAAATTAATTCTGAATTAATTTTTTTTATAGATTTCGTTTCGGGTTTTTTGGGGTTTTGATTTATATCATTTTCTTTCAAAAAGCCTCAGCTTGAAATGTAGTGAACTTTTTAAAAGTAAAAAAACTGATGCTGTTTAAAATTTTATTATCAGTGATATTGATTTAAATAATGTTTCAAAACAACTTTTTGCAAAAATTGATCGTTAAGATTGCACAAGGCCCATGGAAAAATTAACAACTTTTCCATGCAAGATTTTTAACTATTAAAAAAAATTATACGATCATTTTCGAGATATTTAGTTTTTAACTTTTTTTCATATCGTGGCAGCCCTAAAAATTTCCCATATCGTCGTTTGGTTTCTGGTTTGCGGCACAGTATATTCAAAATAGATTATGTCTGCAGCAAACCAGAAATCAACCGACGATTTTATAAAAATTAAAAAAACCCAGCTGTGCGTGTTCATGAAAACCTCTTAAATTTCAAATTTCAGCCATATCGGTCTAAAACTTTGACTGAAATTAATTTTGTCCTAAAGAGTAGCTCAAATTACCCAATGCCCCCTGCTGCCATCGCTCTTTGTAATTTGCTTAAAGTGTTGCCATATATTAATTTTGTTTTTATAAATCATGGTTGCTTGGAGTGCTGCCATTAAGAAATAATATATTTTTAATGGCAACAAAGAAAAAAGGAATTCTTTGTTTGTGCCAAAGTGCACCGTAGGTATTTTGAGCTTGAGGAAAAATATTACTAAATTAGATATCGAATTTAGTAATATTTTACTAAAATTTTATTTTAATGAAATTTTTAAACATTTTAATGCAAGCAACAAATGCGTGTGACACACATCGATAATGCTAAAAAAATTTTAATAAATATATAAATCACATAAAAGCTCAGACAGTGTAAATACAGCTTCCACAAAAGGTGTGGAGAAACAGATGAGGTATTCATGCCACCTCATTCTTCTATGCCAATCTCTTTTTATAACGCTGTCATTAATAAATGGTAAAAAGTTGCATACAACAAATTTCAAAAATTGCATGAAGACATTTATAATGAATGATTTTTTTTATTTATAATGTAAATATTAAACTTTGTTTGAAGATCTAACATAATAATTTTTCAGGAGAGCAAGAGAACGTATTTTAAAGGCGCATTTTTTTTATTGATAATTTTTTTTAGTTTGTCAAAAATAATGGTAATTAATATTGACTTTTCTTGTTACACCTTTATAACGTTTAGCAATTACTTTCCACAATTCCGTAGGTATCATTTATTTTGTTACTTACAACGTTCTTCAACTGACTTACTCTTTGTTATTGCATTTTGACGACCATAAGTTGGATGGTGTGATGTTTGAACAATATAAGAGAGTAATATTAATGAAAAAGAAAACAGGTTTTGCAAAATTTTTCTTTTATAACGTTATTCGCGGCTTTGCTTCAAATTAGATTTCATGATTTGCATATTCTCATACATCAATTTTTGCTATTTTAACAAGGCCAACAAATTAATTTATAATGTAACTTTTTTTCTACGTAAAATTGAACAAAATTAGAAACAATTTTATTAATGAAACCTTTTCAAGTGAATAGTTAATTATAAATTTTTTACGCCACAACTCATAAGCAAAAAAAAAAAACTTTTTTAGTTAGAGAATTGCAAAATATAAATTAAGTACAAATAAGTTATTTTATTGCTTATTTTCATAAATTCTAAAAAAAGAATACATAGCATAATTTTAACTTTAAGTATTAAGATTTAATATAAAAAGTGGGCAAATTCGAGGTTAGGAAGAAAATTGGCTGTAAAATGATGAAATGTCAAAAATTGAACTGTCATCCTTTGACATTTATTTAGTAAAAAGTTAAGAATTTTTAACCATGGAACGTTACACTCTTTAACAAAGAATTTTAATGGAAAAAATTTACTATAAAAAAAACTGAACGAAAACAACGTATTTTTCAACAATATGGCATTCGCTATCGAACAATGTAATAACTTGGTGCGATATCGAATGTCAAACTGAAAAAACCTGCGGTCTAATCGTCGCTTTCGATAACGAGCTGATTCGATCACGTTTTTTAGTTTGAGATTATGGGATTCGATATCGGACCATATTATTATATTGTTCGATAGCGGAGGCTATAATCTCAAACTGAAAAAAGTGATCGAATCAGCTCGTTATCGAAAGCGATGATTAGACCGCTGATCAACTCAGCTCGTTATCGAAAGCGACGATTAGACCCCGGGCTTAGGTGAACAAACAACAAACAACTTACGCTCTTAAAGATGAAATTTGGCGCTTCATTGACGAGATAAGCGAAGCTTTGTTGCAAAATGTGCTTCAAGATTTTGTGAAAAGAGCGGACGTCCGTCGACGTGCTTGATTTTTGATTTTTTTTAAATTTAGCATTTTTTTAGTTTTGGCTCTTTTTCTTAGTTTTAGCGATTTTTTCGTTTTTGCGACTTTTAAGGGGGTTTCCCGTTTTTTAGTTTTAGCGTTTTGGCGACTTATTTTAATTTGAGCGATTTATTTTGTTGTTTACCAAGCACATTTTTAGTTTTAGCGATTTTTTTAGTTTAAGCGCTTTTTTAATTATGACGCTTTTTTCAGTTTTTGGCAATTTTGTTTTTAGTGCTTTGGCGTCCTTTCTTGCTTTTGGTGATTTGTTTGCATTTACGCGATTTATTTTATTATTTTTGGTGCTATTCATAATTTTCGTGATTGATTTCGGTTTTTGACGATTTTTACCTTTTTGGCTGGTTTAATTTTGCGATTTTTTAGTTTTAGCATTTTTGAAATTTTCAAGAGTTTGCCAAAATTACATAATCAAAATAACATTAACTGAGAGAATAGCCTTTAGTTTTTACTACTTTTAAAATTTCAAGTGCCTATATATAATTGTCTGTATATTAAAATAGGATTTCAACAACGAAATATTACTTCGTTACTCGCTTTTAAAGACCTTTTAATTTTATTTGTTACTTTTTGTGGTACATATTCTGTGAAAATGTCAGGTCCGTAGCTCTTACGGTTCTCGAGAAAACAGCCTGTGACAGACAGATGAACAGACGGACATCGTTGCGAAAACAATAGGGTTCCTTTTCCACTTTGGTGTAGGGAATCCTAAAAATTTATCTTTTAATTATTAAGCACGACTAAATGTATTTATGTGCTGCTCAAGTCTACTGATGTGTTACTTGAGCAGCAACGAAGTGTGGGTACACTTGCCTTGCTCAACCAACAACATATACATTTTTTTAACACGGCAAATAGATTTACCCCCATATTCATAAAATTCAAAATGAATTTGAAATGTGTTTTATTTAAAATTTTTCATAAAAAATTTTCCTAAAATGAATTTCAAACTCATTTTATTTTTTTATGAATATGGAGGATATAGATTAAATTTGAATAAATCAAAAAATTTAAGAAACGTTGGACAAAACGTATAGAGCTCAGAAGGGACTACATTAAAAATTCATATCGGATATATGGGAGGTAGGCTGCTCATCCTTGCACAAAATAAAACCAAAACTTCTACAGATTTTGTAAAAATTAATTAAACAGTTGGTTTCATCACATTTTTAGTTGAAACAAAATTTTATTAGAAATTTTTCTGAGAGCTTAAAAGGTTCTTCCTTGAAATAGCTACATTTCTTAAGACTAAATTTACTTGCTACTTTATCTCTTAAGCCCATTTTTATAACTTCCCAACAGTTAAAGTTGGGATGTTGTAGCACAGACAAGTATTTCTTGATTAGTTCAAGTAAATTTCAATAATTAAATTAAAGTAGGAGCTTTTAGTTGAGAGTGAATAATAAAAAATATTTGAAGCAAACTAGATAAAAAAGAATCCTTGAATTGTGCAAAAATTTTTATATGAAATACGCATCTATGTTTCATGTATATTTTCCTTATATGCTACAGAAATTTAAGCTAATGCAATAAAATCATTTATCGTATTAAATGTTTTCCTTTGCTTAAAGTATGTAGTAGAGAGCATTAGACTACTTCTGCTTTATTTCTTATTACTTACAGTCCAACAAAAGTAGTTTCTCCCACTATTTCATTTCTTTCTAATTTTTTCAATTACATAACAGAGTTTTCTATAATCTATTTAGTTATATTACTTTGGGTGTAAAGCTTTTGAGAAATCCTCAGAAGTGGATTCGACTTTGTGGGATATTTAATAAAATTGAAATGTTAAGCACAAATAATGATAAATTATTATTCTGTCCATACTCGTACGATAACAAAAGTAGGAAAATAAATAAAATATTTAGGAATGGTATTGTATCAATAATAACATTAATTTAACAGCTTAAGAGAATTGAAAGGTATTGACTTCATAATTACATTAAATGGAGAGTAAGTCTAGCTGCCTTATCTTTCCATTGTAATTTGTAATCTTAGAACAGAATAGAGTAAAATCTTAAATATTATTAAAGAAAAACTTCACATTAAAACCTACGAAAACAAGGCTAATTTAACAGTTTTCGGTATTGGTTTTGTTTCAAATGTGTTTCATGTTAATTCAACATGATTTACGGTAACTTGCAAACAACAACACAAACAGCAAGGGCTACCTTCCATTTATTTTCGTACTCCGTTTTGTAATAAAAGCCAACTACTCCCACAATAAATACCTTCAAAGGTGTGGTGAAACTAAGTTAATATTAGCATAACTATAAATGAATACACTTGTTTAATATTTTTTTTTATAGGGAAAGTCAATAGGCAATAATATTAAATTATTTCCATTAATTTAATTTTTGTACCTCGAAATAAATTGTGTAAATATTTGCCACAAATACTCATTATTCTTATGTATGTATGTACATATATCGCTAATATCTGCTCAGTGTTAACATACTTTAACTAAGGTCCAAAAAATATGTTTTAACATTCTCCCAGTTGGCCAAGACATTCGTTATTGATATCGATTTCGAATATATCTCGAACATTTATCGTGTAAAACTATCGAAAGTGACACTTAAAAATTAATCGAAAAAAGTTCACCAGTCGCTCAGTTTTGCCCCAAAAAACATTCGATTACGAAGTTTCGCTAGTAATTCAAAAGTGAGAGGATATCAAAATAATTTCAATATCGCAAAATTTATTATTTATTTACATATATTAATTTTATTTATTTTTTATTATATTAATTTATTTATTTTAACTTACTTATTTTATTTATTTTATAATAATAACATTTTATTTATTTTATAATAACTTAACTTATGCTGCAGGCTACCGTCACACATTCGAAAAACTATCGAGAGAGGCTCGAAGTTCGAAGCTTTAGCGAACATTCGAATTTTTTTTCAGATTTGCGAACAAATTTCGAACAATGTTGTTTGGAAATTTCTTCGCCTTAGTGAGGATTTGTTTATATTGAATCTCTGTTCAAGTGGGCCTTTTTACACAAATACACAAAATACATATGTTCATATATACACATTTGCTTGTATTAACAAATTATTGAAAATATAGGATACTAGAACCTGGGGGTCTACTCTGTAATTCGAAACAAAGGAAAATGCTTTCGAATTTTCGTGTTATTAACATACAAATTCGAAAGTATTTGCTTTCGTTTCGAATTACAGAGTAAACTCCTTGGGGTTATCAAGTAAATTGTCTTTATTATTATTTAAGGTATTCTTATTGATACCAGTGCAAAACAAAATTATGGGAATTATGAATGAATGAAATGTAATGTTGGTCGAATTTCCACTTCTAGAACTCTAACAAACAATCGCCATTTTCGAACAATTTTGAACCACAAATAGAACAACTAGCTGTTTTCGTCATCATATAACAAAAATAACCAAATAAACCTAACACCTGCATAATTAGTAAAGAACAAACGACAATGGCAAGACTGTTGTGAATTTAGAGATGGTAAAATTGAGCTTTCATTACACAAAAAGCTTTCAGCAAATTGTAATGCGATGAATCAAAACAATTCACATATTGCATTTGCAATAAAAAGCTGGGTATTTAAAGCAGGGGGTCTACTCTGTAATTCGAAACGAAAGGAAATGTGCATGTAATTAATATACAAATTCGAAAGTAATTTCTTTTGTTTCGAATTACAGAGTAGACCCCCAGGAATCTATATCAACTGACAACATACAGAGGATAAAACACAAATAACGCTGATGATTAAGGTGCAGTGGCCCTCGCAAACAGCCTCAGAATGCCATTTCTATTCTGGAAATTTCATCATCTGACAGCTCTATATATTTAACTTCAACTTCAAATTTGGCCACCCTTCTATTATCACTTTTCTTTTAATATAAAAGACATTTTTTTTTGTTTCCTAGAAATTTTATGTTGATCTTTTATATCCCTCAGATGTAACCAATAGATACGTGTGACGCCACAATGTCAAACGTTCTTAATGATACCAAAAAAAAAAAAAACTCAACAAAACATAAACAAAAACAAATGTAAGAGCGCTGTCAAGTATGATAATTTAACATTATTTTGTGAAAGCAGCCTTTAAAGATACATACATACATATGTATGTACGTACAGGAATTTGGCAGAAACAAGACACAAAATTTACTTGTATCTTGCTCCTTATCTATTCGACGAAGGAACGTATGCTGATTATGTTATTTATTGTTAGCCAACGTTTCGTCCAAGTATTTAATCAATAGGAAAAGAGGATAATAAACAACACTCCTACATTTTCGTTTACAACATTCATTTTGGATGCAATAATATCCTTAAATAAACACTATTAAAGGCAGTTGTTTTTGTCCTATAATTTTCTTTTTTATGGAATTGGGCTTGTTTTACTAAAGCAAATAAAAAAATGTATTAAAACGCTTTTAGCTTAAACTGCTTTATTTGAAATCATCAGTTGATAAGAAATTTCGGATACTGTCTTCCCAAAGTCAATTGGGAGAATAAGCAAAAATTGTGTTTTTCATTAGAATAAAGGTCAGAATGTTTAAATTAAAATTATTTTTAATTTTTTGTAGCTAAAACAGCTCAATCTAAATGGCCATACTTTCGTTAAAAAGTGTTATACAATAATAGTTTAATTAAACAATAGCTTACGGCCTTATTTCATAATTTTCTTGGTAAATTTTTATTATTATTTTTATTTTTATATAAGCAGCCTTTTTATACCCTTCACCCAAAGTGGCATAAATGTTTATCATTCCGTGTGTAATTTTCACGATATTCATATGCTAAGCCAAAGTATATATCGCTCATTTACTAAAAAAACGTCATAACTGTAAATATAAGATTTACGCTGTTATTGATTTGATGTAAAAATTTCATAAAAATATCTTGAGAGAAAAATAAAATTTGCTCTTTCCATTAAGTTGTGGGTAAATTTAAAATTTTAAGATTGTTTCCTGGCAAACTAGTTTCTTTTTTGAGTTATGACGTTATTTTATATGATATGATAACAGCTGCTCTAAAATTCACGCCAAATAAAGTGCTGTTCTCTATGTTGGGTTGGCTTCCAGTGGATGACTTTACCGCCGTTAGTATAAGCGCAATAGACGCATGGAACAACCGACATTGGGGTCATGCAAATATTTTAAATAAAGTTGATAATATGCCAGATCTTATTGACTACTGTACTCCGAAACACTATTTCAATAAAACTTTTAAAATTTCATTGGCAGAAGGGTTTTCCCCACTGAACGGGGCCCTGCATGTTTTCACGGATGGTTCAAAAAAAGGGGCAGGGGAGAGTTGTTGGAGGAATTTATATGCTGGAATACGGAATGGAAAAGTCCTTCAGACTCTAGAACGAATGTAGTATATTACAGGCAGAGTTATCTGCCATTAAATGAACGATATACTGGCTAAGGTTCTATTGGATTTCAAACAGATATATCCATATTATAACTGACAGCCAATCTGCAATTAAGTCCCTCATAGGTGGTGTATACCACATCTTTTCTTGTCTAAGAATGTCGCTGCACTCAAATTTTCTTTTTCCTTGCCAGCATCCTGCTAACCTAACCTATGGCGTTGTTTTAATAAATGAGCGATATGTGCATATATTCTGGACGAAATTGATTGAAATTGATTTTCCGAAGCCCCCAGAAAAGCTCCGCTGTTGAATTAATATGCCAGAATTTGTCCTAATAGGATTGATATTGAAAATTAGCAAAATTAAAATGGCGGTCGCAGGGCTGGAAAACTTAAGTTTTTTTGGTATATATTTTAGAAAGATCTATACTATACAAATGAAAATAGCCAAAAGAACGTCAGATTTGGATTCAGCGTGTTGAAATACATATAGACAGGTGGATCTGGTCAAATTTACAGACCATTTTTTTCCACCTTTTATAGGGGCTAAACGTTTTCCATTTTTTCTACAAGGCTTCTGTTATGAATAGATATTATCCATAACAAATTTATATGAAGGAGAATTGTTAATTTTAGTCACCTAAAATTGTCAAAAGTCCCACTGTGCAATGGAATGTTTGAATTGAATTTTATTAAAAACCGAAAAATATAAAATAAATGAGCTTATTTATTATGAAGGTAAAATACTAGAATTATTTTAAGTTCATCAATTGGTAACACGGTTTCCGTACATCGTATGTTATCAGCAAAATTACGATGGTATCAACTTTTCCATCCCTGCTGGAAGGACAGGGCTATACACAAAATCAAAACTGGACCATCAAAAAGAGATGCATGTAAAAGGGTGCACTATGAGCCGTTTTCGTAGATTGTCTGGTCAAAACATGAAGAGCACTTTTTAAATACATGACATATGACACACAAATATGACTGCTGATGTTTTAGTGTAGAAAATTGTTTTTACATCACTATGGTTACGTATCTCATTCAGTTTTCGGTGTAGTTATTAACAATGTAAACGCTTTTAAAGTTCGTAACTTAAATATTTGCCCATTAAAGTTGTTTTAGATGTGGGTGAATAAGTTGCCATCGGAAAGGGCTAATCCGTGTTAAAGTCCTCTCTAATTAATTTCTCTTTATTTACTTAACAGCCCGTTTGTGTAAGACGTTAAATAATATAAATTTTTGGTAATGTAAAAAATGCTTAAATGCAGAATTCACAATAAAATATTTAAATATTGCTAATATCGAAATAAAAATCTTTGAATCAATAGAGAAACAAATTTATGAAAGCTTATGTTTTATGAAGGGTATGTAAGATTCGGCACAACCGAATTTAGCACTTTTACTTGTTTATAAGTATGAAAATATGTGTGTCCCAACTCTTAGCGGAAAGTTTTATAAAGTGGATGGTGTTAACAATTCGACAAGATTGCTTATAGTTTTCTCAAATTTTTCTTTTCGTTTAAAAATATTTTCCAAGCAAATTTTTTTTTTAAATAAATACAAAAACATTCTGCTTATTATTAAGTTTAACGTTTTTTTGTCGGATAAAGGAAATTGAAAATAAAAGGATGTTTTACTATAAACCGATTACAAGTTATTTACTAAATTTGTGTATGTTGTAATTATAAGAGGAGCAATAAAAGCATCAAAGAAAATGAGAAAACGTAAATAAGTCAAAAGTTAAATCATGCTTATATAAAACAGATTTTAAGTGAAACAATTTAATAATGTTACAAATATATGTATATGCAAAAAAACTCTATATATAGATGTAATTTCATATATCAAAATAATGAAAATTTCATATTTGTAGAACTTAAGATAGATAGTTAAGTGTAGCATATTGCAAATCACACGGAGTGGCAGCAAGTGGTCACAAGAGCAATTGTTTGTTTTAATTGGTATTTTTGTTATTGTCGAAAATTCGATTTTCGGAAATCGATGCGAAATAGGCAACTTCCTCTGTTTAAAGTTTATATTTTCTAGAAATTCAACCGAATTTAGAATCGTCTTTTTTGAAGTCGGTTAGAAAATTAATTAAAAAGATAATTATTTTATTTATTCTTTCATTGTGTATGATGCTGGTTGCTTGGAATTTGTTCAAACCGCTTTCAAAGCAGCAGGCATACTATACAATATTATTATAAAAATAACAAAAATTATCATTTGCAAAGTATTGAAAAATATACGAGTAATTTAAACCCAAACTATGAATTTTCCCCTCAATATACAATTAAACAGCAGCATAAATTAAGAGTAATTGGTTATATTTTTATTAAAGTGAAATAATATTTGTTTACTAAATGAATTATGTTTATATTTTTTTTGGAAAATGCTTTAATTTAATTGTAATTTAAATTATATATGATTTTATTTTTTTCGATTTTTTTATAGTTTACTTTTATTGAAATCTAATAAATATATCTTTATTATAATAATAACAAAAATTATGCCATAAGAAACTTTTTCTAACACCAAACTAAATAAACAATAAACAGATGCCTTTGAAAGTTGTACATATTTTCAACGAACAGAAGAAGAGTCCAAGAAAAATATTTTTTATATTCATTTATTTCGTATGGAAATATTCCCTCTGTTGCTTATGGTTAAATACGAGTACTTGTGTTTTATTTTTAAAATTAATCTTTTAAAGCAATCATAATTTTCTTATTTTTCTTTTTTATAAAAATATAAATCTTTCCTAACAGCAGGACCACTTAAGTCAAAGTTTTACCAAAACTAAGAAATTATGATTTTTTTTTTCAATTAAAATAATCATCAATTTCCATGTGCCTAAGAAAAATATTTTTAATGGAAAATTTTTTAATTTATTGTTGCATGGGGTTTCTATAAAAGTGGAAAATATTTCACAAACACGTTTTTTGTTTGTGATTGAAAGAAAAATAAATTAATGTATTTCATATTAAGCTAAAAGGCATTTTCTAATTAAATAAAAAAATAAATAAATTGAAAGAAATAATTAAATATATAATAATATCGGTACTTACTGAAATAATACTCGCATTCTCTACAGAGGTGTGCAATATTATTTCTCAATGTGCAACTTCCAGCTCAAATGTAAAAACAGAAAGAGCATACACAGAAAAAAAAGATTTTTTAATGCAATTTATTTATTTGTAAATACTAATAGACAAACGTACTTAACTCTCAGCTAAAGAAATATATTGTGATATAATTTAACAAATATAGGATGTTTTTTTAGAATGTCACAACTTTGAGTTGGCAACACTGCTTTATTTGAGCACCCATTTAACAGCTGATAGTTGTTTTTTGTTTAGTTTGCTTTGAAATGTCATTTTGAATAGACTTACACCAAACTTATCGTGCACTGCTTCCATTTTCCGATGAAGGCCATTTGTGGTTGAATGGGTCCATAAATAAGCAGAATTGTAGCATTTGAAGTGAGAAGAATCCACAAGCTTTTGTCGAAACACCATTACATCCACAGGAAAATTACTGCTTGGTGCAATTTATAGGCTGGCGCGGTCATTGGCCCATATGTCTTTCAAAAGCGATGATGTTCAGAATGTTAATGTCAATGGTGAACGGTATAGGAACATGATTTGTAATTTTTTCTTACCTCAATTACTTGGCATTAATCTTGCTGATATGTGCTTCCAACAGGATGGAGCCACATGCCACACAGCGGGCGCTACAATTGATTTACTCAAACAAACTTTTGATGAAAATATAATTTCACGTAATAGCCCAGTTATTTGGTCACCAAGATAGTGAGATTTAACCCCATTGTATTATTTTCCTTGGAAATATGTCAAGTCACTTGTCTACGTCGATAAACCAATCAATCAATTGAATACCTGGAAATCAACATTTATATTTTTAATTTTTCTTAAAATTGGGTTCATTTTGAATAGTTTGGTTTTTGAGTTGTATAATATATAATTTAGCCAAAAGCTCGTTGAAGTAAAAATCCACTAAACGGAAGGAAGCAAACGATTTATATAAAATTTTTAATGCAGTAGAACTAAATTGTTTCAGCAAGTTCAGCTTTCAGACTACCATCAAAATATTAAGGAGGGCATCTAGTTTCAAAATAAAAAAATAAAAAAAAAATTAGGTGCCACAAAGTGCAACCTCGTTTTAGTTTTTGCATAAATTGTGCAGACCTGATCATGTGTTTAATACGTAAATTTTAAGTAGATACATGTGTAATATTATTAGAGAAATGCAAGAGTTGGTATTTTTTTTTACTAAATAACCTTGATGATTTCTTTCCAGTGAGTAACATAAATAAATATGGCGTTGCCATGCAGCGTACTATTTGAGGTATGGCCTCAAAACAAAAACGATGTATGATGGAGTCTTGATTTTCAGAGTTTTTTTTCGCAATTTACTCAAAACTTTGTGTGTTGTAGAGATTCGGATTCAGCGCATTGAAATACATATAGATAAGTGGGTCTGGTCAAATTTACAGACAACTTTTTTTTAACTACTAATAAAAATGGGCGAACCATGCCCATATTTTGTACAAAGCTTTATTTATGTAGACATTATCCATACCAAATTTAAGTGCGATATCTGCTCCAGAACGAGAGTTATTAAAAAAAAATAAAGTTATACTAAAATAAGTACTTTCACACAATGACTTAAATAAGTGCTTCTTTTATTCATTACGGGGAAGTGATTGTTGTAAATACATAAATATAAAATAATTAGATAAATAAGTATCACTCTTTACTTTGTAAGCCACCAAAAGATGTACTACCCATTAACAAATCTCGAAAAGTTTTTGCTGATGAATATCACAGTTGAAACGAAAACTCAACAAACAAACTTTCATGTATACTTTATTACTTTATATAAACATGAGGCCGGCCCTGTTCTGTAAACCAGTCGATTTGAAATTGCACGATTTTAGAAAACTAGCTCCAACAAGAGAAATATTTTGTTTAGATTTTTTAAAAATTTTGATGTGTATACGCTAGGGGGTAAAAATCTTTTTCACAATACAATCACAAATTTTGAGAGATGTGCGATGCGTTATCAAATCGGTGTGAGCTATGTATGAGTGTATTAGTGTAATCATACGGACAACAAGAAGTACAGAGAAACCTAACAGCTGCATAGAAATACACTCAACCGAATTTTAAAGCATACCTTCAGGAGCAATGTTAATTTTAATAGAAATTGCTTGTGAAGTGTAATAGTGTTGCCAGTGGGAATAATTTTGTTAAAAAGTTGAAAAAATATAAAATAAATATAAACTTTTAAATAAAAGAGCGTTTTAAATGTCAAATATTTGTTTAAAAGATATATAGCAGTCTTTATAAAGAATTTATAATATTATATTATAACATATCTTCATTACGTACTATTGCCTTACACTGAAGCTGGTGCACGACAATTGGGTAACAATCTCCATCTCTTGCCAATTATTATGGATGGAGATTTTAATACAAGATTTGCAAACCCACAGTGCAAGCTTTATCAAAATTTTTATTTGACGTTTTCCACTTGCATATGAGCAATTCTCCACAAACCCCCCCACAACTAATAATTCCACTACTATTGACGCAGTTTTCCATAGATTTTTAAATACAGTAGAGTCAAAAATTTATATAGCTTATTTTAGTTACCATAAGCCAACATTAAAAAAAAATTTTCATTACTAGATGTTTACACATCTCCCCTGTGATCGGACTCACATTGCTTGTTTTTATAATATAGATTCTCAAATATCATATCTGAAAGAAAACTATCGTGTTTGATTTTAAACACGTCTGCAGGACCATTATTATTTTTTTTAAACGAGAAATTTACTCGGATTCGGTTGGGAAAACAGGACCGATATTCTCACTAAGTTTGATTTGAGTGTTTAAAATAAAAATCTTGCAAATATTAATAATATTTAATGCCTTGTGTTGAGATAACTTTAATATTTTTGCCATGTTTGAAATCAAATACGTTTTATCTTATGTTAGATTAGCTAACAAAAAAATAATAAATTCAGTAAAGTGCGACTTTGACTCGCGCACGAAGGGTTCCGAGCATTTTTTTAATACAGTGTTTTTACGTTTTTTCAGCTGAAATAATTTTTTTTTTTATTATTTTACGCTTTTTTTCGTTTTGGCGATTTTTTAAATTTTGGCGATTTTTTTTTAATTTTGGCGTTTTTTTCATTTTGGCGATTTTTTTCATTTTGGCGATTTTTTTCATCTTGGCGATTTTTTCATTTTGGCGATTTTTTTTCATTTTGGCGATTTTTTCGGGGTTTCGCGATTTATTTTCGATTTAGAATTTTTTTTAATTTGGTGCTTTGTTTTTGTTTTGGCGATTTTTTTTTTTGATTTTGGCAACTTTTTTTCGGTTTGGCGATTTTATAATTTTGAGATTTTTTTGTTTTACCGTTTTTTAAAATTTCAAGAAGTTTGCTCTTAGGGTTTCCAAGATACAGCAAGTTATCAAAATTACATAGTCGAAATTACATTAACTGATGGTACACCCTTTAATTAAAATTTTTCAAATTTTAGTGTTAATTGTTGTAGTCTGTATAAAAATACACTAACTTTACAAATTTCAAGTGGGATTTTAACATTTTTCGTTGCTCGTTTTGGCACATACTTTAATTTCCAACTCTCATGTATTTGTTGTTGTAGCGGCCAAGAGTCTACACACTCTGTCCAAATTTCAGGTCCGTAGCTCTTACGGTTCTCGAGAAAATACCCTGTATGGACAGACGGACAGCGTAGCGAAAACAATAGGGTTTCTTTTCACTTTTGGTGTACGAAACCCTAAAAAGTTGTCCATAATTAGATGTGGGAGTCCGATTAAAGCCTTTTAGCCAAGAGCTCAATTATGCACAACAAACACGGGCAGTCAAAGAGATTAAAGACAATAAAGATGATAATGAAGTTTAACATCAAGACCATCATAATGTTGGTGGCGTTGATGAGCGACATGACAATTAAATAAAAAGACCAAAAGCAACTGCAGACCACATTGTCCACTGTCCATTGCATTAGAAGCAGCACGAGTATGAGTATTTACTTTTAGTGCAGCTACCGAATGGAAATAAATAAATAAAACCTTAAATGGTTTGAAGACCACAAAACAAACAGACGGCCAAGTTGTCCCAAAGCGCTGGCCAGCTGGCTGCTGGCTGCTTGGTTTTCAGGCACTGGACTGGCACTGTTAAAGCTAGTGCTGCAATACAATGAAACGCTTTAAATGGCAAATGAAAGAGAGATGATAAATTAAATTAACTATTGGATTTTTTTAGTTTGGTCTTTTTTCCATCAACTTTTAGATCTGTATCATTTTTTATTGTGTTTGAAAATACAAAAGCCAGCCATTGCTTTAGGCCGACACTATTTATGTACATATGTATTGGCAATAATCCTCTAACCATATTTAGGCCGCAATATTTTTCATCTTCTTCTTCAAATCGCTACTGACAGTGGGGGGACTTAGACCAGTTGTTAATGGGAATTTTACAAGTTTTTAAATTGCATCTAATGAGGTGTATTAGCACTTGAACATGCTGTAGCTTTATGGGAGTGAAGTTAAGTGCAGTTCCTTTTTGCTGTTCAGTACAGTTTTTATTAATAAAACCAGCGTTGAATAATAATTTTCCATATATTTTTTTTCTTCTTTTTTGTTTCGTTTTAACACAGTTACAGTCAGCTGCAGTTGTGGTCTGACTGCAATAATTTATTGTTGGTATTTTCTTTTTTTACTTGTTAACATGCTGCGTTCATAAAGTCCTAATAGAAACTTTACTTAAATATCTGCCTGCCTGTACAAAGAAGTAATATGATAAACATATGTATGTACATATGTACATTAGACCTGGCGTTAAATTTTTTTTTTGGAAACTTGAATGCGGGTAGCGATGAAAATATGCGGTTTGATGCCAAAATTGATGTTGTAAATTTTCAGGCTGATCGCATGGTGCCTACCCGTGCCATAATGGGGTCAAAGGTCAAAATTTTGAAAAATCACCAAAATATATTTTTTTTGCATTTGATAATTTTTTTAATAAGAAATACTATAAATATGTTCATCAACGCTTACGCACACTTTTTTAGAAGGGAAAATATTTACATCTTCACCGATATGATTGTCTTCTTTGGACTCTATTTGCAATGCCAAAACCATCTTTTTCTTTGTTTCTGAGTCTACATGAGGATCAAAAAAAGGCAAGTGCGATTGCCTCCTCTGATAAATACTACAGATGGTTCCGAATTTTTTCCAATAGCGCTGTAGATACTTCTTTATTATAATAGGTAATAATCCCCTTTATCAGCTGCATATCTCTATTTGGCGCTTCAACTGCATTTCCGGTTCTGAACCAGTACGGAATATAGAGACTTACTAAGAAAATGCAGATATTACGAATTCCATTCAACTGATTCGCAGAAATTTTAAAGTGTCCATGAAACAAGTATATTTTTAGACAATAGATAGCCTTGGACATGAATCTTGCATGAGACGTAGCTCCAGGTGTACGAAAAGTGAAATTGGGAATGCTACCACCAAGAAAAATGAATGCAAGTTGTAGGAGTTCTCTATAATCATGACGAATGTGAACTTTAGCTAAATATTCAAGACAAAAGTTCTTGCTTGCTTCGCGTTCTTGGACAGGTATGACTTTTAAAACTTGATCATCCTGCATACAAGTGCTGAATCCCTTTGAATAAAATGTGCTCCATTCTCGTGCAAATCGTTCAAAAATCGCCACCTCTGGGCCACTTGATTTTCCTACATTAATCTCAAATACAGCTTTTAATAGAATTTCTGCAATATGGTGGCGACATGGTAACCACAATAAGCTGCGTTCCAGATTGCGTTCCAATAAAGTTCCAGCACCACTATGAGAGCCAGTATTTGCAGCAGTTGTGTCAAAACATATCATTTCTAACGAATTCTGCATATTCATTTTTAGCAAATATTCGTAGACTGATTGAGCAACTGCAGCACCTGTTCCATCTTTAATGATCGGGATAGCTATCAATTTTTCAACGTTCTCCGACGTGAGTACAATAGCCAAGCGGTCAACTTTGTCCTTTTCAGCAAAGTGCGGGAAGTAGCTTTCCGTCCCAATGCAAAACAAATGTTTCAGGGATCTAAGTAAAAAACTTAAGCTCAAAAAAACTTAAAACTTGGCCAAAATAAAAAATATGTACCTTGAAATTTTCAATAATTTGTTTGCCATGACGCCGACGATATTTTTTACGTTGTTCACGCAAACTTGTGCAATTCAGAACAAGATCCTCAATATTGTGACCCAACGCTTTGGCAGTTGCACTGATGAAGTGTATAGCAAATGGAGTTGACATATTGCCAGCATCCATACAAGCAAGCATTCTATCGTCTATAAAATTCTTCTTTCCACGTCTTTGAATCGGCTTATTGGAGCAACTTGGAATGTTGTCACTCTGTTCATCCATCGCCTGGTTATCTTCTCCCGATTCATCACTTTCAAATTCAACATATTCCATAGTCAAGTCTGTTCATGAAATTAAGTGGTAAAAATAGCCACTGCCTGTCCAAATACTACATAATAATTACCTGAAGTGCCTTTTTTCTTTTCATTATTTTCTTTTCGACGTTTTTCATCTTCCAATCTTTGTGCCTTTCTTTTCTCTTTATTTGTAACATTTCTATCGACACAAGTCATGCTACCAACGCGTCCATTTTCTCACTGCTTCGTTAGAAAGTCTATATCTTCCTGTATACTCATCAGCTTGAGTGCGTCAACGTGTGCAATGTCAAACAAATTATTTAAATTTTCCTTAAAGTCATTTTCTTTTTTGCGATAACTCGGAAAAGGAGAATTGCCCACTTTTTGGACTGTTCTCCACTCTTCATAAAGTTTAATGACTTTTGCCGCACATGTTCTTTGATCTGGAGTTGGTATTCTAGCTTTTTCCCAAAAAGGCAATATTTCAGCCAACACCAATCTTGCACTTTCTTTAACTGTTTTATTTTCACAACGAACATTATACAAAAAACACTGAATCACTTGTTGTTTTGATGGCAATTTCACACCAACTATTTTGGGTTCACATTTACCGATCAAATACACATTTGTATCAGCAGATCGAAGCCGTTTCAACGATGAAATTTTCTTTTGAGCCATTAATTACGAAAATTAACAAAGTAATTTATTTTACATAAACGAAACCTTTCACAACAATATTAAAATTTACAATGACAAAACTTTATATATTTATATCAAAAGCATTGCAATGTGTGCAGTAACAGAGCTAGAACAACGGTACTTTTAGACCAGACGTTGCAAAAAATCTCCTTATAGCAAAACAACAAAAAAATAAAAAAAATTCTGCTTGCGCAGAAGTCAAATGAGTTCATCATAGCTGTTAGAGGAATAACAGCAATTCACTTAAGAGAGCAACTATCAAGAAAAAACGTACACAAGAAAAGCATAAGAATTTTGAGGTGAGCAACGAAAAAATAGTTTTACCGTTGTTTCAATAATAGTTGCTGGTATAGATATTGTTGGTATTTTTTAATTTCTATAAATATTTTCGTCTTATTGTTTTAGCAGAAGCACCATAATTTTTTACAACTTAAAGCTGAATTGAAAATTATAATAAACATTTATTTGATTTTTAAAAATTTGGTGATTTGGTGATTTTTCAAAATTTTGACCTTTGACCCCATTATGGCACGGGTAGGCACCATGCGATCAGCCTGAAAATTTACTACATCAATTTTGGCATTAAATCGCATATTTTCATTGCTACCCGCATTCAAAATTCCAAAAAATAAAAAACCCCATATTAGCTGCGCCAGGTCTAATGTACATATGTATATATTATTTTAAATTAAATTAGTTGAGCTGTCCGGCAAAAAACATGTAAACACATTCCCGTATATTTCTATGGCATAAAAGCTGGCAAAGAAATAGTGTAG
Source organism: Tachina lurida (assembly GCA_944452675.1). Lineage (NCBI taxonomy): Eukaryota > Metazoa > Arthropoda > Insecta > Diptera > Tachinidae > Tachina > Tachina lurida. The sequence goes on from OX101756.1 coordinate 111,729,834, forward strand.
AACTTAAATATTTTCTACTTAAAAAGTATAATTTAATTACCTTTAGCAGGTCGTACACGACATGTTTTTTACATGTTTCTTACCATCCTCTAGATGGAAAAGAGCAAAATGTCTTTTAAGCAACATATAGCCTATATGTTTCTTTGGATGTGGGCCTATCTATGTCTTCAATTTCATCCAAATTGCTTGAAGAGTCTTGGAGAAGCAGAAATTTACCTCTTCCCCCTATTGGATCTACTTTTGAAAAATATATGCAGCCTTTGGCCATTTAGATGCAGATGTATCTTTGAATTGAATTTCATAAAAATTTGTTAAAAGGCAGAAATGGCCCCCAAACACCGTCTTGGTCCTAATTTTTAAGAAATATATAGCAAATATATTCTTTTAGAATATATTTAGGGTCCGCCAGATAACTTCTTTTTTTTTTGAAAATGCTATAAAAAAAAACTACTGAATATTTTCTCAAATTTCTTTTTTTATTTAAAAGTGTAATCCTTCCGGTTAATAATGAAAAATAATTTCATTTAAATGGCTGCCTCGGCTGGCAATGCAGTAGCCTGCAGTCCAATTTTTAAGCACATTATCGATTGTGTGCAGCTGTATTTTTTTTTTTTTTTTTTTTTTTTTTTAAAGAGAAGTAACACTCAGGCAATTAATGCCTAGTAATAGTACTAGGTGTTACCTTCTTTAGGAAAGGGATAGTGAGAGAGAAGACAGGTGGTGAAGGAAGAGATAGAGGAAAGCTTCATTCTTTTACAACTCTGCTTTTTCGCACGTTTTTAATAATGCAGTGTTGCAGCGCCTCTCTGATGTTAAATGCGGCGTATTAATTTTTTGAAGCTGTGTTTCTTGTAGCCATTTTATTGATTATTTTACTTCGCCAATGATTTTGCTACACAACGAAGGAGGGCGCTCTGATGTTACATTAGGATTAGTATCTGCTGAAGTCGGTATAGTTCAGTGACCAGTGACTATGCCTTCATCACTTGAGCTTTCCTACAACAACTGACACAAAGGGACACTAATGCACATCAGAAAAATGCGTGGTGTTGTTATTTAATGACTGTCGGATACAGGGATTGAACCCAGGACCTTCGGTTTTGTAGTCAACGTGCTAACTACTTCAGCCAACGCCACCTTCACCAATGGCTTCACGAATATTGTCCTTTAAAGCGTCAATTGTCTCTGGCTTGTCGGCGTAACACTTATCTTTGACGGCACCCACAAATAATAGTCCAACGGTGCCAAATCGCAGCTCCGAGGTGGCCAAACGACATCAGCTCTGCGGCTGATAATGCGATCTTCAAAAATAGGGCGCAAAACATCGAGTGTAGCTTCGGCTGTGTGGCACGTAGCGCCGTCCTGTTGAAACCAGAACGTCATACCAAGGTCTTTATGCAAAATTCGTCTCAATGATGTCTCCGAAATGTTCAATTGTTGAGAACGACGGTGAGTTGATGTTGATGGCGCTTCACGCACACTTTCTGCCACAGCAGCAATATTCTCGGGTGTACGCACTGTTTTTGGCTTTTCACGCCTTGCTTTATCGATGAGGATGCCAGTTTCATTCACTTTTTTCACGAGATAACGAATATACGGAGCTGACGGTGCTTCTCTTCTTCCAAAATCCGTACGCAATTTTCGCACACATTCTGCAACATTACCATGATTTTCAAAGTAATGTCGCAATATTTCCCAGCGTTGGTCAAGCGTATACACAACCATATTCGTTCAGCGGATGGATAAAACTAATTATCTGTCACATCAGACATGAGCTAAGTGTTACCATTCACGAAATAAGCACTAGTTAAAAAAAAGCGTTAGATGGCGGACCCTTTATATGTACATATGTATATCTGTGTTGCATGTTATAAAACTAGGTTGCACAGTTCAGCTATTTGTTCTAGGTTTTTTTATTTTTTATTTTTTATAGGACCAGCACTCAGGGTATAATCCCTACTCATGCAATGCATTGAACTGGAATAAGTAAAATAGGTTAAAGGGAAGGAGGATAGAGGGAGTAGTGTCTGTGGACATTTGATTTAAACTTTCTCACGCTGGCAGTGACAGGAAAGAGCTCTGCAGGTAGTTGATTCCACATAGGTACAGTGCGGCTAAAAAAGGAACTCACTCTGTAATGCGTAGTGTGACTCATTGGCCAATCGACCACGAAGGGATGTGCTCTGAATGAGGCACGTGTTGTACGTATAAATAAGTAAAATAAGTTCCCTAATTTCATTAGAACACATTCCGTTGTAGTAACGATAGAACAATGAAATGCACCCCACATTGCGTCGATGCTCCAAACAATCAATAGAGTTGGATACACTACTGTCATCGATGAGCGTCTCCTGTACGCGGTCGAGCAGCCCAAAATAGACTTTGAAGCGCCGGCCCATACATGAGAGTTGTATTCCATTTTCGGTCGGATATAAGTGGCATAAATAGTAAGGAGATCAGATGCACCCTTTCAAAAAGCCGAGGCACTTGAATGCTTCTTTTGCAATTTGAAAAATGAGTTCAGTCCATCGAACATCACACTGTGTTTTCATGCCAAGAACATCAAGAGCATCTGATTCCTTGGGGGTTATTATGTAATTCGATTCGAAACGAAAACTGTTCGAATTTGTATGTTATTAACATTGCAATTCGAACACATTTCCATTCGATTCGGATTACATAATAACCCCCCTTAATACTTATACCTCCCATAGTTACAGAGGCAGCAGCATTTTCGGTCATGCGTCTATGTGTAACCATGCAACATTGGGTCATACGGGCGTTAAAGTCGACCCTGTTCGCATGACCCCATTCAGAAATTTTTGCTAAATCATGGTTTAAAGTCTCATTCATTGTTTCTCGGATAGCCTCAACCTGCGCAGGCTAGGTCTATTGCTGAATGGGAAAGAATGGCAAATGCTGCTGTCGTCCGCGAAAGAATAGATAAGGTTGAAAGTTTTACATAGAAGGTCATTTAGAAAGATAAGAAATAGAGTTGGTGAAAGGACGGAACCTTGCGGTACCCCTGAATTTAACTTGAAATCATTTGATGAGATCCCATCTATAACAACCTGAGGAAACTCGATAAGAATCGAGAGAAGTTATCACCGACACCAAGGGCAATACATTTCGACAAAAGTGCACCATGCCACACTTTATCAAACGCCTTGGAGATATCTAAAGCCACCACCTTACTTTCGCCAAAATGGTGGATTGAGTTACACCATTTCTGCGAGAGGAGGGCAAGTAGGTCTCCCGTAGAGCAGCCTCTACTTCATACTGCCGGTCGTTGAGTAAGCTGTTGGACTCCAGATACCTTAAAATATGGAAATTCACCATACTTTTCCTCACTTTGGAAAGTGCAGAACATATTGCGATTGGGCGATCATTTTCAGGGTTAGTAGCTTCTCCTTTCTTAGAGAGTGGCGTAACATTAGCAATCTTCCAACACACTGGGAACTCACCAACATGGTATAACGTGCTGAAGAGGTTAGCTAATGGACGTGCTAGCGTCGAGGAGCACTGCTTCAAGACCATTGCGGGAATGCCATCCGGCCCGGGAGACATGTTTATGTTGAGTTCCGACAAAATCCTTTCTACTGCCCGAGCTCGAAAGAATATCTTAGGCATAGTATTGGATACTCTCTCTAGCATAGGCAGAGGCTGATTGCTTTCCGGCAAGTAGGAATTACTTGCAAATATTTCAGCTAGTAGTTTAGCTTTATAAGCCGGTTCAGTGAATATTAGGTCATCCTTTAAAAGAGTCGGAATTGAGGAACTACGGTTATTCTTTACTCTTTGAACGAATGACCAGAAGCTCTTACTACCCCGAGGGGCAGCAAGAACTTCAGCAAGGAGACGATTCTCGTAAAGAGCTTTTTCACGCCTCAGTTCTTTGGCGCTAAGTCTATGTGATTTTACACATAAAAATTTTAATTGCTTAAAAATCTGTTGGATAGTTTCAGGGGCAGATATTAACCCCTGCCTCCTATTGCTCCTATACTTAAAAAATATTTGGTCTATATATCTTCTTAGACGCAGATCTATCTGTATTTTAAATTTAATCAAAATCGGTTTAACCATTTAGCCGATAATGGTTGGTTTTTATTACATTAGAAAACGTATGGGCGGACAGATGGACTGGAAAGCGGATAGACAGACTCACACTAATAAAGTTCTGTTTGTCCTTGGAGTGCGGAACCATAAAATGTCGATCTGTAATAGATCTCTGCTAAAACGATAATAAATATTTTCTGGTAAACTTTGTAACGGGCAACCTATATAAAAAATGTCCGTTGAGAGGCTCCATTCTTTACTTTACTGAAAGAATTTTTTTAAAAATCATATCGAGTCATAACCGCCAAAAAAGCTTAAGCGAAACACATTTTGCACTTCGTTTTTTTGACGAAAATGCTTTATGTGCGATCGTAAATAACCGATTTGTAGGAACAAAATTGAGTTCCAAAAATTATGTCAGTTATGCTTATTTGGCGGTTATGGCAATTTGCAACAGCAAAAATTTCCTTCTTTTTATTTTTGTGCTCTGCCTTAGTTATTCGTAACTGGTCATTTGAAATTATTAAAAAAAAAATAAATAAAAAACTGGATACTTGTATCTGTCTTTTAATATTTTTCAAACTATATGTCAGCTTCAGCATAAGAAAAAGAATCATTTAAATAATGTTGCATTTCGCATAGTCCCTTATAACAAATGTCACATATGCATGTCTTTGTAGTCTGTCACTGAAAGTGTCATAAATACATTTCAAGTTTTGAGAAGCAGTTTTTGTGGCATTTTGGATAAAATGTAAATGACAGCATTCAAAAATAAAAATAACAATTCTTAAAAAGATCTTCTCGCATTTCTATTAGCACAAAAAAAAATATATATATTTATAATGCTTTAAAAATAAAAACGTTACATAAAAAACCCACACAACACAAAATTCATCAAAATCGTTTTTGCAAAGAATGTGAGAACTCCTCCTTCTGTTTAGTTTGCCTTACATCAAAAACGAAAAGGAACCCTATTGTTTTCGATGTGATGTCTGTTCATCCATCCATCTGTCACTGGCTGTTTTCTTGAGAATCTTAATAATGGGTGTTTTTTATTGAGGTATAGAACTTTAAGTTGGCATCACTTTTTTAACTGGCGGCCATTTTGTCAGCTGTCAAGTGATTAATATTTAGTTTGGTTTGCCATTTCATCATGAACAGGTTGACAAAAGAACAACGCTTGCAAATCGTGCAAATTTATTTCGAAAATAATGGTTCAGTTCGCGAAGTTTACCGCAAGCTCCGTCCATTTTATGGTCGACATAATCGTCCATCAGAGCAATTAATTCGGTTAACCATGGATCGTTTTCGCACTACGTTTACTCTATGTGATAATACGCATCCGCAGAGACGTCGAACAGTGCGCACCGAAGAAACAATTGCCGCTGTAGAGCAAAGTGTTGAAGAGGACCCGAATGAATCGATTCGCCACCGTGCACAGCAATTGGAGCTTTGTCCATCAACTTTATGGAAGATTTTGAAGATTTTGAATGTGGGTGAGTTGTGGTTCCAACAAGACGGCGCTACATGCCACACAGCGCACGTGACAATCGATTTATTGAAGGAAACATTCGATGAGCGCATAATTTCGCGGAATGGACCTGTCAATTGGCCACCAAGATCGTGTGATTTGACACCATTGGATTATTTTCTTTGGGGATATGTGAAGTCGCTCGTCTACGCCAACAAACCAGAAACTTTAGGGGACTTGGAAGCCAACATTCGTGGCGTTATTGCCAACATACGGCCCCATATGCTCGAAAAAGTGGTTGAAAATTGGACCTGTAGAATTGGCTTTATTCGAGCCAGCCGCGGCGGCCACATGCCCGAAATCATATTTAAACATTAATGGCATAAAATTATCCTTCCAATAAAGCCAAATTGATGGACATTAAAACGATTTTCTTGTGTTTTATTTCAATTCGAAGTTCTATACCTCTAAAAAAAACACCCTTTAGTTACGAACCTCAAATTTTCACGGAGTATGTAAAACTTTGGCTGATACAACAATAAATATGTATGTATATGATAGTTGAAAAATAAAGGGTGTTCTAAGGCGAGCAACGAAACATATTGAAATCCTAATGTAATATGCAGACAATTATATATATACACTTGAAATTTTCTCAAAGTTAGTTCTTACTATGTAATTTGACAACTTGCTGTAGCGTTGAAAACCGTAAGAGCCAAACTATTGAAACTCTCAAAAACGCTAAAACTAAGAAATTGCCAAACTGAAAAAAATGTAATCGGTTATAATCACCCTTATTCCAGTTGTCGATATCGACGTCACTTTAACACAACACCAAAAAATTAAGGCTTGTGTAACCGTTGTCGAAAATAACTGACTCCTGTTGGCACATTTATGTTACTTTCTAGACCTTAGGGAACGTAAATAGATTGCCAGTAGCAGCAAATTGTTCTAGATAGCGAGTAAATAAACAACAATTTTTGGTATTGTGTTAAAGTGACGTCGATATCCACAACTGAAATAAGTGTGAATAAAGTAATAGAATTTATTACTAGAATATCTCTGTGTTAGAAATATTGAAGTGTTGAATGTAAAATAGTATAAACTATGGACTATTAATACGTTTATACGTGCACTATTTGCAAATATATTAACTCACTGTTTATACGTCATTGTAAATGTATAAAAACTTGGTAGCACTTCTATAGAAATGTTAGTTATGTTTATAAAAAATTGTGTAAATGTATAAAATAAGAAATAAATAGTGACAATTTATTGATTTCTATTAGCAAACATAAACATAAGTGTGGCAACCTCAAGCATTTTATTTGCGAGTAGCGCGTTAATCGTGAATAGTTTTCTGAATTAGTAAGTGTGATAAGCAATAAAAACAATAATATGGCAATAATTTACAGTTTTATTTGCAAATAAGCCGTGTGTATAAAAACGTACCCAGTTGTCGTCGACGATTAATGTACGACATGTCGCCTGTCTATTAGGTTTTCTAATCGACAATTTAAAGGAAATCGTCGTTCATGACTATCTGAGCGACAATGTCACACGTTTTGTCTTCAATAGAACTTTACTGAGGACAATCTGAGCGGCAATATCCATCGTTTTGTTTTCAATAAAGCCGTGATGACGACAATCTGAGCGGCATTGTCGCCCATCTCGTCTTGTGTGACCTCGGTGCCCTATGTATGAAAATTTCGTGGATGATTTGTATGGGGCTGTCTTCAATATGTCTTCTACGACTTACCATTGTCTTGTATCCGTCGTCAAAGATGTCTTAAAGACGTGGCCAAGTGGATAGTATATAATCCCCTTTCGTATTCATTAACATTTTCAGTTAAATATATACAGGGTGGGCCAAAAGTTACGTTAGGAGATGGGGAGAAAAATAATATTGGAGAAGACTCCTGGACGCCTCTAAATTAATGTCCAATAGTCGAAAGTCATAACACAATTTAAAAAAAAAAATTTGAAATTTGAAAAATTATTTTTGTCATTTTCAAGGTTCCGTACACCAAAGGTGAAAAAGGAACCCTATTGTTTTCGCTACGCTGTCCGTCTGTCCGTCTGTCCGTCTGGCCGTCTGCCCGTCTGTCCGTCTGTCCGTCCGTCCGTCTGTCCGTCACAGGGTATTTTCTCGAGAACCGTAAGAGCTACGGACCTGAAATTTGGACACAGTGTGTAGACCCTTGGCCGCTACAACAACAAATACATGAGAGTTGGAAATTAAAGGGTGTGCCAAAACGAGCAACGAAAAATGTTAAAATCCCATGTAATATACATACAATTGTATGTATATGCACTTGAAATTTGTAAAGTTAGTGTATTTTTATACAGACTACAAAAATTAACACTAAAATTTAAAAAATTTTAATTAGAGGGTGTACCATCAGTTAATGTAATTTTGACTATGTAATTTTGATAACTTGCTGTATCTTGGAAACCGTAAGAGCAAACTTCTTGAAATTTTCAAAAACGGTAAAACAAAAAAATCTCAAAATTATAAAATCGCCAAACCTAAAAAAATCGCCAAAATAAAAAAAAAATCGCCAAAACGAAAAAAAGCACCAAATTAAAAAAATTTCTAAATCGAAAATAAATCGCGGAAAACCGGAAAAATTGCCAAAATAAAAAAATCGCCAAAATGAAAAAATCGCCAAAATTAAAAAAATCGCCAAAATTAAAAAAATCGCCAAAATTAAAAAAAAATCGCCAAAATTAAAAAAATCGCCAAAACGAGAAAAAAACGAAAAATAATCAAAAAAAAATTATTTCAGCTGAAAAAACGTAAAAAAACACTTTATTAAAAAAATGCTCAACGCCAACGTACGGAACCCTTCGTGCGCGAGTCAAAGTCGCACTTTACTGAATTTATTTGTTGTGTTGTAATCTTTACAAAAACTGACTGTTATGATTTTCGATTATCAGCGTCCAGGAGTCTCCTCCAATATTCTTTTTTTTCCCCATCTCCTACCGTTTTTGAAAAAAAATTACTAAAAAACATTTTATGACTGTGGGTCAAGATATGGATTTTTCGTGTTGTTGGATGTATTAAATGTTATTTAGATATAAAAAAGGCATAGAGACGGATCTCGGTTTAAATTTTCTGGTTCATTTTGCTTAAAAAATTGGGTATCAAGTCCATTTTGTGGGAAAAAACTAATTATTATTATTTAACAGAGGTCTGTTTTTTTTGCTAACAGAGCTCTGTTAAACACGACCGATTGTGTCTAGGGTTATCAATTTTAAAATTTCTCTTCACACACATATTTTTTTTTCTCAGATTATATAATATACAAAATGGAAATTTTTTTACACTAAGTATGAAAAATAATGTCTCTTAAATGACCACCGTTTTCAGCTTCGCACTGATGGGCTCGTTTTAGAGCATTTTACATAACATCTTTGAAAATTTGTGGCTGTCGCGTTCGAATTTCTGCAACAATGTTTGCCTTGAGTTCAAGGATTGTTCACATACACTCGCTCCTTCAAATAATCCCAAAGAAAATAGTCGGGTGCTGTCAAATCTGGCGATTGCGCTGGCCAAATAATTTCCGAATCTCTGGAAATTATTCGCTCTCCAAAAATTTGACTTAAAAGTGCAATTGTGCCTCTGGCAGTGTGGGCAGTGGCTCCGTCCTGCTGAAGCCACATACCAGGTCTGTTGTCAAGAGCAGGATGTAAAAAATTTTCTATCACAAACCGATACCGCTCTCCATTTACGGTTACAGCACTTCCATCTTCATTCTCGAAGAAGTAAGGCCAAATAATATTTTGAGATGGGATCCCACACCATATTGTACGGCTAATGAGGTACAATTGTCGTTGATGAATGCCTCTTGGATTTTCAGAACCCCAGTACCTACAGTTCTGTTTATTAACAAAGCCACTCAAATGAAAATGAGCTTCATCACTCATAATCAAATTTAAAATAATAGATCTCTGATTTAAATAATAAAATTCTATTCTGGTTCTTTGTTCAGTTGTGAATCTGTCCATTGTTTATTCTCCAAAAAATAAAAACAAAAAAAGTATATAAACGAAAAAGTTATTAAATTTTTAAACCCCATGGTAACTTTTGGCCCACCCTGTACATACATACACATTAGAACTACATATGTATCTTATGAAATCATTTATTTCGTGTAAACCATAAAAAAATTTAATAACATATTACGTACGTTTCCTCAAAGTCATGTAAGCAAATTATCGTAAAATTTTATGAATGAACAGCAGACCAATTAAAAAACACTTGATTGAAAAAAGCTTTTGCTTTGCGCGGCGTTTTAATTAAGAAGAAGAAAAAAACAATAATAAAACTGCATAAAAAGTAAATGAAAAATAGAAATAAATTGCAAAAAAATTAAGCAAAGGCGAATGCTTAAATAAAATGGCGAAATGAATGATTTGATAAAGATAGAGATAATAATCATAAAATGTGACATTTTGCATCAGGCATTAGAATGAAACTGTTTGATTGTTGATGCCTGACAAAAATAGCAAATAGTCAGTCAGCCAGTTCCTTAAAAATTATTAAAGCCCGCAACTCATGTTATTTTAAGATACTTTAATACAAAAAAAAAAAACAAAAATAAAACATTTATCGTGTTATTTTCAAGCATTTAAGCCACTAACATTTATAACAGATTTCCAAATTTGATATTAAGTTGCAAATATTTCTTACTAAATATCACCAATAAGCTTAACATTTGTACCAACGATTCCATAGCAATTTATCTGTGGATGATGGCAGCTTTGAAGTGTCTCGGGGGTATTAATGGTCTACATTAGCACAGGTCAAACTTTTTTTTTTGTTTTTAACATTCTATTTATATATGTATTTCAGTTATTTCTTCTAAGAAAAGTATTCCTATAAATCATTTGTAGCACAATGTAGAAATGCTGTAGAATGACAGGAATGTAGTGGTGGGGAGTGTTCATTAAGGTGTCCCGTACAGCATTTGAACTTCGCATCCATAACTCATACTTAAGGTTTTCTTTCTTTTTTTTTTTGCCATGGAAGCAGCTTTCTGTAAGTAAGATTTATGAAAAGAAATATTTATCTTTAATAACAAGTGATTTAAGGCCCTAAATGATAATCGTTAAGTTCAGCTGTGGCGAACGAAGTTGTCGCATGAAAAACTGAATGCTTGGGTAAATTGAATTTAGATGAATCGATAAATATTTTCGTTGTCTGCAAAGGACGCCAACTGAAAGATGTGTTAATGAAAGCACATATCGCTTATTTACTTCAATAGTGTCATAACTCAAAAAATTTGTTTTTGAGTTAATAATGCAGAATAACACGACATTTTGTATTTTATATTGCGAAAAAATTTCATATAAATAGCTTGTATGGAGTATGGTACCTTGTGAGAGAAGAATATTTTTTCATGTCTTCATTGAGTTGTATGCAAATTAAAAACTTAAAAGGCGTTTTCGAGTTGTGACACTATAGCAGTACATGAGCGATATGTGCTCGTATGTATATCACACTGGGTCAAGTCTGCTTTTTTTTTTTTTTTTTTTTAAGAACAAACACAACCTGTAAAGCGATTAGCTTGTCTGCGGAAAACACCCAAGGTCTATGGTGGGAATCGATATTTGATATTAATTTAATAATTTTAAATAATTTTTTTGGAATATATTTTGTCTGGTACTTACTGCCAGAGCTGTTAAACTTCGATTACGATTAGTAATCAATTAGATTACATTTTAAAAAGAATTGTAGTGATTATATAATTGCCTTCAAAAGAATTGCTGATAAATAATTGATTACCATTACTAATAATCGAAAAGTAATCTGAATTACTTAAAATTACTAAAAATAATCAAAAATAATCAAAAGTAATCAAAAAGTAATCCGACTACTTTCAAAGATTACTTTTGATTCTTAACAATTAATTAAAAAGAATCAAAAGTAATCTTAAGAAGTAATCGGATTATTTTTTTATTACTTTTGATTCTTTTTGATTATTTTTAGTAATTTTAAGTAATTCAGATTACTTTTCCATTATTAGTAATCGTAAGTAATTAGTAATCGTGTGAAGCTGAATATAATCATAATTTAATCATTACTTCACCTTAAAAAAAAGTATTTAAATTAGTAATCGTTACCTAACAGCTTTACTTACTGCATGTTTTTAGAAACAAAACAAAAACAAAACTTCGTGCAGCAACTGCAATAAGACAAAAAAAATTTTTTTTCTTAATATTTAAAACTCAATCATGCAAAAAAGAAAAATGGCGCCGAAAATGGTTAAAAAAATTTAGAAGTAATTAAAAGCAAAAATTATCATAATTCATTCAATTGAATGAATTTTTCACTTTGTCTTTTAAATATTTCCCCCAGCTAATAAAGTTTAGTGTAATTTTTCTTCTCTGCCTTAGAAACTCACATTAATTAACAAAAAAAGGTAATTCATTCAATAAGAATTGAAATTGTTGAACTTAAGCCCGTTTAAGAAATTTTTTCTGAAAAAAAAATAGTTTTATTTATTTTTTAGTTAGTGTTATTATTGTTCAAACTTCATTTCTTTCTATATATATATATGATTTGATTAGGCTAAAGTTCTTATCGGTTTGTAAGCCAAATTACATATGATAATTATTAATGAACAAATAACACCAAAATTAATTGTAAATATTCTGACAAACAAGTAGTAAAACGGAACAACTAGGTGTTTTCGAAGGTCACTACACCTCCATCATCAGCGTTCAGTTGAATGTATTTACTTTTCATATATGTAAGTGTATACCAAAATAAGGTTAACATTTTCCAGCTCTGGAGCTGTTGAATATTTTTGAACCTTTTTTCTACCAAATTCTTTCCGTCTAAAAGATAAAATATGTTTAATTTCTAGAGGAAAAGAAAAAATTAATTTGACCTAATTACTTTGATATGAAAAAGTTTAAATTTTCCAACCCTGGCATCATCCTTTTAGCCTTGAGTGTTTTGTTATTCCAATCTATTCATTTTAAATTTGTAAAATATGTTAAATTAATAAGGAAAAACATATAAAAAAAATTCAATTTTCCAACCCTGGAATCGTTTTTTTTATTTTTTGTAATTTTTAATACCAATTAATTCTTACTAAAATATAAAATGTGTTTATATAACAAAAAATAAAAATCAGTTTTAACTAGTTACTTTTACATGGCAAAATCAAGTTTAAATTTTCCAGCTCTGAAAACGTCTTTTCGATTTTGCTGATTTGCAATACCGGACAATTTTTGATACACCAGTCGAAGACCGAAGTCTCTAGCTTTTCTCGGAGCTTCGGAAAACCGATTTCACGTACACCAGACGGACGAACGGACAGGCAGACGGATATCGCTTATTCGTCTTCCCTATCTATAAGGACCCAGAATATATACATATACTTTATGGGTCGCATAAGAATATTGTTGAAATAGCACACGGATATATAGATATACTCTCTACCTTTTTAGGTGCAGGGTATAATAAAGAGAATTAGTGTAAAAATTTTTGCAACATCGGAAAGTGGAGTGGTGCCTAGGCTCCAGCTTTATATAAAAACTTTTGCAAATAAACTCAAGCGATTTTGACTATTTGATGAAAAGTTGCTTTTATGAAAGAGTATTTTTAAGAATAGGTACTTTTAGGAAAAGGTACATTTATTAAAAGTTTCTTTTATGACAAGCTACTTCCAGGGAAAGGGTACTTTTAGAAAAAGGTACTTTTAGGAAAAAATACTCTTGATAAAAGGCACTATAGGGAAACGTACTTTTAAGAGAAGGTACTTTAAGGAAAAGGTACTTTTATTAAACGGTAGTTTTAAGAAAAGGTGCTTGGAAAAAATGTTACTTTTACAATAACGTACTTTTAAGAAAAAGAATTTTTGGGAAAAAGTACTCTTAATAAAAGGTAGAGCAAGATACCTTTTAGGAAAAGGTACTTTAAAGAAAAAGTATTTTAAGGTAAAGCTACTTTAAGGAAAATATACTTTTAGGAAGAAATACTTTTAGGAAAAGGTACTTTTAGGAAAAAGTACTTTTATAAAAAAGCTCTAGTACTTACAAGATTTCGGGCTAAATCTTGCTGCTTTTTACTAGATATCCCATACGAAACAAAATCTATTTTGTCAGTAGATTTTTAGGCAATCTATTCAAAATATAATATTTATATTTATTTTTTACTACCCTGTGCAACATATTTATAAAAAAAAAGATGATTGAATTAGCTACTGTTTGATTTAAAAGGTGTGTGAATTAGCTACATTGCAGTCAATGTCAAAAAAAGCTGCTGTAAACGGTATAGATTTTCATAAAAAATTTAATTAATTTCTGCTAGATTTTATATAAGTGTAAATGCATTATAAGTCGCTTCTTGTAGAATCTCGAAATGGGAAAGTTCATAAAAATTTATTCATTTAATTAGTAAATGTTACAAAATGATCGTAGTAGCAATGATTTTTATCAGGCCAGAGTGTTTGTTGGGAATCGAAACCATGACTTCCAAACTGATAGACCAGAACATTAGCCACCGAAAAACGGTTTTTATTTGGCAGCCATTATTTATGAATTTTTGAAATATCCACTAAAGATTCTAATTAGTTGTTCAAAAACTATAATTTTTTAATACATTTTTTAATTTTTTCTTTGATGGGCCCAATAAAATTTAGATCCTTTTTATGAATTTTCTGTATGTTAAATTCATTATTGCTGGCGATTTTGTTTTTTTTTTAAATCAGTTTCTGATTTTCTTTTATAGATTATAGAATTTTTTTTTTGAATTTAACAAAATCATAAAAGTATTCTTTTGCACTCATTACAAAGCAGACAGCAATACAGTGATCTTCGCTTAATTGACTTTTCAAAAATGCATAATTTTTTATGCATTTACCAGGCTAAAGCATTTATGCCATGCTCTTGGAATTTAATCACTAACTTAATTGCACTTTTTTTTTAATTAATCAAGGGGGTAAATCACTTAAGCGTACACCACTGTAATGCTGATAAGAGGCAGCAGCAATAATAGAAGAAGGGACCACCTGCAGTGGAGAAATAAAGCTTGTTTAATACCTTTCAATTAATTGTTTTATGTTATAGGAAAAATAGGTCCAAACTAACAGCGCTCCGCTGAAAAACAAATTTGTTGTATACTCGTATCTTTGCAAGGCATACACTGTTCTATTCTCTTTATACAGAATTTTATTGCAGTCACTCGCTTAAGGGCTGTCCAGCCTTTACAAAATTGAATTGAAGATTAAAGCAATTCTTTGTTATCCAATATTATGTTTCTTTACTGTGTCAACAATTTCCACAAGTACTTCCTTCGTGACTTAAAATGACAATTGAATGTAAAAACTTTTGTATAAAATATTACAATAGAACATAAAAATTTTAATTCTTTCTTTTTTTTACAGTACGAGTGAGTACAGACCCTGGTAGCTCATGTCAGCAAATGCCATTGCATCTGCATCTTGTTCTCATCCAATAATCTCTAACGTATTAAAACGAGACAGCATTAAAAAGAATTTAAAGAGCAAACGACAACTACAAGCATTAGTACGAGCATTATACAAGACGCCATAGATTACACTTTACAACAAAATCTAATTTTTTTCTTTTCAAAATAACCAAGTGTTTTCCAAAACTTTTCTTATAAATATTTTGTAAAACATACAAAGGACAAAACAGCGATCACAAAATATTCCTTCCTTTTGTTTTACATAAACCTTCTAAACACATTGCATAAGTAAATTACCAGGGCTACGTGATTTCCTATAATGATTCAGCATGACAAAGCTATGCCCCCGCAAAGGCGAGGGCATGTTCAATAAACCGTATCACAAAAAAAAATTCTCCATACACCACCAAATATAAAGTATTGTTCCAAGGACATTTAAACATTTTTTTTTTGCCGAACGTAGGGCTCGCCTTTTTAGTTTTTTTCGTTATATCTTCCATATTTACAGTCCGATCTTAAAGTTTGATATAGCGATTTTTTTTGTCTCAGGGAGGCCAATATTTTTGCTCTTAGGTCCATTGACCTCAAGTGTACCGTGCTAGTACTTAGCCCCCAAATCTCATTTTCTACCACTATTTAATGTGACACCCTAATGTTAGAAAATTTCATAAACTACCGAAAAATCATAAAACTTTTGCTAAGAAAGTATTTGGATAATTACAGCACAACTATTTAAAAAATGCTTTTATAAATTCATTGCTGCAGACCGTAGGGGTCACCTTTTTAAATTTATCATAGATTCAGTATTTACATTCAAATATTAAAGTGTAATATATCGATGAGTTTGTCTGAAGTAGACGAATTTTTTTTTTAATTAAGAGCAAAAATATTGGTCTCCCTGAGACAAAAAAAGAACAAAATATAACGAAAAAACTAAAAAGGCGACCCCTACGTTCGGCAAAAAATTTTTTTTTCAAATGTCTTTGGAACAATACCTTATATTCGCTGGTGTACGGGGCACTTTTTTTGTTGCCTGTTGGGCGAGACGCTCTAGTGTTCAACCCCTTCTAATAAGACTTAGGGCTAATAAATCAGTCAAAGTTTAAAAGCTGGTTTAACTAGTTAAACTAAACTCAAATTTATATACAGTTTAAACTCAACGGGAGTAAATCAGTGAACCATACCTTATGTGTAGTTTAAAAAATAAAATGGCAGCATTAGAATAAATTTCAAACAAACAGCTGTTTTGCAGCAGGCTATCAATTCTTTGCACAATCAAAAAGGTAAAAAAGTTAAAAAATTTTAATTAAAGGTCGCCAAATTTTACTGAGAAAGGAATTACATTAATGTTTAACGAAGTAGAATAGTATAAAAGAATAATAGAGTGTAAGACAACAGGTCGCTTTGAAAAAAGTTGAGTGCTTTTTTAGGGTTCCGTACACCAAAGGTGAAATGGAACCCTATTGTTTTCGCTACACTGTCCGTCTGTCCGTCTGGCCGTCTGTCCGTCTGTCCGTCACAGGGTATTTTCTCGAGAACCGTAAGAGCTACGGACCTGAAATTTGGACAGAGTTTGTAGACCCTTGGCCGCTACAACAACAAATACATGAGAGTTGGAAAAAAGGGTGTGCCAAAACAAGCAACGAAAAATTTTAAAATCCCATGTAATATACATACACTTGAAATTTGTAAGGTTAGTGTATTTTTATACAGACTACAACAATTAACACCAAATTAAAAAAATTTAAATTAAAGGGTGTTCCATCAGTTAATGTACTTTCGACTATGTAATTTTGATAACTAGCTGTATCTTGGAAACCGTAAGAGCAAACTTCTTGAAATTTTCAAAAACGGTAAAACAAAAAAATCTCAAAATTATAAAATCGCCAAACCGAAAAAAAATTGCCAAAATCAAAAAAAAAATCGCCAAAATGAAAAAAAAATCGCCAAAATTAAAAAACATCGCCAAAATTTAAAAAATCGCCAAAACGAGGAAAAAAACGAAAAATAATCAAAACAAATTATTTCAGCTGATAAAGCGTAAAAAACACTGTATTAGAAAAAATGCTCAAAGCCCAACGTACGGAACCCTTCGTGCGCAAGTCAAAGTCGCACTTTACTGAATTTATTTAATGCAAAACATGTGCTATGTTAGAAACAAAACCATATGACCTGTATTGGTACTTTAAACGCCCAATTTTATGCGTTTACACATGGTTTAAATACTGTATTGATTTGTTTGCTAGTTTGTGTTTAAACTTTTAAACCAAAAATAGAGATTTACTTGCACTGTTTTATTTGCCCTTAGACCTAAGCTCTCAAAACGCCAATACAAGTGACTTTTGTCTTGTGGCCATAATCAAAATTTTTTGTAAAAAACTTGCTATTTTTTTCGTGTTGTTCAGTGTTATTATTTTTTTTTTTCGTTAAAAAAAAGATGCAAATTCAAGAATGAATAAAATTAAATAAAAGCAGAAATTCTAGTAATTTTATGCATATTTCTTGGTGTCATTCTACTTTGTTTGCTACAAGAAATGGGTTAGAAATACAAAAGAATTAAAATCGCTTGGAGATGACTTAAAAAATAATTAAAGAGGACTTTAAAGACACTCGTTGCATCATATAGAAAAAAAATTCTAATAAATGCGAGAAGAAAGATCAAAGACTTGTTCCACTTGTGCTAAAGAAAACTCAGTCTTATGTGTCATAATAAATAGTTTTAGATTATGAATATTTTGCTGCGAATTACTTGGGCTGTCAATTTAAAAGAAGAAAAAAAAATATTTTTAATTTTATATAAATTAATAATACATATTATTATTATTAATTAATATTAATTAGGAATAAAGTTGCTTGTTTTGGAGATATTTTTGCTAAAAGCCTTAAAACTTATTAGGTTTGTATCTTGTGATTCTCAATGACATATTTGAAAGTCTGAATATAAACATATAAATTTTTTTAGCTTATTATAAGTCTAGGCATGAATTAAAAAAAAACCAAATATTAATTAACGACGTTTTCTTTTCTAGAAAAAGTGCAAAATTTTTTAAATTTTTATTAAAAAAAGTTCAAAGTAAAAAATTACAATAATTTCGAATAAAATCTATATTTCGAAAAAAAAAAGTTATTAAATAGAACAACTGAAATACGAGAGAGGGTTAATAAGTCCGTGACAAAGCCTAAATCCACCACAACACAGCAAAGACCAAACAGCAGGGAAATAGTGTGTTTATCGTTGTAAATAGGCTACAGAGAAGATCAAGGTGGGTTTATCAGGCAATTAAGATTATAATCATATGTGACGTATTAATGCGGGGATAAGATATTTATCCGTTTCAGAACTTTTTATGAATTTTGGCATCGATTTGTTAGTGCATATTTTTACATATTTTGCATATCTTTGCATATTTTTGCATATTTTACCCTTTAAAGCATGTTGTTGCACATATGAGTCTTACACGCATATTTCTAGCATATTTTCTAATTTTTAGAAAAGTGCAACATTTATTAACTCTTTATTTAGAAAAATGCAACATATTTTAACTCTTTATTAAGAAAAGTTTAAAGTAAAAGTTTACAATAATTTCGAATAAAATCTATATATCGAAAAAAAATTATTGCGAGTTTTCATTGAAAAGTGCAACAAATGTGAACTTTTTTGTAGAAAAGAAAGCTCCATAAATAGAACAACTAAAATACGAGGGAGGGTTAATAATTGCGCGACAAAGCCTAAATCCACCACAACAGACCAAAGACCAAAAAGCAGGGAAATAGTGTGTTTATCGTTGTAAATAGGCTACAGAGAAGATCAAGGTTTGTTTGTCAGCCAACAAAGATTATAATCAGGGAAACCGCAAATATGCAATTGCATGTTTTTCATGTGTGGCGTATTAATGCAGTGACAAGACATTTATGCGTTTCAAAACTTTTTATGAATTTTGGCATCGATTTGTTAGTGCATATTTTTACATATTTTGCATATCTTTGCATATTTTTGCATATTTTTGCATATTTTACCCTTTAAAGCATGTTTTTGCATATATCAGTCTTACACGCATTATTTTTAGCATATTTTCTCATTTCTAGAGCATATTTTACGCTTTTAGGGCATACTTTGATGCTTTGTAGATATTTTTTATATATTAATATGCTTACAAGTTTATGTGTTGCTCAAAATTTTCATTTTTATTTTTTACCACCTAAATATTCCATGTAGCGTATAAATTTTTCTTATACATATATAAAGCATTTATTGCGGACGGACGGTAGTTTCAATAAAAATTCGGTGTTACTATTTGTGACGGACTCTGCCCCGAGTAGACGTTGGAGGAACATTGTCAATGTGTAAAAGTTTACTTAGATGTGACAGGCAATGATTTTTATTTGAAAATCTATGTCAATATTTTGTTATTAAATTATCCAAAATACAGTTTCAAAGTTTTAATTCTGATATCGTTATCTCTTTCGAAATTGAAGTCAAATTCCTATGAAAGTATCAAAAAAAATTAATTTGCATTATTATACATATATTCCCGTCGTTCCTATAAGCAGCATAGGGCCTCAACCAAATCTTTCCATCTGGATCTGACCATAGCCATGTTTTTAACTTCATGCCAGCTCGTTTGCATTTTTGACGATACCGTTTCAATTTGTCTTCGACATGTATGAGCTGGTCGACCTCTTTACGGCTGCATTGAGGATTCCACTCAATCGCTCTTCAAGCAATATCTGTGACCGGCTTTTGTATGGTGGGACCAATCCATTTCCATTTTCGCCTTTGTATTTCTGTAGTTAGCAGATTATCAACTTATTCGCATAACTTTAGTTTTGCAAATGTTAATCTTAACACCAGCGTTCTTAGCCAGCTCCGTAAGACGATGCAATTGCATATTCATATCGGAATATCGGTGAGAGAGAAGACAAATGACATCCGCATATTCGAGATCATTTAAACAATTTAGAAGTCTCCAACAAATACCTCTACTACTGGACATAGCATGCCCCATAACATGACAATTTGTATTATTGCTTTAGTAAAATTTTGTGTGGCAATTTTGTTTTAATGTGCACTTCAAACCCAGATTATGTTTTTTTAACACGGCAGTTATTCTTTGCTAATTTTTTATTTTTGCCTTTTTCTGTTCATTTTATTTATATGGAATTGTTGTGGAATTTTTAAATTAAAAATATATTCTTATTTACAAATAAACCAATTTATTTAATTTTTAAGAGCATATTTTTGAGTTTTTAGTGCATATTTTAAAAATTTAAGTGCATATTGAACGAGCATAAATCACTTGTTTTTAGAGCATATTTCTGGTTTCCCTGATTATAATCGTTGTTGTGGTGCTCTTGAGCCTCTTCGAACAACAGTCCAATTGAAAGCATTGCTTCCTGAACTATTTTTCTCATATTATTGTTTTTCAAAGTCGCACGTGACAAAGTAAAAATTTATGAAAATTTCTTATCACAAACTTTAAACTTTTCGTATCTAGTGCACGTTTCTCTACTCAGATTCTATCGTAAAAATATTTGATTATAAATCAAGAAAAAAGTTTGGTGATAAAAAGAATTAAATCTCTTCAACTAACTGAGAATCATGGTAGTTAAATGAAATTATTATTATATCCACTTAAGCTCAAATCTATAAATGAATTTACAGCTAAGCATGTTAAAACATATTATTTGCCTACATTACAACAAAATCCATCAATAAAATACAATTTAACACTTGTTTTACATATCCGTAAAATACATTTGGCATAGGAAATCAATTTTTATATACAGTCAGAAGCAGAACACTATCCGAATGGCACATGGTGCACAAAAAATTTACAATCTAACTAAAGTAACTACAACTAATAAAACATAATCATAAAAAATTTATGTGAATATGAAAACCATAAGGAGAAACAAACGTTAAGTGTATTTGAAGTGTGACTGACATAATAAAAAGCATACAAAAACTCGCCTGTTACCACATTAATTCATCTATTTTGGTGACACTTAAGATCCATGTAAACACAAAATTCCTATTATGTCACATACAAAAAAAAATTTTAACATTTGCCGCACTCGTATACTCCCCAAAATAAAAAAAAATACATAAATATATATATTTTACAAGGGGATTTCGCATGCGGCATTATTATAAGACTTGTGGCATCATAAAATTTTTTTTTGGAGGAAAATAAAATTTAAGTACAAAAAATTTAATAAAACTCTGTTATAAAAAAATAGGGCAAATTGAATATTTATGAAAATGACGTTCAGAAATCTCTAAGCCCGCTGCACAGTGGCATCAATAACACAAATAATGTAAATAAATTAAAAGGAAACAAAAATTTATTCAGCATGGCGATGTCATTCACAATTCGCAATAACGATAGCTCCTTGCTCATTTCGAAAGAGCTCTCTTGTTGTCTTCATTACGCTAATTTCCTTGTCTGCACGCAAAGAAAAAATATCGTTGAGGTAACCATAATCAAACAGCAACATACTATGATTGAATTATATGGTTGCAGTCAAATCATATTATTGTCAATGGAAAAGCAAAGTTTAAATAATATTATTTTCTGAGTTAATAATAATATTATCTACAAAAACAATTAACTTTGTTATGCCTAATCTTATTATTGTAAATAAGACAACACTATTGTTAGATGTGACTAAAATATAATTGATACTTACCATACCATGTTCTAGTAATATAATAATATTGTTAAATATGACCATAGTATTATTTTATGTAATAATAATATTTTGTTTTTTAATCATATATTTATTGGCAAATCTTTTGTTTAAAACAGCTGTGCGGTAAATCCGAAATAAAAATAAATTAATATTATTGAAAGAAAATGTATGTATGTATGTATAGAAATGTATACTGAAATATATGTGTGTACACGAAATACAGACATATCTGTATAAAGAGATATACATACATTATAACATATGTATGCACATATTATTTTTATTTATCTACCCTTTTGTTTATACTTTTTTTTATTTATTTAACACCACGCATGCACTACCGATAGCTCACAAACGAAACACTGAACTGACAGAAGATGTTTCTGAAAAATATTTTTTTAAAAACTTAACATAGTATGGTTTTGGATAACATTATATTGTTATTTATATCATATTATTTTTACAAATTATATTGTAGTCATAAATTTTTAACAAAACTATATTGTTAAACTCTAACCATACCGCACTTTCTATGAATATAATAATGTAATTATTAAATTCAAACATTACTGTGTTTATCGTAACGAAATTAATGTTTAAAATAACAATAACTAGTTTTCAACGACCACACATTTGTTTCAGAGAACATAATATTGTTTTCTCAACCATTTTACAACCATATCTTTTCTTTGCGTGTGGTGAACGGTTTTGAATCGAGAATTGAAAATTATTGCGAAACTTATCAATAATGTACGATTTGCTTACTCACGGGGGCGATTGTGTTGACCGTAATTGCTTTATGAGCTTCGCGAACAGGTTTTTTTTCAAAGTAAATTTCCACAAAGCCTTGTTCTGGCTGTAAATCAGTGATATGCACTAACACATAAACACACATGCGCTTGTGTGTGGAGCAGAAGAAAACATCTGCTTACTTTTAACAGAGGTGGAAAGGTTTTCTGAATCACTTTGTGTTTAGCACTTGTTGAGACAACACCACGCGCGTAAAATGTTTACAGAAAATTACGAAAGCGAATTCTTCTTTATAGAAAATGTTGATGGTAATGCACAATGCGTTATATGTCATTGTGTTTTACATTTACCAAGCCATTTTTTTTTTATAAAAAGACATCAATATATAGATAAAATTGAAAAATACTTGTTATCCATCCCTGCTCCATGCTAAAGAGAACGAGAGTAACAACATTTTTTTTTGTGTACGCATTTGTTTGCTGCGTAAGAAGAATTTGTTTATTTTCTTGCTTTCCTATAACGCGTTATAGGGATAGAGATGCTTAAACATCTATGCTTTAAATCAATGCTGCCCACCGAGAGCAATGTATTAGAGTATGTGTATTCATTTGTATAAGAAGCCGATTGATGTTCGGCACTCTGGTGCTACTTTGGCCGACAACGATTTAAATCCAGCCTGCCCAAAGTAGCACCAGAGTGCCGAGTATCAATCGGTTTCTTATACAAATGAATACACATACGCGAATACATTTCTCTCGTGTTTCTCTCGGTGACCAGCTCTGCTTTAATGATTAAACCAATGATAAGCAAACACATACATATGTAATGTAAAAGAGAGCAAATTGCATGCTTTTACGAATGTACGTGTGAAAAAGAGCATAACAAAGTGCCCACGGGCGGCCTTTTGATGATCAATGGATTAAACAGAATACCGGAATAAACACATTTTCCTTACAAATTGACACAAAAAAAAAAAAAAAAAACAGCCCCAGAAGCTAGTCGTGAGATAGAATCTATTTTATTTTGAGAGCGTTTTTTCTTCTGCTCTCACACATAAATAATCATTCTGTCAAAAATTTTACCATACTTTTAATAAATTTGATACATTATGTCATGATAAAATAATACAGCTGCCCCCGAATCTACAAGAAATGTACAACAAATGAAACAAAAGTAATTATTATTGCTGTTTTGTTATGAAAACTGTCAAAACAAGATTCATGTACTTGTTTGCGTTAGTACAGTTTTAATAGGCACCGTGAGCGTGTGTTGGTAAAACATAAACAACATTTGGCAGATCACATCACGAAACAAGCAAAACAACTGGCGCTTCGACGTTATTTGTATAATTGTATCATTCATTATGTAAACAAAACTACAAAGAAAAATAACCACAAAAGAAAATAAACCAAAAATTAGAGAGCATTTGAAGTTACTGCCGTCGATGTTATTATTGCCAGCCATACACTACACAAGTTCAGTGCTCAAGTCTGGCACTGCGTACACTAAGCTTGTGACACACACTATACAAGTAAACTGCGAATTTTTTATTTTAATTCGCCATAATGCTGGTGATTCTTTGTATAATTCTAGGAACTCTGTCCAGAATATTTGTTCTGCGCTCATTTCTTGTTGTGAACTATTAAAAAATTACGACACAACTGAGCGTTTGCAACATACACTACACAAGTACAAGTACACTGTACAGTATTCAAACTTGAGCAAATATAAAAATCATTTGATATTTACTCAGTTCACTGAGTAAATAGCACAACCACCCCCATAAACTACTCAAACGCACTGTACAGTGCCAGACTTGTGCAGTGAACTTGTTTAGTGTATGACCGGCATATGGGCCTTATTAATATGCCAGCAATTTTCCTGAAGCTGTAGACTTTATTCTCATTGATCGTGTTTCTTTGCACAATTTTGCTGAGATCATTTAAACGTGTTCTAACCAGGGACGGCATTGAGATTTTCAAAATTGTACCAACAACTTTATTTTAGCTTAATTGTACTAAAATATATTTTAGTTCAAATTACATATGAATATGAATTTCATGGTTCAAAAGTGAAAATTGCCATATGCAATCGTTTAAAAAGAAGTGGGGAGTGAAGCTGGGGGGATTTCTAAGATGTACTTAATTAGTCATTGGTGTACTATTATTGTACTTTCGGAGTTTGAATAGTACCAAAAAAAAAAGGTACGATTGTACCAACTTTGCCATCCCTGATTCTAACCCTCTTTAATTTAGTCGTTGATGAGACGCGACGAATGCACATCAGGCGGATGCTTACATATTTTTTTTTCAAAAATATTTATCCAGCAAACACACATGTTTCATTTCAAATTGATAAAATGCAGAAAATATTTTATTATAGATAACGTATTTGGTAACATACAATGCCTTCTTTATGTTATCAAAGATTTAAGGAAAAAGGTGATATGTCATTAAAAGACATTGGGCCATAACCATAGTCATCAAAAAAGTATACTTTTTCAGTTTTAGAATGCATTGTTTTTAAATGAACTTTCGATCTACCATAGACGAGAAAAACCTGCACTTTAAAGGAAAAAGTCGATTCTAAAGTTAAAACATGCTGAAGCTGTTTTTAATTGATTGCTATCAGTGGGCCATACCGATTTAATGTTGAATAAGTTTTTTTTTCAATTGACTGTTTACTTACAAATTGCTTTATTTGCAATTAATATTTAACTCTGTGGCTGTGTGTTTGGTGGGTAGCGCGCAACCTCAATACATTGACGGTTCACCAAGCCATGCACAGCTCCCACCACTGCTTTAAATGCTTCATGATGTCTTTCCAAACTTTACTGAACAGGAATGTCATTATAGTTTGAAATTCTCAGCAGTCAAACCATAGTTAGTCCTAATTTACACTAAGCCAGTCTTGTTGCTAAGCTCATTAGTTTGTGGGAGAAAAAGACGAGGGGAACAAAAACATTTCTTTTCTCCTCGTCTCTCTCTCTCTCTCTCTCTTCTAATCAGCCTAGCAACAAGACTTGCATAGTGTAAATTAGGAGTTATCGTTATCGATAGTTATCTTGCAGCTAAAAGAAAAACACTCGATATAAAGTGACAAAAATAAATCATGAATTATCATGTTTGTGCAGGAATATGACACGACAGATCATTTCTTGAAAACGTAAGATGTAAATGTAAATGGTAATTGAAAAATAGTCACCTTGTCAGCTCTATCAACAAGACCTCAACCCAGCTGTCAAAGAAATTGAACTGAAATCTAAATTGAATTAAAGCAATTATTTTTTTTTAATATTATTTGATTGACTGAGTGTTGAAAAGTCTTTCCATTAATTTTCTTTTTGCTGCAACCGAAAAAAATTTGAAATTTTTGCAATTACGGAAAGAAAAAATTGCTGACATCACCAAGTCATTAGAACGTCTATATAATTCACTAAATGTGTATTGAAAGTGTTGATTATCATACAAATTCCATTAAAATCTTTGATATAGTGAATTTAAAATTTATACGAGTAGCAGTCATTTTAATTATAATTAAAAAATTGTATATGAATTTTAATTAAATGGTTAAAAACAAATTAAAAACTAAAATTTCTTTTATATTTACAGGTGTGATATTGTATATGTTATGTGGCTGTGTACATAAGGTAATAAATATTCTTTTTGAAATCTAATTTTTAAATAACTATTCCATTTTTAATTAAATTAATTTAAACTTTTGGCAAAATATATAGATACTGTCTTCTATTGTATTATAATTAAGTTCATAATTAATTTATGCTTTACACGACGAAGAGCATGAGAAACGTAAAATTCGCGCGAAAATTTTCATTTATTTTCTAATTGATTCAATGACACTATTTCTTAGCGTGGTGTGCCCGAAATCATACCATCATAATTCTACATCTAAGAGATTTGCATTATAAAATAAATATCGTTTATGATTACATTTGTCAGTTTTAATGAAACTATTTGTTGCTTCCAATATTTATTTTGCATATGCATATCTGGCGAATATCTAAATGAAATTATAAAATATGGCTAGAGAGGTAAATTTTTAACACATGTGGCAGTCAGCCAATAAAAAAAATTACAGACCATTCTTTATAATGTAATGCCAACGCATAAAACGAAACAAAATATTGAATTGGCAAAGTATTTGGCATGTAAAGCAAAAATGTTTTTATAAAAAACTTTCTTTTTTTTTAAATAAAAACATATGGAGTGGGTAGCACAGTCCTGTGATATTAAAAGTCGGACAGACGATTAAGCAGATAGAAGATGTGTGTTTAGAAGTAGCCACAAAAAAATACAACGTCACCGGTTATACCAACTAGTCACATACGAATGTATGTACGAGTATGTATGTGCAAATCTGTGGCAATGAGGAAAAAGTGCTTGAGACATATTTTACTGTTTCAAACTTTCACGTAGATTTTGAGAAATTTATTTCTTGTAGAGTAAATTTAAGAAATTCAGTGTTCGATTTATTTTTTTTTAAGAAGACATTATTCTATACATTGTAAATAACACATTCAATTTGCAATATACCAAAGTGATATTATAAGTCGAAATAAATTCAGTAAAGTGCGACTTTCACTCGCGCACGAAGGGTACCGTTTGGACACTAGATACTCGTATGTAATACTATACGAACTTTAGCCTATATAATATTAGTTTTATAATTTTTTTAGTTTTTGGCATTTTTTCGGTTTTGAGCGTTTTGTTTATATGGCGTTTTTTAGGTTTTTTGCGTTTTTTTTTAATTTTGGCATTTTTTTAATTTTGGCGGTTTTGTTTCATTTTGGCGATTTTTTTTAATTTTTCCAATTTATTTTTATTTTGGTGATTTTTTTCATTTTGGCAGTTTTTCCGGGTTTCTGCGATTTTTTTTAAGTTTTAGAATTTTTTTAACATGGCGCTTTTTTTGTTTTGGCGTTTTTTTTTGGTTTTGGCGATTTTTTTTAATTGTGGCGATTTTTTTTCATCTTGGCAATTTATTTTTACATATTTTGGTGATTTTTTCATTTTGGCGATTTTTCCGGTTTTTGTTTTGGCGATTTTTTTTTCGGTTTGGCGATTTTTTTTAAGTTTGGCGATTTTTTTAGTTTGACAATTTTTTTTCATTTTGTTTGTTTGTTTTTAAATTTATTTTTATTTTGGCGATTTTTTTTTCATTTTGGCGATTTTCCCGGTTTTTGGCGATATTTTTTAAGTTTTAGAATTTTTTTTTAATTTGGCCTTATTTTTGTTTTGGCGATTTTATGATTTTTTTCCATTGTGGCAATTTATTTTTATTTTGGTGATTTTTTTCATTTTGGCGATTTTTCCGGTTTTTACGATTTTTTTTAAGTTTTAGAATTTTTTTTAACATGGCGCTTTTTTTGTTTTGGCGTTTTTTTTTGGTTTTTGGCGATTTTTTTTTTATTTTGGCAATTTATTTTTATTTTGGTGATTTATTTCATTTTGGCGATTTTCCCGGTTTTTGGCGATTTTTTTTAAGTTTTAGATTTTTTTTTAATTTGGCCTTATTTTTGTTTTGGCGATTTTTTTCGGTTTGTTGATTTTTTTAATTTTGGAGATTTTTTATCGGATTTTTGGCATTTTTTAATTTTTGCAATTTTTTTTTTAATTTTGGCGATTTTTTTTCATCTTGGCAATTTATTTTTACATATTTTGGTGATTTTTTAATTTTGGCGATTTTTCCGGTTTTTGTTTTGGCGATTTTTTTCGGTTTGGCGATTTTTTTTTAAGTTTGGCGATTTTTTTAGTTTTGAAAAATTTTTTTTTTCATTTGGTTTGTTTGTTTTTAAATTTATTTTTATTTTAGCGATTTTTTTCATTTTGGCGATTTCCCGGTTTTTGGCGATTTTTTTTAAGTTTTAGAATTTTTTTAATTTGGTCTTATTTTTGTTTTGGCGATTTTTTTCGGTTTGGCGATTTTATGATTTTTTTCCATTGTGGCAATTTATTTTTATTTTGGTGATTTTTTTCATTTTGGCGATTTTTCCGGTTTTTGCGATTTTTTTTAAGTTTTAGAATTTTTTTTAACATGACGCTTTTTTTGTTTTGGCGTTTTTTTTTTGGTTTTTGGCGATTTTTTTTTTATTTTGGCAATTTATTTTTATTTTGGTGATTTATTTCATTTTGGCGATTTTCCCGGTTTTTGGCGATTTTTTTTAAGTTTTAGATTTTTTTTTAATTTGGCCTTATTTTTGTTTTGGCGATTTTTTTTTTCGGTTTGTTGATTTTATAATTTTGGAATTTTTTAATTTTACCGTTTTTGAAAACTTCAAGAGTTTTCCTCTTACGCT
Source organism: Tachina lurida (assembly GCA_944452675.1). Classification (NCBI taxonomy): domain Eukaryota; kingdom Metazoa; phylum Arthropoda; class Insecta; order Diptera; family Tachinidae; genus Tachina; species Tachina lurida. The sequence goes on from OX101756.1 coordinate 111,758,565, forward strand.
TTCCAAGATACAGCAAGTAGTCAAAATTACATTAACTGGCAGAACACACTTTAATTTAAATTTGTTTAAATTTTAGCCTGTATAAAAATAGATTAAGTTTTTCAAGTGCCTATATACACATACATGGGATTTTAACGTTTTTCGTTGCTCGTTTTGGAACATCCTTTAATTTGTAATCATTATGTATTCTTTGTTGTAGCGGCCAAAGTAATACATACCATGTCCATATGTCAAGTCTGTAGCTCTTAGGGTTCTCAAGAAACTAGCCTGCGACGGACAGAAGGACAGACAGACAGACGGACAGCGTAGCGAAAACAATAGGGTTCCTTTTCACCTTTGGTGTACGGAACCCTAAAAAGATAAACAGCAAGCCATTGCGCTATAACTTCCTGAAAACTGGCACAACACAATTAAGAGTTTGCCCAGGGGTACTTTAGAACAACAGTTCCGAAAGAAGCGTAGATTTTTTAATAGAGATTCCTTATTGTTTTTATATGGTAAATCTTATTAATTTTATCAAGAAGAAAACCACATAAAATCAAGAAGAAATCTTATTATTCACAACTTTTTTTACTCAATTTCCGTTATTTTTGCCAACAAAAAAACCAACCCATAGAGAAAAACTTCTTGATTCTATTAGGTTTTCTTATAAATTGTAAACTATAGGGATTTCTTATTGATTTTATTAGGTTGCCTTCTTGATTTTTTTAAAAAGGGTTTCTTCTTGATTTTATTAGGTTGCTTTATTGATTTTTTCAATAAGGTTTTCTTCTTGATCTTAGTAGTTTCCTATATGATTATGTGTAAAGCATGTTATTGATTTTTTTAATAAAGAAATTTTCTTAATTTTATGAGGTGTTTTGTTATTTCGTTTCTATAAATAGACATACAGACAATTTTTTTATGATCTTTTTAATTTTTGAATAAGAATGCTTGCACAATAATTTCACTGGTTATTCAGGCTGCTTGGGTAGAGTGCTAGTCTATCAGGTAGAAGTTTGCTGGTTCAACAATTGGTGAGTAAGTTAGTTAAGAATATAACCTAATGTGTATGTATGTATGTATAAATAAATAACATCTATAACATACTACATACATACATACATATGTACATATATGGTATAGAATTTAAATGAAAATACATAAGTACAGAAAATAAAGGCGCAATTTTTTTTTATTTTTTTATTGAAAAAATCAATAAGATAACCTCATAAAAACTACAAGATTTCTTCTTGATTTTTTCAAATAGGTTTTCTCTATGAAATTAATAAGATTTCCTTATTGAAAAAAACCATAGAGATTTCTTATTAATTTTGTTCTATTTTATGAGGTATTTAGTAGGCACTGTTTTCTCTGTGTATATCACATGGAACGCCCTTTAATTTTTAACTGTCATATATTTGTTGTTGTAGCGGCCAAAGTTCTACATATTTTGTCAAAATTTTAGGTTCTTAGCTCCTGAGGTTCTCGAGAAAACAGCCTGTTGCAGACAGACAGATAGGCGGACAGACGAGCAGCGTAGCGAAAACAATAGTGGGTTCCTTTTCACCATTGATATACGGAACCCTAAAAACATGTTGATTATTGAGTTCTTGTTTCCACTATGATATTAGTTGAACTTCTCATTTGTTTAAATGAAAGTTTAAGTTAAGTTAAAATACATTTTATTGAATAAGTAAAATAATAATTAACTAATGTTAAATTAAAGCATTTTTGTTTTGCATATGGCCATTTCTCCAAGAAACTCCACTTTTTTGTCGCGTGCGACAGCAAGTAATTAAGCTTGTCTTTCTGAACAACCTGGCTCAATTTTTTTTAAATTCTTTTTACCTAACCTAGAGCTGCTGACGGTCTACACAAATATATAAATAAGTAAAAAAAATTTCGTTTTCTTTGAAAAAAAAACAAGCATATTTGCTTAGTGTCGCACGCTACAAAATGTTTAAATTTTTGTATATGTATTTTTAGTCCTTATCAGTCCTGCCTATTGCCAAAAATTATAATTTAAATCGTTTAACATTTTTTTGAAATTCATATTTGTATTATAAATTCATTTTAGATAACTACCAAAAAATCTAAACATTCAATCGATATTCCACTGTGTTTTTGTGTTTTGTTTAAAGTATTTTCACGTTTCACATTTGTAGCATCTTTTACGTGCAAGTTTTGCATTGTGCGGTTTGAATTTCGTTGGGCTAACAAAATATTGGCAAGATTTTGCTTGTAGATAAAATAAAAATATAATTAATATCACGTGCCTTGTAAAATTATAATATTAAAATTTTTTACAAACGCGCAGCTACACATGTACACTACATGTCTAGCTGTGCATTTGCATATGTATAAGTATTGAAAAAAAAAAATTAAAAAAATGGAACTAATTTAAATAAAATTGTTTTTAGAGCATAACTGATATGAAAGTACATATACATAAACAGAAAGTGTTTTGCATAAATAAATACTTACATATATTAAAAGTTAGATACGATATTTTGATAATATACTTTCTCATTTACTTTCCTTGAGAGATTGTATACACCGATGTAATATAAACGTATTTCTTAGAAGGCTGTAGCTAAATACCGTTGTTGCCTGGGGCGGCAGAAAAAATTAACTTAATCGGTTTTAAAGGTTCAATCAGATGTGCCATACCATAATGCCGTAGCCATTACCATTGACATAAACAGCTGTTAATGCTTTAATTTTTTTTCTTCATTTGAAAAGTGCACACAGTGAAAAAACTGCCTCATAGAATCAAGAAGATTTTCTCTATGAAATGTTTTTAGGCTAAGGGGCATCCCAGCAGAAAGAAGCGAAGATTTTTTCATAGAGATGCCTTATTGTTTTTATGTGGTAAATCTTATTAATTTAATTAAGAAGAAAACCATATAAAATCAAGAAGAAATCTTATTATTCACAACTTTTCTACTCAATTTCCGTTATTTTTGGCACCAAAAAAAACAATCCGTAGAGAAAAACTTCTTGATTCTATTAGGTTTTCTTATAAATTGTAAACTATATGGATTTCTTATTGATTTTATTAGGTTGCCTTATTGATTTTTTTAAGAAGGTTTTCTTCTTGATTTTATTAGGCTATCTTATTGATTTTTTTAATAAGGAAATCTTCTTGATTTGATGAGGTGTCTTGTTATTTCATATCTATAAATAGACATAGAGACAATTTTTTTCATGATCTTTTTCATTTTTGTATGAGAACGTTTGCACAATAATTTCAAGGGTTATTCAGGGTGCTTGTTAGTATATTGGTTAGAGTGCTTGCCTCTCAGTCAGAAGTTTTCTGGTTCAATACTTGGTGAGTAAGTTAGTTAAGAATATAACATAATGTGTATATATGTATGTATAAATAATTAACATCTACAATATACTACATACATACATACATATGTATATGGTATAGAATTTAAATGAAAATACATAAGTACAGAGAATAAAGACGCAATTTATTATTATTGAAAAAATCAATAGATAACCTCAAAAACTACAAGATTTCCTCTTGATTTTTTCAAAAAGGTTTTCTCTATGAAATTAAGAAGATTTCCCTATTGAAAAAAAAAACCATAGAGATTTCTTATTAATTTTGTTCTATTTTATGAGGTATTTAGTAGGCACTGTTTTCTCTGTGCAATGTCAAATATGTGTAACCAGCAAACAGCTGTTTATGGTTACGGTGAAGAACCAAAATTCAATTGGTTCTATGGTTATGGCTATCGGGGTTCCCAAATTTCTTTCAACTGAGATCACCATGCTTATTATTTTAGTCTCCAGAATTTCCCAAAAAGGTAATTTGTACTATTCTCGAAAATCCCCACTAAACATTATACTTTAAACATGTTTAAGTTGTTTGTTATTTGTACATATGTGACCTTCTCCGAGAATAGGGACCTAGTGTGTCAAAAAACGAAAACAAAATTTATATCCCCATTTCGAAAAAATTTCCCGATTTGGGGATAAATCCCCTTAGCTATGGCATATAATCAAATACAGTATCGCCCATAAGTTTATTTCGAACAGCTGTTTTGTATGGTTATGTTTACGGCACGTTTAATTGAACCTCAAAATAAAATATGGGCACAAATATTTACATCCGTAAAATACATTTGTCATATTATTGCATACGTGAACGTACTTTACAAAATAACATTTGAGATTATTGCATACGTGAGCGTATAACTAACTGAACGTACGATTATTACGAACTACCACCCGTTAACAAAGTTCTGCAAATTCAATACAATATCATTATTGTTAAAGCGCTGTTCATGATATTTTGTATTAATACATTTAAAGAATTTTAATAACAATAATAATAATAATAAAAATTTTCTAAACGATAAGACTTTTTATCTGATCAGTGTTGTATTTTTACAAAACCACGTACAGGCAAATCCCGGTATAACTAACGATATAGTGTCAGGTATCACATTTTTTTATGCATTTACATTGCTGCTGTAGATTTGGTTTAATATTTTTTTGCCATTCGTTATACAGACCACACATTTATCAAAACATTCGCTATATAAAGTAGAACTTAATGTTAGTGATATGTTCCTACTAAGTTTTTGGTTTTTATTATATGAGTTTTTCTTTATCATTCGTTATATTCAGTACAAAATTAGGATAATAATCACAATAATGTAAAAAACTTGGACGTTCGTTATATTGGATTTATGTTGAAGCTAGATTCGTTATACCGAGATTTCCCTGTAGTAAACAAATTGACAAATTTGACAAATTGACTGTTTCGAAGCCGATGCCGCAGTGTTGTTAGGTATTTTTCCTCGTTTTAAGCCGGCTCTAAATTCTTAATATATTTACAGTGACTGTTCAAAATATGTGGTTGAAGTCTACTGATGATTTGGCTAAGCACCAATGAAATATATAGACAATGGCTTAACCACTAGCAAATAAATTTCAGTTAAAGTAAACTAATGACAACATGTCGAATAATAAATTTCCTAAATAATAATATTTACAATATTGAAATAAATTTCATGTCTTAAAGTTAAAGAATTCTTTTAAAAGCTATGCTCTTTATGCCACGACACAGGAGCTAGGACCTTATGTTCGTAACAAAAATAATCGACACTATTACAGTTATAAATTAATTTTTGTTTTGATTTCTTTGTACTTAAGAGAAAAGTACGAAAATAACCCTAACAAAATTTTTGATTTGGTTTTGTTTCGTTATTTGAAGTGAGTAAAACAAAAACAATGAGAACGATTGCTCAAATTGTTTTTGTATTGTTTTTTTTTTCACATGAGCACAAATAAAATATTCATTTAATCATACGCAGCTGGAAAAGAATATAATGGGAAATAAATGGAAACGTTTTGAAATATTTACGGCGAATTTGAAATCATCATAACGTCGGCTTAGAGTGTAATCCTGCTAACTCACAGCAAATTTTACATGAGAGACAAAATACAGCTTAAGAAATTAGCCTAATACAATAAATTTCTTCGACATATGGAGTTTCAAATGAAAATAAATATTTTAGCAAGTCGGTGAGGCGTTTCTTTCTTTTTCAAACGGCATTTAAATGTCATATGTTATAAAAAGTGGATTTTTTTCATTTATTAATAAATATGATTTATATTCTATTCATATTTAGCAGTTTTACACTCTAAACCGACGATATCTTATACATGTAAAAAGTAGAATTGATAGGTTTACACTTTAAGCCGACGTATATCGTAATTTTATTGCACTGTTAATTAACACGTGAAATTTATTTTGTATAGCTGAGCAGCATAGCTTTAACCGGGTGTCATAAGACACCTATCTTCTTTTCTTTTATTTTTATTTTCTTTCAAAGGCCACCACGTTTACAGCCTGCATGAAACTGTTCTGCCGACGTAAGTCAATGATAAATGTAGGGGCATATTCATTCTAAACAGCTGTTTGCTTTCTACTTGTGATTTTAATTTTGTTTGAGCTGTGATGGTGCGAACTTAAAATGTCATTTTACGTTAGAGTTTCTGACAGGTGGAAAGAAAAGTCGTTAGATTTCTTTCTAGTAAAATATGATGAAAGCCTTTTTGCTTTTATAATATTCTGAGTACCCATTAATTACACTATCCGACACACAAAAAAGTAATAACGATCTGCCAACTGATTCTTGTAGAGGCGGCTAAAAAAGATACACATCAGAGAACAGCAATGAGTAGTGAAAAATGAGTGACTTATAATTTTTTGTACTCATACTTATTGCAATGATGTCTATGAATCATATTCACTCGAAAGTTTGATGTGCGCATCGAACTCATACTTAGCAACATTTATGACGTTGTTGATTTTGACTCTCCTTAACTTAATGCCTATGGACGATGCAAAATGAGTATGACTCATTATAAGGTTATGCGTTTCTCTGTTGCTTTTTTTTTGCAGGAACTGAAAAACAATTAATGACAAAACGTTTAAATAGACAAACATGCATGAGTTGAGTGAGCTGGATCAATGTGAGTAGTATAAGTATTTTCCTGAAATTAGAAATTAAACTGAGGTGATATGACTATGATGTCGACGTCGCATTCCTAGAACCATATGACTCTATGTCAACACTCTTTTCTCTAGCGAAAATTGCACTAGTTAAAATGTCGACAACTTTCCTTTTATGCGCGGGTAGAGATACGTTAGAGACAACAGTTTTAGTGTATTTCTTTTTCTTTTTTTTTCTTTTTTATTATGCTATGAAATAACGTTAGAAACTTATGTGTGTATATATGTATGTATTTAAGTTTGTTGCCACAACCCTTGTAAAATTTTAGACGAAGGTCACTAAACTGTACTAGTGAATCTTTAGTTCGAATGTCTCCACATGTTTGTAAAAGAATAGTGCTAAAGTCTACTAGTGGATTTTCAATGACAACCGTATGTTATATGTCAATAGGCGATTACATTGGCTGGGGTACACCTGGTCAGTAGTACTACTGACAATGTCACTAGTAAATCACTACAATTTCACTATTCGGATTTCCTGCAGGGTATTTATTTCAACCTATACTTATACATCAATGTCATTGTGAGTATGCGTAAATCAGAGTAGTTGAATTTAAATCAGCTACGTCCAAGTCATATGCACAATGTGCAAACTTTTACAAAAGAGCTTTTGTGCTTTCACACCGACTAGAGTACAACATCCACAACAACAACACAGCACACAGACACCAATGCTTGCCAGCGATGCCAACTTGGTGCTTTTGGCACTATTTTTAGTGCTTTTGAAGACTCAAAATGCTAAATTTTAAGCGTTAGTCCCAAATTAAGAAAAAGCACTAAGTAGTGCTTTTAAGAAAATTGTGTATTTCTCAAAACTACTTTAATAACAACTTGGTGTATTTACATTTTCAGTGTAAAGTATACCTTTTTCATCTGATATATTTCACTAAAGATGATACTATTGCCAAAATGGAGAATAGCTTAGAAATTATCTAACATTATTAAACTTCACTCGTTTGGATCTTCAGTCGTTTTTCACGTTAGTGCGTTTCACGCCTTTTATATCTTAAAATTACGGGTTTTAGTGCTTTTTTTAAATTTTGATGTACTTTCAGAGCCAAAAAAGTTGGCATCACTGATGCTTGCACTTACTTTGCAAAGAAACAAGAACAAATTTAAGAGCTTTCAAAGCTGTTTACGTCAAATGCAAATATTAGTGTATTTGTGTTTGGACGTAGCTGGTTTAAATGATGTCTACTCACTTATATTTAAAATTTCATGATGAGTCAGTATGAATAGCGAAAAAACGATTCCTTGCCGATCACTGATACACATGTATCGGTGTTTTAAAAGCTTACATCTGAAACTCATTTTACAGCATATTTAAAGCTACACCCTTGTGTAGTAAGAAAAAATGTAGAAAATCGTATGATACCTAAGTTTTTCGTATACGAGTATAATGTCTTCGGAACATTTATTCAGACTATTACAAGCAACATATAGTTTGTTTACATTAACCCTCTAACTCTACTAGAAATGGGTATTTTTTACAATTTTAAAAGGCTGTACGAATTATCGCCCAAGTTACTATCGCTCGAAAAACAAAAATGTTGCTTCGCCCAAAAATTGTTGTAGAAAAAAATTGGGTGATTGTTAATCGACTTTGGGCGACTCAACATTTTTAGATATTTGGGTATTTGTTCATAATGAATAATTGCCAAATTACCGCAAAATGTTAAAAAACCCAAAAAAAAATTTTTTGGGCGAATTCATTCCAAATTCGGGTGATTGTACGTAATGAACAAACACCCAAAAGCTTCGGTCGATCATTCATTTAACACTTTTGGGTTATTTTTAATTTTTTTGGGCGATCAGGCACTGTTTTTTGGGTATTTCTTCACAACGAATAATCAGACAACAATATTGGGCGTTCCTTCATTTAGCTGTTTCAGGCGATAGTAACATCGGCAATAATTCGTACAGCCTCTGAAAAAGCATAAATTTTCTTTAAAATAGGGATGTACATATGTGACAGCGCATAGAGAAAGGGACCTAAGGGTAAAAAAAAAATTCAATTTTCACTTTTTCACATCAAATGAGACCGATCACATGCCCCAAAACTGTTCCCTCCCAGAGATATGCGCGTTTTATGAAATTGAAGTCGACGATTCTAAGGTTATGTGAAAAAACTTTCGTTCTAACAGAGTGACATTCACGATGTAAAAGAATTATAAATGAGTATTTATTATAATTCACAATTAATAATTTCAGAAAATAAACCTGGATTCGAAAAAACGCGAGCAAAATTAATATCAAACTCATGGAAACAGAGCGCTATTTAGAAAACAGTAAAAACCAACTACACAAAACAAGACCTACGCGCGTTTTCAAGGTTGGCCAACACGTTCCTGACGTCATGAGATGTGTCGCTTTCAAATGAGACCAATACCAACACGCTCCGTGATGGTACACCAAAGATACACGTATTTAAATCTTTAAAATGGCTCTCCTGAACAAAACCGGGTTTTACCCTTAGGTCCCTTTCCATTTTGCGCGTCACATATATGTATATATTTATATATTTTTTTTTTCTACCTTATGCCAGTTATTACGCTTATATTTTGAAATTTGAATACAATTATGTTTGGATGTGTTTCCACGTAAAGACTGCCTGGCTAAATTTTTAAACAAATTTTTTGGCCGTTGAGGTCGAAGTAATAATAGAAATAGCAAAGAAAAAACTTTGCATTATGAATGCAATAACCAGAAATAAAATTCAATAATGATGAAAACAAAAGAAAATTTAAATTTATGTTGTACAATGTGCAGATTGTGTAAATATTTACAAAATTTAATGAGTTCAAAAATCTATTAAAGTTTTCAACACTTTTGTGAACAAAAACAAGAACAGCACAAGAAAGTAAGAGCAGACGTTTTTGAAAAGAAAAAAAAACTTAAGCTATAAATTTTTTTATATAAACAATAAAATGAAATGTATGTTTTTCCTTTGGCAAATATTTGCCCAATAAAAGAAAAGAAAACTGTAGTAAAAAGCTCTAATGAAGTTTGAAGTGAAATCTTAAATTTCCGGAAGGAAACAGTATAGAACTCGTATAAATTTTATTTAATATGCGCCCCCCCACCTCCCGCTTCCTAATTCATGCCGTCGAGGTCAAGAGTGTAATAACGAAATGAAATAAACAAACTTCAATCATCTAACATTTGTTTATAATTATCATTTAGTGCGATTCAACAGTTCTTTCATATCAAACACATTTTCTTTTCGTTTCTGAGTTAAGAAAATTACCTAAAGGGAAATTTACTAAATGAGAAAACTTTTCTGTCTTAATCCTTGTAATGAAGTAAAAATAATCAGAATTATTGTAAAAGTTCTGTCAACATGTTAAAAACTATGCCAACCAACAGAAAATTATATAAAATCCTTTTTATTAACTGTGAAGTTAATAAAGCCATTAAGCTGAAAAAAAATGAAGCCACATCAAAAACTCCAACAACAAAATTGTTTTGCCTAAGCGGAAACAAACGTCAGAAACGTTACAAACTGAAAGTATGTATATTTAGGCAAGAAAGTTTAATCGGCTTAACACATTAAAAATGTACGCTTTGATTATTCCCCTGCCATTTTTTCGTTACTCTTGCTTCTAGTGTTGACTATGATTTTTTTTTTTTTTGGGAAAAATGTAATTTAACCCATATAGTTAATTAGTTGACTTAATTTGCAGCAAGTAATTGACCCAAAAAGTATTTTTTTTTGTTGTAATTGGAAAAGTGTGGGTAGTGTTTGAGCTTTAAGTAATAAAGAAGTTTTAATGTCACTATTAAAATTAGTACGTCTAAAGTAAAGAATGAAACCTGCAGAAAAAAAAGCAAAGAAAAAAGAGATATAAAACTAAAATCTGTGCAACAAAATTAATGTATTAAAAAAAAGTTAAGAATAGAGAATACGCTTACGACTTCACGCTGATGTAAACTTACATCAATACGATGTCCAACGTATTCAATTTTGAATTCAGGGCGCTTGTTATTATTACCAAGTCAAGCTTATATATATATCCTTACCTTATCCCCAACTCATTATTATTTTGAAGTTGAGTTTTTCGCATGTTTCGATATAAGATCCAGGGCTGTAAGACGTGGCGATTTTTCAAATTGTTTGGCATATAAATTTTTGGCTTGGTGACATGGCGATTTTTCTGGCGATAAATGAATTCGTTGGCGATGTTGTGGCTATTTTTTAACAAAATTGAAATTAAAAATTTTTGTAATTCAGGAAAATTAGTTTGTTGAACGAGTAGTAAAAACAAATAAATCCTTCCAAAACGCGTCTTCAAGAAATTAAAACAACTTGATTTTGATGATTTTTCTTATATTAATTATTTTAATTAATTCATTTTGAATTTGGATGAGAAAAATTTACAAAAAATAATTTTTGGCGACTTTATTTCTATTTTTGGCGATTTTCTGCTAAATTTCTATACGATTATTTTCTAAAAAAATATATTAAATATAGTTTTATGTAAAATGAAATTTATTAACAAATATTTATTAAGTAAAACTACATAAAATTTATTTGGGCGACTTTTGGCGATTTTTAAAATCAATTTGGCGAAATAGGCCAGAAAAACTCTAACAACCCTGATACGAACATGTAATGTTTTGAAAAATGCAAAAGTTTCGATTTCAAAAATATAATAAGTTACGACCTTTCTATATTCAGGTAACGATATATACTTATTTAACAAGCTTAACTAACCTTCCTTCGTCTTCAATGTAAATGATGACAATTATGCCATCAATCACTTAGAAACATTTCAAATTAAAACCGTTGCAGCAATGAAGGTTAATTTAAAATTTTTAGATAATAATTTTAATTCATATGTTAATTCATGTTAATTCAACATGTATAACAATAACCGTAAAAGAATTTTGGTTTCTTGTGAAATAACTTTATTTCATGTACATATATTATAAATATATTTTTTAATAGGACCAGCACTCGGGGTGTAACCCCTACTCATGCATTGATAGTGCATGAACTAAGAAAACAGGTTATGGAGAGGAGCATAGAGGGAGTAGTGTCTGTGGCATACGATTTAAACTTTTCCGCAAAGACTTCCGTACGTAGTTTATTCCACATACGGCTAAAAAAGGAATTCTCTCTGCAATGCGTAGTGCAATTTATTGGCCAATCGACCACAAACGATGTGTGAATAAAGCACGTGTTGTGCGTAAAAATGTAAGGGTTTCAGGAGCAAGTTCCCTAATTTGATCAAAACACATTTAATTGCAGTAACGATAGAACAAGGAAATGCACCCCACATTGCGTCGATGCTTCAATGAATCAATAGAGTTGAATACCCTACATTCACCGATGAGCTTCTTTGCCCTCTCCTGTATGCGTTCAAGCAGTCCCAAAATAGACGTTGAAGCGCCGGCCCATAGATGAGAGTTGTATTCCATTTTTTTGTCGGTATAAGTGGTATAAATAGTAAGAAGATCAGATCAGCACTTAAATGCTTCTTTTGAAACTTGAAAAATGTGTTCAGTCCATCGCAAATCCCACGGAATTTTCATGCCAAGAACATCAAGAGCTTCCGATTCCTTAATACTTATACCCCCCAACCCCTCCCCGTGTGATATCAGTGGGTCTTACGGGCGTTAAAATCGACGCTATTCCCATGACTCCATTCACAGTTCAAGGTATCATTCATAATTTGTCGCACAGCCTCAACCACCGGCATGTTTGGTATACTGCTGAATGAGAAATAATGCCAGATGATGCTATCGCCCGCGAAAGAGCAGATAGGATTGAAAGTTTGACATAGTAGTTCATTTAAGGAATATAGTTGATGAAAGAACGGAACCTTAAGGTACCCCTAAATTTATCTTGAACTCGTTTGATAAGATGCCATTTATAATAACTCGTGCAACTATGATCCGTGGGGAAACTCGATAAGAATCGAGAGAAGTTATCACAGTATATCAAATGCCTTGGAGTTACCTAGAGCCACCATATTACTTTCGCCAAAATGGTGGATCGAATTATACCATTTCTCCGAGAGGAGCGGAAGTAGGTCTTCCGTAAAACGGCATCTGCAAAAACCATACTGCTGGTCTTGGAGTAAGCTGGTTGACTCCAAATAACTTACAAGATGGAAAATCACCATACTTTCCATCGCTTTGAAAAGTGCAGAACATATTGCGATTGGGCAATAATTTTCAGGCTTATGAGCTTCTCCTTTTTTAGGGATTGGCGTAACATAAGCAACCTTCCAACTAGGGATGGGCAAAGGAATAAAATGCATCGATATATATCGTATCGATATTTTTGAACAGTATCGATTTATATTTTTTGAAAACATCGATATTTCGATATATCGATATTTTTTGCCTACAAATGTTGCCAAAATATTCCAAATCTAAAATAAATACACATGCTAACATATAGTGCCATAACCGCCAGAAAAAAGTTTAAGCGATATAAATTTTGAACAATTATTGAGACCTCATGGGTTTTTAAGGATTTTAAAAAAAGATTTCCATAACAAATGTTGCTGATTAAGCCTTTAGAAAGCCTTAATAATTTTTATAAATAAGGATGTAATTAATTGATTAATGAATGCCCGTGTTTAACACTTCAAAGTTCATCATTGCGAGATACTAGAAATATTCACTTTGCATCCAAACAATAATATTTAAAAAAATCGCGAAACTTAATGAACTCCATTAGTGAAGAAAACCCAAATTGATATTGGTATCGAAAAAGGAAATAAATTTATCCATACATCTGTATTTTTAATTTGTATTATAAGATAATTTCAGAAAAACTGCATGCACAATTAGCCACTTTAAGAAATTTAATACAAAGGAACTACGTATGTTAAGTTATACGTAACGTACGGTAGCTCCTTAACGCTTCCTAAGTTTTTACTTTACGTTGCTGTTCTGTGCTGTTTATAAATTTTAATAGTTACTTTTTCTGTAATAAATAAAGTGCTTGTGACCAGAAAGGTCTTATCTTATACGGTTTGTATAAGATCTATATAAACCAAAAAGAGTCAGCTGATTCGTAACAGAACAGAAAGTAAAAGCTAATTCTGACTTTAGGCTTATACCCATACAATCCAAAAAGTCACCTGGCTTAGTTGGGTCACCTTATAAATGCGCCAGGGCTGTTATTATGAAATTTCTCTTTTTTTATACGCATCAATAGCAGTGATGCCAATATCGTACATTTAAAAAACGGCTATAGCTCTTAAAAGTATCGAAACCCGATACTCGTAAATAAGAATCGATGTATCGATATATCGGTTTTTGAAATATCGGCGATATATATCGATATTTATTTTCTCAAATATCGATATTTCCATACATCGATATTTTTTGCCCATCCCTACTTCCAACACAGTGGGAACTCACCAGTACGGTACAACGTGCCGAGGAGGTTAGCTAATGGACGGCTAGCGTCGAGGAGCACTGTTTCAAGACCAAAACAAAATTAAGAATCATGTTGAATCAAAGCTATTTCAAGTTGAAACAAAGTGAATTTGATACTGACATAACATGAAGTATAATTATATTGATTCAAGGTTAATTAAAGTTGAAATAACATAAATTATATCTAATGTAGAAGAGAAGAGGGGAAGAGAGGGAAATAATAAGACAAATTGAATTTTTAATATAGTGTTTTGCTAAAAAAAATTGCACAAGATATTTTGAATAGGGGACAAGGAAAACTGATCGGGAAGTAGTGCAATAACAAGTTATTTCTAATCATTGCAAGTGGGGAATAGGTTTATCTAATGATACTTTTTTTCACCAGACGAAAAAAAAACTATTTATATGGGTCTTGTCCGCGCGAAAATTTGTATCAATTGCTTCTAAGCTACTCGTCCCTTTATGTAGAGGGTATATTTCAGTTAAGAGAAACGTTCGATGTAGTATTTCACGTATATCTACATCTTTTATAATATTTTTATAAATATATGCCGTTATTTGCCATGTCGAGGCCCTTAGATTCTGCTCGAAATTGGTTCCAATTCCTAAAGCTGAGTCTTTAGAAAATTAAAAACGAAAAGTTTTTCGTAGTGAAATTATTTTTTTAATTTGAAAGTTGAGTTTCTAATTTTCATGAATTGGCAAGAACAAGTTTAAGTTACATTAATTTAGAATGGAACATTAAATACCGCATTTCATTATTTTAAAAATTTTTAAAGTATTTACCTGATATTTATACTTAAATACATCGAACATTTATTTTCTGCAATTAACACCTTTAATAGAAAATAAAAATAATCACTTTTAAATTTAATTGAGTAAATAAAACTTTTGCTTCAAAAAATTAAGTGATGGAAAGTCTTATTAAAAAATTAATTGAGTGCCTTCTTAAACTTGTAAATATAATTTTATTAGTAGAAAAGTTTTATTCAAAGACTGATTGACCCACCCTCGTACATTGTAAAAATATTTCCTTTCTTTATTTTATTGCTTGCTGTTACTTAGTTTTATAATGCCCACTAAGTGGCTTTGTGTGTCAATTTTATGCCAATTAAAATTATCAATCACATCAAACTTTATTTTTGTCTCATGCTCATGTTTAAGATGATAAAAATCAATGGCACGATCAAAAAAACTTTTTTTTACAAGTAGGAAAATACTTTTGCAAGAAGTCTTTATATAAAATTGTTTAACCAAATGACGCGCTAAAGAATTTGAAAAAGTCTTTAATGTGCTTACTTGATACTTAAGGCCAAGACAAAGAAATGTATTAAAACTATACAGCCTTGGTAATGGCAGATGGAAAATTACAGATAAAACAAGAGGATTTAATACAAAGCGGCTAACAAAGCACTGAGTTCTAAGGTAACAAGTATAAAAAATAAAAGCATAATTGAACAACATTTATATAAAAAAAAAACAAAACAAATTGAAGTTCTACTACACTGAAAGAATTTTCGGCATAAATTCTATGAATTTCTACATTAATCTAATGAAAACTTCATTAAAATTCAACCAACGTCACGCTTCGTTGTATTAATGAAACTAGTTTCGTTAAAATTATTTTATTGAAAACTTCATCAAATTTATTTAACAGTGTAATTAATGCAGTGCTATAACTTCATCGAAACAATAAAATAATTTCATGAAAAGAATGAAATAACTTTAATACAAAGGGGTTTCGTAGTAATTAGAAAATATTGTTGTCATAAATCCAATATAATATTTTTACGAAACCAACGAAGCAATTCCAATGAAATTTTTTCACAATATTCATGAAATTTTCATTGGATTTGTGAAATTATCATTAGATTTGTGAAAAAATTTTAATGAAATTGTTTCATTGGACTTATGAAGCAAAATTCTTTCGGTGTACAGTATGACTTCAACTTGTAATAGTACAGATACGCGCACCAGACATACGAAAGTCATTGTCTAGGAGGTTTATGTCTGAATCGTTATATCAATTGCATACATTGAATCTATTGCATGTACTCAGCTTGATGTAAAATCATATAAAAAGTTCTACATATATATTTTTTCGTAAATTTCTATTATATGTCCTTAAAGATACTAAATTTTATCTAGCGGTTTCTTAGTTTTGAACTGCCCGCCTCACATGCTGTAAAGGCTTTATGCCTTTATACCAGGGAAGCACAAAAATTTTTTGCAGCTGTATTGGTGAGAGAATTTGAAGTACAGTGATACCAAAAACTAGGCACATTGATTTCAATTAAAATTTAGTCACAATAAATTGTTTTGGTCATAAAAAAGGTAATAGAGTGCAGATCACGCAGAATTTTCTATGAGTTCAATACATTTCGCTATTTTAGAATTTAACTATTTAAAAAGCAAAATGTATTGAAAATTTTCCGACCTTATCAGTAAACAAATAGCAAATTCCTTAATAAAAACTCCAACGTTTAATGGTCTACCTTACCTAATAATATATAAATTCAAAACGCTTGAAATTTCCTTTTTTTCCAAGTCAAAATCCAATTTGCTTCTATTATTTGCTTCGCTTTTAATGATCACTTTAGTATCTCCTCATCATTTTACCTAATCATATTGATATGAATATAATACACTGAGGGAAAAGCTGCAACTGAAAAATAAGAATGCGTCACATTAATTCAATAATTTTCAATATAATGGAAAATGTATGTATATTGGGATACTTAAAAATAAATAAAATTAATCAATTAATACTGTAAATGAATATTTTTCCATATTGAAATAAGAAATTTCAACATGACTAAACTTTCGTTAATGTTTCTTATTAACTCAATATGGTTTTTTTTTTACTGATTTTAAGCTGTTTTTTCTTTGGGTGTAGTAGTAATGCCTATAAAGGCCGTTTCACACTATAATACAAGTATTAATCAGTGATGCAAAATGTGGCACAATTGGGCCATTTGTGGCACTTTTGGATGTTTGATGGCCCTGTCTGTGGTACTCTGTGGGCTATTTTGGCCCTTTCAGCTCAAAATTCAACTAATCCCTTTAATCCTTTGAGTACACTTTCTAATTGAGTTTTCTCCATTGTAAAAACTACTTGTATTTTTCGAGATTTTTATTTAAACTTGCTTCCGAAATCTGCACCAGATCATGTTTTCAGTGGGGAAGTCAATAGTATTGTATCACTTGCTATTAAACTTTTTCAAAAGGAAACAAGTTAATAATGAAAATAGGGCAGTATAATTTAAAAAGCTCAAAGATTTAAGTAGAAGTAAATTTTGCAAAAGGATTTCTACCATTAAAGTTCGCTTAGGTAATCCTTTGAATACAAATTTATGCAGAATTATTCAAGGAACTCTTTCTATTCCCTATTCCTCAGCATGTGTGGAAAGAATCTTTTCTTTCGACTGAAAATTTATATTGAAATCAACAATAAAATATGAAAATTCGCTTTTGTTTTCAATATACATTTTTAGCCGAGAGTTTTCTTTCGATATCGTGAAACAGGCCATAATAGAAGAAATCGTCGTCATGTAAAAAATACTGTGTCATCTATATATATAAAAATGAAACGGTCCATGTATGAAATCGCATAACATGAGAACGGCTGGAGCGATTTGGCTGATTTTTTTTTATTCGATTAGAAATTTTCTGGACATGGTTTGTAAAGAAAAAAAATTAAAAAAATGCCTACTATTCACTTCAAATTTTTTCTACGCACAAACTAACAAAAGGGACAATCATTAGTAAAAAACTTCCGAGCAAAGCCGGGGCGGTCAGCTAGTATTTAATATAATTAAAAGATTTAATGAGATTTAATTCCAATAATTCTTATGACGAAGATATTTTAAAACTTAACACATAAAGTTAGAATTACATACAGAATGTTTTTTAACTAAAACAAATTTTTTTAAGCAACATACATATACATATGTATATCGTGCCATAACCCACAAAAAAAGCTAAAGCTACATAATTTTTGAACTTAATTTTTTGACCATAATCGATAATTTGCGGTGGTAAATAATCGATTTTCGTAAAAAAAACGAAGTCCAAAAAATGTGTCGGTTAAGCTTTTTTGGCAGTTATGGGTCGATATATAATATGAATTTACTTTCATTTAATAAAAAATACTTTAAAAACTTTGCATTTTTATCTCTAATTTCTGTTTTTGCCCTAAACAAAATAAATCACATGTTTGATATTATTAACACATACATACTTTTGTTTTTATTTAAATTAACAGATTATAGTCAAGTACATTAAAGAACTTTTTTGACCCTATCAAAGGTATTTTGGCCCTTTTAAATCGTTAATTTGCCCCTAAATCAAAAAACTCAAAATGCATCACTGGTATTAATACTTTTGTGTAAAATGCAACTCTGACATGTTGAGTTGTTATTGTCTTTTGAAATTTTTGAAACAGAAATTAGATTAGGGATGCGTTTTCGTCAAAAGTATTAATACTTGTATTATAGTGTGCAACGGCCTTAAGTAACATTTTATAATGCCTCATAATTTTGATGCTCGTAACATAAAAGACATTGGGCATTATAAAAACCATTGTATATTGAAAAAAAATTATTTTAATAATGCGTTTATTTATTTTACCCACTGTATTGAGAAAAATTCCTATACAGTCTCGTAAGCATGTTCATTTGTTGCTGTCTCATGGAACAATAAATTAAAGAGCATAAAATAAAATGAGATGTAGATTGTACACGCAAAGAAAAAATATGGTTGTAAAATGATTGAGAAAACAATATTATGTTCTCTGAAACAAATGTGTGGTCGTTGAAAACTAGTTATTGTTATTTTAAATATTAATTTCGTTACGACAAACAGAGTAATGTTTTAATTTAATAATTACATTATTATATTCATAGAAAGTGCGTATGGTTAGAGTTTAACAATATAGTTTTGTTAAAAATTTTTGACTACAAAATAATTTGTATTATTGTGTAAAAATAATATGATGTAAATAATAATATAATGTTATCCAAAACCATACTATGTTAAGTTTTTAAAAACATCCTTTTCAGAAACATCTTCTGTCAGTTCAGTGTTTCGTTTGTAAGCTATCGGTAGTGCACGCGTGGTGTTAAATAAATAAAAAAAGTATAAACAAAAGGGTAAATAAATAAAATTAATATGTACATATGTATGTATGTATATGTCTTTATACAGATATGCCTGTATTTTGTGTATGCACATATATGTAAGTATACATTTCTATACATACAAATATACATTTTCTTTCAACAATATTAATTTATTTTTATTTCGGATTTACCGCACAGCTGTTTTAAACAAAAGATTTGACAATAAATATATGATTAAAAAACAAAATATTATTGTTACATAAAATAATACTATGGTCATATTTAACAATATTATTATAATATTAGAACATGGTATGGTAAGTCTCAATTATATTTTAGTCACATCTAACGATAGTGTTGTCTTATTTACAATAATAAGATTAGGTATAACATAGTTAATTGTTTTTGTAGATAATATTATTATTAACTCAGAAAATAATATTATTTAAACTTTGCTTTTCCATTGACAATAATATGATTTGAGTGCAACCATATAATTCAATCATAGTATGTTGCTGTTTGATTATGGTTACCTCAACCATATTTTTTCTTTGCGTGTAAGCAGTTGTTTTGTGAATTGGGCTGGGCATTGTTGTTTTATACCGTAACCGGATTGGCTCAATATTAATTTCTCTTCAGTTTCGACCTAACCTAACACTGCTACGCTGCCACGATACCAGAACAACTAGCAAAGCTCACACTAGCAGAGTTGTATAAAAGAGTTAAGCTTTATAATTTAATACCTTACCATCTGGGGCCCATTTCTCAAAACTACAAATTACAAATCCACAAATAAAATACACACAAAACAACAATAACATTTTGTAAAAGTGTTGTTGTTTTGTTTGTATTTTACTTGTAGATTTGTAATTTGTAGTTTTGAGAAACGGGCCCCTGTACTGTCATCACCAGGCCTGTTATTTTCATGCACTGTAAAATCTAAGTTATGGGCATAAAAAATGCACAATAAATCCTAAAATATGCATTGAAAATATTTAGTAAAATTAAAACTAAAAAGAAATGCTAACTGTCAATACTTGTTTCAAACACATTAGATAAGTGAATTCGTCACTAGTCCACATAATACATAATAATACAAGATATTGGTGGCTATTCGGGAAAACGCGTCGAAGAAGTGAAACTTTACATTAAAGCAAAAACAAAGTTTCAAAAATTGTTTTTGTTTCCCATACAATTCTAAAATGAAATAAACGTGAGAATTTGAACGCGTTGCTCTCTTTTTTAAAAACGTCATATTTTGTATGATAAACAAAAACAAATTTTTAACATTTGTGAAGTTTTGTTTTTGTTCTACATGTAAATTTCACCAAGTCGACGCGTATTCCAGAATAGCCACCATTATTCTGTTCAATTCTCAAACTCCGTATATAAAAAGGAACAAAATTTAGCTTGTTATAATTTTTAGTGCTTTCATATAGTGTTTGGCAGTTGGACAGAAGTCAGCTGAATCGATTGGAGGCTTTTCCAACTATTTGTGGTTTTATTTTAAGCCCTGATTCACAAGAAAACTTTGCGAAGTCTGATCGACATAAAAAAAATCGCTTCGAAATGGTGTTTTAGGATATCATACAAAAATGATGCAAAAACAACCTGCCTTATCGCGGTCGGCGTATTTCAAATACGACTACGACTGTTTGGTAATAGATTAAAGAAGACTTCAACAGTTTTTCTTTAATCTATAACCAAAAAGTCGTAGTCGTATTTGAAATACTCCAACCACGATAAGGCAGAACATTCTCAGCTGTCTGACAATAAAAACAACTCTAATCGCATGAAATCTACCATTTTATGAAATTTCTAAAATCGCATGACTTGCAAAAAAACAAGTGTCCCACAGTTGCATTTTTAGTGAACACTACCACACTTTTTTTTTTAGCACACATGTCACATTTGGCAGATCGCGCGATTGTGTAGGATTGTGAATCACGGCCTTTAACTAGACTGCAAAAATATTAAAAAATACAATCCGAAATCCATTTGCATTTCATTCTTGCTGTATCGTCAGTAGACTTCAACCACACATTTTGAACAGTCACAAACCTCTTATCTTATGTACAGACTTTCAAAAACTATTTGAGAATTCACAAATAATAATATTTTTGAAAATTACAAAAGAAAAATAAGCATAGTAGGCTTAGAAACTTATACAAAACCCAGCAAATAATTTATATTCGATTTAAATCTATTCTATTTTGCCTTATAATTACTTTTATTGTTATCCAAAGGATTTCTAATTGTATAAAGGTGTAGAAAAATAGAATAGATTCATATCGAATGGGTTTTGTATAAGTTTCTAAGCCTACTATGCTTATTTTTCTTTTGTGATTTTCAAAAATATTATTATTTGTGAATTCTCAAATAGTTTTTGAAAGTCTGTACATAAGATAAGAGGTTTGTGACTGTTCAAAATGTGTGGTTGAAGTCTACTGACGATTTGTTACAGCAACAATGTAATGCATATAGACATCGCTGAACCACCAGCAAATGGATTTCGGATTGGAACTGGACTTATGACAATATGTCGAATAATAAATTTCTTAAATATTAAAAAATACAAAAAAAAAAAGTTTTATAAAAAATATTAATTTTCTATAAAATATGCACAAATATGTAAAGGGTCCGCCATCTAAGGTTTTTTTTTTCAACTAGTGCTTATTTCGTGAATGGTAACACTTAGCTCATGTCTGATTTGACAGATAATTAGTTTTATCCATCCGCTGAATGAATATGGTTGTGTATACGCTTGAACAACGCTGGGAAATATTGCGACATTACTTTGAAAATCATGGTAATGTTGCAGAATGTGTGAAGATCGCATTATCAGCCGCAGAGCTGATGTCGTTTGGCCACCTCGGAGTTGCGATTTGACACCGTTGGACTATTATTTGTAGGGTGCCGTCAAAGATAAGTGCTACGACGACAAGCTAGAGACAATTGACGCTTTAAAGGACAATATTAGTGAAGCCATTGGTGAAATACAGCTGCACACAATCGATAATGTGCTTAAAAATTGGACCGATCGTGTAGGCTACTGCATTGCCAGCCGAGGCAGCCATTTGAATGAAATTATTTTTCATTATTAACCGGAAGGATTACACTTTCAAATAAAAAAAGTAGTCAGTAGTTTTTTTTATAGCATTTTCAAAAAAAAAGTTATCTAGCGGACCCTTTAGTTATTAAAATATATGCAAAAATATGCAGTAATAAATCAATGGCATGTTTCTGCATATATTTTAATGATATTGATTTGTTACTGCATATTTTTGCATATATTTTAATAACTACATATTTTTGCATATTTTACAATAAATGCATATTTAAGATGCATATTTTTTTATTAAACTTATTTTTTTTGAATTTTTCAATGTAAATGGAAACTATTAAATTTTGCATTTCACTTATATTTGCAGTGCAGTTAAAGGCCGTGATGCAATATCCTACACAATCGCGCGATCTGCCAAATGTGACATGTGTGCTAAAAAAATTCCACATTAGTTTTGATTTGATGACCAGAAATATGCATTTGCATGAAAGTATTAGCCCTGGTCATCACTATACCTTCTCTCATGCTTATGTCTGTTAGTAGGCATATTTATTGCCCAAGTGTTGCACGCTCCTTATAAAAGAAAAATTATTAATTACACTGTGCAACAGTGAATAATCCGTCTGAGTTAGCTGTTGGCCAACAAATTTTAACACAATTTTTAGAGGCTGCACTGATTTTCTAAATTTATGGAGGCCCATAAAAAAATTGGTCACCAAAATCGCCAAACTGGGTATAGGGTTTTACTATATACTACTATTGTCAGGCCCGTGTGTTTTTCCAAAAGTCTCAATTTTTTGCATAGTGTTATTTATGAGTTATTATCATGTCACTAATCCCAATAACAATTTAAAACCCTTACTAAGGCAAACCTAACTGCAAATAGAACACCCATTACGGAATAAAATGAAATGGGCTGCTGCAAAATAAGACAACAAAAGAAAAAATATATGGAAAACATTTGCTTTCCAATATGTTGTTGAAGAATAGAAGACCACTATTGTTCGAAAACAAATATATAACAAATATATTCATGCATAACTAGAGTTACAATTATTTTATTGTATTTTTCAATACAAAACATTTGAGTTCAATAGATTGGCCGAAAAGTAAAAGTACACATAAAGATCAGCACACAACAATAGATATTTTTTTCTTATGCACAATTAAATAAAATAAAAAGTTCGCCATTCAAATGGCTTATTTATTGCAACATAGTCATATCTCAAAAAGTTTGCTTTTGTACTATTTAAAAAAAAGTATTTTAAATTTATATATATATTTTTTTGTATGCGTTTGGGTAGCGCCCTGGATGGTTCGGATTCACAAATCAGCCCAGCAGGTGGCGCTCCAGTCGGTATCTAGGTTAATTATCTATACTGGAACTAAACGACTGGATCGACTTGAATGAATTTTTGTGTGTACATTCAATTGGTGGCGTAAGACAACGTTGGCCGCGCTTAGCTAGTGTTTATATAAAAATTTCAAAATATCGATCTATTGCTGCTAAAGAGTCCTGACTCAAAAAGTGATTTTTTAATATTACAGAATTAATAAAAAAAAATGTAAAATATTTTAATATATTTGGAAGAAAACTTAAATTTTATTTAAAGGCAAATTTTGTTAATAGAAACGTTTTTTTTCGTTTTGAAATTTGTATGGAAACAATATTTTTTGAAACGAATTTTCGTTATTTTTCTTACAAATTTGAAACGTTTCGAAACGATTTTTTTTTACAAAATCTGCCTATTAACCATTTATTTCCTAGTAAATTCAAAATTTTAAATTCGATTTTTGTTAATTAATTATTTTTGTTTTATGACTCTTCTGCAGTAAAGGCTCGTAATGTAAATGGCCTTTCTTTTTTAAGTTAATGCAATATTGCAATAAAGGAACCATTTGATAGGATGACAAAAATTTTTCCATTGTTGAAAGTTCGTTTGTTCATTTTTTTATATTCAAATTTAAAGAGATGCCAATTATGATTAGACAGCCAGTTTTAAAGCAAACGCATACGAAATATCTAAGATTTAACAAAAAAAAAAAATAAAATAAATAAAAATTATATGAAGAAAAGTAAAAGTAAGTTTAATGGTTCGATTACATTGTGTGTAAGTTTTTAAGTCATGGAAATTAAACTATACACAGAGAAAAACCTGCCTAATAGAATCCAGAAGATTTTCCCAGCAGAAAGAAGCGAAGATTTTTTCATAGAGATTCCTTATTGTTTTAATGTGATAAATCTTATTAATTTTATCAAGAAGAAAACCACATAAAATCAAGAAGAAATCTTATTATTCACAACTTTTTTTTACTCAATTTCCGTTATTTTTGGCGCCAAAAAAACAATCCATAGAGAAAAACTTCTTGATTCTATTAGGTTTTCTTATAAATTGTAAACTATAGGGATTTCTTATTGATTTTATTGGGTTACCTCATTTTATTAGGTTCCTGTATGATTATGTGTAAAGCATCTTATTGATTTTTTTAATAAGGCAAGCTTCTTATTTATGAGGTGTCTTGTTATTTCATATCTATAAATAGACACAGAGAAAATTTTTTTCATGATCTTTTTAATTTTTGTATAAAAATGTTTGTACAATAATTTCAATGATTGTTCAAGCTGCTTGTTAGCATATTGGTTAGAGTGCTTGTCTATCAGTCAGAAGTTTGCTGGTGCAATACTTAGTGAGTAAGTTAGTTAAGAATATATACATATAACATAATGTGTATGTATGTATGTATGTATAAATAAGTAACATCTGCAATATAGTACATACATACATACATACATACATAGTATAGAATACATAAGTACAGATAATAAAAACACATATATTTTTTATTTTTTATTAGGTCGCTTAGTAAAAACAAGAAGAAAACCTTATTGAAAAAATCAATAAGTTAACCTAATAAAAACTACAAGATTTTTTCTTGGTTTTTTTAAAAAGGGTTTCCTTATTAAATTAATAAAATTTCCTTATTGAAAAAAAGCCATAGAGATATATTATTAATTTTGTTCTATTGTATGAGGTATTTATTAGGCACTGTGTATCTGTGTATACGGACACCACTACCTGATAAAAGACCGAAAAAAAGATCATTGTCTCCCAGTTTATTTGGAGACTCAGTATCATTTTTGCGTTTTCTCAGCCTCATATCTTGCAAACCGTTCGGAATTTTGAATTACTTTCTGAAGCAAAGCTGTAGCTCTTGTTATAAAGAACATATAAATCCAAAAAACTTCAAGATAAAAATCGCAAAAAAAATTAAAAAATGCGATTTTTTTAAACTTTTTTCACCTGTCTAGGTCCATAGGTAGCAAACCGTTCAAAATTCATGGAAACAATCAACCACGAAAATGTACCTAAAATCTTAATAAACAAGTTTTTAGAATATATGAACTTCCTAGGAATGATTCTTAACACAGTTTAGGTAGCGCTTAGGTAGCCGCAAAAGTGAAAGATTTCCAAACAAATGAAATTAAATAATTTTTCACTTTTGCGGCTACTGTGCAGCAACTTAAACTTTGAGATACGGTAACTAGGTTAGGTTAGGTTAGTCATATTTAGTGCGGCTTAGCAAAGTAGATGTTCTACTGTCTCAATTACCCCCGGTTCCTTATATTTCCTTCCTGCAGATACCGTCAAGTATTTGTTCTATTTTGACGGCCATCCAGCAGTGTCCAGTTAATACCTCCACTAGAAGTCAACAGTTGCTTCTAGTTAGTGATAAAAGGAATTTAGTCGATTTGAGATCAAAGGAACTCCACATGATCTTAAAAGTTTTTGCCGCACACCAACCTTTCTACTCTTCTTCCTTAGTGATCCCTTTCAGGTGTTTAATTGGTTTTCGGACATATACCGTTTCCTCTACCAGTAATTGAATTCCCCTTTTGGCCAGTGTATCGGCCATTTCGTTTCCCTCAATTCCCATGTGTCCCCGGACCCAAAATATATGCAGCACTGTAGCAGCACATAAAGGATGTGCTCAAGCGTAGGATTTTCTATAGATGAGCACAAACGAGGAGTAGTTGCAGTCTGCTGAAATATACTTGTATATATATTCACACGCGCATTCATGGCTTGACGGTTGAAAGCTAATTCTGCAGCCCTGTTGGTTGCATAGATTTCAGCCTGGAAGATGCTACAGTAATCAGGAAGTTCATAAGATTCCTCTATATCGAGCTCCGGGTAGTAAACCTCAACTCCCACCCCTTCATCCATCTTTGAACCATCAGTGAAACAAATTAAAACTATTACTTCTATAGTTAAGACCTTCGAGATAGCCTTCTTCCCTTATGGTTGGGCAATGAATTTCGTTGCTGGAATGATGTAGTCCGAGCTACACTCCATGTCTTCCAGCAATTTAACGTGACCAAATGTATTGTACGACATTTGCCCTGTTGTTCTGAGTCGGATAAAGAATTTTGCATGCCGTGGTACGGCAACTGAAATTTACAGCTGTTCGTTGCCGGTTATCGTTGGCAACGCAACTAAAGTTCGATTGCCATCCATAATCGAGGAGTAAATTTTTTTTTGATATTATCTTTCTTATTCATTATCTTAGATTTAAGTTTATTTTTAATTTGATTGTAGTCGGAACTATAAGCTGTCGCTGTAGTTTGTCGTCGGTGGTTCTAATTATTAATGGTTTTTAAGGCCTAATATAAAACAGAATGTCAAACTAAAACTACACAAATATATTTCTCATGTAGCTACGCATTTCTCCTTGTATTCTTTGTATCATTGATTAAGGCTTTCATGGATTGTTAAACCAACAACTGAAAGGATATTTTCAAATAATGCTATTAAAGTGCCATTAATTAGTTAATAAATTGAACGAAAAAAAGGCAAATAAATGTGTTTAATGCCAGTCTTTGTTATTTATTGTTAAAAAAGGAATTTAATTTATTCGTTACAATAAAACTGAGAAGATAGTAAGCAACTGCATTTAAGATGTCCTTAAACTTGCCACATGTTGTTTGTTGCTTGTTTTAAACATTTAATACTATTTTGCGTTTAATATGAAAAGCTTTAAGCTTTTACTGTTTTGTGACCAATTATAGCTTTTGAATAATAAACAGCTCTCTGCATCTCATCATAAACCTTTTGCCCCTTTTTATGCCTTTAATATGATAATTGAGGCAAGTACTAGTTGGGGCCATTAATTTCACGAAATGAAATTTCTAATTTTTCAGTTGATTAATTATTATCGTTTTGTGTTTTGTTTTTTGTAAAATAAATACTTGTGACAGGAATTTTACATTAAAAAGGTTTAAATAGAAAGATTTTGAAATTTCATTCGATTTCGAATGTCGTAACTAAGTCTTGGGGTCTAATCGTCGTTTTTGATAACGAGCTAATTCGAGTACGTTTCTTTAGTTTGAGATTATGGCATTCGATATCGTACCATATTATTGCATTGTTCGATACCGAATGCCATAATCTTAAGCTGAAAAATCATGATCGAATCAGCTGCTATCGAAAGCGACTATTAGACCCCTGGTTCGTTTACGTATTTTTATATGTAGATACCAGTCGGCTGACCAATCTTCCATTTTAAGAGGACAGTTTTTTTGCACCATGCCGTTTTAGATTTAAAAAAAGTGAAATTTTTTTAATTGTATTGTCCTGAATTGTCCTTTTTTTCATTAATTTAATTAATTAATTTGACACTAGCAACACGTGTTGCGAGCAACGAAACATGTCTTACCCTACGTCTCCACTAGCCATCGACTTGGGCATGACATGAACATGACGCCGGCGGAGCAACTGTGAAAAAATAATCAACTTCTTTGTTGTGGTGAATACGTGCGATGTCCATGTGCAGGCATATCAAAGTATTTTGCGGTAGTGCAATAGAGATAGAATATTTACCAATTTTGTTCTGTCTCTTTTCTTTCCATTGCAAATGGTGGCGGACGGCAAATCTAATGGCGAACATTGTTGCTCAGATATATGCTCGGGCATTGATGTCAGAGCATGAACAAACCATGGACATGAGCGGTCTCCATTAGACATTTTCGATGTTCGACATGATGCCCATACCAACTTCATGGCTAGTGGAGACCCCCAGTAATATACAGACAATTATATAAGGACACTTGAAATTTTCAAAGCAAAATAAACCGCAAAAAAGAAAAAAAGTCATCAAAAACAAAAACGTCGGCAAAAACTTAAAAAAAGCGCCAAAAATCGAAAAAAATCCTCAGGACGAAAAAAGCGTAAAATAAAAAAATCGCTAAAGCTAAGAAACAACTTCAAAAATCACCAAGTTTAGGTTAGGTTAGCAGGTTGCTGGTGAAAGATGAAAGTTAAGGGTCCAATACAATGATCCCCTTGTGCTACATGTAAACTGGACAGTATATCGAAGTAGAGAAAGGAAGGGCAACGATGAAATAGGTAGATATAGATGATAGTTGCTAGAGGAGAGGAGTGGATCGGGTGTGAACACGCGCCATAGAAGACGGTTAACGGCCATACCAGCCGCTGCTTCTAATATAAAGACTCAGATTTTTTATGTCCAATTTCCGATAACTTGGATAGGCTACTGAAGGATAATCTGCCAACGAAACGCATACGGCGATCCTCCCAAGCCGGGCAGAAGCAGATTAGATTCCAGATGCTTTCCTCTTCTTCTTCAGCATTACAACTGGAGCAGTAATTATTGTAAGGGAGATCAATACGCTTAGCATGGGTTCCGAAAGTGCAGTGGCAAGTCAGTGTGACCAAGAGTTTCCTCAGATACTTCCTTGTGAACTTCTTGAGGTTTTTCGTTCTGTGGGGGCTTAGGCGAGGTCAAAGGGTTCTGAATTCAGAAAGGCAACATCAGCAGGATGAGAGTGGGAGCCTACAGAGATTCTCAATATCGTCTACGCTGAGTAGGGTGCCCCTCTTTGTCAGCTCATCCGCAATTATGTTGCCTGCCTTAGTCCAGTGTCCACGCACCTAATTCTGTGTGATAGATGAGGAGTGCTGCACAAGCTTATTTAGAGCTTTGCAATATTTTTGGACAAGGAAAGATGTGGAGTGCACATCTGCGGGGGACTTAATTGCAGATTTTATGTCAGTTATGATATGGAAAGCTCTGTTAGATATCCGATGAAACCTTAGCCAGTGTGTTGCTCTTTTATACCCGTAATTTCTACACACAGATAATTTACCTAACGTTTATACCTACGAGTTTTGCTTATAAAATTCAACTTACACGATAGATATCTAGACACCAATAGATATCTATTTGTAGAAATTACGGGCATTAATGGGGGATATCTCTGCCTGTAATATGCTCAATTCGTTCGAGAGTCTAGAATATATATGCCCTCTCGCCCCTTGTATTGTACCGTCTGTGAAAATCTGTGGGGCTGCGTTCAGCGGGGAGAACCCTTCAGTCAATGAAATACTAAAATTCCTATTGAAGTAATAGTCGTTGTGTAATGTATTGGGACTGATTGCTCGCTAATTCTATTGTTTTCCACCAGACTAAGATTCCGTAGTAGTGCGGCAAGATTAGCGGTATATGGGCTGTGGAGATCAAGGTCCTATGGCCATGCCAGAATACTGGATCAACTACCCCCATGCTGAGGAAATCTACTGATTACATGGTGCCCCATCTGGATTTTGACAAGGTGTTTAAAGTTCTGATCCTAAGTGAATATGACGTCAGTATATACACTGATGGATCAAGAATGATCTGCGGTGTTGGCTCTGGAGTCTTTTCAGGTGATCTTGGTATAGAATGCTCCTTTCGTCTCCCTAACGAAGCAATTGTATTTCAGGCTGAAATTTTTGCAGTTAGGGAAGCGGCTAGAATGCTGATTGACAGGCAGGTACAGGGTAAAGTTGGTATCTTTGTCGACAGCCAGGCAGCACTACTATCCCTAAGATCAGACTGGGTGGTCAGACTGACCTCACCCTCATCTGGGTACCAGCACATAGCAATTTTTTAGGTAACGAACAGGCAAACGAGCTGGCTAGAGCTGGCTCTGCTATGAATGCGTCCAATGCCGAATCGGTACCCATCCCGTTTGGTGCTATTAGAAGCGGTATTTTCAAGCACTATCTCTATAAGGCTGAAAGTAGATGGCGCAATATAGTCACGTGCAAGGTTACTAAGAAAATGTGGCCTTGCTACAACGATAGGCGCTCAATACAATTAACAAATAGAAACCGCAGGGACATCTCGGGACTCGTTGCAGTCATGATGGGGCACTGGACGGTCGGCAAACATGCTAGCAGGATAGGCCTGTCCTATAATGAGTTCTGTCGAAGTTGTCGAGAAGTAAGCAAAGAAGAAACAATCTTTCACTTTCTTTGCGAATGCCCAGCTTTGCATCTCTCGAGACACAAATTTTTAGGCAGTCATGTACTAGATGATCTTTCAGATCTATATGAGATTGGGTTGAATGACCTTATCAGATATCTCAACGCAACGGGTTGGATCTAGTAACGATCACCGTATCAGAATACTTAGATACGGTTTAAAATAGGTTGACACCGATGAGTGTAGTGGTCCTATCAAAAAGGTATCATCTAGATTCTACTTGAATGCCTGCGTGTAGTGGGCAGCCACGTAAACCAACCAACCAACCAACCAAAGATTCCGTAAAATAGTACAGATTTAATGACCATCTGTAGTATCAAACTGACTCCTTTGGGGTTTATTCCCCAAGTAGAGCCTATTGTTTTGCTACAGACGCAAACAGCCATAAAGGCTTTCTCTACTCTCGTGTGAAGACTTTCTCTAAAGGAAAGTTTACCGCCAAGGAAAACATCCATATGCTTGGCACTATCCGGCAAGGTTAGGGTAATGCCGTTCAGTTTGGGGTGATTGAAGTGGGGGACTTTGTATCTCTTGGTAAAGAGTACTAGTTCTGCTTTGGTTGGGTTGACATTTGGGGCCCGTCCTACAGCTTTTATATAAATGATTTATAAGTATTTACTTGAATTTTTGCAATTGAAATTTAATATATATTTTTTTATCAAGCTTAATGTCTAAGGTTTTATTAAAATTTTTCTCTTTCCGACATTTAACCTTCGTCAGGAAATTAAAAATATCAAAAAGACAAAAATTTCAATTAAAAGACCTTAAACTTGATAAAAAATATATCAAAATTATTTATTTAATATATAATATTATTTCAATATATTATTTTTATTTGAATCGTGTCAAAATGAATACGAACTGAAAAATTTTATATATTAATGTGCAGTTTGTACAAGTCTGGCAGACGACTCGTCTAGAAAATTTGTATGAAAGTTACTCAAAAAAATTAGTGCTTTCCATGTACATTTTATACTCAAGTCGACCGTCTGGGTTGTAGAAACAGGGGGTAAATAAAACTTATAAACCCCCAATGCTTATAGATAAACTCAATAAATTAACAAAACTACAATTATTCCGTGACAGTCATTATTTTACACATAAAGTAATTAGATAAATAAGCACCACTTATTACTTTGTCCTAATTTACACTCAGCAAGTCTTATTGCTAAGCTGATTAGTTTACGAGGGGAAAAGAAACGTTTATGTTCCCCCCGTCTCTCTCTCTCTCTCTCTCTCTCATACAAACTAATCAGCTTAGCAATAAGACTTGCTTAGTGTAAATTAGGACTTTGTAAGCCATTAAAAGAGTACTAGCCATTAAAAAATCTCGAAAAATTTTTGCCGAGTACATACTATGGCATTTTAGTGACATCACAATAGTGTGTACTAGTGCCAAAGTTTGTCATTTCCGATATTTTTCGTTGTATGGCATTTGATTTCTATATAAAAGGGGCCTTTCTCCTTTAAAGTCATCTATAACAAATGTATTTTCACTTGTTTTAAATATATAAAATATCAAATAATGTAATTTGTTTATGCAGAGTGCAGAATAAAATGGTAAACTATTGCTAATATCGAAAATAAAGTATTTGAATAAAATTTCTTAGTCTTTGCAATATAGAAAAAAATAAATGAACCATTTTTCTTTCACAAAACAAATAATGTATGTATGTAAATATACATATAGTCCATACGTACGCCACGTCGGTTTAGGGTATATAAAATTCGGCCCAGCCCAATATAGCAGACATAAGACATACTTTTTTACAGCATCATAAATATTAAAATACAAAATGTGCCCCATAATGATTAAATCCCTAAATTTATCTACAATTTAGAAGGATTAATTTAAATATATTTATGTTTTTACAACCATTTGAATGGATTGCAAATACATTAAATAATATTTTACCAAAATAAACACATTTTTGAAATATCTAAAAAGATATAAAAGAAAAAATAAAAAATTTCAGTCACGTTCACTTATCACGTTAACAACGAGATACCTACGAAGAACATTCATATGATTTATAAGCCTTTAAAATAATAATATTTTCTTTCAACTGATATGATAATAATCTTATCAGAAAGCATTATGCAAAATAACACACGTTAGAGATTTTATGTAAAAAGAATTACATATTTTAATTCTTTTAATGTTACATGACAAAAATCAATAATTTTTTTTTAAATTTCACAGCATGCTTCGCTGAATTTTAACCGGAAGCAAAGTTCACCATATTATTTCCTTTTGTATTTTTGCAAAACCACCCACCTGCTTATTTGTTGTAATTCAGCATTAAGACAGAAAGGAAAAAAGATATTTTTACATGTCACATTTTACGTTTAATTAAACATAAGGGAAATGTGTCTTAAATGTTGCTCGCGGTTATTACAAAAATATTTACATACATATATGACAAAAGATTCATGTAAATGCTTTAAAGGATGGAAACTAAAGCAGTCCAATTTTTATACTCCACATAACTATTTTTATATTTGTATGTAAATACCCTATCGGAAATTTGGCTAACTTTAAACTAACTTTAAGCTAACCATTTCGCAACTAGTACTGACTGACACTTGGATTACTTTGCAATGTAATCAACTGAGTATTTTAACATTGCGATGTCCTAGGCGGTAGTCAATTGTCTCACTCTGCACTACTTTCAGCTAACTTAAAGTTGACTTTTTTTGAATCACTTGGTAGTCAGTAAATTAAAAATATTTTTCTGTGATTCGAACATGTAACATCACACGTGCGCTACCACTCGGCTAAGCTGCCATCTAAGATAATAACAGCAAAATGTTAATATAAAACTGAAGTGAGTTTTAAAGTAGCTGAGAATAAATTTGTTGGCTCTCATCAAATTCGATTACGTACTCAACTTAAGAATTAATTTTGGGTTTGTTCTGCATGACTTTGCAGCTAGCTTTTGGTCAGTCTAAGAAAAGCTAACTATAAGTTAACTATTTTGTAGTCAACCACACATTCTCCGACAGGGTATGTACATAAAACACATTAATAGATAAAAGTAATAATTGTATAAACACATTTCCTCTTAATTAAAAATATTTTTAATAATACAATGCGTAGTATGAATAAAAAAAAGTATTTTGGATTTTAAGAAAAATTTCTAAGTAAAAATATAATTATGTATATCACGTGGTTCTATTTGTTTAATCTTTACGAACCTTGGAACACACCCAAAGCTCTAAAAAAGACACAATCTTGCATTAAAAAAAGTGGGCGGGAATACACGCATTAAAATTTAGTATAATATTTCACGTGCTTGTAGTTAACCAATTTTTCTTTTAGAAAGACACAATCTTGCATTAAAAAAAGTGGGCTGTGCCACGCCCATTAATGTTGAATATAATACTGCGCCTACTTTTGCTTTGCAGATTTTTAATAAACTCGGTACACACGTTGAGCTCTGTATAATACTTAATTTGGCATTTAAAAAAGTGGGCGGGGCCACACCCATGAAAGATAAGTATTAAATTGTATGTACACGCAAAGAAAATATATGGTTGTAAAATGGTTGAGATAACAATATTATGTTCTCTGAAACAAATGTGTGGTCGTTGAAAACTAGCTATTGTTATTTTAAACATTAATTTCGTTACGATAAACACAGTAATGTTTGAATTTAATAATTACATTATTATATTCATAGAAAGTGCGGTATGGTTAGAGTTTAACAATATAGTTTTGTTAAAAATTTATGACTACAATATAATTTGTAAAAATAATATGATATAAATAACAATATAATGTTATCCAAAACCATACTATGTTAAGTTTTTAAAAAAATATTTTTCAGAAACATCTTCTGTCAGTTCAGTGTTTCGTTTGTGAGCTATCGGTAGTGCATGCGTGGTGTTAAATAAATAAAAAAAGTATAAACAAAAGGGTAGATAAATAAAAATAATATGTGCATACATATGTATGTATGTATGTATGTATATCTCTTTATACAGATATGTCTGTATTTCGTGTACACACATATATTTCAGTATACATTTCTATACATACATACATACATTTTCTTTCAATAATATTAATTTATTTTTATTTCGGATTTACCGCACAGCTGTTTTAAACAAAAGATTTGCCAATAAATATATGATTAAAAAACAAAATATTATTATTACATAAAATAATACTATGGTCATATTTAACAATATCATTACAATATTAGAACATGGTATGGTAAGTATCAATTATATTTTAGTCACATCTAACAATAGTGTTGTCTTATTTACAATAATAAGATTAGGCATAACAAAGTTAATTGTTTTTGTAGATAATATTATTATTAACTCAGAAAATAATATTATTTAAAGCTTTTCCATTGACAATAATATGATTTGACTGCAACCATATAATTCAATCATAGTATGTTGCTGTTTGATTATGGTTACCTCAACGATATTTTTTCTTTGCGTGTACTATTTCTAATTCGATTCCCAACGATTCTAAACGCAACTTTGTAA
Organism: Tachina lurida; assembly: GCA_944452675.1. Lineage (NCBI taxonomy): Eukaryota > Metazoa > Arthropoda > Insecta > Diptera > Tachinidae > Tachina > Tachina lurida. The sequence continues at coordinate 111,793,495 of OX101756.1, forward strand.
AATGTTTCATCTCTTAGAATAACATAATTTTGTGATTAGAGAACTGGGCGGGGCCGTGCCCATTAGCGATTAATATTATATTTCACGTGCTCCCACCTGACCTGACCTAGTTTTACGAAAAAAGTGAGTTCGGAAAGTGTTGCAATGTTGAATTTAAAAAAGGAGGCGGACACTAATATTTGCCAAATTGGCCGTGATCACGCCCCTTAAAACATAAAATTGACACTTAAAGTTTAAAAATGAAATAAAAAATAAAAACTTAAATCGACTTAAAAATGAGCACTAAAAAGTTAGAGAAATAATTTAGATTCAGTTAAACAGAATAGCCTGCCAGCTCATACCTTTCACAGAAAAAGTAATTACGAAATATTTTCTACACAAAAGAATGCCAGAGAACGGCAACGTTATGTAAAAAACTAATTAGGGCTTTTTTCTCAAAGAATTATGATGTAGTTGAAGATTGGCTAAAATATTACCAATGAATTATTTTGTTACATTCTTATAAATTTATTTATAACTTCCTTAAATGTCTCTACTTGTTGCAGAAATGTACATTTGACTGAAACTTTTCTGCGTAATTTATTTCCTACAAACAAATTTACATCAAGTGAAAAACTTTATCGTTGAATGTCACCAATGATGACACATTCAAAGCAAAGCAAATCTAACAGATTGCTTGTAAAATATCTTATGATGTGTAAAGTATTTTTCTGCAACAAAATATGCCGCACAAAAGTTTATCTATAGAAACTAAAAAAAAAAATAAAATATTTGTGCTGTCAACAACACAACTGTTGCTCATTTGTAAGTTAGAAATATTATTGCTATTTGTTTATTTATTTTTCTAAAACAAATAACAAAAGATAAAAATATTAGTTGTATCAGTATCATTTTTATCTACACAACAACAGTTTGATTTATTGTATCCATGGAATTGTGCGAAACAGATACACGCTGATGATGATGATGATGATGCCTTTGGGCACTGTGGCACACAGGGAAACAGTATTTGCAAACAACTTGTAAAATATATTCCCAGCTGAAGTTATTAATAGAGGGAGATACATAATTTGAAATGAAAATATGTATGACGAACTGTATAAGAATGGTGAGAAGGTCTTAAATGTAACAACTGTCTTATCAAACCATAAATAACTCAGGAGCTTGGGTTGTGGCAATTTAGTTTATGTACAACATGTAGCCGTTGAATTCATTGCCTAGAATAAGCGTTATGAGACAATTTATATTCATGATATAATGTTATTAAAATTAGCAAGATTATAAACATATTATGCTATAATTTATTGTAAAAGATGATAACTTTTGTTATACATGTTGTTATTTATTTATTGGATTGGTAATTCATATATAATATTTAAGTCAGTGGTGGCCATTACATAACTCCACTGAGTTAATATGGCTTCGCTTATATTTTTATGCTGGGCAATTTTACTTGCGCAATTTTTAGGTTTATGGAGGGGAGAAGTAGAAAAAAATAAAGATGGGAGCCATCATGTTTTCCTCTCTCGCCCATGTACTTAAAATTTGCTCCACTAAAATTGCCGTGTGTGAATGGGGACTTACAATTTTACATATAGTGCTCACTACTGCAGCGTGCAGCGTACATGATGTATTTACATGCTTTACATACTGTTTAGTATATTTTTTAGGTGCGCTGCAACAAATAATTGAGGACATTTAAACTTTGTGATAAAAACGCTTTTGGTAGTATTCAATAATATAATATAAAGCAATTAAGAGTGCTATAGTCGGCTGTGCCGAATCTTATATAAAATTTATAATATTTTGTTATAGTTCAATTTTTAGTAAGTGACCTTTCGGTTTTTTTTTGTTTTTGATTCAAATATTTTATTTTCGATGTAGTTAAATATTTTATTCTACACTCTATAGTTAAGAAATATTTTACATTCATCCTTATTTCAGTTGGTGAAGGGTATAAAAAGAGAGACACCCGGTTAGAGCTATGCTGCTTAGCTATATAAATAACAAATTTCATGTGTTGAACAACAATGCAATAAAATTGTTTTATATGGCAATATCAAATTCTTCGCAAATATTTCTAAAAGTGTTTCCAATTATTTTCCTTTCTAAGTGTGTACGATTAAATTAATGGGCCTTATCGTGGTTGGCGTTTTTCGTTTTCAAATTCGACTATTTGTAGTTGATTAAAGAAAATAAGCATATTTCTTTAATCTAGTACAAAACGCCTGATTTTCGCCACAAAATCGCCAACCACAATAAGGGGGAATGTATTGTTTGTTATTATGTGCAAAAACAATACAAAAACAAATTTACCAATCGTTGTTCACATTGTTTTTCCCCTGTTTCTCTAAATGCGAACGATAGATTCGATCGAATATTAATATTTTGGAAACAAAAACAAATTTCAGTTTTTTGTTTTTGTTTTTAATATAAATGGTCGATCGAAAAACAGGCTCTTTGTTTTGTTTCACTCACTTCAAACAACGAAAAAAAAAAAATTAAATCAAATATTTTGTTTGGTTTATTTTTGTACTCTGCTTTTAAGTAAGAAGAAATGAAAATAAAAATAAATTTATAACTGCAATAGTGTCGATTAGTTTTGTTACGAAAATCGCTTCCCAGCTCCTGTGTCGTGACATAAAGAGCATAGCTTTAAAAATCATAATGGTTCTTCATACCGTAGAAAATAATTCCTCATTTAAATAACAGCACTCAATCCTTTTAAAGTAGTTTTCAACCACAAAGTAAAGTAAAGTAGTTTTTTCCACGTTTAGGGGATTAAAGATTGTTGGTTTTCAAATGCTTTAACGTTAAGGAATTATTGGCGTAGGCATGGTCTTTGGCGTAGCCCAACAAAAAAAGTTAAATCGCCTGATCTGTGTGGCCAATTGACGTCGTCAAAACTTGGTATTATGGGTCGTGGAAACTTCCCATGAAATAAAGCCAAAATCGGTCGTGTTGTGTGGCTCGTAGCTTGTGGCACCGTCTAGTTAAAACTATATATTGTCCAGTTCATAATCTTCAATTGCAGGTCCCCAAAAAAGTTAGCTATGATACGGCCATAGCACGCTAAATTAACCGTTTAGAGAGAACAGAAGCGATATTTTCACCAATGATGCACAGGTCTGACCACATTTCTAACGCTTCCAGCCTCTTCAGATTTCTTTATAATCTTGCCAATTCCTTGCACACTAGGTAAACTTTGGCGACCTTAATTAACCCGTAGTGCTTGAAAAGTGACCACCATTTTTGAAGCACCACTTTTGTAGCAAGTTTAAACTATTTTTACGCATTCTTTCGGTTGTTAAACGATTTTTATTCGTAAATGACAAACCTTTCACTAAATAAATGATACTTCAGATGACACATACTTAACAGCTGACAGCCTTGTCAGACCGGCCGTTTTTAAGCCACTAAATCGATAAACCTGTTATACTAATTTATGGAATCGACCTTAGTCGTTAAGCATCGGGATGAAAAACATCTCTTGCGTCATCGTAATTATTTTTTAAACACAGTCAAGCTGTGTGTGTTGTTTGGCCTGGGAGAATTTTTCACCTCATTGGATATAGTCTTGTGGGAATTTTTTTTGACAACAACGCTGCTTCTTCCTACGTGAAGGCATAGGTCACAAAAACATTTTAAGGAAGATTGCTAATAGCATCATAAGGGCATCAGGTCAAGTCAATTAGAAAAAATTTTATACAACACTATTTTGTAAATTTACTTTATAAAATTTTTTTTTAGTAAATAAATATTTCGGCCTCGGCTTCACAACCTCTGTATATATAGGGTGATTTTTTAAGAATTTTCGGATTTGATTTAAAAAAAAAACACTTAAAATTTAGAGAGATGTATGCAATCTTTTTTATTTGAGCCGGTATAGCGATCCATATAATTCAATGTTTAAGGATGATGTCATAAAAATGTTACGCCTGAAGTGGTTCATAACCTGGGTCCAATCTTGGCATAATCTTTCCATGATATCGGTCGGTATCTCACTATTAAATTCTTCAACATTGGCTTCAAGTGCGTCAACCGTTGAGGGCTTGTCCCTATAGACATGAGCCTTAACAAAGCCCCACAAAAATAGTCTAAAGCTGTTAAATCGTACGATATAGACGGCTAATTGACCGGGCCCAAACGTGAAATAAACTGTTCACCGAACTCATCTCTCAATTGGATCATTGTTCAGCTCTTCCATTTTAAGCAAAAAAAAAAAAAAAACAGATTCACATTGCTGCGAATGGCGCCAAATTGATAATTCACGGTCATCGAAAACAATGGCGGATACAGCTGCGATACAAGTATTTCCCTCTGTCCACACTCTAAATATGCGTGTTGCTGGTTTAATGTTCAATAATGTAATTTTGGTGCGAAACTTAGGCACAAGATTCCGGATGGCCGCCTCAGAAGGTCGCCCAAACTGAACATAAAATGAAAGAAGTGCGCGGATGCACTTTCTTAACCGAGCATGCATATTGATAATAAAATTCAATAATCTGCAAGCGTTGTTCGTGTTTAAATCGATTCATGGTTAAATTATAGACCAACGTGAACATGTTTAACAGTAACATGATGCACGAACACAGCTAAGTTACCAAAAACAGCGTTGCCAAAAAGAAAGTTGCTAAAAATCACTCGTTATATGTCAAATGTATACTTAACATATAAAACATTTTTTATGGTAGGTACAGACTTAGCAACGTGCTTATGTAACCAGGCAGGTTGCATTATCGGTCGCATAGTGTGAAGTCTTGTTTATGGTTGCATTCGAAGCTGCATTCGAAGTTTCGAAAATGTCAACATTTTTTGATGTTCATGGGTTGCATTGTAGGTTGCAGTGTCTGTGTCAAAATATTCGAAAACGTGTTGCGTAAGCAAGTTGCCAAGTCTGTATCTACCATTAAAGTTAATATTATCTCTTTTGTTTTGAAAACGCATTATTGCTTTAGCAATTATTTGAAATGCCGATAAGAAGCGTAGAGCAGTAGATTCTGTATGAACATTACAAAATTGCTTCAAGATATTTCTGCAGTTTCATTATAAACTGTTTTATGCGATGACGTTTTTCCTCCCTTCTTTAACGCTTCTAGTAAAAGTAACAAATTTCCTGAACATTTTCATAAATGTTTATTGTCAGCCCATTATTGGTTTGAAGCATATGCCAAAAAGTCGGAATGGAAAAAATTACCAAGAAGGTTTACATGAAGTTTTCTCAAAATATACCCGATAGATATTTTTTTTTTTTAATTATTACCATTGCTTCCGACACATGTTTGGAAGAAATGTGTAAATTTTAGTGAATTTTCATGAATAATGTTAAAAGTTAATATTACTTTATTGTTAAAGTCAAAATACGTTTTGTGCTGCATACACACCTTTTCTTAATTTATTTTCAAAAATTAGCTTCTTGTGCTCCATATTCGACATATACATATATTCCCCATACTTAAGTAATTTTTTTTTTAAATGGTCAGTGGGTCAAACCAACAATGAATGGGCTGACGATATATTTACATACATGTACGAGTATAAATATATATATAGTGTTAGTTAAACATTTCATTCGATTTTTAATTTGCAGATCGAGATACTGACACCGTGATAAAACGCCAAAACACATAAATAACATTTGCTGTTGTTACACTTAAGTATGTTCTTAAATAACTCATTTAAGTACTTTCATCATTATAAGTTTCTTGCACGCTCAAGTTGTTTAATCAATGAAAGTAAATTAACGCTCAGATTATAAAACTTTCTCTAATTTTTGGCACTAATGTACTCGTATGTGTATAGTTTCTTACGCCTCCTAATCTTGTAAAACTTTTTTCTCTAGTAAAAAAAAAAATAATTATTCCAGCAAATTAATAAAAAAAGACTAACGAGGACAAGGGTTTATTCCAGCAATTTGCCTCAAATAAGAAAAAAAGTAAAAAAATGTGTGTATTACATTTATTTTCTCATACGCATTAATACTTATATATACGAGTACGAGTACTGGCATTTTAATTTATTCTCCCAGCTCTAATTTATGCTTCATTCCTTATTTATTCTTTGTTATTTTTTTTATTTAAATTTATTCTTCAAACAGATATCGTTTGTACATTGTAATTTAGAAAAAAATGCAAAATTAGAATCTTCCCACATACAGGGGATTTTTTAAGAGGTATATACATTTTTAAAATTAAATGAAACAGAGGGAAATGGTGCTGGTCAACTGCCGAAAATTTGACTTGATTGAAAAGATAATAATAAATTATTAGTCGAATATAGTTTCCATATAAAAAAAATTACAAATTCAACCAATAAAAAAAATTTAAAAACGTTTTTTTTTCATTGATGGATTTAATGGATAATAATCCCTTAATCCAAAAATTTAAAAAATTCTTACGATTTCAATTAAAATATTTTATTATTGAATTCTTATTGAAACAAAATTCAAAATCCCAAATTATCATTTTACTTAATCAGTAAAATATTTTTTTTTATTAAAAATACATTGAAATTGATTATCCCTCAAATTTAGCTGAATCCTATGCGAATTTCATTGTTGCTATTGCAGATCATCAGGGAACCTTTACCCTAAACTTCCTTAGAACAACTATCATTCAAAAAAATAAATTTCAATGTATTTTTATTAAAAGATATTTTACTGAATAAGTCAAATTATAATTTGGTAATTCTTAGTGCGTTGACAATTTGTCGACACAGAATAGTTTTGCTCTACCGACCATTTAAAATAACATGAGTTAGGTATGGAATATATATATATATTGAATACCCTCTTTCTGAATCAAAAACACCTTTCACGAAATGTATTATGTTTTCTTAGATTTAAGCATTAATTTTGCTTTATATTCACTATTTTTATGTTTAATAAGTATTGTTTTGCTGTACACGATACTGTTTGGCGATTGCGTCAAATTCTTCCTACAAAAACGTACACGCAAAGAAAAGATATGGTTGTAAAATGGTTGAGAAAACAATATTATGTTCTCTGAAACAAATGTGTGGTCGTTGAAAACTAGTTATTGTTATTTTAAACATTAATTTCGTTACGATAAACACAGTAATGTTTGAATTTAATAATTACATTATTATATTCACAGAAAGTGCGATATGGTTAAAATTTAACAATATAGTTTTGTTAAAAATTTCTGACTAGAATATAATTTGTATTATTGTGTAAAAATAATATGATGTAAATAACTATATAATGTTATCCAAAACCATACTATTTCAGTTTTTAAAAAAATCTTTTTCAGAAACATCTTCTGTCAGTTCAGTGTTTCGTTTGTAAGCTATCGGTAGTGCACGCGGGGTGTTAAATAAATAAAAAAAGTATAAACAAAAGGGTAGATAAATAAAAATAATATGTACATATGAATGTATGTATATCCCTTTATACAAATATGTCTATATTTCTTGTATACATTTATATGTAAGTATACATTTCTATACATACATACAACAATATTAATTTATTTTTATTTCGGATTTACAGCACAGCTGTTTTAAACAAAAGATTTGACAATAAATATCTGATTAAAAACAAAATATTATTATTACATAAAATAATACTGTGGTCATATTTAACTATATTATTATAATATTAGAACATTGTATGGTAAGTCTCAATTATATTTTAGTCACATCTAACAATAGAGTTGTCTTATTTACAATAATAAGATTAGGTATAACAAAGTTAATTGCTTTTGTAGATAATATTATTAGTAACTCAGAAAATAATATTATTTAAACTTTGCTTTTCCATTGACAATAATATGATTTGACTGCAACCATATAATTCAATCATAGTATGTTGCTGTTTGATTATGGTTACCTCAACCATATTTTTTCTTTGCGTGTACGAAGTAAAGTTAACTCTTGTTTTGCTTCATTTCTATAAGAAATTAATAATAAAAAAAGAAGGTGCCGTAAGAAAAATTCAAAGGCGACGGATAACCCGAAATATCATCAGCCGGACGCAGCCGCCGATTATATGTTTTAATATATACTCATTAAAAACTAAAATAAAATAAAAGAAACCTTAATTATGTATGATTGAGTATAACAGAAAGACAAAATTATCAATTCACAGCAGTAAAGCATACATATGGAGCACAAAAAGCTACTTTTTTTTAAAATAAATTAAGAAAAGTGGAGTATGCGGCACAAAATGTATCTTCACTTTTACAATAAAGTAATATTAACTTCTAACTGCATTCGTGGAAGTTCAAAAAAATTTACACTTTTCTGCAAAACATGTATCGGAGGCAGTGGTGGGTATATGTGGGTATATTTTGCGAAAACTTCATGTAAAACTTCTTTGTCGTTTTTCTCCACTGCAACGAGAATAAACTAGTAAAAGCTTGCGATATCGTTGAACAAACAGTTAATTAAATTAAGATACTGCATCAAATAACGGCCGTAATTGTAAAAAATTATGATAATTTTTCGGAGTCACGTCGCCTGTTTCGTCATATCTCTGCAAAAAATACTTCCAGTGTGTTAGTTAATTCGTGCGTTATGGGAGGGAGTTTAATTTGCGGTTTCAGTACGCAAAATAATGCTTTAAATGGACTCTTTTTTTTTTTTTTTGATAAATCAATTATAATTGTTGTGCTGTAAAGTCAAAGTGATGCCACTACTATCCTAATTTGCTTGAATTAATTACTCTGAGGAACAATTAAGCTGCAAATACAATTTGCGAACAGCACTATAGGTTTTTCAAACTGCAACTGTTGACAGCTGTTCATAAAAAATCTGCTCAATTTGCTCAGCTCTCAGTCTCTTCATGCTAAGATGACAAACCAAATACAAAACAAATAACAGCTGTCAACACATGGCGTATAACAAATATTATTTCCAACCTTTAAAAATCGTGTCATACATTCATATGTACGTGCAAACATACTCGTATTTTCATTTACAATTTAATTTTTTTTGTATAACAAAAATTTCTTTTGTTTGTATTTATTTACATTTTTAAATTTTGTGACAAAGTTCAGCCAAGATGCCAGCAGCTGATGTAAAGAAATCTGAAAATAAATATTGGTTTTTTTTTTAAAACATTGACCTCAAGCACATTTGTTTAAACATTCTGTGAAACATAAAAATAATTTACAAAAACTGGCAAAACAAAATCATTAATGAGTTGTCAATATCTATTATTAATTTGTCTGCTATATGGCGAAAATAAATTAAACTCAATATCGAGGGCTTGTATTCAAAAGGAAATATCTTCAGTTTTACAGTAAAGTCAAAATTTATGTTGTCTGTTAATTCCATAATGTTATTTAAAAATTAGCTTTTAGAGATAATTTTTATTTTCTAAATGCCAGAGGGTAAATAATTCAAGCAGTGACAGAGTTTAATGTTAACAATAATTTTCGACAAAATGATAGATACCATATTTTGTTTTTACTATAAAATATTGCCCCCAGCGAAAAGTTGCGGCAATGAAAGGGTTAAATGTTTTTATTTATTTTGAATTTACTGTCTAGCAAAATCGAAAGATGCTGCACCAAAGCTTCTAAAAAGAAAACAACATTTTAATGACACAGCTTAATGACTACAACAATAAGTTACTGATAAGACGCAAAAGACAACATTATTTCAAGTAAAACAAATGCCAAAGAATTGTAATTACACTGCCCGGTAGTGCAGTAAAATTGTAATTAATACTTCTTGGCACAGACTGGAAGCTGAAATCCCATAGAACTCTAAATAATTTCCAGCTTTTGCAATGTCAAAAAAGGAAAAAAGAATTTTATGAAGTTATATTTTTTGTATATAAAACCATTGGGTAAAGTGAATAATAACAAAAATTAAAAATTTAAAAAACCCCCGATATATCTAGAAAAGATGTGATATCTTCTAAAAGGCTGGACCGATTTTCTTCAAACATAATTAAGAACCTTCTCGATCAAGTCACCTTTTAAACAGAAAAAAACTAAATCAAAATCGGTCCGGCCGTTTTGGCTGTACGTGGACACGGACAGACACACAGATTTTTTGTTTTTTTTTAATTCTAAGTAAAAAGCAAATGTTTTTTTTTATTCACTTTGCCCACTGTTTTAATAAATAAAAAAACTCTGTAAAGTGCGACTTTGACTCGCGCACGAAGGGTTCCGTACGTTCGCTTTTAAGCATTTTCTTATAATGGCTTTTGTTTTTGTTGCGTTTTTTCAGCTTAAACGTTTTTTTTTAGTTTTGTCGTTTTTTTTCTCTTTTGGCGATTTTTTTCGGTTTTTGGGATTTTTTTCATTTTAGCGATTTTTCCGGTTTTTCGCGATTTGTTTCAGTCTTAGATATTTTTTTATTCGGCCCGTTTTTTCGTTTTGGCAATTTTGTTTTTGGTTTTTTGTGGTTTTTTTCGGTTTGGCGATTTTGTAATTTTGGGATTTTTTAGTTTTACCGTTTTTGAAAATTTCAAGAGTTTGGCTCTTACGGTTTCCAAGATACAGCAAATTGTCAAGATTACATAGTCAAAATTACATTAACTGATAGAACACCCTTTAATTTAGATTTTTTTTTTAATTTTCGTTTTAATTGTTGTGGTCTGTATAAAAATACACTAATACCCGTATTCTAAGATCTGTGACAAAATAAAAATTATAACAAATGACAATTTTTACATTGCTTAAAATATAAAAATTGTCATTTGTTATAATTTTGTCATTTGTCACAAAGTTCAGAATAAGGGGGTAACTTTACAAATTTAAAATTTTATTACAAGCGATAAGTTATGCAATAGAAGTAAGGCTAAGCCATTAGAATGCCACATAAAATTGTTGTCTTTGTACAGATCAGCCCCTGCCAACCACCACTGATTACATGGGTCAACAAAATGAAAGTTATTTTGCAAGGTCAAAGGTTTCATAGTCAATTTGTATACACTTGGGACTGAGTATCAATTCTTTTTTTTTTAAATTGACTCTGTAACTCGAGATTTTCCGTTATAAACAAAAAAGTAGATGCTGCATCACATAATTTGCATTTACTCGACTGCTCGTTAATACGAAATAATTGCATCCATAGATTGGACTAATTCTAATTCGTTTAAATATTCTAAAAAGTGCCAAACATGTTCTAAATTCTTTCAATAGCAGCAGAATTAAATAATTACTACTACTATTTTCTATGTTCCGTAATTTAATAAAAATAAATTCCATTCCAAAACAAAGCAAGACCAAACAATAGAGACATGGAAAGTTAACAAACTCTACTTATTTTTCAGATTCTGAATAACAAAAAAACGAGGCTAAATAAACAAAATGTAGAAGTAGTTTTAACAGCTGAAAAACGAATAGCGTATTTATTATATAAAAAGTTAATCGTTGCTTATTAAGCGGTGATGGTATGTGCATACACAGAAAAAAATATAAGCAATACTGGAAGCACTTCTGGAAGTACTTACGGAAGCAGTTCTGAAAGCATATCTGGAAGCACTTACGTAAGCAGTTCTGGAATCACTTGTTAGTTATTTATTTTCATTTAAAAATTGTATATTTTTTATATTTATTTATTTATTTATTTATTTATTTATTTATTTATTTCAGTCTATGGACAAAAAATCCTTACAGACTAAGACAACAGAATACCTATAATTATATTGTATTTAGGGCCTATTCTGAAAATCACGGTGATTTTAAAAACAAACTATTAATAACTCACTTGTTAGTGGTTTTGTATTGTAAGTTTTTGTCATGTATAGTAGAATATTTTATTCCAACTTCTATCGCTATAAATCGTGAAATTTACAAAAGCTGTGATTTAGCTTTACTCTTACTTTACTCTTTTTTTCTATATTCAAATGGAATTTAACAATTTTATTTATCACTTCCTAGTTAATGATATTTTTTCCGTGTATGCACATTAGGGGTATAACTTTTGAAAAATTTTTTAAATTATTAAAAAATACCTATACATGCCATATATACCATGAAAATCTACAATGAAAAGTGGGGTCACTTTTTCGCGTGCGTTAAAAAAGTCCCTCCCCCCCCCAAATCACTTTGAAGTTTAGTATAAAGAATTTTTTTTGTTTATTAAAAATACAATATCCTAAATATAATAATAAAATAAAATAAAACTACAACACGGAAACTCTTTTTTTGAATAAAATGGAAGCAACCTGAAGTTAATATACGAGTATTGTTCATAACTGCATGTATGGTATCTAAAAAATAAAAATTCAAATATTATTATTTTTTGGAAGCTTTTAGAAAAAACGACTTGGAAGGGAGGTTTTTTTTATCAAAATTGATCTCAAAAAACTGTTTTCTTGATATACACATCAGTGGCCACCCCGTCGTGACAGGTATTTTTTTTTTGGTTATACCCCTAATGCACATAGCTTCACCGCTTAATAAGCAACAATTAATTTTTTTTATAATAAATACACAATTCGTTTTTCAGCTGTTAAAACTACTTCTACTTTTTGTTTATTTAGCCCCGTTTTTTTTTGTTATTCAGAATCTGAAAAGTAAGTAGAGTTTGTTAACTTTCCATGTCTCTATTGTTTGGTCTTGCTTTGTTTTGGAATGGAATTTATTTTTATTAAGATACGGAACATAGAAAATAGTAGTAGTAATTGTTTAATTCTGCTGCTATTGAAAGAATTTAGAACACGTTTGGCACTTTTTAGAATATTTAATCGAATGAGAAGTGAAAATGGTGCATATCCCATTATTAATTTTCACTATTTTAATGATGCAATTATTTCGTATTAACAAGGACTGGGTAGACAATCCATGGATTATATACAAACGTACATCATGGTGACTGCATTGTAGTAACCACCCTCTCTCCCTTACTTTTAAAAACATATGGTTGTGGCCCTCAGTGAGCCCTTGTAGGTCAATCAAGGTGTCTGAAATTTTAGTGGCCCATTTTGTACCATTGGTGCAAATAGCGGGAGATGATGTTTTATGTAGCTTGCATGAGACTGATAGAGGATATAACATGCAGAGCATGCGGGAGGAGCAGTTCGAGAGAAAGAGAGAGAGAGAGAGATAGAGAGAGAGAGACTCCGATTGGAAGGACTTGCAATTCATAGACCCACTTATAAAAGTATCCATCCAGAACTTTATCAAAATTGGTTCAACAATGTCAATGTCAATGTCAATGTCAATGTCAATGTCAATGTCCATGTCCATGACCATGTCCATGCTCATGTCAATCTCCGTCTCTATATCCATGTTCATATCCACGTTCACATCCATGTTCATTTTCATATGCATGTTCATATAATATCCATGTCTTTGTCCATGGGCATTTTCATGTCAATGTCAATGTTGATTAACTGGGCGGTAAGGTGTACGTGAGTCAAGCAGTCGCGTTACTCTTATATCGCAATGGAGATTTAGTTAACATTTTAATTACTAAGAAAGAAAGCTTTGGGGGAGAATCTTGGATATGTTTCAAAGAATTATAAATTAACATTTTACAAATTCTTCATCATAAATTAAAAGAAAAAACATTTATTTCATGCTTGATCATTTTGTGCTGCACAAAATCTCTCCTATTATCTTCATTTTATATTAAGCCATTGCAACTGCAACCAAAATTTTTTTTTGTAATGTTAATGACATATTTGAGTTCAATTTGCTGTCAATGTTAAAAACTTTCCATTTGCGTATTTTCTTTTGCTTCTGCTTCTGAAAATTCAAGAGTCACACTAGAAGTTAAAACAATAAAAACGAATAGCTATACAAAACGAAGAGCTTCAGCACTCGACAAATATACAACAAATGTACAACAAATAAAACAACAGTGATTTTTATTGCTGTTTTGTGATTGACAAGAGAGACAACCAAGAGAAAACAATATACATGTACTTGCGTTTTCTCTTGGATTTGCAAAGCATGTTTGTATTAGTACAGTTTTAATAGGCAGTGTACGCGTGTGTTGGTAAAACATAAACACCATTTGGCAGATCACATCACGAAACAAGCAAAACAGCTGGCGCTTCGCGGTTACCTGTATTATTGTATCATGGTAGAGATGTTGTGTTTTTTTTCTTTTCTTTTGATTTTGCACTTTCAATTGCGTATTTCATCAATTGCTGGATGAAATGTTGTTTCAATTTGTACATACAGGAAAAACACTCATACACACACACATTCAAACATATATACACACAACACTTTCTGCTACATTAACTTCGTATTTATTGAAAGCAGCTGTCAGCAGTGTGGCCACAACTAAAAAAAATTTTAATGCTAAATGAGGCTTAAAATAATGCTAAAAATGCTAAACAAATATTTGAAAATGCTAAAATATAATGCTAAAAATTTGGAATGATTTTTTAATAATTTTACCGTTATAATTACGAATAAGTATTTTATTTAACTTTAATAACATAAACAAAGTTAATTCAAAAGTAAAAACAATAACTCAGGAACATACATAATACAATTGCTGAATTCATAAAACCTCTTGTATCTTTGTATGATTGTATTAAATATAATAGTGTACAATTTGTTGTTGGTAATTTTCATATAAAAATGAAATACATAAAATAATTTTACACTTTTATTTGATACGTTTTAATATATTAGCATTCCAGCTATCAACATAGTGGGAAATACATTTAAAAAATATTTTTTGCATTAATAAATGTATTAAGTTACTTTTTCACTTTTATTTTTCATTGTGTGTCCAGAGCCGGATTCCGCAACGATGAATTTTGAAGTGCTCGATCCCGAAAAAAACATAATTTTGAATACTTCTTTTCTTCTTATTATTAGGTGTTTCACGTTTAAAATATATTAAAGCGGCTATTAGACGGTCATACTTGGTATATGAACATGACAGACTTTCTCACATTTCAATAAACAAGTATGATGGTATGATGACAAACACAAAAATTAAAAATTTTTTTAAAAACAAAGCAAGCTGAAAAACACGAATTTTGCAATAACACACCATTTTCAAATACCAAGTACGACAGCTTAATAGCCGCTTAAGATGTCTTATGCTGTTTACACGGTTTCCATCATTATACATTTATATAAAATTAACATAATACAATGATATACATTAATTTACAGAGGTTTTTACTTGTATAAATGGAAAGGACTATATAAAATCTACAAAATTAAAAATGCTAAATAATGCTAAAAAAATTAACACAAAAATGCTGAAAAAAATGCTAAATGCAAAATAAAAAATTCACTGCTAAATCGAAATATATAATGCTGTAGGGTGCCACACCTCTAAAACGAGAAATGTAACATTGTAATTGTAAGATTTTCACTAATATTTGCCATAATCGCCCAGTTTTGTTTTTTGTTTGCGCAATTATATATTTAACCCCCGACCAAAAAAAGGGGTGTCTGTCTGTGTGTGTGTAGTGTGTGTCTGTGTATCTGTGTATCTGCGTGTCTGTCCGTGTCCACGTACAGCCCAAACGGCTGGACCGATTTCGATTTAGTTTTTTCTGTTTGAAAGGTGACTTGATCGAGATGGTTCTTAACCATGTTTAAAGAAAATCGGTCCAGCCGTTTAGAAGATGTCACATCTTTTCTAGATAACTCGGGGGTTTTTAAAATTTTTAATTTTTGTTATCATATAAATGCAGTCCTATGGAAGACATACAGATTTGCGAATACGAATACGAGTACAAATGTATCAAAGCATTGACACCAATCTATTAAGTCTAACATTGAGCCATCAACTGCTTGTCATTGTATCGAAATAATTGATTTCTTGTTTTTATTCTTGTGTGAATAAGAGAAAAAAAAACCGCGACTACATTTTGTGCTTAGATCATCTGTATACATAAAAGAACAATAATGATGTTAGACAACAGCAACAAAAAACAGTATGATAGGTACGAGTACATTCTATATGATTTTATGCATAAATATGAAATTAATTATCAATAAATAATCAGTTGCAATTTAGAGTTCTAATTAAGAAGAGGACTTTCTACGCACAAATTTGAAACGAAATAAAATAAAAACTTCTGAAAACATAAATAGAAAATGAAATTTCTATTTGTCATACTGTTGATAGTGCTAAGCCTAGCCTGGGTGGCGCCGGCGGCCCAAAAACCAAAACCAAAACCAAAGCCAAAACCAACACCAAATCCAAAAACCCAACTGACCGACGAAGGATATCGTAATTTTGTGAAGTTAATGTGCGATGATCTTGTGAACTTAAAGCCACGTTATTACTATGGTCTAGTGCCTACAGAATTCTGCGAAAATGTTGCCAAACAAAAACTACAAAATCAGCGCCCGAAACGAAATGCCCCAACAACAGGGGCTCTCAAACAACAATCTTAAACCATTCAAATGAAAAAGCTAAAAAAGTAAAATTTATTACAAAATATAAGTAGCATCTTGAGAAGAAAGAATGTTAAAAAAATCATAAGATAATGTAAAGTTGCAGTCAGAAAAATAGATTCAAGAGTTGTTTTATTTTAATAATAAGGGAAAACGAATTCAAAATAAGTGTAATTTTCTATTTAAAAAATGAAAGGGAATTTAAATATATATATTTAATTGATACGTGGTTTTACAGTAAAGTAAGTAAAGTTCTGGTCCCATACTCCCCTCATTATGTAATTAAAATTTTCTAACTAAACTAAAAATGGGTAATCATATTTGTATAAATTTTTTCTTACCAATCAAGTTTTTGTTTAATGTTCACATAATATTCAATTAAAAAATTAATTGGTTGAAGCATTCGATTTATGAATAGATACCGTAATTTTCTTTATCGAAAAAAAAATATATAAATTTGTTCTTTTCAATTAAGTTTTTGTTTCATGTTCAAATCTTATTCAATGAAAATTTTAATTGATTCAATTAGTTAAGGCATTGCAGAATGCAATAATTTTTTTTATAAAAAAACTATAATTTTTTTATTTTCAATAAATTTTGTGTTCCCTGTTTAAGTAATTTTCTTTTAAAATATTAATTGATTTAAGCTTTTGCTTAATCAAAACGATATTTAATTAAGGGTTGATGGATACAATAATTTTCTTTATCGAAAAAAAAAAAAATATTTTTTTAATACATATATTTATTTATTGTATCTTCAAATATGAACTAAAAATAATTATTCAATTCTTAAGTTTAAGTAGTGATAATCAAAAAGGAAACATAAAATTATTTTCAAGCAGTCCCACATGGCGTGTTAAGTATAAGAGCCCTTGTATCTCTCTTTTTGAGGAGGATATGTGTCCAGTAAAGTTCAAAATATTACGAGCAAGCGGATTAGGATGTGACTCGATTTTAGTTTGCCTGCCTATTTTGCAATTTCTTCAATCACTAGTGGCATATTTAAATCACGATGAATATTTTAATTTTTTATATACCATGGAGCCGATGTTATTAACCATAAAATTTTGTTTTGTCTTCGTTGGATTCTCTCAACATTGGAAGCTGAAGCAGTGCCCCATAGTTGAATTTCGTAGCACCATATAGGTTTCAAAAGTGACTTGTATATCAAAAGTTTGCAATCTAGACTGAGTGTTGAATTTCTACCAATCAGTTGATGTACCTGAGTTAATTTTAGTTTTATTTGTGTTAGCTTAGAGTCAAAGTGATGTTTCCATGTAAGCCTTCGATCAAGGTGTATACCAAGGTATTTTATATGTGAATGTTGAGGAACAATTTGATTATTGATTCAAATGGAGGAATAAGTATCTTTTTGTAGGGCAAATGTTACCTGAGCACACTTTTCTTAGTTTACCTTTATTCTCCATAAGTTTAACCATAGTTCTAGCTGGGTAATATGTTCCTGAAGATATCGGGAAGCCTCGTGAGGGATTTCCTGCATACTAAGACAGGCTGTATCATGGGCAAATGTCGAAGTATGGATATTACTGCTGACGGAAATATCACAAGTATAAATCAAATACAAAACTGGCCCCAGTTTACTCCCCTGTGGCACACCAGATGAGATTGATTCGGACACACTTATGAAGTCCCCTTCCACAACAGTGAACTCCCGGGCAAGAAATTAACTCTCCAAAAGCTTTAGAATGTTTATTGGTAGATATGTTTTCAATTTTAGAATTAGGCGTTCACACACACACTCTTTATCAAATGCCTGAGAAATGTCAATAAACAGCGCAGAGCAATACTTCTTTTCTTCAAAAGTTTTTGTTATAAATTGAACCAATCTATGAGTTTGTTCAATGGTGCTATGCTGACTTCTAAAACCAAATTGATGGTCCGAGATGCACCTATTATCATTTAGAATTAAGGACATTTTTATCATGAGTAGCTTTGCGAAGAGCTTTGACATTGTTGACAGTAAACTTATTGGCCTGTATGACTCAGTCTTGGTATATCTTTGCCCGGCATTGGAATCATTTTCACCTTGGCAGGCTTCTAGCTCCACTCGCAAATTGGCATTAAAAATGAATAACAGGATTCTAGTTGCAATACGAGGCAACTTAATCAGCATCTGGTTACTAATTCTATCAATACCTGGAGCTTTCTTCGGGTTGAGTTCAACAATTGGTTTTTGTACATCACACGTCTTGAATTTTATGGGTCGAGGGGGTAGCGCAACTACACTCGGCAAATCAACAACACCAGTACATGTGTTTGGGGTAAATACGGATTTTCAGTACTTTGCCAACAAGCTACCTCTTTCAGTATCACTCCTTGTCCAACCTCCGGTAGAAGTGCGCAGAGGTCGTTTAAACTCAACGGGTGTTTTAATTCTTTTCGCAGCTATCCACAAAGAGTAATTAGATGCTGGTGTGACATCGAGATTTTCCAGATAGTTTTTAAGAGATGCTGTATTTTCATATGCAAGCAGCTCTTGGATTCTTTTAGTGCACTCTTTAAATTTAATTTTATTTGGGTGTGATCTGTGCTGTTGCCATTCCCTTCTAGCTCTTCTTTTTTCACACACGAGAGACAAAATTGATCATCTTGATATATGGGTGACAAAAGTAACATCCTAATGGGCTACAAATTGTAACGATTGTGGGAGAGTGATCGGACGAGAGATCTAGAGAAGCTTCAACTTGAATTAAATCCCTAGAGATATTTTTCATGCAGGCAAAATCTATAACATCCGGAATTCGTTGTATGTCCGTAGGCCAATAAGTATGCTCCCCACTCGAAATGACGTCCAAGCACATTTTTGAAATTGTGTTGAACAACCCTCAACCTCTAAGTGTATTAAGATGCGAACCCCAGAACTTATGTTTTGCAGTGTAGTCGCCAGCTGCTACGAAACAAGGGCCAAGAAATTTGTAGAAATCCTCGTATTGATTCTCAGTAATTGCGAATCTGGGAGGGGAGTAAATTGATGATATCACGAAATTTATAAAAAAATTTTGAATGCCAAAATTTGTTGCTTGTAGATGTTCTGTACAAACGTTGTCAATAATATACCTATAATGCTTGAGTCTTGACTTTATCAGAATTGCTGATCCACCGCAAGCCCTTCCTCTTGCGTCCTTTGAACCATATAAGGTAAAGCCATTAATTTTAAAGAGGCTTCTCGAAGTCAGCAATTTTTACAACCAAAGTTTCCGAAAAGAAATCCTTGTTATGATTTGAACCTTTCGATTTTAAGCAGAATTTCATAAAAAAAATTTACTTAAATAATAAAAGCCCAAACTATAACTAATAATAAAAATAAAAAGACTTTTAAAAGTGGCAAGTAGTCTGTATTGATTTATGGATTGCATGTATCACCATAGAAAATTGTCTACAAGATAATTGCTGTTCATTTTATTTAACATTATTTTTTTTATCGTCCTTTTATGATAGAACACAAAATGTCATAGTATTCTGTGAAAATGTGAATGTCGTTGAATGTCGAAGGACGTGCAACATTGTACACATATCACAATCATAAGAAAGATTTTTATGATTTGCTGTACATATTTGAAACTACATACTCTGAAATGACCACATATTTAAGCGTTTAAGTATGTTTTAGTGCTGTAAATATATTGTTTTTACAATCTCAAGCATAAAGCTTTTAAGAAGCAGAGAAATGTAATATTTTCTAGAAATAATGCTGAGCCTGAATAATTTTAGTTGAAGAGATGGAAAATTTTGTGTTTGAAAAGTTTTTTTTTGTGCAGAATTAAAGAGATAATAAAATAATTTTGCTATTCATAATGTAATTAAAAGAATAGAAAATCTTCGTAAGACTCTACAGAATTATAAAAATAGTTAAGAAAAAGTCTTAGTTATACTCTATGGGAAGTTGAAAGACTTAGAAGCAACCTTGAAAGTACTTTCCTTGAAACTTAGCCAAAGCTTAAGTCATTTCCTGATTCTGTAAATTTTTAGTGTGGTAATTGTAATCCTTATCGTAGAAAACACATCGTCAAGTGAAAATTATGTACATACATACATACATATATAGAAAAGAAAAATATTATATCAAAACTTTAAAAATGTTTCATACAAATTGTTCAACGAAGAAGCGAAGACAAATTCAGAGGTTGCTTTTTCTCTCATAATTTTTGAAACTTGTATAAAAAACATGAAAAAAACTTGTGATGTTTTTGACTTTTTTTTTGTCTGTCATATAAATTTCACTTTGATGAATGAATGATTTAGTGATTGTTGGGAACTAATTACTGATGATTTCAAATATATGTAGGTATTGTAAATTTCAATATGAAGTAACAAAATCTAAAGCAAAAATAAGTAATAACTGCGAAATACACATAAATCTTCACACTTGGCAATGCTGCACCCAATCGATAAATTATGGCAACGTTGTTCACTTATTTGTATTGCTGGCGTATACTTGATATTGAGTTTTATTAAATTTTATGTTACTCATACGTATTATGTCGGGTATTTATAATTTCCAGGGAAACCGCAAATATGCAATTGCAGGTTTTTTTATTCTTGTGCAACGTGTTCATGCGTGGACAAGATATTTATCCGTTTCAGCAGTTTTTATTAATTTTGGCATCGATTTGTTAGTGCATATTTTTGCATATTTTGCCCTTTAAAGCATATTTTTGCATATTTTACCTTTTAAAGCATGTTTTTGCATTTATCACTCTAACACACATATTTTTAGCATATTTTTTTAGTTTTTAGAGCATAATTTACGCTTTTAGGGCATATTTCGAAATTGAATAAATAAAGTAAAATAAAATAAATAAAATTTTCTATTTTAATTTGCTTACAAGCTTAAGTGTTGCACACAATTTTTATTTGTATTTTTCGCCATCTAAATCTCATTTCCAATGCTCCATGTAGTGTATACATTTTCGTAGTTATTACGGACTTTAGTTTCAATAAAAAATTTGCAGCCAGTTCCAGAATGTCGAAAGAAAACTTAGGCGAAAGATAAGCAGTCACGCTCTTTCGTTCGAATCAGCGCCCCAATAACATTCGACTTGTCGTTCGCCTGGTTTTACGTTTCTAAAGTAAGCCGTATACCCGTTGTCAAATATCCATATTGCCACATCAACAATTTCACACATTCATCGTCAAGTGATAATAAAAAATCGTTTAAACGTGTAAATTGTGCTTTAAAAAATGAAACTCTGTTCTAATTCTAACCTGCAACAAGTGGCACCCAAAAATAAATTAAAAAAAAAACTTAACAAAACAATTTTTGTTAAGTATAAAAATTACACATAATTCAAAAAAAAAACACAAGTCATGCAAAATTTTGTGAAAAATCACCCAAATGGAAAAATTACCAACAGCCCATTTATTTAGGTCATTATTCATTGTCATTTGGGCGATTGTCATTATCTTTAGGTCTTTCAAAAATACCAACAGACCCAAAATAGTGTTCTACCTAGCCGGCCTTTGGACGGGTGCAATAATTTTCTCTTCTGTGCATACATACATAGAGATGTAAGTACACATGTATGCGCAACGGCGACTTCATAGAGTAGAAATATATTTTTTGTTAAACTGACCTCCGTCCGATCCTAAGAACTCTCTCCTCTAGGTATGGACATATGTAAATACATATACATATATTCTTATTGTATTTATGTATTCGGTATATTATTACCAAATTCCGGCTCCGCTCAGTAAGTTTTCTGTATAGCCGGATGGCTTAAGTCCTCGTCCATACAGTGAAACATTTGCTGCGAAACATTTTTGATTTCTCTTTTAAAACTGCATTCGTGTCCACACTGTGCAGTTTTTATTTTGCAGCTTAATACATTTTCTCATATATTTCTCATTAGAATGACACGAGAATGACGTACTCAACAAGAATTTCATGTACATGAAACAAAGTACACTTTTCCATTCCTCTTTCCCCGTTCATCGACAAACTCCAAAGTTTTGCAGCAAATGTTTAACTGTATGGACGAGGACTAAGGATTTTCACCTCTGTGTATGTAGAACAACTGCTTAGATGAATAAATACGGCCTTATGTATAAGAAAAAACTGGTATGAAAGCAGCATAAGTGACGACATTGAAATAGGTGCACACAATTTGGCATTTAAAATCGGCGCATAATGTAGTTTTCACCCACTATAAAATCACAATGTGATTTATGCGAACTGCTTGGCCGTTTTTTCTTATACATAAGACCGATAGCTTCTAACCAACTTTCATTATAACTATCGGAAGTGGTGGTAGGAAAGAAAATCTTTACTCATCGAAGCTGTTGTCGAACACACATACATACCTAGAGAAGAGTATCGCTCGCAAAGACCAGCCAAAGGGCGCAAAACGGCTTACTTACAAGCCCAGACGTGGGGAGACCGCCAACGACGCGTTATTCAACAAATCCATTGCCAGCGAAGCCAGTATAATATTACTCATTGGCAAAGCAAAATATTTTATTTGTGTAAATAAAAATAATTTATTTTATTTTGTCTCAGTCGACAATTAAAATACAAGTGCCTGCTTTTGACATTAGAGTTCGTACAAATGACTGAAAAAAATTTTATTGGGGCGCAAATTTGTATTGAAATGCTTACGTTATCGTTCGCACTCATTTTCTTTCGACTTGTCGTCCTAAAGGCTTTTAGTGGAACGCAAAACAGCTGTTTGTCGTTTAAAATGCGAACGAACGAACATGAGTGACATCCTGGAACAGGCAGTTGGTTTTTCTATTTGTGACGAACTCTACCCCGAGTAGAGTTTTGAAGGAACATTGTCAATATATAAAAGTTTATTTAGATGTGGCATGCAACGATTTTATTTGAAAGTTTATATTGACCTAGATTATTGTTTATTACAATAAATATTATACATACAAATCTTGTCTTATTTATCGAAAATACAGTTCAAAATTTATTTAATTCTGATATCGTGATCTCTTTTGAACTTGAAAAAAAAAATAATTTGTATTATTTGCTTTAGTCAAAATATATATGGCAATTTTGTTTCAACGTCCACTTCAATCAAACCCAGATTATTGTTTTTAATACGGCAGTTATTCTTTGTTTATTTTTTTATTAGTTCCTTTTTTGCTTATTTTATATGCAAATGTTGTTGAATTTTTGAATTAAAAATATATTTTCATTTCAAATAAACCAATTTATTTTATTTTAAGATCATATTTTTTGAGTTTTTGGTGCATGTTTTCAAGTTTTTCCCTGATAATAAGTCATCGTCAATATTATAAAATACGGAGGCAAATATTTAACTAAACTCGAGTCACATCCTAATCCGCTTGCCCGTAATATTTTGAGCTTTACTGGACACATCCGCTTAAAAAAAAGGGACACAAGGGCTCTTATACCCAACACTCCAGATGGGACTGCTTAAAAATACTTCTTTTTGATTATCACTACTTATGTATTATTTATAACTATCACTAAGCTTATGTCCGATATTGGTCGGGCCTAATAATTATATTTAGATTTAAGATTTGATTACTTATTGTTAGTTCATTTTTGAAGATACAATAAATAAATATGTATATGAAAAAAAAAATATTATAACCTTCGGCCTGGCTGTTTTTCAAAATTTACAAGTGTTGTAAGTACATAAAATAGTTTCATTAAAATCAATGTAAAAGTTCATTTAAATAACTAACAGTTTCATTGTGCCAATGAACATATACAGTAGTTTTCGCTTATAGTCACATTTAAAATTGCACAGAAATTGTGGACTATATCGCTAATGTGACTATAAGCCTAACTTTTTTATATGCCACGCAGAGGTATATAAAAGAATTTCCATACAATCCAATTATGTGAATATAAACCAAATAAACTAAATTCATATTTATTATTAAAAAAAATAAACAAAATGACTTCATTTTACAAAATATTTGCACATTTCACAAAAGTTGTAGTTAAAAATAGATTATTAATTGCTTTCAAAAAAGGCAGTAATTTTAGATTGCTTCAATATAAGTGATTGTTTTAGAGTCATGTCCTCTATTTTGTCAAACAAAGAATGACCCTCAATATCATTTTCTAAGCAAAAAATTCTTAAAAAATCTAAAGAACTCAAAATTTCTTTTGGTGTTGGAAGGTGTTTTTTTTTGTTGTATTTAGAAGGCAAGTTTTTGTGGCCTTTTATGCAACAATGTTTTGTTCTAAGGACATGTTCTTCTACTAAACAGTAGATGGAGGTTGAAATTTAGATTTACTTTTTGGTTTATGGCTTAACTAAATAACTAAAAAAATCTTTTGAAAATTTTTGTGACTATAACGCGAATTGTTTGCATACAATTTGGATTTTGACTACCACAAACTCGGTGCATATATGTCAAATATGACTATATACATAGTTAATGGACTATATCGCCAACTTTTTGAATGAAATTAAGTTCAAAAGTCACAAAAAACATTAAATATGGACTATATCATTAATGTGACAATAAGCGGTAGTGACTATAAACGAAAACTACTGTACATTGATTTTAAAAACTGTAAAATTGTCAATGAAAGGTAGTTCATTGATTCAATGTACCTGTGTCTTAGGTCAAAATTAAGGCAAAAGTTCATTGAAACAATGAACTTTTTCATTGTTTTTATAAACTTTTTTGGTTCAGTGTAAGTTTTGAAAAACGGGCCCAGGACTACTGTAAAGAAAGTTTCATAAAAAAGCTATTCCTTAAAATGTTAAATAAATGCTGTTCAAAGTAAAAAAAATTGTTGCTAACAAAGCAAAGTTCAAGGATACTGTAGGTGGTATATTTAAACCAGTTCTGGCAAGTTATAGCACTTCTTTATATTAAAAAAAAAGTATCACAAAGAATTACAAGGCTCTAAAACATTCCTTTTTTTTATTTTCAATGGAAAAAAATTATTTATCTCCACTTACCGCCAAACTGTTCATTCAATAAAATGAAAGGTGGTAATGTGTTCTTTCGCTATAACAAATAATAATTCTCGGAATTTCACAGAAGTAAAGATTAATGTTTTCTAAGAAATGTTAATAATAATCTCTACCCCAGTAGATAGACATTGGTGCTGATGAAGTGCCTGGCTGCACAGAAAAATATCGATATTTCCCCCAGCTAATAAAGTCTAGTTTAATTTGTCTTCTCTTCTTTAGAAACTCACATTAATTAATAAAAATATTTCATTCAATAAGAATTGAAATTACTGAACTTGAGCCTGATTAAAAATTATTTCTGATTATAACTATATTTAAATTATAAAGAAGAAAGAAAAAATTAATTAGACTTAGTTAATTTTATATATCACAAAAAGTGTACGATTTCCAACCCTGGAATCACCTTTTAGATTTTTTTTGATTTCTTACACCAATATTTTTCCTTTAAGAATGTAAGATATGTTTAATTTATAGAGAAAAAGGTAAAATTAGTCTTAGTAGGTTATTTTTATATAACAAAAAAAGTTAAAGTTTTCAAACCCTGAAAACGTCTTTATGATTTGTTTATTTATTTTTTATATTTTCAATACCAATTTTATTGGTACTGAAATATAAGATAAGTCTATTTAATGAAAAACATAAAAATTAGTTTTAGCTAGTTACTTTTATGTGGCAAAATCAAGTTTAAGTTTTCCAGCTCTGTAACCGTCTGCTCGATTTTGCTGATTTTCAATAACAAACTATTTTGGACCATAACTGACACAGCAATTAAAAACCTTTTATGGGAGTTTCGGAAAACCGATTTTACGTACACCAGACGGACGGACGTACAACGCTTATTCGCCTTCCCTACGCATAAGGATTCAGATTTTATATATTTTATATGACGCATATTAATATTACGGAAATTATACACGGAATGACAAATCTATATATACCCTTTACCATTTTTGGGTAAAGGGTATACAAATTATGATAATTTTTCGGAGTCACATCGTCTGTTTTGTCTGTCATAAGCCGCAGCATATCCTTGAAAAAATACTTATATGTAAGTTGTTATGATTGTTTAATTTACTGTTTCAGTATGCAAAATAATCCTTTCATTGAAGTCTTTTTTTTTTAACAAATCAATTATACTTGTTGTCCTGTAAAGTTAAAGTACTCGTAATGTGAAAAGTGTCCAAAGTTGCTTGAATTAATTGCTCTGCAGCTCAATATGCAATTTGCGAAGAACACCGTAGATTTCTGAAAACTGAACATGTTTTTTCATAAAAAAATCTGCTCAATTTGTTCAGCTCTAGTCTCTTCATGCTAAGTTGTTAAAGCAAACTATAAACAAAACAAATAACAGCTGTTACCACATTGTGGATAACATATACTCGTAGCATTGCCAACCTCTAAAAAAACATGTCATACATACATACATACATTCATATGTGCATACATATTTTTATTTACAATTTACGGCCTGTCCCACGATGTCACCAGAAATCGTTCGATCGACAACTTGCATTGCAAACAAGTACAATATTAGAAAATTTGTTGTTGTTTTCAATATAAGTATTCGATCGACTGATTTCTGGTAACATCGTGAAACAGGCCGTACATTTTTTTTTGTATAACGCAAATTTATTTTGTTTGTATTTATTTATTTAAAATTTGTGACAAAGTTCAGTCAAGATGCCTATAGCTGATGTTGAGAAATCTGAATATAAATATTGTATTTTTTTTTAAAACATTGACCTCAAGCACATTTGTTTAAACATTCTGTGAAACATAAAAATAATTTACAAAAACTGGCAAAACAAAATCATTAATGAGTTGTCAATATCTATTATTAATTTGTCTGCTATATGGCGAAAATAAATGAAACTCAATATCGAGGGCTGGTATTCAAAAAGAGATATCTTCAGTTTTACAGTAAAGTCTAAAAGTGAGTTATCCGCTAATTCCAATCATAGTGTTATTTAAAAATTAGCTTTTAGAAATAATATTTATTTTTGAAATGATAGAGGGTAAATAATTCAATCGGTAGTGACGGAGTGTAATATTGAATGTTCGATATCATCTTTTGTTTTTTCTATAAAATATTGCCCCCAGCGAAAAGTTGCGGCAATGAAAGGGTTAAATGTTTTTATTTATTGTGAATTTACTGCCTAGCAAAATCGAAAGATGCAGCCAGCAAAGCTTCTAAAAAGAAAACAACATTTTAATGACACAGCTTAATGACTACAACAATAAGTTACTGATAAGACGCAAAAGACAACATTATTTCAAGTGAAACAAATGCCAAAGAATTGTAATTACACTGCCCAGCAGTGCAGTAAAATTGTAATTAATACTTCTTGGTACAGACTGGAAGCTGAAAAAAAGGCAAAAAGATTTTCGATTTGGTGTAGACAAATTATTAAAGAAAGCAAATCGTTTTTTTTTTAGCTCTGATAATTCAATCATAAAACCACAATGCATCGTATAAATAAACCGCGTTATCTATATTCAAGTTATATTGATTCTTTGTTTAACATAAATTCCTAGTCTTAATAAAAAATCTTGTGGGTTGATTTAACCAACTTCAGGGGGTCGATTCTGGTTCTGTGATAATGTGAAATGAAAAAAAAATTTTCATATTCATTTTCATAACCATTTTTCATAATACTTTTCACAATTACATAAAATGCGATTCTCGTTGCTATTATGAAAACATTGTTTTATTCCGTTGTGCCTATGAAACTTTTGTTTTTATGCTATTGAAATATGTCATGTAAATAAATAATATTAATTATTATTTATAAAACTATTGCAAGGAACTCGGTATGAGCATAGGTAAAGGTGTTAAAGAGATTATCGCTACTTAATTAAACTTAATATTTTTCTCTTCTTTATTATAGATTGGGCAAAATTTACGCTTCCAACTGCAAGGTCTGTTCTTTGTTACGAATTAGCGTCATAAGCAGAATTTAAGACAAACTTTATTTCAACCCCTAGGTGTTATTATTAGCTTCTTCTGCAGGAATAGGGAAATGTGCACGTCTTCTGTCGGGCTTGAATATCGAACAGTGGCTGTGTCGAGTAAAGGTTTCCTTTTTATCTTGCCGATAGCCTTTAATGAAGAACATCTTTGTCAGCCATTAAGTTCTGCAGAAGGCTGGATAAGGATAAGTATTTACTCAACAAAGCCGTTATTCGATATACTTAGGGGAGAAACCCCTTTAGTTCGGCCGACAGCTTTGAAGGCAAAAAACATCTTGATGCTACTGTTTTTGGTATGCTCGTAAAATGTTATGTCCTTGCAAAAAGCACATGATGCCCATCGTCAAAAATGAAAGCAACTTCATGGACATTATTATTTAATTTTTTAAATGCTACCACCCACATCTGAAACCACCCCAATTCATTTTCCACATTCTAGCATCTTAAATTTTAAGATGACCCAAAGGAATGACCTATTTGTACCTCTCTGCACTTTTCTTCTCTGAACTTGGCACTCACTGTCTGCAGACACATCTGTTATTTTTTTATTTTTTTTATTAACTGAATTTCTGACTTGTCGCTTGCAATTTCGACATCCACCCCCAAAATAATTCATAAGATATTATTTTTGATTATGTACTTAAATTTTGGACTTGTTGTTAACAATTTCGACATCCTCTAAATAATTTACAATCAAAAAGATTTGATTTTCGCTGTTACGCGTGTTTTTTCTAGCTTCTCTACTGTTTTCACCTAAATATTTTTTGTGTAAAATAATTGAACATATGAAAAGTTTTTTAAGTTTTTTTTCACAGTTACACTAAACAAGAATCGACAGAGTTATGTAACTGTGAAGAGTTTTGTTCCGTTCCCCATTTTTTTCATATATGAAAATGTATTTAAATTCTTTTAATTTTTCACTGAACGGGAATCAGAAATGCTATGAAATCGTGAAAAAACTTTTCATTTCATAGTTTCACAGAACGAGAATCGACCCCCAGCTGTTAAGTTTACAGTTAAGGCAAGTTACTGTTGGCGTTCAGATATTTCAATAAATTTTAAAAAAAAATATTGACGGTTAATCTAACCAATTTCAGCTTTCAAGTTTACAGTTAAGGGAAATTACAGTTGGAATATTAATTTATAAATTTTTCCTAATTAATCTAATAAATCTGGATGTTTTGTTTTGATTTTTTTTTGAAATTTTCTGGTTTAAATAATGAGTTTGAAGTTACAGAACGGATAACTTGCAAAAGAACAAATATTGTAATTGAAATAATCAAGTTAAATTATTGCGGTTTATCATGTAGGATAATGTTGGATATCAAAACTTTTTTTTAATAACTATAAATTGTTATTTGTTGCTATTTACTTTTTTCTTGGTTAATTTAACAGATGTGCGCAGTTGAAAGGCGAAACAAGAAACAATGGAAAAGGTGAATCTAACGATGCCACTTGTTAGGTTTACAGTATTTAAATTTTTTTGCAATCATGACAAACAAATTCTGGTTAATCTAACCAATTTAAGTTGTTTATTTACTGCCTATTTAAATTGGTGTCTGTAATTAGACTTATACCTTTAAACACAATAAAATTTACTGTTTACTAGATAATGTAGCAGATATGCTCAGTTGAGACAACTAAACCCAAAGTAGTAACGAATCTGGACAATTTCAATTGGTCATTTCACTGTAAATAAAACTGTTGCGATTTGGTTAATCATACTATTTGTTCTCATTAAAATTATTGTCTTAAATTGTTAAAGTAAAGACCTTCTACTTTATATAAGGCATGCTTAGGATTTTTTTTCATTCAATTTGCTTATCCAACTGCTAAAGAATGCCTCCAATCTTTTGAATAAAAGATGAGATGCACATGCAACATTCTCTTTTATAAGAAGGGAGAGGAGAAGTAGTAACATATTTGTTTTATTTTTTTATGAAAGCAAAACCGAAATCCATTAATTTGAAGTCTTTTCAGAATCCCGTCGAAAGAAGCGACAGCGGAAGGCCTACTGACAAAGTGTGTAAAAGCGAGCCGGCCTTGTACGTTCAAAGTAAGGAGTACAAAAAGAGGGAATCTTTACTCCTTTTTCCCGCTGGGATGCTTTGTAAGATCTTTCTCTCATTTTCTCTTTCTTTCTCTCTATCTCCTTGTCTCTCTCTCTTCTTGCCTCTTTTTCTCTGCCTCTCTTTCTCTGCCTTTCTTCTCTATATTAACTTTTTACTAATGAAATTTTAAGTCTCATTGAAGCATTGAACACATTCACCTCAGCAGGCTACATGGCTACACGACTACAAATTTTTCTTGGTTTGAAAACGGCACCAGCATCAAAAGAAAATAGTTTTTGCAAACTTCGCGGCAAAAGCGTCTTTTACATGCTTTCAACTTCCTGGAAGTTTTGCCGGTTTTTTTTGAAACAATTTTAGACTTTGGTTACTATCTTGTTGTTCGTAACTTTATGATTATTTCCGCTGTTTCCGCGATTTTTATCAAACTTCTTGCATTTCTTACAGTTTTGGCGATTTTTAATCAATATTATGGCTGGTTTAAAAATTTGCAATTTCTAGCGATTTTTTACAAAGTTCGCTAGAAAAGCGACGGTTTGCATGTTTTCAGCTTCCTAACACTTGCCGATTTTTAAACAATATAAAATTTTGAATTTTCGCGATTTTTGCCGAATTTGTTGTATTTGTTACAGTTTTAGCGATTTTTAATCAATATTGTGGCTTGTGTAAATCTGTTCAACTTTCGCGAAATACAGTTTTTTACGGTTTATAAAAATATATTACTTTGGTAATTAAAATTAAAATCTTGCAACTCTCTTTTTTATTTTGGAATAAAATGTATTTCTTGGCACTAATTTGATTTACATATTTTGCTATATTGTCAACACTGTCTTTGTTTTGTAGCCATCAAAATTAGAAATTATTTTAATTTGACTACAACGACAAGTGTAGCATGGACAACAACCTGCTGCCCAGTTGCCTTGCTGCCGTCAAAAGAATCAGTCTCATATAAACATGAGCATTCTATCTTTGACATTTTGTGGTCGGTAGCGTGCTGTGGTGAATGTATTTAATGCTTGAAGCTGAGGTGGTAAACGCGTTCTGACAAATGTGGTATTAACGTTCTCCTATTTCAACAACCCAGAGCTAAAAATTTATATTTTTGAGAAGCACTAATTTTTTCCATACAAATTTTCTATACGAGCCTGGTATGTAGAAACAGGGTGCAATTATCCGGCCTGGGTTCAACTCCAAAATTAATTAATATAAAGGATTTTAATATCAAAATATCAAGTTTCAGGATGAAAAATCATAATTTTTTTTACTTGTTTTTTTTTTTTAACAGAAGTAATACTCAGGCAATGAATGCCTACTAATATTCCTAGGTGTTACCTTCTTTAGGAAAGGGATAGAGGGATAGCGATAGAGAAGACAAGCGGTCAAGCAATATACAGAGAAAAGCTTCATTCTTTTACAACTCTGCTTTTTCCACGTTGTTAATAATGCAGTGTTGCCAGCACCTCTTTGCTTTCATTACATGGCTATATTTCGTATATTTTAAATTAACTTGCAATAGTGCATAAGGTATCAATTGCACTAGAAACAGTTGTAATTATTCAGATAAACACTTACGGATAGAGTAAAACATAATACTTTCTAAGGCCGCTAAGCCTTCACCATAGAAATGAGTTAATTAAACCAAGAAATATTAGATAACAATTAAGATCTTGAAGAAGATAAAAACTATTTCTATTTGTACAGTGAAATAAATTCAAGAAATAAGAAAAAATTAACTTTTTCCTGGCACTAAATTAAAAAAAAAGTAAATATATTTCATTGTATGTGACAGCGCATAGAGCAAGGGACCTAAGGGTAAAAAAATCAATTTTAATTTTTTTTTTTTTTTTTTTTTTGATGTGGACAACATCTGAGCATCGAATGAGACCGATCCCATGCCCCAAAAGTGTTCCCTTCCAGAGATATGCACGTTTTATGAAATTGAAGTCGACGATCTAAGGTTATGTGAAAAAATTTTCGCTCTAACAGAGTGATATTCACGACTTAAAAGAATTATAAATGAGTATTTATTATAATTCACAATTAATAATTTCAGAAAATAAACCTGGATTCGAAAAAACGCGAGCAAAATTGATATCAAACTCATGGAAACAGCGCGCTAGGTAGAAAACAGTAAAAACCAACTACACAAAACAAGAGGTAGGGACGACCTACGCGTGTTTTCAAGGTTGATCAACACGTTCCTGACGTCATGAGATGTGTCTCTTTCAAATGAGACCAATACCAACACGCTCAGTGATGGTACACCAAAGATATACGTATTTAAATCTTTGAAATGGCTCTCCTGAACAAAACCGGTTTTTACCCTTAGCTCCCTTTCTATTTTGCGCGTCACATATGTATATATTATGCTATTGTACCAGAGCTGTTCTGTATGAGCGCCAAGTGTCCCTATTCAAGCTACAATAAAAAGAACCGATGCTGGATGCGACATTTTCTTAAAGAATATCACATCTGCAGAATGAGTAACATTTAAAGTAAGTTTATTTAAAACAAAAAATAATTTATCAAGTTAACCTGTTGTACAGTAAATATATAAACAATTTTCCATTTTAAGGACATCTTCTACTTTTTGCTTTTGTCAGATATAAGCTTAAGAAGGTTATAAACTTTGCGAGTATAAAAATAGTTTTCTCAAAAATTCGCTTTGTTACCTGCATGAGTGTATAAATTTTTAAAAATATCAGCGCAAGTGCTTGTTATCAGCAATTCCACGCGAAATCACCCTACACAGGAAGAAAAAATTATTTAGTTATTTTTAATAAAAATCATTCAGGTGATGTGCACCAGAGAATGGCAATTGGAGACAAATTAGAAAAAAATACAAAATTTTCTATTCTTTATTTTTATAAATTTAGAATCACTGAACACTCCCGCACACCAAAACTAAAGTGCTAGTTTCTCAATGGGCGTGTAAAAACTTTAAAAGGGGGAACAAAGGAGAAATTAAAAAAATAACTCTAAAGAAAATTATGAACTGATTTTAAGTGGCCCATACATTATACAATATTATTGCCTATGTTGTTGTACATATCATTGCAATTGGCAATACTCGAAAAGCAAAAAAAAATTGAACAATGTTGCCACCACATTACACAATTGTCTTGATTGTATAATAAAAAATTAAAAGTCTTTTGATATTTGCCACCTTCGAATATGACATACATATTGGCGATATTATTGTACAATATGAAAAATTGCACAATTTTATTGCAAGTGGGTGTCACGCTTTAGCTTTATAGAGAGAAATATAGAGGAAAGGAAGAATTGCTAACAAAGTTACGGGTATGATGGATAAAGAATCATTGGAAGAAAAAATAAAACAATTATAGATGAAGAAAATTAAAGTGTAGTCAATGGAAAAAGGATGAAAGTCAAATTGTAACATCTTTGAATATACTTAAAATTAGTGGTAAATTACAGTGATCATCAAAAAAGCCAGTCACTGAAACGTGGTGACCTTCTTGTAGTCCATAAAAAAAAGTAAAAAATGCAGATACTAATGCCGTTTTCTTTTTTGAAAAATGTGAAAGATATTTTAACTTTTTATTAAGAAAAATTAAATTTAACGTTCGTTTAAGGTAAACATTAATGCTAGTAAGGGATGATATAATAATTTCCAATAAAACCTCTATTTACAAAATCCATTTTATGACGATTTTTCATTGAGAAGTGCAATAAATGTATTTTTTTTTTTAAATTGTTTATCTAATTTTTCGACCTTTTATATATGTTCAATAAAACTATTTCTTTAAGCTTTAGGTCAGTTAATTTTATATATTTTTAGTTTTGATCAATATTTCATTAACCTTTGGTTGACTTCTTCAGGATTATTCTTATTTTATTTGTTATTATAATTAGTTTTTGTCTTTTTTTAAAGAAAATGCCATAAGCAACTCTTCAAAAGTTTCCTTCAAAATCTCTGCGGCACCACAATCAAAATTCCAGCTGTTAACATTGAAGTTTTCTTCGAATTTTCTTACTAGGTCACACCCGCACATAAAGGGGTCAGCATGTATTTAATACAATCAAACAGACTGCAATTTTCTAGACCAAATTTAAAAATGTTATATAATAAAGGGTGATTTTTTTTAAGACTTTTCGGATTTGATCTATAAAAAAGCACATACAATTTAAAGAAATGTATGAAATCTTTATTTAAGTTAGTATAATAATCTATATAATTCAATGTTTAAAGATGACTTCATGTAAATTTTGATCGTGTATGGGTCCAATTTTGGTATACTGTCTTCAACATATGGGCCGGTATCTCACGAACCACTTCTTCAATATTGTCTGCCAGTGCATCAACCGTTGCGAGCTTGCCTTTGTAGACATGAGCCTTAACACAGCCCTACACAAAATATTATAAAGGCATTAAATCGCGCTATCTGGGCGGCTAATTGACTGGCCCCAAACGTGAAATAAACTGTTCATCAAACTTGCCTCTCAATCGGGCCATTGTTTCGCCTGATGTGTGGCATGTGGCACCGTCTTGCTGAAACCACATGTCAGCCAATTCCATTTTGAGCAAACAAAAAGTAACAGCCAGAATTACTGCGAATGGCGCCGTATCGATAATTCACGGTCATCAACAACACTGGAGGACACAGCTGCGATATTTTCCTCTTCCCGCACTCTACGTATGCGTGCTGTAGTTTAATATTCAATAATGAATGTAATTTTGATGCGTCATTTAATCACAAGATTCCGAATAGCCGCCTCAGAAAGTCGCCCAATCTGACCATAAAATGAAAGGAGTTCACGTTTGCACTTGCTTAACCGAGCAAGAATTTTTTATAATAGAATTTAATAATTTCCAAGCGTTGTTAATTTGTAAGTCGATTCATGGTTGAATAATAGACTAAATTTAACATGTTTAACAGTAACATGGTACACGAAAACAGCTGAGTTGCCAAACACAGTGTTGCCAAATAAAGTTACTTAAAAATCATCTTTTAGCTCACAAAAGTAATAATTCTGTAAAAACTACGATTTGTATGGTCACACCCGTTACATTCATCAGATGGCCGTGACGCTGTCTATCTATTATTGAATATTTTTGTTTTCTTTTAATTCTTGATTGCACCCGGTCGAAAATAATTGTGTGGCAACACTCTATTACTGAATAGCTGTTGTTGTTTTTAACATTTATTTTCTTTACATACTTCTTACAACTCGAATTCGAGCTGAAAAAAAGTCAGCCAAGTAAAAAATAAAATACATATTGCTTATTGAATTCTTGTTTCAACTTTGTTATTTGTTGAACTTCTCATTTGTTTAAATGAAAGTTTATGACATAATAACTCTACTTGTTCTAAGAACTTTTTGGGCAAAGGTTCCCTGATGATCTGCATTAGCAACAGTGAAATGCGCATAATCAATTTCAATGTATTTCTTTAATAAAAAACATTTCACTAAATAAGTAAAATAATAATTTGGGATTATTAGTGCGTTAATAAATGTTAAACTTAAATTGTAACAATTCCCATAAAAAAAAATAATTATAAATTTTATATTTTTGAGTTGTAACTAAAAATGCCAGAATCGTGGTCACAACCATCACAACGGAATTGCTCATATGTAATATTTGCTGGGATTTTCTATTAAAAATTAAGTTCACCAAATATACAGAGTGGCGCATAATGAGCTACATATCATGGTTTAAATGGTTTATAACTTTTTTATTTATGCGATTATTATAATTTTTTCTTAAACACAGTATATTATTGGGAAATTTGTTGCAATTAGCTTTGAAAAATGATATCCTGTAAGTGATGTCCATTTTCTGGTTCTCACATACGTGCTCGTTTTGGCATATTTTCCATAACTTTTCGCAAAATTTCGGGTGTAATGGCCATGATTTCATTTCGAATGTTGGCTTTTAGTTGGAGTGTAGTTCTTAGTTTGTTAACGCACACACAGTCTTTCTTTCAAATATTCCAAAAGAAAACTGTCAGGAGCTGTTAAACACAATCGACTGTTGGTTTGAAAAATAAAATTGAATTATTTTTATACGTTAAGCGATCGTGTAATCATTCATAATTAATTTTCCAAGTCTTCTTTACAAAATGCTCAAATAAAAAACAAGAAAAGAATAATAATGAAAAAAGTTATGAAGAATTCAATCCATATAGCTCATTCTGCGCCACCCTGTATAAAAGTTTATAAAACTATGTATTTGTTTTAATGTGACTACAAAAATCTGCCAATTACATTGACCTTCCGATTGGATATTAAATTTCACTTAAAAATATGTCTGTATGCCTGTGTATACACAGAAAAAAAATTACGTAAATCAAAGCAGTTTCGACTATTAAAATTGCTTTAGTCAGCAATTTATTCAAACAATATTTAACAGTACAATTTTCGCCGTTAAATTACATACAAATAGTAGCATTACAAATTTAAAGGTAAATTTAACCAATTTTGGCGATTTCTTCCAAATCACAACAAAAGTTTTTGCGAAAAATTAAACGAACATAAGAAAATCAAAATTAATTAAAAGACTAAACAGACGAAATTTTTGCGTTAAGATGTGCTTTGTCATTCTCGGAAAAATGCTAAGCGAAAATGCTAAAATGCTGGCTACAAGATTTCGTAAACATAAAGAGCAAACTAAGCACTTTCCCAAAGACCTTCTTTTAGGAAAGGGTGATAGAGAAGACATGTGGTGAAGGAAGAGAGAGAGAAAAACTTCATTATTTCTTGCACTTTCTTAGGGTTTCGTACACCAAAGGTGAAAAGAAACCCTATTACCCCTGTTTCTCTAAATGCGAACGATAGATTCGATCGAATATTAATATTGGGAACAAAAACAAATTTCAGTTTCTTGTTTTTGTTTTTAATATAAATGTTCGATCGAATCTATCGTTCGCATTTAGAGAAACAGGCCCATTGTTTTCGCTACGCTGTCCGTCTGTCCGTCACAGTGTATTTTCTCGAGAGCTGTAAGAGCTACGGACCTGAAATTTGGACAGAGTGTGTAGACCCTTGGCCGCTACAACAACAAATACATGAGAGTTGGGTGTGCCAAAACGAGCAACGAAAAATGTTAAAATCCCATGTAATATACATACAATTGTATGTATATACACTTGAAATTTGTAAAGTTAGTGTATTTTTATACAGACTACAACAATTAACACTAAAATTTAAAAAATTTTAATTAAAGGGTGTACCATCAGTTAATGTAATTTCGACTATGTAATTTTGATAACTTGCTGTATCTTGGAA
Source organism: Tachina lurida (assembly GCA_944452675.1). Lineage (NCBI taxonomy): Eukaryota > Metazoa > Arthropoda > Insecta > Diptera > Tachinidae > Tachina > Tachina lurida. The sequence continues at coordinate 111,831,025 of OX101756.1, forward strand.
ACCGTAAGAGCAAACTTCTTGAAATTTTCAAAACCGGTAAAACAAAAAAATCTCAAAATTATAAAATCGCCAAACAGAAAAAAAATCGCCAAAATCAAAAAAAAAAATCGCCAAAACGAAAAAAGGCACCAAATTAAAAAAAATGTCTAAATCGAAAATAAATCGCAAAAAACCGGAAAAATCGCCAAAATGAAAAAATCGCCAAAATGAAAAAAAATCGCCAAAATGAAAAAATCGCCAAAATGAAAAAAATCGCCAAAATTAAAAAAATCTCCAAATTAAAAAAAAAATCAACAAAATGAAAAAAATCGCCAAAATTAAAAAAATCGCCAAAATTAAAAAAAAATCGCCAAAATTAAAAAAATCGCCAAAACGAGAAAAAAGCTAAAAAAAACCAAAAAAAATTATTTCAGCTGAAAAAACGTAAAAAAACACTATTAAAAAAAATGCTCAAATCCCAACGTGCGCGAGACAAAGTCGCACTTTACTGAATTTATTTAATAATGTAGTGTTGCAGCGCCTCTGGTGTCAATGAAGCGTATTAAATTTTTAAAGCTGTGCTTAGTAGCCATTTCATTGCTTATTTTACTTCGCCGATGATTCTGCTACACAGTACAGACGTAGGAGAGCGCTCTGATGTTATATTAGGATTAGCATCGTCTGAAGCCGTTGTATGGTTGTGAAGCTAAAAAATAGCGTCTTTTAAATATTTCTAAAATGTTTAAGGCAATTTTTGGCTCAACAACTCGCTCGTAAGAGATAAGCTCATTTCCTACACATTTTGTATTGATTATTTATAGATTTGTTGATCCCACCCATAAACGCATGAAAACTTCTTAAGTGTTTTCGTTTAAAATCACTCTATGGAGACTCTATGCCTTGGCATGAACAACAACATGTGCACATACAACATATTAACACCGCACCGCACCGCACCGCACCGCACCCTACCGCACCACAACAGACCAGAGCACTTAACAAACACGATGCTTTTAATATTAAATACTACGAGTACGACATACAAATTCACTTCTAGTTTCTTTTACGATTTATATTTTTTTATTTTTGCCAATGCTTCTCTTATATTCCCCATGCCAATTTGCCAATGGCAACTACAAGGAAGTAGTTGTTCATGTTGACGCTTTTTGAACGTGTATTACAAGAAACAGCTGGGCTCCTCCTGCCCATCTTATCATTTGGGCTTTGGGTGATGCATCAAATTTCTACTGTTGTTTTTTCGTTCATGCTTACATTCCCATAACATACGTTTTATTTCATTTTATTTTTTTCATTACATATTTAAGACTCTTTTTAGTTGTTGTTCTTGTTGTTGTTGTTTTCCTCTGGTGGCTATTTTGCATAACCATGTAACATGTAGAACATGAGCACAACTCCCAGAAAAGCTGCTTCTTTGGAAGTTATTTACCACTTATTTGTATTTTCTTGTCGTTCATCGATGGATTTTCCCCCTCCAAAATCTTTTAATGCTTAAAAGTATACGCTTGTAGTGTTTGTTTGTTACATTTGGGTAAAGTTGTTGGTTGCTGCTTTTAAATCTTCAATGTATGAATAATGGCTGTTAAGAGATTTACCTGAGTTTTCATTTTAATTTAATTTTAATGACATCAATCTTTATATTAGGAGCAAGAAGATGTACGCGACAGATACGTTAGATTAAGTGAAGAGGGGAAAAAAACTTGTCAATTCAATTATTTGAGATGATGAAATATCACCTAGATAATAGATGTTTATTGATGTATGAGTATATTAAATAACAAAAGTGAGGACATGCGTTAAGAAATACTTTGAAAGATTAAACAAAAGAGCATATGGTAAAATAGCAGGTAATAAATTTTCTATTTCAGACAAGAAAGTATTTCTCCAACCAACAACTTTAATTTAAAAACAAACAAAAAATCAATTAAAAAATTACATTTTGTCAATTGAACTTTTTAATTAATTAAATATCTAAACAAAATTTTTATTGACTCAATTAAATTTTTAATAAAACTGTTAATCAAATAAATTTTCAAGCAAACGTTTAATTAACTCAATTAAATTTTTAATTAAACTTTTAATCAATTAAATTAAAAAAAAAAATTTTTAATGTGAAAATTTAACAACAAGAACATTTTCAACTGAAAACAAAAATAGATTTTTGTAATAACGACCGAAATAGTAAGATTAGAAAAATGTGGTTTTATAAAATCAGTCGGAATTTTGTAGGGATGCATTTTGATGCATTTTGGCAGGTCTAGATGATAACCCAAATGGAAAAATCTGAAAACGCAAAAATTTTGATTTTAAGTCACGTCCTTAAGGCTCCGAAATTAAAACTAAAATGAAATAATGTACACTGAAAGAATTTTCGGCCTAAATTCTATGAATTTCAACATTAATCTAATGAAAAATTAATTAAAATTCAACCAACGTTACGATTCGTTGGATTAATGAAACCAGTTTCGTCAAAATTTATTTATTGCAAACTTCATCAAATCTATTTAAAAGTGTAATTAATGCAGTGCTATAACTTCATCGAAACAATAAAATAATTTCATGAAAAGAATGAAATAAAGGGGTTTCTTAATAATTAGAAAATATTGTTGTCATAAATCCAATAAAATATTTTTACGAAACCAGAATACCAACGAAGCAATTCCAATGAAATTCTTTCACAATATTCATGAAATTTTCATTGGATTTGTGAAATTATCATTAGATTTATGAAAAATTTTTAATGAAATTGTTTCATTGGACTTATGAAGCAAAATTCTTTAGGTATACCTTGAGTGGTTCGCCTTCCATAAAAAAAAATTTGTTGCCCATCATCCCCTAGGATTAAAGATAATGTAAAAACAATTCCAAAAATATATTTGTTGTATTTTCTTGCCACGCCTACAATTACCGCCCTTTATGTATTTTGTTCACTGTGTCGCCATTTTTAATCCGATCATAACATTTTATATACCGGTGTTCATGGCTCCGTGATGGCTACATTTCGGTCTTTTATAGTTTTTTACTACCACGTCATATTCTAGTAATGAGTTTCCTTCAGAAATATTTAGCATTAGGGTGAATACGAACCGAGTTTTAAAAGTCATGACTAAGTAGCCCTTACAGAGCCATGAACACCGGCATATAAGATGTTATGATAGGATTAAAAATGGCTACACAGTGAACAAAATACTTAAAGGGCGGTATTGGTAGGCGTGGCCAAAAAATATAAAAAATATTTTTTTTAATTCTTTTTACATTATCTTTAATACTTGGAGGTGTCTGACACAACTTTTTTTCGAACCACTCCACTGTACAACATATTTATATTAAATCATAATAAAACAAGGAAATATATTTTTAATATCAATGAAACGGGCTTCATTTAAAAGAAACTTTTATGAAATTATTGTTTAAATATGATTTCTGCCATTTGGCCGCCACGGCTGGCGCGTAGAAGGAGCAATCTGGAACACCAATTTTCAACAACTTTTCGCAGCATTTGCGGCCGTATTTCGCCCATAACTCTGCGAATATTGATTTCCAGGTGTTGAGTTGTTTGTGGTTTATCAACGTAGAGAAGTGACTTGACACAACCCCAAAGAAAAAAATCCAATGGGGTTAAATCACACAATCTTGTTGGCCAATTAATTGGGCCATTACGTGAAATTATTTTTTCATCAAAAGTTTCTTTGAGTAAATCAATTGCAGCGCCCGCTGTGTAGCATGTGGCTCTGTCTTGTTGGAACCACATATCAGGAGAGGTACGAAAAAATAACATTCGGACCATCATCGTTTTTGAAGACATATGGGTCATTGACTCCGCCAGCCTATGAAGAGCACCAAACAGTAATTTTGCTGTGAATGTAATGGTGTTTCAGCAAAAGCTTGTGGATTCTTCTTACTCCAAGTGCGACAATTCTGCTCATTTACGTACCCATTCAACCAGAAATGGCCTTTATAAAATTTTTTTTTTTATTTTTAAAATTTTTAAAAATTTCAACAATTTGCACGCATTGCTCTGCTGTAAGTCGATTCATAATGAAATTTTAAAGAAAACTACACAAAAAAAAGCAGTGATGCCAAGTCGAAGTTGAGACACTCTAAACTAAACACGCTTTAGAAGGTGAGTGAATTAGCTGCTCTCTATAAAATTTTTTATTGATGGTGTGTGAATAAGCTAAATTGGCGATTTTCGGGTTGGAGTTTAAGACAATTTTAAGTTAAAGGATTTTGTCTTGGATACTAAAGCGTGAGAAATTAAAAAAAAACCTGAGTGTAAACGATGCAGATTTCATTGAAGATTTGAAATCAAGTCTACTAGATTTCGAGACAATGTAAATGCAGTATAAGTCTAAAGCTTAGACAGATAATTTTGTCTTCGATACTTAATCTTGAGAATTGTCAAAGAAGCTTTGTGCAAGCGATATAGATTTCGTAAAAGATTGTGACAATGTTAATGCAGTTTAACAGTTATTTTACATATCTAGAACTTTAAATAATATTTTTAGTTTTTGTATTTAAATTTTCTTTATTTAATGAAAAATTTAAAGTTTTTTCCTGTGATGAAAACTTGTTACCAAAAATTTCGCTTTAAGCATTTAAAAGAAACTTTAATTTTTTGGGAAACTTTCATATACAAAAAAGATTTAATTCTCGCATGTTTGTGGTTGCTGTCGTTACAATGTTGTGGTCTATGTTCTTGCTTGAATAAATAAACAAAATATTGTCTATCAGATATAAAAAAACGTTTCAAGTCATCATCAATAATCTTATTTTGTATAACATATAGAATAAAGGCAAAATAAATATATATTATGCTTAAGTCGAATCTTTAGTGCACACTACAGCTGTAATCACTTAGGGAAAACGCTTAAAATTTCGTATGAAATATTGAGAGATTTCGTAACAAGAGAGATTAGAAAAAATTGTGCAATAAAATTGAAGCAGTAAATTTGTGCAAAAGAAAGATAAAACTTTATGGAGGACTTACAAAAGTTAAACAATAATAAAAAAAAAAATAAATTTTTTAAATCTGATATACATACATACATACTATATATCTTCCATAAACTGGGGGCCTACTCTGTAATTCGATTCGAAAGAAAATGCTTTCGAGTTTGCATGTTATAAATATTCAAATTCGAAAGCTTTTTCTTTCGAATCGAATTACAGAGTAAACCCCCTGATAACGTGAAATTATTTCAAAACTTAAGGCTTTGAAGGATACGTACATCCTTTATCTCAAACTAAAATGTATATTTCTTTATAATGCATATGGAACGTAAAACTTATTTTACCATTGCTCACAGTGGAGGGTGCCTAAACATGGCAAACTATTATGTTAACGCATAAATTGGCCCAGAGCGGCCCTTTCTCCTTAACCATTATTTTTATTATAATCGTCTCGCCTAAAATTCCTTTTATTTTTCAATATGATTCTAACGCTTATCGCTGCCATTTCATTTTGATAAAATTTTATGAGCTTCTGCTTAATTTTACTTTTATGTTTATACCTCTATTTTGAGCCTTATTTTTGTCCTTTATTTATTTATTTTACTTTATTGCTCTTCTGGTTCTTGTCGAATGTTTAAGGAAAGGGAGAAACAAAATTTAGAAGTGCCAGAACTTGTGGGGTCGTTGTGTTTTCCTTTTTTATTTTTATAAACCAAAGAAAAAAAAATATAACAATTCCTCAGACATTTAACAGGCAATCAAAGCAAATTATATGTAGTCTTGAAAGGAATAAGACAAAATATGTAAAAGTAATCGGGCCAAAGCCATTAAATTTGATACACAAAATATAAATTCATTTATTTACACCATTTCCATAGCCTATTGAAAATTATTTGTTTTATACGTTTAGTTCAGGGAAATGTAAAAGGAAATAATAATTTTTGTTAAATAAAATTGTAATAAAAGATGCTTGTTACTGAAAATAATTCTTAAATAAAAAAGCTAGTAAGTTTTTTTTTAGCAATAAAATATGTTTTCAGGAAAAAGGGCCTTAAGTGTTATTTGCCTTGTTGCTTTGACAGGGAAATAAATGTTAACATTCAATTAAAATTTTGATTGACGGTACAGAGAAATTGCCATTAGTACTTAAACATTAAAACGAAACGACAAAACGTTGCGAAGGCACGACATAATTTAGTTTTGGCTTTAAGTAGTGTTGAAAGTATTTAGATACGCATTAAAAATTTAATTGTTATTGAAATTTACAATTTAATTAAGAACGTGCTGAGAACGATTTATTTGAGACTAAACTAATACTAAATGAAGTTTTTCTTGCCATTAGTTTTATGAATTTTGATTTATCCGTAATAGTCATTGAGGGGCAAATAAGATAAATTATTATTTTTTAAATACTCCAAAGCTTAATGCTGCGCCATTGGTTTTAAGTCACTCTCTTCTTTACAGCTCTGTTGAAGAAAATATAATAGTATGGGATTTTAAGAAAATTTTTAAATTCATGTGTGAAGTTGGGTAAACTTCCTAAATGTAATGAACTGCGTTTTAAAATGCAAAGATCCGATAGAAGGTTAGGTTAGGTTATCAGGCTGCTGGTGAATAATGAAATTTAGGGATCCAGCTCACTTGGCTCCAATGCGATGATCCCTTTGTGCTGCCTGTAAGTTGAAAGTAGTAGAATAAGGTGCAGATAGCGAATATAGGGAGGATATAGATGGAAATTTTCTATAGAATAAGAGTGAAGGAAGTATGAGATACCTGATTTCCGACCTATTACTCTCAATAATACCGAGATAAAAGTGTCCAACACTGCAAAATATCTCGGTATTATTCTTAATTCAAAGCTGAGTTTCAAAACTAATATTCAAGAGAGAGTGAAGAAAGCAACGATTTCACTCTATCTATGCAAAAAGTCCATTGGAAAAAATTGGGGTCCTACCCCACAAATCGTTCATTGGATCTATACTGCAATAGTACGCCCGATTCTCATGTATGGCATCATCGTATCGTGGCCGTCCCTGCAGAAAAAGACGTATCTACATATCTTACACAAGGTGCAAATACTTGCATCCTTGCTCTTCGCACTACCCCTACGGATGCACTGGGAATGCTCCTTCATCTACTACCATTGGACCCAGTAGGGAAGGAGATGGAAACGTCTTCTTCGGCAATCCGTCTTCGATGTACCTCTCTGTGGAACGGAAATGGAACCGGCCACTGTAGAATACTCGATGATGAAGTTAGGGGATGGAGCATTGACCAAACCTCTCCGGCTCTACTACACGAACGTCTTTATTAAAGCTGGATACCATCTACAGAATTGTGGATGAATGGAACTCCTGGTAGAAGAAAAAGTGTGGATTTTTATACGGATGACTCCAAAACACATGAAAGTGTGGGTTATGGAGTATTCTCGAGGGCTTTAAGTCTTCTTATTGCTAGGCGACTTCCGGATCACTGCAGTGTCTATCAGGCAGAGATCCTTGCGATAAGAGAAGTTGCGGATTGGTTGACAGTGAATGTCACTTCAACGACTTTGATTAACATATACACCGATAGTCGAGCAGCTATTATGGCCCTCGAATCCCCGCTTCTAAGAACAACAACAGCCCTCGAATGCCGATCATCTCTAAATGAGATGGTAGAGCAGTTTCATATTAGGATCATCTGGATCCCGGAGCATAGAGGCTTTCAGGGGAACTCTAGGGCTGATGAGCTTGCTAGAATTGGGACAACCCTACAGGTTCCACAGGAGGAAACAAATAGAAGGTGGGTCACAAGAAATGATTGCGTGATCACAAGGCAGTTATGGACTCACCTAAATAAGGAAGGTACGGATTACTTAATTTTGAAGAATAGGAAACAAATCTTGATTCTAATGTCCGTGTTAACCGGACACTGTCCCATGGGTAGGCATGCACAAAGGCTAAGGGTTGAACATTTTTGCCGTAGCTGCCAGAGTATCGATGAAGAGGAAAGCATAGAGCACTTTCTTTGTCACTTTCCTGGACTTGCAGGGAAGAAAATGGCCACAATGGGCGCTCTTGAGTTCAGGGAACTTTCTGACGTTGCTGGTGTTGAACTTCAACGTATTAGTAGCTTTATATTGAGCTCTGGTTGGTTCGACGGTGGGACTCCGCATAAGCAGAGTCTCCGTGGTATCACAATGGACCACAACGGTCTAAGTGAGTCCGGGTTTCTGACTGTCACCCCTACCTAACCTAACCTAAGAGTGAGTAAAGGAGATGAGAGGTGGGATAGAAGAGAGGCTATTTAAGGATATTCTGCCCGTGAAGTGCAGAAGGAGATCTTCCAAAGCAGGGCAGAAGCAGAAAAGATGCGAAATTCTTTCCTCCTCTTCTTCATCATTGCAGCGGTAACAGTAATCATTATACGGGAGACCCATACGTTCAGCATAGGTTCCAAAAGTGCAGTGGCCGGTAAGTGTGGCCAAGAGATTCCTCAGGTGATTCCTGGTGAAGCTAATGAAGTTTTTGGATCTGTTGATATTTAGGCGAGGCCAAAGGGTTCGCGATATAATGCAGGTAGGCTCATTGCGCCATCTTTCCTGAACTGAATTTAGAAAGGCCGTATCGAAGCGTCTCCAGCACGACGAAAGAGGAACCCCACAGAGATTGTCAATATCGACTTCTCCGAGTAGGGCTCCTCTCTTTGCCAGATCATCGGCAACTATATTACCTGAATTAGTCCCGTGTCCACGCACCCAATATAGTGTGATGGTTGAGTGCTGCGCCAGTTTATCCAGGACTGTGCGGCATTCTTGGACAAGGAATGATGTAGAATGCACACCTGCGAGGGATTTGATCGCAGATTGACTGTCCTTTATTATCTGGATATTACTATTATATATCCGATAAAAACTTAATCAATGCGTTGCTTTTTTAATGGTGAATATTTCTGCATGTAGTATGCTACATTCTTCCGGGAGTCTGAAGGACATTTCAATTCCGAATTCTGGAATATATATCTGATAGAACATTTTCGAAAAAATTTATGGAATATAAAATTTAATTTTAATGCCCAATTTTTAAATGCAATATTTTGTGTTTTTTTAGAGCTCAGGGTATGTGTTAAGTTTTGTAAAAATCGGTACAGTAGAATCACTTAAAATAAAATATTAAATTTTAATGGGCGTGACTCTGCCCATTTTTTCCAAACAAAGATTGTGTCTATTTTTGAGTTCATGGTGTGTAAGAATTGGTTACCACGTGAAAGAAATATAATAATAGAATTTAATGGGCGTATCCCCGCCCATTTTTTCAACATTAAAATTGTGTAATTACAAGATTACCAATGGTGTTTACCTATGTTTCGCAGCAATCAAATAAGTAGAATATAATAAAACCAAATAAAACAAATTATGGGCGTGTCTCCACCCAATTTTTTTTTGCAATGGGACCAATGGGAAACTATTACCCTCGCAGAGAAACAAGTTTTACAATCAGTCTTATATGAACCCAGTTATGAAATAACACTGCAAAGAAAATAGAGGCAAACCTCCTCCTTTTTTTTAAGTCAAAAATCATATTACATTTACGAAGGTTTTTCTCTCAGGGTACAGTAAGGATGTATAAAAGTTATAGCATATACTGGAAAAACACTATATTTGATTACCAAACAAGTTGTGCCAACGGTTGCAACATGTGTGACCTGTATAAGATTCTTACGCAAACCTTTAAAATGCCGATACAAGTATTTAGCGATTTTGCACTTGTCTTGAGCATATTCAGACCCTAAGATTGCATATAATCCTTGTTTGTGTAAAATTCTACTAAGTTATTTTTAAAGTTTTTCAACTGCAGTGCAATTAAAGCGACATTCGTTATTTGAATTTTCATAGGCACAAAACATCGAACTTTTAATCCAACCCATAGTAGGTACATAAATATCTAAAATATATTTTATCGGCCATGTCACAGACAGCGTGACCATTTTACCAACTAAAGTGGCAAATTGCCACTTTTTCGACTACCTTTCTACTTTTTCGACTGTCTTGCCACTTTCTGTCCCCCTCTTTTTAAGGTGAGTCTTGTAAAAATACATTAAAAATAAAAAGTTTAGTATAGTTTTCTCGTTTTTTTTAATTTTGCACCTTTTTTTTATAAATCCCCTATTTGGTGCCACTTTTCGAAAAATGTCATCGGTCACCCTGGTCACAGAGCTCAATTCCGTTCGGAATCGGAATTCAATCCACTCCATTTTAGTAGAAGATGGTGTCTAAAAAAGAAAACTAAAATACGGGAATTTGTCAGGTGTGTCCAGATTGTGGGTGGCGGTGGTATTCTCCGGCTAGGGCTTGACATTTTGAGGTTTATTCAATTCCGATTCCGAACGGAATTGAACTCAGTGACATGCCCGAATATATTTTTTTAATAAAATTACGCCGTATTATTGAAATCTAAAAAACTGCATTACTAAAATGTCAATAACGTGTTTAATTTTCCCATTGAATATTCGAATTTTTTTTGTGATTTATATTTGGTGTTTGAGTTTTCGCTTCAATGGTGACATTTACATACTTCAAAGAGAAGAAAAACAAAAATGCTAAGTAAAATGAAATAAATGTTAAAAAAATAGAATCATATCTCATCCATTTTAATGACTTTAACGGAAAGTCTTTTTCAACAAGAATGAGGAAATGCGGAAATGTTCATATAAAGAGCTACAAAATGTATGTATAATTTATGAGATTGCAAATGAAGTAGGAATTGAAAATGGAAAAAAAACCTCATATGAAGTATACAGCCAGCCTCTCCTGCTGTGATGAAAATTTGAAAGTTGTTTAAAAAAATCATTGTTCTTGGAAATTTTTGTTTTTTTTTGCTAAACAAATTTAAATAAAGGGTTATATGGAGGCATTGGAAAAAAATAAATCAATAACCTAAACTTCATTTATTATTTTTGTCGTCAAAAAGAACAATTCATGCAATTTATTTTTTATTTTTATTTGATTTAAATATTTTTTGTTGTCGTAACTGCGCATAAATTTCAAGTTGAAAATTTATTTCAATAGCAGCATATTCTTGGTGATTTTCGATCTAACATAGCCCTGAGTAAAGCTTAAAGACATAGGAATAATATTGCTGCGTGGATACATTTTATTAAAATAAATAAATAAAAAAAAAATATAAACAAACTTGGGATAATACGATTTAAGATTTCAAAATGTTAGAAAGTCTCTGGTTGCTATGATATTGTTAGTTAATAAATACCCTGCAAGGAATGGAACTGACACAAGACTAGTCACGTGACCGGTCCCCAAGTGATAGGGACCAGTTCGAGTTATAACACTTCCTATGAAGCGGACCAGTCACTTTTACATGGGGATGGCCTAGGATGGGGTTAATTGATACTTTGTATGCACCTTGTGACTTGTCACTGAACTATCCCACAGTGACCTATTTGGTGTAGAGTAATATAAATATAAATTATTTATAAATGTAATTTCCACATTTAACTGTAACAATTAACGCTTATAAATTTTTTTATTGTTACAAATGCAATGACATTTTATTTTTAATCTGAAAATTTTTTGAGATTCGAACCAACAACCTCGTGCATGACAAGCAGGCACACTACCCACACGACCACAGGGCCACTCATATTTCAAAAGTATAAATACCATTTAAGCTTAGGTTAATATCTAAGTATAGTTACAGGACTGGTTCCAGAGTCACATTGAAGGGAGCAATTAACATTATATTTACACTATTTGATAGGTCCTGTATTCGACCACATCGAACATGTTCAGTGCAGTTTACTACAATACTAGACCGAGTCCGAATTAAATTGGCTCAAGATCAAGACGATACATCACGAAAATGGTCAATATGTCACCATTTAAACGATATGCCTTTTATCACCATACACTACTACGTACTTTTGATAACACCCACATTTTCTCCAGTTATAGGACGAGTACGTTTGGATCAATTGTCACCAAATTTTCTGCAGGGTATGTACTCGTATGTTAGTTCGATTTATTTTGACACATAAAATTTTGCAGTGTTTCTTACTCTTTTTCATCATCACATAGGTGCCACCATCCCACAGATCCTTGTTCTAACTAAGCAGTGACCAGTCAAGCCCCCTATCAGCATCCTAAGTTCCTCTCTATGCATATGCAATAGCAGTTTGGATTTCGTTAGGTCAATCATTGCCTATAAAACCCTCTAGACCCTGGAATTCTTCCTAATACCTCAAAAAACAATCGTTCCTCCTAGACAACGATTATTGAGTTCGCCGAAAAAAGATTAATCTAACATTCGCCTTAATCTTTCTACTTTGTCGGTAGTCCAAATTGCAATGGCCTAAGGAGAAAATACGATATGATATCGAGCCATAACCGCCAAAAAAAAACTTAAGCGACATATTTTTTTTAACTTCGTTTTTTGACGAAAACCTATTATCTATGATCATTTGTAATCGTCGATTTTGGTAAAAAAAAAATTTCGAAAGTTTGGAGTTTATTTAAACAAAACGCCTATGTTAGAGGCAGTTCTATTGAGACAACCTTACAGGAAGTTGTTCATCATGTTGAATAATTTTTTGGTCTAGGCAGTTATAGTCCAGCTTTATTCACTGAAATAAAAGAGGATTTTCTACAATGTTTCGTTCTCGAATCTTATCGAATCCCTCAGCATCTTTGACTTGAACCAACAAATAACCGCTTGGATAAGTCACATCCTTAACAACAACTGAATAATTTGTGAGATAAGCCATACAAAAATTAGAGTTCATGTATGTCGCAAAATACAACAGGAAAATATATTATCTGCCTTATTATGGGTTACTACCAATTACATCCCACTAACACATTGTCCACACTATGAAATATTTGCTGAAAAACTTTTGAGTTTGTTGATGAATGGGCAAAGAGGAATGGAAAAGGGTACTTTGTTTCTTGTTGAGTGTGTCATACTCATCTCATTCTCATGCAAAATATGTGAGAAAATATTTTAAGCTGCAAAACAAAACCTTCACAGTATGGACGCAAATGCAGTTTCCAAAGAGAATATAAAAATCTTTCGCAGCAAATGTTTTACAATGTAGACGAAGTCTAAGGATTCTGTCCGAAGAAGGATTTCAGCCCGTATGTTATGTAGATGACATGGCGATATTAATATGTTTACCCCAGCCTAGAATATTATGTTAAATGGTCATACAAGCTCTCAGTTTATTTTATAATTGGGGCAGAGTGCGAGGTCTTGGTGTTAACCCGAAAGAAAAAAAACAGAAACTTGTGTGTTCATGAGAGAGTGGAAAATAATGTTATGAGACAATTATCTCATGACTTAAAATTGTTGTGATATAATTATGTTGTAGCATACATATTTTATGGCATAATTATGTTATGAAATACTTTATAATCGCATAAATATGTTGTGACAGAATTACGCTATGATATAATTATGTTATTTAATAATGTTAGCAAAAATATGTTAGCATAAATATGTTAGCATAAATATATTAGCATAAATATGTTAGCATAAATATGTTAGCATAAATATGTTAGCATAAATATGATATAGCATAAATTTGTCATCATGTTCTATGAGATAATTATGTCATGTAATAATTATGCTATGATGTATGATATCTTATCATATCTTATCTCAGTACATATTTATTATTATATTATATGACAGTATTATGTCATGATAACTTTTATAAATATTATATGACATTTTTCTCTCATGACATATTTATAAATAGTGTATGACATGCTGTGGCATGACATAATTATGTTCTAACATATTTTTTCAAAGACATAATTATGTCATAAAAATTTGTGTCATAGCATATTTATGTCATAACATACCGGTTAAAGGAATTTAAATCTCGGAACGTTATTCAATGTAATAAATGAAATACATACCTGGACATCAAGATATAGCAGGAAACAAACACCCTGATAGGCTTGCCCAGATCTTTGTATAACATAAAACCGCAGAACGACAGACCTTTTAAGGGACTCAAAAATGAACTCAAATAGTGGGCGATTGGAGAACATGACAAAGTTTGACAAAATGCTACTGAAGGAAGAGTAACCAGAAGCCTATAGGGCAAACCAAATACAGATTCCAAGATTGAATAGGCTAACAAAAGCTAGACGTACAGAGATGATATCGTAAGTAAAATTTTTCAAACAAAAAAAGTTTTTTTTGAAAATCTGCTATTTAGTTAAGAATAAGTACATGAAATACAAAAGTTAATTGTAATAGGCGTGCCTCCGCCCATGTTTTAAATGCAAGATTGTGTGTTTTTTAGAGCTTAGGGTGTGTGGTAAGTTTCGTAAAAATAAATAAAATACATGACTTTTAAATGGCCTGGCCCGCCCATTTTTCAACTTTAAAATTGTGTAAGTACAAGAACCAAAGGTGTTTGTTAGGTTTCGCAGCAATTAACTAAGTATAATATCATTAAATTACATTAAAAGATTTGTGGGCATGTCCCCGCCCACTTATTTCCAATGGGAATGATGGGAGCTATAATCTATCAGGCAAAAGCTTTTTTTCTAATCGGTCTAAGAAGTAACAATGTCAAAAAAAAAATACAGACGAATTGATAACCTCCTGCTTATTTTTTGAAGTCGCTTAAAAAGATTAAATGCAATTATGTTCGAGTATTTATAAATTTTTTGTTTCTTTATTTCAATATTACTTTTTTTAATGGTCTTATTTTTCTAAACTCTTTAAGGGAATATAAATGAAATATCAAACAGAAATTGTGCAAAAACTTTTATTCTGCTGAAAAATTTTATTTTTTTTGTCACGAAAATTACATGAAAATTAATGCTCAGTTAAACTTTGGAATTTTATTTGAATGACAGTTCTAGTTTCTGTACAGACTATCATACATACATAATTACCTTTAAACATGCTTATATAATTTTACTTTAATTGCGTGAGTGATGTCCATCATGAGCTTAATTAAAATATTTTTAAAGCTTAGTGTAACTAATAAAATCGATATAGAACAATAAAACTCTTAATGAATTACCCTTTATAAGAATGTGGGGGCTTTTTTGGCTTCAGGCTCTAGCTGACCTTTTCTGAATGTGATTGACATTTGCCTTGTTGATTCCTAAATGGAATTTTTATTATAACATAAATTATTTGATCTTATTGTTGTTTGTGTGTGAAGGGCTTTTTTGCTTATAATGAAATTATTTTTATGCTAGTGTTTGAAAAGAAAATCTATACATTAAAATATCTTGCAAAATATTTTCGGAAATTTTATTAAAGTAATAGAAATACATAATAGACGGTTATAAGTATCCGTTGATAATTTTGTTTAACCTTAAGTATTGTGAGATAAAGGGCCGATGAATATTAAACTTTAGTCGTTAAAAGTTTGCTAACACAAAGTTAAGTTGAGAAGTTATTTTGAAAAAGAGGACTATTTCATTGTCATAGAAAATTTCAATAATAATAATAATAATAAAGCTTTTTACACTAACTCAGTATTTTTTAATGTCTCCAGTATTATAGTGTTTTGACATTTGGGAATAATATTTAAAATATACTTACCCTACGTGTATGCCTGATATATTTTTAGCATGACAAATGTCAAATCCTTTATAGCAAAAACATCTAGCATAAAAAATCATTTTACAATATCAAGTTTGACTTTTGTCATAATAAAAATATATCAGCTACAGACGCAGGGTTATTAATCAGTAACTCACAATCACAGTTGTCAGATGAATAGTGCCCAATCCGTCAAACATCGTAGGCAAAAATCGTGAAAATGTATATTCGAAATCGTAAAAGAACTTCTCGTTCTATTAATTTAACTAAATTTTAATAAAATTAGTAAAAAAATTTCTCTGGCAATAAGGAAAAAGTGCTTAAGTCATATTTCACTGTTTTGCAGGAGAGCACTTTTAAGTTTTCAAATCGATTTTCAGAAATTTATTTCTTTTACAGCTAAATTTAGAAAAATCTCTGTTAATGTTTATTTTTTTAAGCAAACATTGTTCTACTTACTATAAGTAATACATTTAAGTTAAAATATACCAAAGTATAACCTTAAATTAAGCTATTATACCAAATGAGATTAGAAGTCCAAAAAAAGATAAGTCGCAAGTCATAGTACTATAACTTCCTGAAAAAACACACAAATTAATTGAGTTTTTTACCAGGGGTACTTTCGCATATGCAGATTACGGAGGTACCATTAACCCAAAATCAACTTATCTTGACTTAAGCACTTTTTCCTTTTTGCCACAGATATATTAGATATGTGTAATTTAAATTGCATTTCGTTTTTTCTATGTTTGCGAATAACTTAAACAAATTTCAGGATTTAAATAAATAATGCCCCTCAAAAAAGTCTTTTTTTTTTTTGAAAAATTGTTTTCAAACCGTCACCATTAATTTACTTACCGCAAATGATATAGAAAAAAATCAAGGTATAAAATTTCCTTTCCTTTTACCATATTTTAAACGTTTCACCACCACCACCGGCGGAAGAAACCAATGACTGCAATTTAGCAATCAGGTCCTATTCTTTACATGTCCCTGTCGTTTCATTTATTGTTGTTTGCTGTATCACATGCCGTCATCACCAACAAACTCGTCACCTCATTTACCGTAAAAGCAAATGGAAATGGGAGGAGTAATTTAAAATGTGGGTTTATTTGTCACACACATAAATCAGCAACGGAAGAAAATTTAATGTGAAAAATGTAGTGAAACAACGAACTAATAATGAAAAATAAATAAACAATGTTGCATAAAATTAAATTGCTGCAATAACAAAAAAAAAAAAAAAAAAAAAAAAACACGACAATCGATATACACTTGCTGAAAGAGAAATTTTATTCTTATATCAAATTAAGCAAGGAAATAAATATTAAAACGACAAAGGAACATAATTTTTTTTATTGCAACACAATATTTGTTACATTAAATTTAAAGATGTTTACTAACAGCAGCATATTGAGCGACATTTGCATTAAAAGTTACTTGTTCTCTCTCCCTGGTAAATTAAAAAATAAAAAAGAATGAGTATGCATCAATATAGCGAAAATTTATCTATTTATATGTCTATAAAAGTATTCTGTTTTTTTTTAATGAAAAACCCCATTTAAACAAATTTAAAACTGATGTATTAAACACATTCACCACAGCAGGCTAAACGAACACATTACTGTATTATATTGGCAGCACTGATTTGCTCATTGTTGCCAACAAAAATAGAAATTAGTTTAAGTGGGCTACAATGACAATATCAGCATGGACAACGACCTGCTGCCGTTTTGCTTTGCTGTCGTTTTTATAATCATTCTCGTATAAACATAAGCATTTCTTTCTATAAAATGTATTTACGAATTTGATTAATGTGCAACAACACTTAAAGTCCCAAAAAGGAGTATCTACAATTTTTATCTCATTTTTGTTCGAATTTCCAAAAAAAGCCAAATTAAATGCGGGTAGAACACAAATTAATTATTTTCCATGATCAACACTTAACAATCACCCTTATTGTGAATAAAAGTTCACGTGAAAAGTGTCCCCTTTCCCTAAAATTGCGATCGCCAATGTTTGCGTTGTTGTTGTGTCAGTATACTATTTTCTAACTTTGTTCCCCATTTTTTTGTTCCCGGGAAATATTTCACGTAAACAAAATGTTCGCCTTTTATTCCCGATAAGGGGGAATATAAATGAAGTAAAAAAAGGTCGACTTTAGGTTTTTTCCCTAAAAGTGCAACTATAGAAAAATACCAGATGCTTGTTGCACAGTGAAGCGAAAAATGGAACTAAATCAGCAGTTGCTAATCGGAAAGTTTCATAAGATATTTTAGCACAACATTTTACTTCCCCATTAGCAAAACAGTGGACAAGAATGACAGAAAAAGCTAATTCTCTTTGGTCGAATATCTGCTTAATTGTGAGAGGAAACCAATAAATGTAACCAATTTTATTTTAGCTCTTAGATAGGAAAACATACTTGCAAAAACTCATTTTTTTCACATCAAAAATATCAGCTTGAAATTGCATAAGTTTGAAGTGATTGACTTTTCGGTTTTGTGGCACTCCATCCCTTTAAATTTGTTAAATGCGAACTCTTCGAATGCCGTATTTTATAATAATCGGGCGGTACGTTTAGAAACTACAAAAAGCACATGACGTCACTGTGGCGTCGTGTGATTTTTTCATGCGATTACACATGATGCGGTTCCTATTTTTTCCGTCCCAAACACTTTTGAAGATATGAAATAATCCATTTGTATTTCCATGTCCAAGTTCTCTATCTCTATCTCTATCTCTATCTCTATCTCTATCTCTATCTCTATCTCTATCTCTATCTCTATCTCTATCTCTATCTCTATCTCTATCTCTATCTCTATCTCTATCTCTATCTCTATCTCTATCTCTATCTCTATCTCTATCTCTATCTCTATCTCTATCTCTATCTCTATCTCTATCTCTATCTCTATCTCTATCTCTATCTCTATCTCTATCTCTATCTCTATCTATATCTCTATGTCTATCTCTATGTCTATCTCTATGTCTATCTCTATCACTATCACTATCACTTTCACTATCATTATCACCATCACCATCACCATAACTATCACCATAATTATCACTATCACTATCCCTATCCCTGTCCCTATCTTCATCTCCATCTCCACTCCATCTCCACTCCATCTCCACTCCATCTCCACTCCATCTCCACTCCATCTCCATCTCCATCTCCATCTCCACTCCATCTCCACTCCATCTCCACTTCGTCTCCACACCATCTCCATCTCCACTCCATCTCCACTTCATCTCCACTCCATCTCCACTCCATCTCCACTTTGTCTCCACTCTGTCTCCTCTCCTCTCCATCTTCATCTCCATATAAATGTCCATATCCATGTCCATATCCATGTCCATTTCCATGTGCATAATAATATCCATTCATGTCCTTATACATATGCCTGTTCATGTCAATGTGCATGTCAATATCAATGTCTATGCCCTTGCCTTCTTAAGGCATCTGCACCTCTAGAGAGGAAGCTTTCAAGACTTAGTCAAGTCTTGGCTGACCGGGCGATAATATGTACATGAGCCAATCAGTAATGTTACTCTTACATGTCGATGGAAATTTAATTACCATTTGAATTAAAGGACGCTTTCTGTCTTCTTTCACCAATCTACTGGCCATTCTGTTTGGTTGGAGAAGCATCTTGGATGTGTTTCAAAGATTTATAAATTACCATTTCGGAAACTTATTTCAATATTTTATTTTTATTTAACGCGTGATGTAAAAAGTTAGTAGAAAAACGAAATATGCAGCACATGCCTAAATAATATTATTAGTTGTTTTTGAAAAAGTTTCTCAGCTTACTGTGATTGTAGTTTTGTAATTCCCAATAATTTATTGCGAGTTTGTCTATAAACATTAGGTTTTTGTAAGCTTTTATAAATTGTGGATGAAGTCAATTGAAATTTTTTTTAGAAACGAAAAACCTTACTCATGTGCACTCACGCACATCAGCATTTTAAAAACAATATATTTGCGACATGCCTGAGCATGCGGCATCAAACCATTATTATTTTGCCTATATGTACTTTAAGCGATTATAATTGCAAGCAAAACCTTTTTTGTTGATTCTTATATTGAAATGATTTAATACTTAAGCCGGCTTAAAACGGTTAAAGGCACCTTTTTCCGCTTATTCCATGGGGAAAGTATTTGCGTTGTGCTTTCTCATATCTGTATACAATTTTTTAGTTCTAGAATTAATAAATTATTTTAATTCGTACGCTTTGTGCGAGGGTAACTCGAAAAGTATAACATTTAATTAAAGCGATTGATTATATGCAGCTTTTTCTAGCCGCACATTCAATATTCACACTTTTGATTTTAATTACAAAATGTGATATAATTCGTTTAGTATTTCCGCAATTATAATTAATATTCTGCTTGTAATGCTAATGACATATTTGAGTTCAATTTAATATGTCAATCTACTGCTAATCTCACTAACGAATGCCACACCTCCTAAACGAGAAATGTAACATTGTAATTGTAACATTTTCGCTGATATTTTGCCACAACCGCCCAGTTTTGTTTTTTGTTTTCGCAATTATATTTTCATATAAATGCATTTCCATGAATTACACACAGATGTACATACATATGTACATACGAATATATCAAAGAATTGACACCAATCTATTAAGTCTAACATTGAGCCATCAACTGCTTGTCAATGACTCGAAACAATTGATTTCTTATCAAATTTGAATTTTTTTAAGTGTGAATAAGAGAAAAAAAAAACAGCGACTACTACAACTTGTGATTAGATCATCTACATACATAAAAGAATTATAGCTGATGTTAGACAGCAGTAACAACAAAAAGCAAAATGATACATTCTGTAGAATTTTGTGAATAAAATATTAAATGAATTATCAACAAATAATCAGTTGCAATTCAGAGTTCGAATGAAGAAGAGGACTTTCTACACAAACATCTTGAGACGAAATAAAATAAAAACTTTTAAAAATATAAAAAGAGCATGAAATTTCTATTTGTCACACTGTTGATAGTGCTAGGCCTAGCCTGGGTGGCGCCGATGGCCCAAAACCTTAAGAAACCGGGCAAAGAAACTGTGGATAAAATGCTGGAGGAATTGTGCACAGAAATTTTGACCAAACAGAAGGCACGCTATCATTACGGTCTTAAGTTTACAAGATTCTGCGAAAGTACTTACGAACAAAAAATACAAAAGCAACGCCCGAAAAGAAACGCCCCGGCAACAGGGGCTCTCAAAGAACAATTTTTAACCACTCAAATGCAAAATCAGAAAAATGAAAATTTACTACAAAATATAATAAAAGTATTTTGAGAAGAAAGAATGTTTTAAAAAAAGTATAAGATAATATAAAGATACACTCAGAAAAATATATTCAAGAATTGTTTTATTTTATTAACAAGAGCAAGCCAAGTCGAGGTGTTCTATTTCATAAATAAAAGGGAATTTGAATATTATATATTGCAACGATACGCGGTCCTACAGTAAAGTAAGTAAACTTCTGGTGCCATACTCTGCTCGTAATGCAGGCCTACTTCGTAATTCGAGAAGAAAGAAAATCCTTTCGAATTGGCCTGTTAATATTTTTAGAATATTTTTTCATTTCGAATTATAGAGTAGACCCGCAGCTAATAGAGCTTTTTTTGTGATGATTATCTTAACTTAACTTTAACTTTGATTAATACTTGAAATTTAATTAATTAAATAATATTTAGTTAATAAATTAATTGGTTTAATTCGTTTCATTGATAGATACAATAATTTTCTTTAATAAAAAAAAATAAATTTGATTATCTAATTTGCTTAAATTAAATTTTTATTCATACTTGATTCATATTAAGATAATATTTTATAAATAAATTAATTGGTTTAATCATGTGTTTCATTGATAGATACAATAGTTTTCTTTAATAAAAAAAAAATGTATTCCTTTTCAATCAACTGTTTGTTTCATGTTTAAATGATATTCAATTAAAATATTAATTAATTCCAGCACTCGACTAATTAGAACAATATTTAATTAAGCCATTGACTTATACAATAATTTTCGGAAAGAAATAGAAATTTTCCCTTTTCAATCAACTTATTGTTTAATGTTCAAATAATATTTAATTAAAAAAGTAATTGGTTCAAGCATTCGATATATTGATGAATATCATAATTTTCATTATAGGAGAAATATGTAAATTTGTTCTTTTTTTTTTGTTTCATGTTTAAATAATATTCAATTAAAATTTTAATTGACGCATGCAATAATTTTCAGTACCAAAGAGAAAATAATATAAATTTTTTTTTCAATCAACTTTTTGTTTCCTCTTTTAATAATTTCCAATAAAAATATTAATTAAGCCATTGACGATTGCCATCTTTTTTTTATAAAAAAATAGGATTTTTTTTCTTTTTAATCAAGTTTTTTTTTACCATTCAAATAATATTCAATTAAAAAATTAATTGGTTCAAGCATTCGATTTATTAATGGATGTAATAATTTTATTTATCGAAAAAAATATAAATTAGGTTTTTCAATAAACTTTTTTCAACGATATTTAATTAAGGCATTGTGGATAATTTTTTTATAAAAAATAAAAATATAAATTCGTTTTTTTTTTAAACAATTTTTAATTTCATATTTAAATAATATTTATTTAAAATATTCCTTGGTTAATAAGAGCTATATTTAATTAATATATTGATTGATTTAATAATTTTCTTCAACGGAAAAATATATACATTTGCCTTTTTTAATAAATTTTGCTACTAATTTTTAATAACTCAATAGAATGAGTTATAAAGTATTTCAGTCTTTCGGTTAATTCAAATTAAATATGTTGTAATATTTGTTGCAGTTCTCAATTCCATTATTTGAATTTTTACATAAATATACACTTCACTTCACATAAATAGGTGCAGTTAAGCCTTTAATAAAAAGTACAAAATAATTATTTTTTAAAAATTATCTTGAGAGCAGCAATGTTAAATAGATTGGTAGAAGACTGCATCTATTCATGTGAAATGAACGGCCTGTCCCATGATGTCACCTGAAATCGCCAACTTGTATTGAAAACTACAACAAATTTTCTAATGTTATTGTTGTTTGCAATACAAGTTGTCGATCGAACGAATTATGGTGACATCGTGGGACAGGCCGGAAGTGTATTACATTTTTAAGCCTTTCCATGAATTTGATTCTAATGCCCTAATTCTGTTCGACAATTGTATCGTCTGGTCTATGGAGCAAAAAAGCAGCATTTCTTTAAAACAATTATTATTTGTTGTCTATGCTAGAAGGTTCGTGTATTTGCTTTATGATTTTATTCCAAACATTATATCCAACACATATTTCTTAATTTAATTTTATGTTTTTAGAAACATGGCAATAATATTTATATTTTTCATTATCAGAGACAACAACCTTTTTTGAAGAAAATAATTTAGAGAATTCAAAGACAAGAACTCAGAAGCATTTTCAAACAAAAACGTCCTAAATCTTCTTACTGAATTAGGGCATACGACTTTGGATGTGTTGCATTTCAAGAGTGTTTCTATATTCAAGTTAAGGTTAGTTTATATTGTGCTGACTGGTCGGGTGAGAAGGATATTAGAAAATCTCCCTCCAGCAGCCCAATTTGCCTGGACCTGAATTTTTCAAGAAGACGGTTTTGTTTGAAAATACTTTTGAGTTCTTGTTTTTTAATTCTCTAAATTATTTTCTTCAAAAGTGGTTGTTGTCTTTGATAATGAAAAATATGAATATTATTGCCATGTTCTTAAAACATAAAAATTTCATTAAAGTATTATGCAATAGTTTGAAAAATATATGAAAAAATATGTGTTGGATATAATGTTTTGGAATAAAATCATAAAGCAAATACACGCACCTTCTAGCATAGACAACAAATAATAATTGTTTTAAAGAATAGAAACTGCGTTTTTTTTTCGTCCATAGGCAAGACAGAATTATGTCATAAGTCTTTTAATATTGCATTCAGATATCTTCGCAAAGTCCTGACTAAATAGAAAGCCTACGAAAATTGCCCTTTTATAAGCCAGAACAGCCAGGTAGCGACATATTAGTTCGACTGTTTCCTCCTCTTCTACGTCGCGACAACTTCTTCAGTTTAGTTGTCTGGTAGTCAGCCTAATTTACATATTGGTATTGCCATTCACAACTTAAATGTTGCTTGAGTAGTAGTTAAGTTGTAGTCGTCTTGTGGCACAAAATTTGCATGTGAATATTGGTTGTGGATTCATAATACTAAAAAGAATTGGGTTGTGTCAAAGTTGGCTTGACTCTCAGACAACAAAAACTGGTTTGAGTTAGTTGAGGATGAGGACTATCTGGCATTGTATCGCAATCGAGCTAATTTTGAGGATAGATCATACAAGCATACAATTGTTAAGAGCTTCAACTCTATATTTCAATGGAATACCGACCACTTGATTAGTATATCGGCTTGGTAGTCAGGTCCCATATTGGCTACCCCTTCGATCTGTTTGATGATTATAAATATATGTTATAATCAGGCTTATCATAAATAAAATGTCGTCACATTTAAATTTTCGAACGAGTGAACAATTTATGGAATTCATAATAAGGCTGAATATCTTGCCTTCTCATTAAGATAATAGAAGTGGTGTATACATCTGATAGATATTGGACTGCGGCTTTGCTGTCGATACATTTACGAATATAGTCATTGTATCTGTTTATATAAAACAGGATGTGTGTATGTATGTATGTAAGGTATAGACTCCAAAACGGCTGATGAAATTTTCAGGGAATCTTCAAAATATTCAGGCGGGTGACACTGTGAAGTCTGATTTTTGATTTTCGGTCTGCGGGCGGAGGGGCGTGGCAAAATCCAATTTTCATATTGCACCACCAATGCTATATATATATATTTATTTTTTTTGCGGGGTGGGGGGGTTAGTTAAGCACACCGTGTTAACTAGTATTCTATATTCCCTCAGCCAGTTAATCGCCCTTTTTTTATTACTGATATTTCAGTCTGTTTTACACGACATTGATTGTCTAGCTTGAAACTAATGTTTTGCCCGAAACGGGGAAGAAAAACTACCGCCAACTACTCCCTGGTCCGACAACGATCCATTTGTGGAAATATTTCTTAGCATCGTTAAATGCGTGTCAGATGTGTTCCCATTAAGTTTTTTTTTATCCGGTAAGGGTTGTGATAGCAGTAGTCTATATACCCCGTATATTCTAGCTAAACGAATAAAAATAATTCAATCATTAGATTAATTGATATTGAATTCGTTTCCATTTACATTTTTTTAAATTAAAATAACAGTTGAATTAAAATAATGCAAATTTTAAATTTATTATTTTTAAGTAAAAATAAAGTGTTCCGTAGGGAGATTTTTAAAATGTTTGAGAACTATTTTTTTTACTATAGACGCTTTTATATATATTAGGCGCTTTTTTCGTTTTGCTGATTTTTTTGTAGCGGCCAAAGTTTTACACATTCTGTAAAAATTTAAGGTACGTCGCTCTTTCTGTTCTCTACAAAATAACCTGTGATAGACAGACACACAGACAGACACAAGCTTGGCGAAAATATTAGGGTTTCTTTTCACCTTTTGGTGTATGGAACCCTAATAAAAAATTCTTCTTAAGGAAATAAATTTGCTTCTTGAATTTTAACTATTCTAATGACTGATATCATCATTTAAGTAATTATTAATTTTTTAGTAAACCTTATTCAATTATCAAAAAAAAAAAAAAAATGCCCGAATGGGAGTAAAAATTTCAGTTAAAGAAAAAATTAGCAAAACGGAAATAAATTTACAAAACGAAAAATCGCTAAAAAAATATTTTTTCAGCAAAACTTTAAAACAGTGCTGGTCACCGAAGTTGTGTATTAATTTGTATAAAAAGCCAAATCAAGTTGGTCACACTAGTGCCACTTTGAGCGATTGTGGTTTAAAAAGTATGACTTAGAAAAGGTTTGAGGAAATATTCAGAAGCTTATTGAACTAGTAAATTAACCAATGAGAGGTCTCACTTTAGCTTCAAGTTCCCAATTCTATTTGATATAAACATCTTCGGCTCCACTATTATTTCTGAAGCCATCAGTGTCAAGTAAAACTCAAGGGAAACCCCTTTTTCAAAGTTAATTGAAAATTTCTTGAAAATAAAAATCATTAATCAATTTATAGGCTACAAAATGCCAGCAGGATTGGCAAACTAAATAAGAGTTTTGCTTTCAACTTGGAAAATTTTGAATGTTTAAAAATTCTCACGTATACAAGATTAATGAAAGTTTTGAAATGTTGTCACAAAGTCTATGCGTTATATAAATATACATTTATTTATGGAACATGCATATAATAGCATAAATTTTTTTATTTGATAATAAATTTTTTTTAATTTATTTACTTATAAAGCGAGTTTTTCTTATCACCAAACCAAATGCCGAAATTGTTTGAAATTCTCTTTTTTGTATCATGCAAAATTTTTTGCTGATATGCGAGAAGAAAATCAGGCAAATTACAGTGTGTGACAAAAAAAAATAACCTGGGATGTATTACTAATTTTTTCTGGTGGGTACTGTTGCCCAGTAGAACAAAAAGCTATTTTTGAAAATTTCCAAACACCCCCGATTTTTCGTACCCCTATGCACTTATCAACCTCTAACTAAGTTGAATATCAAGCGATTTTAAATTTATAAAGTGAATTTGGGAGAAGAGACTTTGACCTTTTGAAAAATGTAATTTTATTTCAGATAGTGGCAGACATACCATGTGGGTATTTTATTTACCAAATCAATTTTGTTTAGATTTTTCCTAATTTTTTTACTTTGCTTACGTTCTAACGCAGTATTTTTGTATTATAAACCATACTATTTATAACTTTATTTTTAAAAATTTATTGCTTACGAGTAATGCTAGGAACACAACTGATACGAACGACGAATTTCGTCCACGTCGACGAATTCGTCGATAAGAGTTCGCTGCGTAAATTCGTCGTGTGAAGCACAACAACGACAAATTTACTCAGCGAATTCCACTTTTTTTATATTTGATGAAGCTGGTTGTTGTGTGTACAAGGACAAAGAGAGAGAGAGATAAAGATAGAGAGAGCGAAAATTGTTTTTTCGTCGTTCGTCGGCATACAAAATAGAAATAAATCTATGCCAGAGTTCGTCACGCACAACGAATTTCATTCTACGGCGGTGTTGTGTTCATTCTCATGTGCACAAATGTGTTTTATTTCTTATGACGAAAAATTCGTCGTTCGTCCCAGTTGTGTTCCTAGCATAAAACGTCCGCTTGAAATTGACTGAGCTATTAAATATTTTAATACGCTGGAGAAGACCTTCTGTTAAAAAACTATCTGCATAACTCATTTCGAGTCCATGCACTTTTGTCACACAGTGTTAATGGATGCTTTATTTGGGCTTGTGAGATTAATATTTTTCTAGAGATCAAGGGTTGGTCAAACATAAGTAAATCATAAATTATATTTAAACGAAAAATTAGTTCATCCTGTGTTGTTTGCCAATAAAAATTGTTCAAAATGCTGATTTGCTTTTTTTTAAGTCGCAGTATTTTTACTTTAAAGCTTAAATTTTGTTATTAAATAATTTAGAGCCTGATTCATCAATTTTCTAACAATATCAATTCGTATTTAAAAATCATTTTTGATATTTATACATATATATCGTTACTTTAATATAGAAAGGCCCTAACTCATTATTTTTTAAATCGAGTTTTTTTTTTGTATATTTCGATAGAAGATCATCTAATGTACCGAAAAATGCAAATCCCGATTAAAAAAAAATTACTAGTTAGGGCCTTTCTATATTAAGGTAACATACATATTTATTTCAACAGAAAACAGATTTCGTAAAATAAGCTTTTATTCATGTTTTATTTCAGCCTCGTTTGTTTTTTACCTGATTTTTTTGTTTTTTTTTTGTATAAACACTTGTTAGTGGATGTTCTTTTTAATTAACTTCAAAAAAAAAAAAACAAAAAGGAGGAGGTTAACAATTCCTCTCGATTTTTTTTCGGTGTGTGTCTTCATAACTCAGTACATTTAAGACCGATTGTTAAAATTTTTTTGTTTGGTCAAATTGTAAAAAAGTAGGCGTGGACACGCCCACAATTTTTTAAATATAATTTAATGATATTCTACTTATGTGATTGCTGCGAAACCTATAAAACAGCTTTGGTTCTTATAATTACACAATTTGGAAGTTAAAAAATGGGCGGAATTACGCCCATTAAAATTTAATACTATATTTCACAAGCCTCTATTTCACAGATTCTTACGAAACTTGGCACACACCCTAAGCTTAAATAAAGGCACAATCTTGCATTCAAAAAAGTGGGCAGGGCACGCCTATTAAATTTTAGTATAATATTTCACGTGCTTGTACTTAACCAATATTTACGAAACTTGTTTTTAAAAAAGTGGGCGTAGCCACGCCCCATAGAATTTATTACTATATTTCACGTGCCTTTGCTTAATCGATATTTACGAAAATTGCCACCCACACTGAGCTTTAAAAAATACTCAAGCATGTGTTAAAAAAAGTCGGCGGGGCTACGCCCGTGTAAGTTTAGTATTAAATTAAATGTACTTCTGCTTATTAAAAGTATGCATTAAAAAGATAAAAATAAAACTTAAAAAAAAAAATTAAACCGACCTTAAAAATAAGCACTAAAAAGCTAAAAATAATATAGATCTAGTTAAATAAAATATTTTTATATATGTTACCTATAGTGTTGGTGAAGTTGGTGAAGCTGGTGCCATTAATAATAATAATATGTATGTGCTTAGTTACCAATATTTCTGGCACCAACTTCAAACGTCACTATAGGTAACACATATAAAAATATTTTATTTAACTAGATCTATGTACATATATTATTTTTAGCTTTTTAGTGCTTATTTTCGAAGTCGGTTTAATTTTTTTTTTAAGTTTTATTAATTTTTAAGATTAAAAAAATTCATTAAAGTGCGACTTTGACTCGCATGTGAATGGTTCCGTACGGGCGCTAGATATGTAAGACTATACGAACTTTAGCCTATATAGAATATGGTATTGGATTTTTTTTAGTCTTTGGGATTTTTTCGGTTTTTGATGTTTTTTTAGTTTTGGCGTTTTTTTTCGTGTTTTTGGCGTTTTTTTTTTTGGTTTGGTGATATATTCTAGTCTAAGCGATTTTGTTTCGTAAGACGATTTTTTTTGGACTTAAGCGTTTGTTCATTTCGGCGTTTTTTTAATTTTGGCTATTTTTTTTTTAATTTTTAGCGATTTTTTCTGTTCTTGGCGATTTTTTTCGGGTTTTGGCGTTTTTTTAATTTTGGCCATTTTTTTTTATTTTGGTAATTGTTTTTTCATATCGACAATTTTTTCTGTTCTTGGCGATTTATTTTAGTTTTAGAGATTTTTTTAAATTTGCTCTTTTTTTCGTTTTGGCGATTTTATAAGTTTAGGATTCTTTAGTTTTAACGTTTTTGAAAATTTCAAGAAGTTGCAAGTTGTCAAAATTACATTAACTGACAGAACACCCTTTAATTTAAAGTTTATTAGTATTTTAGTGTGTATGGTTGTAGTCTGTGTAAAAATACAATAACTTTGCAAATTTCAAGTTTCTATATATATGTAATTCTATGTAGATAACATGACATTTTAACATTTTTCATTGGTCGTTTTGGGAAACCCTTTAGTTTTAACTCTAGTGTACCAGCGGCCACCTACAGCTTTGGTGTACGGAACCGCAAAAGCGTTAAAAACCAAAAGAAAGTCCCAAAAACCAAAAAAGCTCCATATTTAAGAAAAAGCTCCAAAACTTAAAAAATCGCCAAAAACAGAAAAATAAGTTTACCGAATGCTTGAATTTTTTTTTTGTAAAAATTAAAAATTTCTACATCAGGTAAAAAATTCCCTTATATAAATTAAAGTTCATGTAGTATTATTTAATATACACCAATTTGCCAAAGTGTGCAGAATGCCGAGAATTTACGCTGATTCGTCGTTAAAGCTTAACTCGGTTCAACACGTCGAAACACATGTGCATCAGGGAAGGAAAATGACTTCTTGGATTTTGTACCGACTGTCAAAACAAAATGTACTTTTTAGACCATGTCGGTACCGTTTTTTTTTAATATTTATTAATAAGAACGGAAACGTGAAAAATGTGCATAAAAATTGAGTATAAAAAATAACAAACAAAAAAATTAAATATTACATTCATAAGGGTACGTTCGTATATTAGACTTGTTAGAGATCGGTTATTTTACAAAGTTTTATTAAAAAGCCAGTTATTTTCAAGCACTATAAAATATAAGTTGTGCGCATAAAAAATGCGCGATAAAACCTAAAACACACTATTGAAGTAAAGGAGCGATATGTAGTTAACAAAAATAAATATAACCACACCCAAGGCGAGTTCATGTACGAGGTGCTGTCAAGTTAACAGGTACAATTAAGGTACTGCACAGATTTTTTTGTTGCAGAGTTGACAGCACCTGGTTCATGTGCCTTGATAACAGCATTGCAACAACAACAGAGAAGCTGACCGTCTAAAATAAAACACAAACAAAAAAAAAATTAACGACAACAGAAGCAAAATTAATGTTACCATATAGTGAAACATTGGCATTTTTAAATTGTACCAAGTAACTCGCGGTAGTACCACGGTACCAACGAGGTCAAAAATGTACCATAAAAAGTACAATTTTACCATGATTTCCATCCGTGATGTGCATATTTTTAAATACTCCGCTGACTAATTATACTCTGCATAATTATTTTTAATAAATTTTTTTCATGTTTTAATCACTGTGCAACATAAACATAAACAAAATAAATTTTTCTTGTTCTCAAAGCTTTTACATTATTTACATTTAAATACTTGCTAATTTCAAAATAATTAACACTGAAAAATATGCATCATTTGTCAAAGTTAATAAATCATTAAGACATTTTTCCAAAGCAACCATTCAGACAGGCAAATAATTTAATGAACTCAAGTAAGTTGGTGTTTTCCTCTCCCCATATTTTTTGGCTTTAAGCCTTAATATTAAAAGCAACGTACTGGTTAATACGTGTATATACATAATGCTCATTTATTGAAATAACGTTATAACTCAGTTTGCTAGAAAAATAGTTTAAAGTTTTGAAGTTACACACAACTTATGCCTTAATTCGGTAAGAAGATTTAGGACGTTTTTGTTTAAAAATGCTTCTGAGTTCTTGTCTTTGAATTCTCTAAATTATTTTCTTCAAAAATGGTTGTTGTCTTTGATAATGAAAAATATAAATATTATTGCCATGTTTTTAAAACATAAAAATTCAATTAAAGTATTATACAATAGTTTAAAAAATAAATGAAAAAATATGTGTTGGATATAATATTTGGAACAAAATCATAAAGCAAATACACGAACCTTCTAGCATAGACAATAAATAGTAATTGTTTTAAGGAATCAAAACTGCTTCTTTTTCTCGTCCATAGACCAGACGATACAATCGTCGAACAGAATTAGGGCATTAATGGAAAAAGAAAATTTTTTAATTTTTCTCCCAAGACTTGAAAATATTTGTATGAAATTTTTGGGTTATGATGTTCTTTTAGTAAATGAGCGCTGTGCTTATAAATTTTTTCTATTAATTTTAAAATGTTTTCACTCGTAAGTGTTACTATCAGGAATGTGTGTTTTTTTAAATCAAAGCATCAAATGATTTTTTCGCTTGAATTGCTTAAAAAATTGCTTCAAATGAAAGTTAAAAAAAAAATTTAAAAAAATCAAATGCGCAAAAAGGTTGAATGGATGAATGTGAAAAGTTCAAAAGTACACCAACATTTAGCGAAGTTGAGAAAAAAAATTTATTGGTTTTTTTTTTGAAACGAAGCATGTGTTAATGTACTTGTAAAGCATTTGAGGTAACATTTAAGGTGCGGTTTGCTGGGGAATTTATTTAGGAAAAGAAATGTCATTCACTCTCATGTTTGCTTAAAGTAATCAAGTGTTAATAATTTTGGAGCTTTCTTTATGAGGCGAACAAGATTTCATTAAAAATTTGGTAAAAGTTTATTAAGTGTTGTTATTAAAAGTATCTACTTGAAAAGCAAAATAAATAAGGAAATTAGACAAGTTACGTGCGGTAAGTGCTGGTGCCAATCATGTTTGTGTTGGCTTCTAAAGTAATTTTAAAGAACTTTAATGTGGGTGCAAATAATTGCTGAATTGACGTTGGAAGCCCTTATTATTAAACTTATTAAACATCAGCTGCTTTTTAAGGGTTCCGTGCACCAAATGTGAAAAACAACATTATTGTTTCGATACGATGTCCGTCCGTCCATCCGTTAGTCCGTCCGTCCGTCCGTCCGTCCATCCGTCCATCCGTCCGTCCGTCCATCCGTCTATCAGTCCTTCTGTCACAAACACATCGTTACCATTAGAGCCGCGTAGCTGACATTTTCACAGAATTTGCAACAGCAAATAAATGACAGTATCGTGAGTTTACAAATCAGTTGACAAAATCTGTAACATCAATAAAACAAGTTGCTCTTTATAGCTATGCTATTTATTTCACGAGACAGGAGTTAGGACGCGATTTTCGTAACAAAAGTAATCGACACTATTACAGTTATAAATTTATTATTTTTTGATTTTTTTGTTCTTAAAACCAGAGTTCAAAAATAAACGAAGCAAATTGTTTGATTTTGTTTTGTTGCGTTCTTTGAAGTAAGTGATACAAAAACAATGAGGAGAGAACACAGCCGGTGGTCTGTAAGACGGCCAACAGCCGCCGCCGACCATAAACAATACATTATTTTAATCGCTAGTCGCCAGAAATGAAAATAATGGGAAATATATCGAAATGTTTTGAAATATTTGTGGCGATTTTGACAAAATCATATAATAAAATTTAATTGCATTGTTATTTATAGCTAAGCAGCATAGCTTTAACCGGGTGTTCTAAGACGCCTCTCTTCTTTCTTTTTTTTTATTATTTGCTATGTGTGGTAGAAATCTAAAAAAATAGATTTTTACGTGGCATACATACACATACGCATAAAACAAAGAAAAATTCATAAAGAGCTGACACTTTCGCTGGAAGCCTCTCGTTTTTACTAACTAAAGGCTCACTTAGCCGACTGTAATCTACTGTAACTGTAATGGTAGTAAACAGCTGATCGATATTGTTATGTGAAAAGTAGGTTACGTTACATTACATCTCTATAATCATCTTCATAACTTTTCACATAACAATATCGATCAGCTGTTTTCTACCGTTGCCGTTACATTACATTACACTCGGCTAACTGAGCCTTAACATCTAGATTTATACGATACGAATCGACTAATTCTACCATTAGTGTATTTTTAGGCAGACTTCACCAATTAATATTGAAGTTTAAAACAAATCAAAATTAAAGGGTATTCTGTCAGTTTATGTAATTCTGACTATTTAATTTGGACAACTTGCTGTATCTTAAAAACCGGAAGGACAAATTCTTGAAGAATTTAAAAAATCTAAAACTAAAAAATCCCAAAATAAAAAAAAATCCCGAAATGAAAAATCGCCAAAATGAAAAATATCACTTGAATGAAAAATATCACCAAAGATGAAATGAATCGCTAAAATTCAAAAAAAAAACTAAAAACTAAAAATCGCCAAAACTTAGAAAATCGCAAAAACAAAACAATCGCCAAAACTAAAAAATCGACATAACTAAAAAAACGCCAAAACAAGAAAAAACGCTAATAATTAAAAATCTACAAATAAAAAAAAAACTTAAAAATGGTCATTACCAAAAAATTCGCCAAAAACAAAAAAAAAATAATTAACGTGGTTTTATAGATATTGGGGCGCAGTCATAGTCCAAACAAAGTACACTTTAAGAAATTAAAACCAGTATTTTGTATGGTAATACTGGTCTTAACTTCTTAAAGTGTACTTTGTTTTGACTATGACTACGCACCATTATATCCATTCAGACTTTCAAGGACATTCAATTTCTTCAAAATGTAAATAAAAAACGTTTTTTATTTAAATTTTAATGTATCCGACGTTTCGTTGGGCCTTTCCAACATCTTCAGGGATAATTATTTTTATTGACATATGTATATTTTATGCTTCCATTATTCCAATTTACTTTCTAGTTTTTTTTAGTTGTATTTGTATTGTAAAAAATTTATATTATTTGTATTATTTCAAGGAATAAACAGTGAGTCATCTCGTTCTTGGTTATTTTGACAGTAGTCGGGATAGTTTTGAAGCAAATAAGCGCTGCTAAATTTTTAATAGTTGTTATAAAATTCACAATCAACTGTTCTAAAGTTTTCGCTTTTAAATTCCAATTGAAAGCTGCTTATGCAATGTCTTGCCATTGCTTTTACAAGTGCCAGCAACTAAGTTTTACTTGAGTATAAATACTTTTGCTGCAGTACAGAACAATATATGATTCTTGATATTTTTACTAAAAAAATAATTATTTGCCTTTAACGCAAATGGCAAAGTTATAAAAAGTAGATTAGTAATTAAACTATGTATGGGTCTTAAGAACCAGGCA
Source organism: Tachina lurida (assembly GCA_944452675.1). Taxonomy (NCBI): domain Eukaryota; kingdom Metazoa; phylum Arthropoda; class Insecta; order Diptera; family Tachinidae; genus Tachina; species Tachina lurida. The sequence goes on from OX101756.1 coordinate 111,865,106, forward strand.
TAATAATAGCACAGGAGAATATCAATGTCTCTTAATGGCTTAAAAAATCTGTATATAATCTACTTCAGTTAACAATCCATAAAACAAAATATCTAATATTTTATGATGGCAGCAACTTTTACAAGCAAAGTTTCCGAAAGAAAATTTACTTAAATAATAAAAACCCAAACTATAAGTAATAATAAAAATAAAAAGACTTTTAAAAGGGGCAAGTAGTCTGTATCGATTTATGGATTGCATTCATCACCATAGAAAATTGTCTACAAGATAATTGCTGTTTATTTTATTTAACATTATTTTTTTTATCGTCCTTTTATGTTAGAACACAAAATGTCATCATAGTACTCTGTGTAAATGTGTTCGTTGAATGTCGAAGGACGTACACATATCACAATCATAAGAAAGATTTTTATGATTTGCTGTACATATTTGAAACTCATACTCTGAAATGGCCACATATTTAAGCGTTTAAGTATGTTTTAGTGCTACAAATATAGTGTTTTTACAATCAAGCATAAAGCTTTTAACAGCAGAGAAATGTAATATTTTCCAGAAATAATGCTGAGCTTATAAGCCTGCATAGTTTTAGTTGAAGGAATGAAAAATTTTCACTTTAAAAATTTTTGGGGCCAAAATAAAATAATTATGATATTCATAATGCAATTAAGAATACAGAAAGTTTCCGTGAAACTGTAGTACAGAATTATAATAATAATTACGAAAAAGCTTTCTTTATACTCTAGAGAGTAGCATTTGAAATGAATTTGTCTTTGAAGTGGGAAGAATTGGAGACCACCTTGACAGTACTTTGCTTGAAATTTGACCTTAGCTTGAGCCATTTCTTAATTCCTGAATTTTTTTTAATTGGAAACAATTATTTGTCTTGGTTACGTATACGTTGTGTTGAATTATTTGCAATTATATATTGCGTTTAAGGTTAGTTACCTACGTGAGACATTTTTGAGATTTAATTGAACTGTAGTGAATTTTAATCAGAAATAATTTCTTAATCAGGCTTAAGTTCAGTAATTTCAATTCTTACCGAATGAAATATTTTTATTAATTAATGCGAGTTTCCAAAGTTACTTACTTACTTTAAAGTTAGCTCAATAAATAAATTATGGCAACGCTGTTCAATTATTTATATTGGTTGCGTATACTTGATATTGAGTCTTATAATATTCCTTATTGCTCATACGTATTAAATCGCATATTTACTTACGTTTACTCAACAGTGTTGCCAAATTGTTGCAGGCATTTCCCACCATATAGCGCCTGAAAATCCACTAAAACCCACTACCTGAGTAAAAATAAACGCTAATAAAACAGCTGATTTTTTTATAAGGAATTTATTTATTTTTTCATGGTTTTTGGTAAAAACAACAGAATGAGATACATTTTATAAATAAATTTATTAATTTATGAATTTTTTAGATATGCATACATATGTATGTGTCGAAATCTCAAAGTTTGCCTTTTATTCCGCATAAGCGGTAATAGTTGTAAGCAAAACTCAGCCTACTCTTTTAATATTTTATTTCCAGCAGCTTCCTACTCTTAATATCTTATAATGTTAATATGTTTAAGCTGATTCGGTAACTTTTCAATATTTTCTGCTATAGACCCCAATTATTCTAAACGTGTGGAATAATATCTTGCTGTTTTGCTTAAAATATGTTATAAACTGCAAAGCTATTGTTTGTTTTTTTCAGATTATTTACTTTACAACATATACTATAATAAACACTAGTGCACAATAATAAATACAATAATACAAAGTCCCAGAAACGAGCTATCGAGTATTTTGTATATACAAATGTTTGATTTACAAATCAATATTTTTATTACGTCTTAAATCAATACGGAAATTATAAATTTAATTGTAATGAAAATTTTTGGTAAAAACATTACTTAAATATGAGGCTGCAAAGCTATTGTATTTTTGTTAAAAATTTATGATTTTCTGACAATCTGAAATTAAAAAAAATAATATTAATAAAATAAACTTTATAGCTCAAATCACATTTGCTTGAAGTGGTATTTCAAAAGAAAATTTCAAACAAAAAAAAAAAATTAAAATTAAATAGTTATTGTTTCGAGAGATTTTATTTGAAATTGTCTTTTCCTAACACTCACTGAACCAATCACTTAGTTTTTAGTTTGTTTTTCACTTGTCCAACCAAAGTATCGTTTACTAATTTTTTTTAAATACGAAAAGAAAGATTAAATTGTTTTGTAATGTAATTTCAACTTCGAATTAAATTTTATTCACTAAAAATGAGATTTGTATACTTTTGTGTATATTTGTTTTTATTTTTAAACTTGTTAAAGCTTCACTTTTACTATACCAATGCAAAAAAATTAAGGTGGCGTTGGCTGAAGTAGTTTTCACGTTGTCTACAAAACCAAAGGTCCTGGGTACAATCCCTGTATCCAAAAGTCATTAAATAACAACACCACGCATTTTTCTGATATGTTTTAGTGTCCCTCTGTATCAGTTGCTGTAGGAAAGTTCAAGTACCGACTTCAGCAGATACCTTCGTTGTGTAGCAGAATCATCGGCGAAGTAAAATAATCAATAAAATGGCTACAAAACACAGCTTCAAATATTAATATGCATCATTTAACATCAGAGGCGTTGCAACACTGCATTATTGAAAACGTGCAAAAAGCAGAGTTGTAAAGGAATGAAGCTTTCCTCTATCTCTTCCTTTACCACCTGTCATCTCCATCACTATCCCTTTCCTAAGAAAGTAACACCTACTAATAGTCATAGGCATTCATTGCCTGAGGGTTACTTCTCTTTAAAAAAAAAATTCAATTTTTTATTTGCAAAAATAAAAAAACAAACTTAATTAAAGTTCTTTGTGATATGTGTTTTAATCGAAAAAAAACCTCAACATAAGTACCAGGCTATTTGTCGAATAGCTGCGTTAAAAATAAATTATTTTGATTCAACATATTTCTTTGTAAGTTTCAGAAAAATGCTGAAAACCCATCTACTAAAAAATTTTTCCGCCAAAAACCCGCTGGTAGGTTTTTAATCGATTTGCCGCTAATGAAAACAATAGTGGGAAAACCGCCGTTCTGGCAACACTGTTACTCAATGTGACTATTACTACCAGGACTGCCGTAAGGAAAGCTTCCTTAAAAACTATTTCTTAAAATGTAAAATAAATTATGTTTAACGTATAAGTCACAGTCCAGATTTACAAGTTTTGTTGCAGCAGCTCTTTGGTTTTTTAGAGCAAAAGAGCGAGAGAGGAATACAAAAAGTATATATTTCTATTTCAAAAATCTCACACACGTTCAAGAATTTCTGCAACAATAATGGCAAGTCTGAACCGGCACTAAAGAAAATATATTGCAAAGAAAGTAGAGTACAAAGCTACTGTAGGCTTCAAAAAACTAACACGGAACCTGTTGAATAAAGTTCTGGCAAGTTATACCACTTACCCATATTAAAAAAAATACCAGAAATCATTACAAGGCTCTGAAAATTAACTTTTTTTTTTCAATAAGACGAAAGGTAGGAATGTCTTCTTTGGACTTAAATAATTATGAGGGCAATCATGAATAAAATTCTGCAAGAAATATTTTCCGGGGAACAATTTCAAACAATAGCAAGTAATAGGGAAAATAAAAAAATTTGAATTGGAAAAAATATAAAGTTCTCGCTGAATTGTATTCATGATTGCCCTGAATAATTCTCGGAACTATCCAAAAGTATAATTTAATGTTTTCTAGGTAACTCACTAAACAAACATGGACCCTTTGCGTCGCTTACTAACTTCATCAGATATTTTTAGGTCCAGCTTAAGACATGATCCATCCAAATAGGATTTCAAATGTAAACATGTAGTCAAAGAATCTATTACTTCTTTGAAGAACAAATAAAATTTTTTGTCGGATGATAAACAAAATATTAAAAAGAAGGATTATTTGTATTTTGTATGGATTTAATGGGCAATGAGCGAGGGCAATTTTGATAAAACTCACCATGGGTTTTGTTTTATTCGAGAAGTGTATGTATCAAATTTGAAAAATTCTGTTTGGATATTAAAAATTTTATGCAAAACACCCCTTTGGATTGTGCGAGCGGTGAGCGGTGGATGTGACCAATTTTCATGAAGTTTCGTGCTTTCTAAACTTAGGCAATGTAATACTTGGTGAAAACTTTGAATACTCAAGCACTCCTTATTGTTTTCCACAAAATTGTATGAAGCCATCCCATTGTGCGCTACCCCACGTTACGCTACAAGCTACTGGTTATAAAAGAAAATAACAACAAACTTTTGTATTTAAGAAAACATGTGTAACAAGGCAGCAAACTCTTTTAAAAGTCGAAAGAACGAACTTGAATTTCTTTTGTCAACACATTTAATTGCCTATTAACTGAAAACCTCACAACTCGATTTCTTTTCATCTTTTTTTGTTTGCTACAAAATAGTATTACCAAAAAGGTGTTATAACTTGTTCTCCTTGATTTTTTTATCTATTAGAAGTGAACGACGGTCACGTATATGACCATGGAAACGCCCAAATATTTTATTTTATGCTTATTATTAAAGATAATTAAGTTGTTTTTTTCCAAACCAACAAAACAACTTTTTTTTAGCCCTTTTGCAAATTAAATAAAAATGTTTTGTAATCCTGGAAATATTTTTCCTAAAAAAACAAGAAATAATTGCATATATGTTTATATGCATAGTGTTTATAATATAAATTATATATAAATAAATATATTAGATAAACAAATATATTATATAAATAAATATATTATATAAATATATGATAATAATGCATAATATATATAATATATAATATATAATATATAATATATAATATATAATATATAATATATAATATATAATATATAATATATAATATATAATATATAATATATAATATATAATATATAATATATAATATATAATATATAATATATAATATATAATATATAATATATAATATATAATATATAATATATAATATATAATATATAATATATAGTATATAATATATAATATATAATACATACTATATAATATATAAAATATAATATATAATACATAATATATAATATATGATATATAATATATAATGTATAATATATAATATATAATATGTAATATATAATATATAATATATAATATATAATATATAATATATAATATATAATATATAATATATAATATATAATATATAATATATAATATATAATATATAATATATAATATATAATATATAATATATAATATATAATATATAATATATAATATATAATATATAATATATAATATATAATATATAATATATAATATATAATATATAATATATAATATATAATATATAATATATAATATATAATATATAATATATAATATATAATACATAATATATAATATATAAAATATAATATATAATACATAATATATAATATATAAAATATAATATATGATATATAATATATAATGTATAATATATAATATATAATATATAATATATAATATATAATATATAATATATAATATATAATATATAATATATAATATATAATATATAATATATAATATATAATATATAATATATAATATATAATATATAATATATAATATATAATATATAATATATAATATATAATATATAATATATAATATATAATATATAATATATATAGAAAAAAACAGTCTATACACAGAAAAAAGTAAAACCAAGATTCAATTAATAATTTAATTAGTTTTAAGCCAATCACGGAAATTGTATTATTAACTCAACCATTTGAATTGCACCTTTTTTTCAATTAAAAAAATATTACATTAACTAAAAATTGTATTGATATGTTTTTGAGATTCAATTAAAATTTAATTGAAATATTTTCAAGGATTGAATTAAAAAATTAATTGAAATATTACTTAAGATTCCATTATAAAAAATTTAATAATATGTACATTAATATAAAAGAATACCGAAAACGGTAACATTTGTTTGATGCACGCTATTGCTTTTATTTTTTTCGTACTCTACTTTTAAGTACAAAGAAATCAAAACAAAAATAATTGTATAACTGTAATAGTGTGGATAATTTTTGTTACGAAAATCACGTCCTAACTCCTATATCGTGACATAAAGAGCATAGCTATTAAAAAATACATTAAAATTAAAAATTTAATTAAATTAAATTAATTCTCTTTTTTAAGTTAATAGAGCAAAGGTTAATTAAAAATCTTATTTAAGTCAATTCAACTTTTGTGCAATAATTTAATAATTAAAAAAAAAATTAATTGACACAACTAAGTTTTTAATTAATTTTTTATTTTCAATTAAAAGTGTTGCTTGAAGAATTACTTTTTCCGGTGTAAATATGTGGAAATATGTGTAAAAATCAACCAGCTTAAAGCTAATCAAATCATTCGCCTATTGAGAGACGCTTTACACTAAGTCAATCTTGCGGATATAGATCAAAGCTATGGTATTGTGAGATGTTCACATGAGCACTGTAACAAACGAACAGCGTTCTCAAAATGTTTGATAAAATATAAAGCGCGTTTAACTTAATTTAAAAATATTTAAAACGAGTGCAAAAAAAGCAAAAAGCAATAAATAGCATAGCTATAAAAAGCGTATATCGCGGTATTTTTTCAATCATTTATTCAGCGTTAATTCATAAAATGTCTTTGAATACCTCCATTTTAAAAAATTTATGATTTTCATACCTAACTTCTTCGAAACTCAAATTTTTTACATTCAGCTATGGAAAATTGGTGGTACTTATAATGTTATTACGAAAAAAAAAGTTCAACAAAAGCACTGAAACATAAAAAATCAATTATCGTCTACATCTGAAACGAATTGGAAAATAGCTTTTGAGGGAAAGTTTAAGATGCTTGTAATCAATAGAAAAAAATAAAAAAGCACAGAAAACGAGTTTTTTTAATTTGAGTGACTTATGATGTTATTACATTAAGACCTTCATATAATTTTTTTTTTTAGGATTTATTTTCCTGGGAAATATTTTATATTTTTGTTGCCGGGGAATATCCTTTAAGTGTTTTCACAGCATATATAACATTCTTATTATCTTTTAAATATTCTTAAATTTTAAATAAGGAAATACTGATAACGAATGTTCTTGAAATCTCACCACAATATCTAAAATGGTATTCCAGTTTATTTGACAGTTTTGCAAATGCGATTTTTTTTTGTTGTTGCTTAAAGTATTAAAGCTGGTATTCACACATCACTTTGCTAAAAGACAAAGTCATTTTGTGCTATAGATACATATGTACATACATAAATACATACTCTTGCATATAATCAGCGTTGCCAGTTTATTTTTTTTGTGCAGTATATCATATTTGCATCGTTTCAATTCTCATGGTTTTTTAAAATGTGATATACGGCCATGTCACAGAGTTCAATTCCGTTCGGAAACGGAATTCAATCCATCCCATATTTGCAGGAGATGGTGTCTAAAAAAGAAAACTAACTTTGGCAGGGAGTAGATTTAAATTAAATATATAAAAAAGCCTTAAAAGTACTGTAAATACGTACTCTATATGAATGGTATTGCTTTTGAAGTTCGAATGGTACACAAAAATACAATGGCCATTTCGGTGTTTTATGGTCTTAGGCCGAGTTAACGTATGTGTGCGATGTGTGCAAAAAAAGGGTAACCACTAATTACTTATGAAAAACACGAATACCAACAATATAATAAATTTACCATCCATGTTTGGTCTATAAGGTTTAGAACGTTGAGAAATATAAAAAAGAAAATTAATTGCTAATAATAATAATTAGTAGAGAACAAACGACAAATTGCAAATTTAGAGACGGTAAAATTGAGCTTTCATTACAAAAAAAAATTTCAGCAAATTGTAATACCATGAATCAAAACAATTCACATATTCCATTTGCAATAAAGCAGTATATAAAGCAGAAATCTACATCAACTGACACCACATAAAGTGGACCTGTGAAGTTGTAGTGGCCGGTTGTTCCGTTCTACTACGTATTCAGTTTTTTTTTTTCGAAGATACATCGGGTTTGTCGTTGTCATCTTGCAATATTTTAAAACTGTTGAATAAGAAAGTTTAGTATATTCAAAGTGTTCCATGCTTAAAACCAAAGAACGCTGTTGACGAAGGTGGAAAATAGCTAGTTGTTCCGTTCTACTACGTCTTTGTTACTAAAATAAAGTTGAAAAAAATAATAAACAAAAAAAAAAGAGAGTAGTCTTAGGCCAGCCGGTTATAGCTATGCTGTTATAAACTAAAACAAACTTAATGTGTTAAATTACAATGCAATAAAATTGTATTATATGATGATGTCCCATTCGCCGCAAATATTTCAAAACGTTTCCATTTATTTCCCATTATTTTATTTTCTAGCGGCTAACGATTAAATAAATGTATTGTTTGTGGCCGGCGGCGGCTGTTAGCCGGCTTACACCCCATCATCGGCTGTGTTCACTGGTTTGTGCTCATGTGCAGAAACAATACAAAAGCAAATTGAGCAAGCCTTCTTATTGCTTATATTTCACTCACTTTAAAGAACGAAATAAAAAAAAGCAAACAACTTGTTTCGTTTATTTTCGTACTCTGGTTTTAAGTAAAAAGAAATCAAAACAAAAATAAATTTATAACTGTAATAGTGTCGATTATTTTTGTCACGAAAATCACGTCCTAGCTCCTGTCTCGTAGAATAAATAGCATAGCTATAAAAACGAGAAATTAATTTCTGTTTTAATTTATATATTTTGTTTCAACGCATGTCACAATTACTACGAATCAAAAAAAAAATATTTAAGCTTTTTTTCTCTCTTTTTTTTCAAAACCAATTAAAAGATTAATTGAGTATTTTAATTGAAAATATTTTTTCAAGAAATAAACAATAAGTTTTTCTGTGTACGAAACTTTCTTATTTAACAGATGCCTCCTGGCAAGACATAAATACTTTCATGTTATCCATATATTTATGTACATTTATCTATATATATACTCGTATATATGTACATATTGAAATGCACACATCCTATTATATTTTTTGAGTGTAAATGTGTAATTGTGTGAGTTTATTGATTTTGCTACAATTTACTGCAAAAGTTTGCGCAATAAATATTTTCCAATTTGATACTGTTGAAAGCTAAATTATCTCGGAGGGAAGTTAATGAAAATGACTTGTTAAGATTGTTAAGTAAAAATATGATTTATGTATTTAATACTAACATTAATATAGATATTTTATGAAAGATAAAGTCTATCTGCACAAAAAAAGCAATAACTGTTTTATATTAATGTTTAATCGGCTATAACATATTTTTTATATCCTGCATTATAATGTAATAGAAATAATTATATGCGTTTGATGAACGCTGCTTGTGTAATTTAATGGCATTATCCGAACAGAAAATGTAAAGCTCACATGGGGGCTCGATTAGGAACGGTTTACTTTATTCAATATATAATCAATTTTATATTAATTTTTTTATTAATGGAAAATGTTTACAAGCTAAATTTATACTCAATAAATTTCTTGATATTTTTCATTATGTTCATACGTATTTCCGTGTAAGATTTATTGTGAATTTTGCGTGCAAAAATAAATTTTAGAATTATTAAAAGTAAATTCTGCTGGCATACACTCGTATCTTAAAAATCTTAATTAAACGAAAAAATATTACATAGCTCGAGAATTTTGTAGACTAAAAACGATATTTTTGTGAAATTAAAACGTTCGGAATTGCCATAACATTGTTGATATAAACAGATATTTCCAACAACACACGTTTTAATTTCACGTGGAATACAGAACATACCCGAATAATAGAAGCTTTTTTTCTAGCCTAAAGCCTGATACTCTGTTCACAATTTCGTGCGAAATGCTGTCAAACTACATATAAAAGTATTTGGTATGAAATATTTGCGAAATAAATTTGCAAGAGTAGTACTCTGTTCTTGGTGTGAAAAACACGGAAAATCATGTCTTTCCATGCAAAATTAATCATCATTTTAGTTTAGCTGCGAAACAACATGAGCAGTACTTTTTTCGCACGGAATTTTAACAATGTTGCATACTTTCAAGCAATGAAAGCGAGAAATTTATTTAAAAAACCGCGAGTTGGGCTACATTTAGTACATGTCAAATTTTTCACGAGAAATAACGAATGGCACTGAAAATTTTTCACAACTTCGAACAGAGTACCATGCTTAACATTTTATTTCATAAGACAGCAATTGACAATACATCACGCTATTAATAGCACATAACATAACATGATAAGACAACATAAAATAGAATAACGAAATATAAAATGCCACAATAAAACATAACATAACCGAATATATAATACAACATAACATAGCATATAATAACATAACATAACGTGATATAACAGGACATAGAATAACATGGCATATCATAATACGCACAAGATAGTATAACAGAATATAATAAAGGGTGATTTTGATATAGTGACACAGTCTTAAATCATAATAAAAAAAGGAAATATATTTTTAATATCAATGAAACGGTCTTCATTGGAAAGACACTTTCATGAAATTAATGTTTAAATATGATTCCTGACATTTGGCCGCCACGGCTGGTGCGTAGAAGGCGCAATCTGGAACACCAATTTTCAACAACTTTTGGCAGCATTTGCGGGCATATTTTGCCGATAACTCTTCGAATGTTGATTTCCAGGTGTTTAATTGTTTGTGACTTATCGACGTAGACAAGTGACATAAAATAACCCCAAAGAAAATAATCCAATGGGGTTAAATCACACGATCTTGGTGGTCACTTAATTAACCCATCACCATTCTGTCTTTCGACAGAAGCTTGTGGATTCTCCTCATTCCATATGCGACAATTCTGCTAATTTACAAATAAAACAATTATTTTGATTAAAAATTTCAGCAATTTGCACTTGTTGCTCTAATGCAAGTTGAGCCATCATGAAATTTCAAAGCAAACTAAATAAAAAGCAACTATCAGCTTTTAAATGTGTGCTCAACTAAAGCAGTGATGCCAACTCAAAGTTGTGAGACTAAAAAAAGCCCTTTATAATTTTATTGCATTGTAATTTAACACATGAAATTTGTTTTATATAGCTAAGCAGCATAGCTCTAACCGGTATTCTAAAACGCCTCTTTTCTTTATTTGTTGTTGTAATATTTTGGAACTGTTGTTATTATTCAATATAATAAAATATGGGGAACTCTCTCCCTTCTCTGTCTGCCGCGACACCGGGTATTCTTTTGCAACATTTTATCATACAGGTACATGTAAGGAAATATAAAAAAATATGTAGCTTTTTTTTTAATAATTTTGTTTTTGCTAGAGATATTTTGATTTAAATTTTCTTTTCATGCACCACTTTAAGCACTACAACAGTGCTGTGAATTGAGCAAATATTTTTAAATATTTTTTGGAAAAATATAATTTAAACATTTGTATAATTACTCCAAAAATTTTATATACTCCAATAATATTTAACGCTTTCCAATTGGACCCCAAAACTTTGTCTTAATGAAAAGCTTTATCAAAATTTCATGTTCATCACTGCCTCGTAGAACCCACAAAAAGAGAAATATATACAAAAAAATGAATCAGGGCTAGATGCACTTCGTTGGTTATAGCAAATAAAAATATTTAAAGAATTCATTCAAAATCAAAGTAATAATGTTTGCTGCAACTCCACGCTTTTGTGTTTTTTTTCTTATTTATCAATAGTTTTTTTGAGAGTATTAGTATAATCATATCGTCACCTAAAATCCAAAAGGCCGTAACAACCAAAAAATTCAAAATAGACCTTTTGTTTGATTATGATCTGATTAACCAAAATACATATTTTCTTAAAATTGTACTCACATATGTTAAAAAAATAACGATTTTTTCATTATTCCTAACATATAAATAGTCTTAAATTTATGAAGTTGTTTGCTTCTCCTGTAAAATAGTAAAGAGTGTACTTACGGCCTTTTGGATTTAAGGTGGCGATATGAAGCCTAACCAATAATAAACGGCCCTATGCATAATGAAAAACCAGCCTGAAGTTACCATGACTGGCAAAATTAAACATGGCCTTAACGAGTTTTATCATACAATTTGACATTAAAAATCAACGCATACGAGGGATGGATCAATAAGTCCATGACTTTTTGAATGAAACAGTTTTTTTTTTGCAAAACAAAAATGTATTTTTAAACATAATCTCCTTTTAATTCAATAAACTTAGTCCAACGTTTCTCCAGTTTCTGTGGCCCTTCCAAAAAATAGGATTTTGCGAGGTCCTTAAAATAGGCATTTGTTTGGTCAATAATTTCATCGTTGGAACTAACTCTCTTTCCACCGAGCCATTTCATTAGGTTTGGAAATAGGAAGTAGTCACTAGGGGCTAAATCCGAAGAATTTGGCGGATGGGGTACCAATTCTATAGCCCAATTCATAGAGTGTTGCCATTGAGACTGCACACGTGTGCAGTCTTTTTTTTCTTGGCCATATGGGGACGTTTTCTTTTTAAATCCTCATAAAATCAGTCTAATAAGTTGGTATAATATTCGCTTTTTATTGTGTTTCCTTTTTAAAGGTAATCAGTGTGGATTATCCCGCCTGCATCCCAAAAAACTGTTGCCATCACCTTATTGGCCGACAAACTCACCTTGACCTTCTTTGGAGCAGGTTTAGAGTGCTGCTTGGCCTCCGGAGTATAGTAATGGATCCATGTTTTATCCACATTTACAAAACGCCGTAAAAACTCATTCGGATTGCGGTTAAACAACTCCAAACAATCCTTTGAAGTTTTCACACGTTTACGTTTATGGTCAATTGAGACCAAACCCAGCTGATCATTTAAAATCGAAACCACTCTGCCATATGAAATGCCTATGGCATCAACAATTTTACACACTTTTACTCTTCGATTGGCCAACACATTATCGTGGATTTTTTTTCGAAATTTTTTGGGTGTACTGACCTCAGTTGGCCGTCCAAAACGTTCAGCGTCATTTGTACTTGTGCGACCACAACGAAAGTTAGTAAACCACTTTTTTACCATTAAAATCGACGGTGCCGAGTCTCTATAGTATTTATCGAGCGTTTTCTTGGTTTGACGGTTTTTTTTCGCAAAAAATAATGTTTAATGCGACCTCGAAACTCGCTTTTTTCCATTTTTAGAAAAATACACGAGGTTGTATGTTTTGAACAGCTGTTAAACGCAAAGTAAATGACACTTGCTCAAAATTTGACAGCAGTCTATTAATGGGAACAGCGTTGCATTTCATATAACTACGAGGGAATTTTGAAAAGTCACGGACTTATTGATCCGCCCTCGTAATATAGTTTTAACGCACTATTAAATCCTGTCGTGAGTTCTAATGTAAAATTGTATGGTAAATGCCCGTTCAGACCCACAGAGAAAACAGTGCCTACTAAATACCTCATAAAATAGGACAAAATTAATAAGAAATCTCTATGGTTTTTTTTTCAATAAGGAAATCTTATTAATTTCATAGAGAAAACCTTTTTGAAAAAATCAAGAAGAAATCTTGTAGTTTTTATGAGGTTATCTTATTGATTTTTTCAATAATAATAAATTACGTCTTTATTCTCTGTACTTATGTATTTTCATTTAAATTCTATGCCATATATGTATGTATGTATGTAGAATGTTGTAGATGTTATTTATTTATACATACATACATACATACATACACATTATGTTATATTCTTAACTTACTTACTCACCAAGTAATGAACCAGCAAACTTCTACCTGATAGACAAGCAGCCTGAATAACCATTGAAATTATTGTGCATACATTCTTATACAAAAATGAAAAAGATCATGAAAAAAATTGTGTCTATGTCTTTTTACAGAAACGAAATAACAAGACACCTCATAAAATCAAGAAGATTTCCTTCTTAAAAAATCAATAAGATAACATAGGAACCTACCAAAATCAAGAAGAAAACCTTTTTAAAAAAATCAAAAAGGCAACCTAATAAAATCAATAAGAAATCCTTATGGTTTACAATTTATAAGAAAACCTAATAGATTCAAGAAATTTTTCTCTATGGATTGTTTTTTTGGTATCGGAAATTGAGTACAAAAATTTGTGAGTAATAAGATTTCTTCTTGATTTTATGTGGTTTTCTTCTTGATAGAATTAATAAGATTTACCACATAAAAACAATAAGGAATCTGTATGAAAAAATCTTCGCTTCTTTCTGCTGGGATACCCCTTAGCCTAAAAACGTTTCATAGAGAAAATCTTATTGATTCTATGAGGCAGTTTTTTCTCTGTGTCATGTTCAATTTTGCTACTTATGCTAACTTCATGCTAGCTTTTCATTGTGCATAGGACAGCAATTCTTCATAATAATTCATTAGACTTTATGATGTATAAATATACTTCGGTATTATTATACATCAAAAAATAAATTCTAAATTAAATTTCAGCTTCTTTATTATATGAATTTTTTTTAAAATATTTTGATTGACATCTACTGCTGCTGCAGCGAAATGTATCTTGCCATAAATATTTCATAAGTAATAAAAATATTATAACAAGTCCCTCACTAATATTTTACATGTACTCTTATGTAGTTTTTTTTTCTTCTTTACAGGTTTCAATTTGGCCAAAAAAACTTTTTATTGCCATAACATGTGTACAACTCATGGCAAGTAATAAAATGTGTATTTTAAATCTCAAGGAAATGCAAACAAAGGCAATAAAATACAATAAGAAGCAAAAACATAACAAGGACACAAGCCAACAAAATAGAAAAATTAAATCCTTTCATTAGCAAACCGAACTGAAGTCATAAACTCTTCTATTCATATCAACAGCAAACAGAAAATGTATTCAAATCTGGCTAAAATTATGGCTGTTTATAAAAAATTCTGTTAAATGGTGCATGCTGAAATTACTTCCTTTTCCGTTAGTGTCTGTCTGTCTGTCTAAGCGTTGCTGTAGGCTAAGCTGCAACATATTACAAGGAAGTTTTTAAACATATATAAAAATATTTTATTGCGTTTATTTTTTAATTTTTTGCCATAATGTTGAATAGTGGCAGTGGCAATATGGATACACTTACCACAAAAACAACTACGCAGAGTTCCTTGTTAGGTTTCAAAATCACTGATGATGTGGTAGTCTCAGTAGCGGGGGCAGGAGTTGCACAGCCAACAGAGGCTAATGAAACACCAACAGATCCATTTGAAATTTTACGCAACGAATGTTATGAGCGTCTTAATCAAAGTGTAACATCTGCGGCAGCAACAGCGTTAAGTGAACACGTGACAGGTAAATTAAAAAATGTTTTATAAATTATAATTAGGATTAATGGATTAAAATCATTTTAGAATTTTAGAATATTATTTTTGCACACACTTATGAGCTTGTGTTTGTTTGTGATAAGACACAAAATTAATTGTTGGCTCGGCCTAATGTTTAAGCATAATTTTAATTCTTTGTTTTTAATTTTAACTTCATTTAGATAAATTTTGTCCTGGCACTTTCGATGGCTGGCTTTGTTGGCCGGATACTGCTGCTGGCACTTCTGCTTACGAACGTTGTCCTGAATTTATAACCGGCTTTGATCCATTAAGTAAGTAAAAAGTAAAAAAATATACAATTGGTTGCCTATGATATATTGGAGTACTTATGTTTTGCTTTACGCTAATATAAAATTTAAAGCTTTTAACTCAAGCACACACGTTGAACTTATGTAAGGCTTTAAACTATAGTCCTTGAAAGTGGGCGTAATACGAAAATAAAATTTTAGCCCTTTGGTTCATATAATTCGGCTTCACCGAATTAAATTTATTATTAACGTATTTCGCATCAGCCGTTTTCTACAAAAAAAAGAAAAAACCACGGCCTTAAAATTTCAATTGAAACTAAAGAGCTGAAATTTGTTACACAAATAAATCTAGTTCAGAGATCACTTAGAAAATAAAAGAACCTGGAAATTTTAATCAGGGGGCGGGGACACGCCCTTTAAATTCCAAATTAAGAATTTTAGGCTAAAGTGTTCAAAGTCTATCGGTTGTATTTAAAACTTTTTTTACACTTTCCACTACTCCAAGGCTATAATTTTATGTTTTGAAAAGTGGGCGTAATTGCACCCATAAATCTTCACTTTCGCTTTCATGTACTTCGGCTTAGCAGATTTTGATCTATTATTTATGCATTTCACGTAAGCGGTTTCTACTGAAACTTTATATGAACCACAAGCACGAGCCATAGGCTAAAAAAATTGGGTGGGGCCAAACCTGTAAAAATTTTAAACTACATTTTGTGCTAGAGAGCTGAGCAGCTTGCCTAGAAACTATATGAAACCCTGACGAGCATAGCAGATTGTAAGATTGTAGTGATAGGTATTGAGACCAACACTACTTTTGATGGCCGAAATTTTAAAAAGGAAAATTTATGTTTTTGTGACGACATGTTATACTGTAGAAAATCAGACATAAAGGATGTCATTAGCATGCAGTGGCATGCAACTTATGTCATTTCTTTTGAAGATAAATTTTCCAGAGAAGGTAAGCCTCTGACTGGATTTTTGGGGCTTTAATTCTTGAACTAATACAATTTTTTATTGATGCAGCTTTGGGTTTTTGTATAAAATGTGGTGAAATTGCGTTCTATTGTACATTTGCAGGACTTGTGGGCTTCTTAAATGAATCGTCACTAACAGACTGATTAATACTTTTTAGCTATTCTACCATTCTTGGTGATCTGGGTTGCTCTGACTTTGGGTTTTCCAATGTTGTCTTTTTACACTTCTTGATCGATTTCCGACAGTTAAACTTAGCTCACTATTGAAGGTGCATAAGGTTTTAATATTATAGAATCTTCTACGCTCTAAAATTGCCTAATAGCCCTTTCTTAAAAATGTTCAACGTTTTAAAGCGACTGAATTCCCAAGTTACAGTTTGAAATACCACCCAAGACCCTTGGATTCTTTATAAATTAAGTACATAATCTTAATTTCAGTAACTGCCTATAAACATAACTGTAGCAGTTATGACTATAGTCGATTCAAGCATAAGGGAGCAATGACATAAAATACGCTATAATTAGAAATAAAAAGCCACAGGCATATCAGGCGAATTCACTCTCTGTCATACTTATAGTTGGAGTATGCTTATACTATGGATATTTAGCCGTCCAAAAAAATATATGCATGCTACTCGAATAAATAAAAAGGAGCATGCGTATCAAGCGCACTGACTCCCTATCGTACTTGTAGTCGGCGTATGCTTTTACTCAGACTATGAATATTTATCCGGACATACGAAAATATACGCACGATACTCGGGATATTTATTCATCTTCACCATGGTATGCATACATTTGTGTATATAAACACATTGGCTGCTTGAAAACATACTTTAATTTTGTGTGTAAATAAAATAGCCCTGTATATCCGAAAGTGTGGATACATTGTTGTTGGTTATTTATAGTTGGTTTATATTTTAAATTATAGTTGATTTTTTTTTTATTATATAGTTGGGTGGTTATTTATAGTTATACGCTTTAAAATTAATGCGTATTTATACATGTTGGCGTGTTTTATATTTTTAATTCATAGTTGTTTGACGTGCAATACTCAAGGAGTACTTAAAAAATATATTTTTGTCATTCCCTGGTTAACGCAGTAAACAGACCAAATATGTAACTTTTCTCTAAAACTCTTTGTAATCTTAAGCTTTTTTTGTGTTATTATTACATCCAACAGAATTAGTCAGCAAAGAGTTTGTGTGTTAAATAAATTAAATTCATTAGTCACACTGCTTTTAAAATATTTAAAAGTTTTCCAACACAAAACTTCAGAATGAAAGTTTTCTTTCATCCTGTATAAAACAAAGCTAATAATCAATTTTTATTTTGTGATTGGCCATGAATGAGTTAATACAAAATGTTAAAAAAAATTCTTAATAAAATGTACTTAATTTATGTTTTCCACTTGTTATATTTTCTACATAAATTATTTTATCACCCCCTTTTATTATTTTTATGAACAGCCATTCGGTATTTTTTCATCTATCGAGTCCTTTGAGATGAGGGTTTGTGTATTATACGCAAAGAAAAAAATTTAATATGTCATCAGCTTGTCATGTGTTGAAATCTTTGAATAGTTAATACAAAACCAAAAATAGACTGTTTATACATGTACATAAATTTCACTCCTTTATGAATTATTTCTTCCTTTTTTTAATAAAAAATAATTTGTACATACATTATTTTGTTATACTCAACTTTCAAATGTCACCGTCATTAAAATTACGATTTGAGCAGTTGAAATCAATGAGTGTGGCTTGACGCCATAAATAATTGCAGTTCGTAGTAATTTGCGGTGTCCTTATTTATGTGTGCTTTTGATATTTAAACGTTTTTTATTTTGCATTTTTTTTATGACAAGCGAGCAATAAATTTGTGGGTAAATCTAATAAACACAATTACAACGAAAATATTAAAAGTAGTAATAAAACATTTACCTTTATGGTATAAATCTCGAAGTTAAAATTTTATTGCTTGATATTAAAAAGCATTACATTTAGCTTTCTCCAACCATAATTACTTAACTCAGAGGCATTTTTCCTTATTCTGTGAAAAATCATTTCTTTTGCTTACGCCTAGTACACATTATTTGTCATTCAATCAAATGGAGTTAAAAGTTACGGGACCAGCGCATTTTTAATACACACAGAAAAAAATACCAATGTAAAATCACCATGCAAAAATTTTGATCTCAAATCATATTAAAATTATAAGAATTAATATGTTGTTTATGTGCGTTGTTGTATTTTTTTTTGCCTTGCTCATAGCTGCAATACAATTTTGTGCTTATGCCGGCCATACACTACACAAGTTCAGTGCTCAAGTCTGGCACTGCGTAAACTAAGCTTGTGACACACACTATACACACCTTTTAAATTCGCCAAAATGCTAGTGATTCCTTGTATAATTCTAGGAACTCTATCCAGAATATTTTTTCTGCGCTCATTTCTTGTTGTGAACTCTTAAAAAAAATCACGACACAGCTGAGCGTTTGCAACATATACTACGCAAGTCAACTGTACAGTTTTCAAACTTGAGCAAATATCAAAATCATTTTGATATTTACTCAGTTCACTGCGTAAATAGCACAACCACACCCATACACTACACAAACGCACTGTAAAGTACCAGACTTGTGCAGTGAAATGGCCGACAAACTGCTACTGGCTGGTAGGCAGTGTACTAGTCTTGCAGTTGTAGTATCGCTGGTTCGAATCCTAGATACAAGTCAAAGTATTTTGTTGTTTTTAACTAAAACTTTTCAAATAAGTTGTATGTTAAATAATAAATTAAATAATGTTGAATTAAAATTTTATTCATGATGGTATATATATATATACCATCATACATTAAACTAAATTCATGTTGTTTCAACTTGAAATAACTTTGATTTAATATGATGCCTCATTTTGATTTTAACAGAAAATATTAAATCAACGTGAAATAAAGTTATTTCAGCAGAAAAAGATTTTTTTTAAATATTACTATAAATCATGTTAGATTAACATGAAAAACTATTAATCATGTCAAATTAACGTGAAACACATATGGATCAAAATGATTGCCCAAAAATATTAAATTAACTTTGTTCATGTAGATTTTAAGCTAACAACACATTCCTAAGTTCTAATTTACACGAAGCAAGTCTTATTGCTAAGTTGATTAGTTTGTTGGAGAGAGAGACGAGGGGAACATTAACGTTTCTTTTCCCCTTGTCTCTCTCTCCTAAAAAGCTAATCAGCTTAGCAATAAGACTTGCTGAGTGTAAATTAGGAATTGTAAAAAGTGACCTACCAAATGCAACCTCTCCTGCGCTTTGGAGACTGGATACCACCCGCTTCTGAGTTTAAGACTTGCCTCGAAAAAGCAGTAATTTTTGTTGGTCACCTCCAATTTACAAATCAAATCTGCAGAAGAGTGAGATGTCCAAAGTTCCATAGGAGGGAAATACAGCACTGGTCCTGTTAACACGCAACTTGTCAGTTGACTGCTCTCAATATTTTGTTTGTGTTTGACAAAAATTGGTTAAAAAGATGAGAAAATTAAGCATACTTAGTCAATACTATGGAAACTCTACACCTGAAAATAATATGCTTAACTATTTACTTATACTCTTATACTCATAACTGAAAAACACTTAACAATTCGTGTGCTCACATATTTGTTTTCAACCAACTATTACTAGAGCCTATTCCAAGAAAAATGACTGACGCTTGATGATTTCAAGATTATGTCTACTTTACTTATGCCAAAACTAAATATTTAAAGCCACATAAGTATTGTGCCGGTGTCTGTCCTGCTTATGCTCGGTGTATAATTGTGCTCTGAGCTTGGATATTTGTTCGGACAAAATAAATATACGCATGCTACTCAGGATATTTAATCATCATATGTCCTCGTATGCGTTTTTTATAGGAAATGGAATGAAAAATGTACTTTGCCTGTTTGAAAATATTAATCAGATAATTGGGAGGTAAAATTTAAAATAAATATACAGCCCGAATTTTCGAAGTCAGCTAATTTGTTTTCAGCTGTTTTATTATCACTGAAAGTTTACAAATGACTTTTTAAAATTGGGGAACAATAAAGAGAGCATAAACTCCCGAGGAGATGTTATTCCGAATAAACAACTGGTACTACTCCTGTGTGTGCAAATAAAATACTCATGTGTATACTTATGTGTAGCCGAATAAATACTCACAAGTATTTATATATATATATGAGTATAATTGTAGCTGATTAAGTATGTAAATTTACTTATATAGTCGTTTGTGCTTTATAATTTCAGGAATATGTCTGAAAATTGCCGAAGGTTGCTTACTACACGTATTCAGTTTGAACTGTATGAGTATGTTTGCGTATGATTGTAAAAAATTAAAAATGGCGTCAAAATCCAATAAAGTTGTTTATTTGTAAAGATTTTTGTTTCAAGCCTTAAAAATCATTATGTACAAAAATATAATTCCCAATAAGTTATTGAGAGTTATTCTATAAACGCTTAAATTTTTTTTTAGATTATTTCAAAAAAATTTTTGGTTGAAGTGTACTGAAGAGTTTCATAGGAAGACGTTGCTTGACCAACAAACAAACAAACTTTTTTCATATTAAAAAATCTCCTGCATGTATAAAAGAGAAAGGTTTCTTAGGACACCTTAGGTTAGAGCTATGCTGCTTAGCTATATAAAACAAATTTCATGTGTTAAATAACAATGCATTAAAATTATATTATGTGATGATTTCAAATTCTCTGCAAATATTCCAAAACGTTTCCATTTATTTCCCATTATTTACTTTTCCAGCTGCCTAGGATTAAATCATTTGCAAAATCACTCACTACAAAGAACGTAATAAAACAAAATCAAAAATTTTGTTTCGTTTAAGTACAAAGAAATAAAAAAAACTAATTTATAACTACAGGGTGTTTTTTTAGAGGTATAGAACTTCGAATTGAAATAAAACACAAGAAAATCGTTTTAATGTTCATCAATTTGGCTTTATTGGAAGGATAATTTTATGCCATTAATGTTTAAATATGATTTTGGGCATGTGGCCGCCGCGGCTGGCTCGAATAAAGCCAATTCTACAGGTCCAATTTTCAACCACTTTTTCGAGCATATGGGGCCGTATGTTGGCAATAACGCCACGAATGTTGGCTTCCAAGTCCCCTAACGTTTCTGGTTTGTTGGCGTAGACGAGCGACTTCACATATCCCCAAAGAAAATAATCCAATGGTGTCAAATCACACGATCTTGGTGGCCAATTGACAGGTCCATTCCGCGAAATTATGCGCTCATCGAATGTTTCCTTCAATAAATCGATTGTGACGTGCGCTGTGTGGCATGTAGCGCCGTCTTGTTGGAACCACAACTCATCCACATTCATGCCATCCAATTCGGGAACAAAATAGTCGGTTATCAGCTCCAATTGCTGTGCACGGTGGCGAATCGATTCATTCGGGTCCTCTTCAACACTTTGCTCTACAGCGGCAATTGTTTCTTCGGTGCGCACTGTTCGACATCTCTGCGGATGCGTATTATCACATAGAGTAAACGTAGTGCGAAAACGATCCATGGTTTACCGAATTAATTGCTCTGATGGACGATTATGTCGACCATAAAATGGACAAAGCTTGCGGTAAACTTCGCGAACTGAACCATTATTTTCGAAATAAATTTGCACGATTTGCAAGCGTTGTTCTTTTGTCAACCTGTTCATGATGAAATGGCAAACCAAACTAAATATTAATCACTTGACAGCTGACAAAATGGCCGCCAGTTAAAAAAGTGATGCCAACTTAAAGTTCTATACCGCAATAAAAAACACCCATTATTATAGTGTGGACTATTTTTCTTGCGAAAACTACGTAGTAGTTTCTGTGTTGTGCCATAAAAAGCATAGCTCTAAAAGTATTATTTTCATTAAATATTGCTGAAATAGCTTAAAGAAATTGCCTTCAGTTGAAAATATAAAACATTTTTTTTAAGCTGTACTAGCATTTTCCTTATGTCACCAGATTAGCAAAAACTCCTACAAAATTTTTTAATTAAATAAAATTCTTTTATAGTTCCGTAAAAAAAACATGTTTTAGCTTTTATGCCTGCATTAATATTTTAATAATTTAATTCCATTCGATTGTTGCCTTTTTGACTATAAAACTTCCTTTTGAAAAATATAAACCGATTTTAATATTGAAATTAAATTGAAAATAAAATCAATTGTGTGGAAATAAAACAATTAAAGACTAAAACCAGAGCCATTTTCATTCACAAGTTAATGTTAAAAAAAATTTTTTTTGTACTATTATTGCAAATGTGTGCACATGTTCTGGGTGAATGAGCAATAAAGAAATTTATATTTGTTTATTTATTTAAAATTTCCTTGGCTTATACTTGTGGGCCAAAATATAAATACAGTAAGATTTTCAGCAAATAACTTACGGCTGTACTTAGAGTTGGAGGTTTGTTTGACTTAAACAATATGTTGTTGCGAAACACACAAAAGACCCTTAAGAACTTCATCAAATTTACATTTATGAAAAATTAAATCATATTACAGCATAATTTTAAGATACTTAAAAAAAGTTTGCTAAACAATATGGCTGAAAAGAAGAAAAATAAGAAAAAACAAAATTATAAATACATGCAAAAATAAAAGCTCATATAAACACCGTATGTGAATCTTAAGCATCTTTTATGTAGTTCTCATATTATACAGTGTTTTTCAATAAGGACTTTTGAACTTTAAGGACTGTTTTGAGAGTTGGTGCTTTCAAATCACAAACCCACTTGAAATCATCCAAACGATTTTATACTGTTCTGCAACTCACGAAATTTTAAGATTTTCGGTTTTGTTTTAAATTTTTGAAAATATGAGAAAACAGCTGACTTATTAGATACGAGTAAGGAAAAGAGAATGACCATGATACAATAATACAGGTAACCGCGAAGCGCCAGCTGTTTTGCTTGCTTCGTGATGTGATCTGCCAAATGGTGTTTATGGTTTACCAACACACGCGCACAGTGCCTATTAAAACTGTACTAATACAGACATACTTTGCAAAGCCAAGAGAAAACGCAAGTACAGCTGTATTGTTTTCTCTTGGTTGTCTCTCTTGTCAATCACAAAATAGCGGCTACCTGTATTATTATATCATGGACTTGACCGTACCAGTCAAGTTTGCTCTTTCGTTTTATTTTGTCATTCGTAATACTCGACGACAACGTAAATTGATGAAACTTGGTGAAGCAAACTTTACGGTGTGTATGAACGCAAATACAGGTTTAAAAGAAAATTGAACAAAAACTGCTCAGGTAAACCTGACGTATATAAAAGAGCACTAAGGACCACTAATTGACTTCCCAATTATATGTCATTTATCTTTAAGTGCCACTTTAAGTACCGAATTAATTTTTTCAGTTCAAAGTTGAGAGACATTTAAGTGCCCAACCTTGCGCACTTAAATCACACTTAAGTTTCACGAGTATACCATATGTTATTGTGCTTGTGTGTGTTTATTGAAAACATGTACGTGAACAACATGCAATTTTAGTTTTCTCTATTTTGATAACCTAACTTTTTTTATTTATAATAAGCAGCTGTTGTTTAAAAAGCCTTCCATAATACTGGGAAATTTTGTAGTGCTGCCGTACTTTCAACGTAATTTAATAAAAACTTTAATTAACCACTGAAAAAATTAGGCTACATTTAAGTGCCACTTAAATTTAAGTGGCAATTACCTAAATGACATATAATTGCGAGGTCAATTATTGGGCCTAAGTGCTGTTATTTTGTTATATTTTTAATTGAAATTTTAAAAGTATCTTTGTCCAAACATATTAAAATAATGTCATTAAAGATCTTTATATAAAGAATGTTTAAAAAAATGTTTACTTTCAATAACTTAAATAGCGAAATACAAGAAAGTATGGCAACGCTTTGCTATTCAATGTGATAACAAACAATAATTAACAGTATTTAAATATTCAATGAGCATATCGAGCCATAACCTCCAAAAAAAAAGACTTAACTGACACATTTTTTTGACTTGGTTTTTTTTTTTGACGAAAATCTACTGTTTACGATCGCAAATAAACGATTTTAAGGAAAAAATAAAGTTCAAAAATTATGTCGCTTAAGCTTTTTTGGGCGGTTATGGCACGATATGTTGATTAAAACAAAAAAAAAAAAGACTTAAATATAAATTAATATTTAAATTATTAAATTGAATTTAAAGATGAGAAGATCTTAACGGAAGACCCTATATAAAAAATTCATGTAAGCATACATCTTGTACAATGTTTTTTTTTTCTTTTAGAAAAGATTATTATTTTTATATAAATATTTAAATTAAGAGCTTTGTATATTTTTTTACGATATTAAAATTGCGTGAAATTTTGCAAACTTTTTGCACAAACTTTTCTAATTTCACGCGATTCCTGATTTGTTTCTGTTAAGCTTTTCTTTCAAAATTTTTTTTTTTTTGTATTCACAAATCTTTATGTTAAATATTTGTAAAAAAATCAACTGTTTGCTAAGTAAAATTTAGTTTTTTTTATTAAATATTTTAATTATGCTTATGTTTCTTTTAACAGATTTCGCTCTAATCTTAAATCAGATTTTAAATCAAGCAATGATAAAATATAAAAACAATTTGTAATAATTGTAGGTAAAAAATTTGCTGAATTCAAAACAATTTGTATCGTTTATATTGTTTCAAATACACTTTCTGGTTTTTTATTGTGAACACCAGCATGAATGAAGTGTATTTATGTTTAACATAGAAAGGACCTAACTCTTTTTTTAACGAGTTTTTTATATATATTTCGATGGAAGAAAATCGAATGTATCGAAAATTGTAAAAAATTTCGATTTCAAAAAAATAATGAGATCATACTGAACTCCTTTGAGCAGTAATTTTTTTCTTTCGTAGATCTCTTTCGTAGTTACTGGATGAGAACGGATATTCATTTCCATTATGTAGTCACACTGCTTCCCGACCGATTGGATACATATATTCCTTTTATATTAATTTCCATTATGTAGTCACACTGCCTTTTGACCCATTGGATACATACATATATTCCTTTTATTACTATATTTTTAAGTCCACAAACCATAAAAAAATAATTCCTTTACTTGGTATGGCCATGCGACCTTGTGACCACAAGATGCAAGTGTGTTATCGATAAATGTATTACACAATGTTTGAAAAAGGATGATATTTTCAAAAAATCATCTAAAAAAATGCGCAAACTTTCTTTCCCTACAAGAAATTAATGACTGAAACTAACACAAACGACATTTTTTCACTAATACATTTGCAATAATTTCCCGTTGAATTTAAGAGTGCCAGTCAATTGACTGGTAGTGATGACCGACACATTAAACAATTATAGTTGCTCCTCTCTAGCATGTATGTTAGTGTACAGCATCTAATGTACATATGCCAAAAGTTTTAAGACATTGCATTTTATTGTAAAATAAAATGAAATGTAAACATTAATTAGTAATTGTTGACCAGTTTCTATGTAAACATTGACTAGTCATAGCTTACCAATGCTTATGTAATCAGTGGCTGGCAAAAAAGAAGCAGAGTACTCAATTCAGATATACATATGTGTTTTAATTAAGTGAAATTAATAAGTTAGAGAGAGTTAACAAAATCACACGTACACAAATGTGTTGGCCATTTTCTTCACCAAGCCACTAATAAACTAACTGCGGACAGTGACCAAAGTGTCGGTTTTCGCTACTAGTTAAATGACTAGTCAATTTACTAGTAGTCTTCTTCTAGGGTGCTTTTGTCTTAAATTGGAGATTTTAAATTTTATTGTGGTATAAAACATAATTCTAAATGTAACTATCTTCACTTTTAAAAAACTGCTTCTTTTTTTTTGATTTAAAACTAATAACAAAAATTAAAAATTTTAAAAACCCCCGATATATCTAGAAAAGATGTGATATCTTCTAAACGGCTGGATCAAAGATAGTTAAGAACCTTCTCGATCAAGTCACCTTTCAAACAGAATAAACTAAATCAAAATCGGTCCAGCCGTTTGGGCTGTACGTGGACATGGACAGACACACAGATACACAGACACACACTACACACTTATAACACCCCTTTTTTTTGGTCGGGGGTTAAAAATAGCTTTTGATCAAATCTTTCAGAGAAAACAAAATTTGTTTATCCACAAAAAAATATCATATAAACATGTTAAAACCGAAAACAAAACATTGAAAACTAATGTTATTTTCTTCACTCTCCTGACTTTAGCAGTATCTCAGAGCTACAAGTCACAACTTAAAGTCTTCAAAATCTATAATGTGAAGAAAAATTTTGTGGTATATCAATATGTGTGCTTAGTTTTTAAGATTTTTTTAAATTAATTTTTGCCTCCTCTGTGCGGCCGTAAATATGTATTACGTTGACTTTTGCTGGATTATATTATGTTATGTCTCTTTATGTTGTGCTATGTTATGCTTAGTAACGTTATGTTATTTTATGTTCTGTTATGCTGTGTTGATATGCTGCATGATCTTATATTACGTTACGGTATCTTATATTATGCTTTCTGATGTTATGTTAAGCCTTGATATTTTATGTGATCTTATGTTATAATATAACATAATATTTAATATGTGATGTCAAGCGTACTCGTCGTAGGACTTGAGACAATGGGAGTGTGTTAAAAAAAGTAGGGCGTAGTGTATGATGAAAAGAAAATATATCGTGTAAATGGTTACACATTCACCATTTTCGTGATGTATCTAATATATATTGAAAAATGCCAAAATCTCGCTTTCAAAAAAAATTAAAAAAAAATGAATTAGATGGTTTCTATATTAAGGTAACTATGTTGTTTAATATTTTCTATACGCTGCATTACGTTAATGCTAATGCAAATTTATCAGAAAATGTCCAACCAAATTCTTGAAAAAAAAAATTGGAATTATATGAAATCCACCAAAAAGTAATTGAGAATTAATAAATATCTTAAAAGCGAAAAAACTTCAACAGACATCACAACATGCTTCGTCATAACTCGTTCTAGTTATTGGGAATCGTTTTATTATTGTAGCTGAGTGCAGGACCTACCAAATAGTATAAATATATGTTATTTTTTCTTTGGATTTTCTATACATTGAAAGCTGAAAGCGTGACATGATCTATCAAAAATTGTATTTAAAAATAAATATCTTTTAGAAAGCGGGATGTGTAATATGCACATATAGTGTTTCGTATGTACTTAAGACACACAGTTCTCATAGTTTCTAACATTAGAAAATGTTAATACAGGTAGAGTAAATTTAAAGTTTTTTTTGATGAACTCCTGAAAACTCGAACTTCAAAAAATTCTGAGTATGCACGTTATTTATCTATGACCAATATTATACGACAGCATTGACTTCCAAAAGTTCGTATCCTTCAGAAAATGCCAAGTTAAAAACTTGGCAATTCGAGTATCTAGTTCAAATTCATGCTTTTCAGCAATAGATTCATGGGCAATAATAAAGGAGGAGCATTACTTTTTTCCGTCTGGATTGCCTCATTTACTAGAAAGGTCCTTAAGAAATGCATTATAGCTTAACAGAGCTCTGTTAAGACACTAATAAAGCTCTGTAAAAGCACAAGGTTCGTGTCAAGGCTTATAAATCTATACAAGCACAAACTTGAAATTACGCCGATTCCGACAGAAAATAATGCAGTGATAATTTTAAAACTCTTCATGACATGTTAATAATGAGAATTGTATTCTACAAATTCGCTGAACTACGAAACACACAGGGATTTGGATAGTTAAGCAATAACTGCACTTAAAAAATATTTGGACTGAATTTGTATCAATTACATTTTAATAAAAATCTAATAAGAGATTGAAAATTTCAATAGCGGAATGTGTGATCAGGTTACCCGTAGCTGAATATCATAGCACCCTAAAGGTTTCAAAAGTACTCGTATATTAAAAGTTTACAATCTAGACTGAGGATTGAATTTCTACCAATCAGGCAATGAAATTAATGAAATAATTTAAGTTTAATTTATGTTAGCTAGAGTCAAAGTGGTGTTTCCATGTAAGCCGTCGATCAAGGTGTATGTCGAAGAACAAATTGGAGACCAGTATCATCTATTCATAGGGTAAATGTTACCTGAACATATTTTAGTTCGTTTACATTTATTCTCCATTAGTTCATCTATAGTTCAATAGGGCACTAACTATTACGAATATTATATATTATACTATATGTACTACGAATATTTCTTTTTGTTTAGTATGTCTATATAAGAAAGACACCGCTGGGGCATGTATTATGTATTACGAATATTTTTTTTTTTTTTTGGTTTAGTATACATATATATGAGAAAAACTTGGCTGGAAAAGTCAATGAATCGATATAAATGGACCGTCAAGTCACTCTGCAACAAGTCCCGTAACTATACTTATATTTTAACCTAAGCTTAACAGGTGTTTATACTTTTGAAATATGAGTGCCTCTGTGGTCGAGTGGGTAGTGTGCAAGCCTGTCATGTACGAGGTTGTCAGTTCGAGTCCCAAAAATAAATTATAATTGAATTTGTAACAATAAAAACAAAAATTATAAGTTTTCATTATTACAGTTAAGTGTCGTAATGACATTTTTAAATAATTATATTACTCTACCCCAAATAGGTCACTGTGGGTTAGTTCAGTGACAAGCCAAAAGGCGTATACAAAGTATCAATTAACCCCATGCTAGGTCATCCCCATGTAAAAGTGACTGGTCCGCTTCATAGGAAGTGTTAGAGCTCGAACTGGTCCCTATCACTTAAAGACCGATCACGTGACTAGTCTTGTGTCAGTTCCATTTCCTGCAGGGATGTAATATTGGTTTGCATTACATTATGTTATATTTTGTTATGTTATGATAATGTTTTATTATGTTATATTATTCTATACAATTCTAAATGGATAAAATGCATATATAATACATTTAGCATATGCTAAATGCTAAGTTATGTTATGCTATGCTATGCTATTTAATATAGAGCATGTACATATTTCGCTTAATATATTTTTTTCATATTCTTATTACACATTTTGGCAACGAAATTTTGGTATAAATTTTTTTTTATCTCATCTACGATTTTCAAAGCAGTGAATAAAGAACTTCCTAAAATTTAGTCACTGTGCGCACATAAACTTTGTTATACTGTTAATATATATTTAAGACACACCCGTTCATAAATTTGCCGGATATTGAAAATTTATTATTTTTTATTAATATTTTCTTTGGCAAAGTATAAAAATAAAAATAAAATTGCCATATTTATTATTTCTATTTCTGTAATGTAAATAAATGGAATAATAAAAATTTAATGTGAAATCTAAGCAAAATAAACATGACTGTGTGACTTGTTACATTATAAGAAATTTTACGATTTTCTGAGAAATAAAAAAATAACTTTGTTTTCTTTTACACATAATGCTGAAGGCAATTCTTAGGAATTTTGGAGGACAAAACAAAAACTGTTGCATATTCCAAAAATAAAATTAGCAGACATAAAAGTTCTTCTTCGCATAAGTCCTATGCTAACAAGTTGCTAATGCCGGCCATACACTACACAAGTTCAGTGCTCAAGCCTGGCACTGCGTAAACTAAGCTTGTGACATACACTATACAAGTAAACTTTGCAGTTTTTATTTTAATGCGCCATAATGCTGGTGATTATTTGTATAATTCAAGGTTCAAAGTTCATAATATTTGTCCTGCGCTCATTTCTTGTTGTGGACTCTTAAAAAATCTCAAAACAACTGAACGTTTGCAACATACACTACACAAGTTCACTGTACAGTTTTTAAACTTGAGCAAATATCAAAATCATTTTGATATTTACTCAGTTCACTGCGTAAATAGCACAACCACCCCCAATACACTGCACAAACGCACTGTACAGTGCCAGACTTGTGCAGTGAACTTGTGTATTGTATGGCCGGCATAAGTAAACGATTATGAGTAGTTGGTAGTTGGTTCCACCAGACGTAAATATCGCTCGTTTACTTAAATAGTGTCATAACTCAAAATAAATTTTTTGAGCAGAATAATTCTGTATTTCGTATTTTATTTTGTGTAAAAATTTTATTTAATACCTTTTGCTACCACCTCTTGTGAGAAGAATATTTTTCATGTCTCTATTGAGTTGTATGTAAAATGTAACCTTATTTTGAGTTGTGACATTATTGAAATACTCGTAAATGAGCCGTATGTGTATGAAGTGCATAAGGTTCAAATAATTTACATTTTACGCAACAATGTTGAGGTGGAATTGCTATTTGCATAAAATTACTTAATTATACTTATCGCTCTATCTAAGATATTTTGAATTTATAACACAAATGTCTTTTTTATTGAAAACCCAACTTTATTGAAAACCCAAATGAGGAATCCTTTGTAATGTAAATCTGTCTCGGTGTCTGAGCTACAAATAAAAAAAAAAGTTTATTGGATTGAAGGCACAACAAAAGTAAATGAATAAGTAGCAAAATTTTTTTTGCATGTTAAGCACTTTATTTTGTTACGCATTAAAATTCGCACACGTGTAAACGAAAGCACGAGCACAAAACTTTTTACAAAAGTTAGTCTTTGAAGATTGTTTAACTTAAAAAGAAACCATTTTTATGTTTTAAGATGAAATAGAACTTTTTGTTATAAAAAAAAGAAAGAAAAAAAAACTAAAGAAATCTTTAGCCTTAGAGATTTTAGGGTTGCACAGTGGAGTGAAATAAAAAAATGGTGATAAATTTGCAAGTTATAAACCATATAATAAATTTAGATGAAGCCAATTGTGATAGTCAGTTGCAAGGCAAGAAAGGTAACTTCATAGCAAATAATAAGTGTTTTTTATTAAATAATTTTTTTTATATTTCCGCCTCTGCACAGTGGGCGAAAAGGCGTTTAATTAATACCGCTTAGGAAATTTTTTTTTGTTTGTGTAATATTTTTTTAGTTGAAAATAGATTAAGCTGCAATATTAAATAAAAAATAATTTTTTTTAAATATATTTATATATTTTTTTGTTGTGAAAGTTGCAATTTTTTTCATAAATTAGACATTGTCTATTTCATTCAGGAGAACATGATAAAGTCAATATATTTAATTAATTAATTAATATATTTAATGTTTCACATTCTTTTGGACTAAAAATATATTAAACTGTTAATATTAACAACTTTCGCCGATTCTGAACTACTAGATGAATCTAAAGTGCAAGGTACACAATGTTCTGACAAAAGTTGTAAATTATCATTATCGACATCCTTCTTTTTTGAGTTGCCTTGTGGTTTGCGTAAATTTGAAATCAAGGGATCTGATGAACACAAAAGCGCATGCATTAAGTCCTCCATTGTATTTAATCGGGATGTCTTTCGCGTATGGTGCTCACGGAAATTGCGGTAATCTTTGTTACGGGCTTCTAACGCTTCTTCCGACATTTTTCCTATTGGAAGTGGTGATACTTTAATTATATCGGACACACAAGACACACAAGTAAATACAAAAACACATACTCATACACACACACACACTCACACAACCACATATACATACATACACCCAGGTAGCATTTTGTATCATAATCCAATCGTTTCCGAATCAGCTTGACGGGAAAAATAACCGTATATGAGCTCATTTTTCGATCATAAATGATACTCCCGTTGTGAGAAAATGGTACCCTACAGATGAATCATACCAAAGAATCAGTTATGATACGATTTGCTGATTATTTTTGAGCAATTTTCATATTAAATCATTTAAATCACATTTTGCGGTTTGCATGATGTTCCTCTATTTTCAAGAAATCATTATTTGATCATATAGATGAATCATAAGTGAATCCTCTTTCAATCGCCCAAGTGATAAATCACTTTTTAATCATCAAAAGCGATCTGTAGAGAATCATATAAGATATTTCTGCCAAAAATGATCACCCAAATGCTAGCTGGGCATCCATACACTGTAAGCACAACGCTTCTCTACAATAACAACAAAAGCTGTACATACAAATATACATACATATACAAAGAATCAAACTCTCACACACACACACATGTATATATATATATAGCCAAGAAAATCTCAGCATGAAAATCCCCAAAATCCCCCCAGTTGTAACAGGGTTGCCACCCTTTTTGATTTTTCCCGGTTTTGAATTCCCAAAACATGTCGCAGGCCCCCATTACTAATCTACTGACACTTGTAATAAGGCCCATTATGTGAAAATAAACAAAAATAAATTTTTTAACCACTCCGTGTTGTTTTCTTCAAATTTGTGGCTGATTCTATGGTTGAATTTCCATTTCTGAACCAATTGTGCGACAAAGTTTCTAATTTTTTTTGCTTATTACAAGGATTTTATTAGCATTATACATGTTGATATTAAATTTATTATGAAATATATGACTCTCAACGGCAGAAAATTTTTTAGTAGCCACAGGCTCGTTGCGTCATAGTAAATAAACTTCTCGTCTGAGCACCGACATTGCTCCTAAAAAATGCAATATCATGTAAAGTAGCATAAAGTAGCAGATGACTTGGATATTTTACAATCACAAGACAACATAGTAATTAAAGAAATATAATCTAGCCCCAATACCCACCAATATCAGAAGTTCTGGTCCACGGAAGTCTTATTTTGGCTTTTTTCAAGCAGTTAGTGGTATAGTCAACTTCAACTCTATTTTTTTTCTACAACAGTTAAGCACAGGTCACAAACAAAAATTTTTTTAGTTAATACATACCTCTAACTATAAATAAAACTCACTTTTCTTCCCCTTAAATGTAAATTTAGAGAACATTTGGCAATGCAAAGAAAACACGTGTTAAAGCTTATTGATGTACCGCCTGAAACATATTTTGTGTTTGACAGCTCACAGCTGTGCAACTAGATCATGTCAATCAAAAAAGAATCGATATATAAGTTCAGTGGTATATTAGTAATCGATTGAGACACAATTTTGGCGCAATTAAACACTTTGAAAATTGAATTATACGACGCTAGATCGACCATTTCTCCCACAGTGCGCTGGTCCTTTTTAACCAGTGTGCGGTGGCTAACTGGAAGTTACATACATATTTCTCGTTTTATTGATTTTCAATTTAACGTGGTGATGCCCAAACTCTTCAAAACAAGAAGCATTATTTTTTTGTGAGTGTCGAATGAACACTTCTGATACCACTACATAACTTATATGCTATTTAAGTTATGTTTATTTATATATATTTTTTTTGTATAGTAAGAACGTTATAAACAGTGTTTTTTTGTAGATAGAACTTATGAAGGCGTTGACTGTCAAAAGCACTGTCGTACTGCGCTCACCTCTTGACATTTACATCCAGAAAAAATATTGGTTTGAAAATGGTTAGGCCGATAAAATGTTAATTGAATAACTAATGCCTTTGTCATGACTAAATAAGGCATTAGATGAACTCAACCGAATAAAATATTATGAATTGGATTTTAGTGTCTTTCTTAATTTATTTGAGAATAAAGAATATTAGCCGGTTGTTGCAATTGAGTGTTAATTGAATTTATTAGCAAAGTTCGATAACATAAAAATTCAAAGTTTTACAACTGACCTCAGTGATGTTGCAGCAACGAAAAAAAAATCGATTGGAAAAAAATTCCGTTGACGCAAGAAATCTGTTTTCTCTGTGTTTTTGACGTACATAAGTTATGGACGACTTCGCGTGTTCAGCGCTGAGACTCATTTTTTAATTAATTAATTAACAAGACTGTCCCATATATATATATATTTTTTTTAAACAAACACAAACTGCGCAGCTACTTTGGCTTGTCTGCAGAAGCACCCATAGTGTCCGGCAGCAACTATACCAACCTGCGACCCTCCGACTACTAGACTAGTACATTGCCTATCAGCCAAGTGGGCACTCTTAGAGTGAAACCAATGCACAACAGATCCTACAGACTCCATTCGATCCAGTGTGTTTGCTTAAAGTGATGGTATCATTAAAACTTAGTTCTTTAAAAATGAAGTCGGAGCCTTCGTTACAGTTTTTGATGGAAAATATGCATGAATTTGATCAGTGCTAGATGTGGTTGTAACAAGGTAGTGTTACGTGCCATTAGTGGACCACAATCATAGACGTCTGGAAAACATAATTTGGCGATAAAAAACTGGCTTCCCAAGCAGTGCTTAAAACACTTAAGTCAAAGTAGCAAAAGTCGTAAAATTTTTGCTTTTCGCTGCTTTGGCTTTTTCCAACTGTTTAAAACAGCTACGTTCAAACACACATACACTGATGCTTGCATTTGAGGTAAACAGCTTTGAAAGCTCTTATATTTGTTTCTTTGCAAAGTAAGAGCAAATATTGTTGTCTGTTGTGTTGTTGTTGTGGCTGTTGTACTCTCGTCGATGTGAAAGCACAAAAGCTCTTTGGTAAAAATTTGCACATTGTGCATATGACTTGGACGTAGCTGGTTTAAAATAAACCCATGCTTTTGCTTGTGCTTGTAAAAATAATTAACAGTCAAAGCAAAAGCAGAAAACGAATTATGAACAATTGCGCAGCACTTTCAACACTCGACGATTTAAAAAGTTTGAATTTGATTTGCTGTTGCTTTTGATTAGTTTCGCTAGTAAGTACCAAACAGTTACAGTCGAAGAAGCCAAAGCTCTTTTAGGAGCTTTCTGCAGGTTCAGTCAACTAATTTGTTATGTTTGTCATGGTTTGTTGTTGTTTTTGCACATCAGACAAGAAGCAAAATCAAAAACCACTTTCTTGCGATTGCTTAAAGCTTCTAGAAGCAAGAGTATTTGCTTCATCGACTGTGGCTGTTTGCGACTTCTAAAAGCATATATACTGCTTCTGCTTTAACTTGCGATACTAACCGAAAGCAAATCAAATTGAAAATTTTCAAATCGTGGACTGTTTAAAGTACTGCGCAATTGGTCATAAATCGCTTTGTGATATTGCTTTGACTGAAACTGTTGTATTTTTTAAAAGCGAATGCAGAATCGAAATAAATTGAAATAAAAAAATCATTTCAGTTTCTTAAACACTGCTCCCAGGTCCTGTGATTTGACACCTTTTGATTATTTCCCTTGGGGTCACGTGAAGTCACTGATAAAGCAGCAACAACTGATGACGTGGAGGCCAATATTTTTGTTGTTGTTCGTGGCATGCGGCCAGCAATGCACTATAGTAACGTTTGGCAATTTTGTGGCCATAATTAATTAAAACCAAACGGCACAACCGATTGAAATGATTTTTTGGAATCAATCTTAGGAAGCATCCCTCTTAACAACCATCAATTTTTTCCACTTAATCTCACGAATAAAAGGGGGTGGCATTGGCTAAAGTAGTTATCACTACAAAACCGAAGATCCTGGGTTCGAGCCCGGTCTCCGACAGTCATTAATAACTACATCACGCATTTTTCTGATTTGCATTAGTGTACTTTGTATCAGTTGTTGTGGGAAAAGATCCAGTGATGCAGGCATAAGGCACTGGCCACTAAAGGCCTAATTCTTAAAAAACATTTTGATTTTATAAAAGGTTTATTAATCAAATTTCCATAGAAAATTTGTTTCATAAATCTCTTATTAAACAGAAATATTTTTTATGAATAAGGCAGTAAAACTACACCAGCTTCAGCGGACGATAATCCTAATGTAACATCAGAGCGCCCTCCTTTGCCGGTATTGTGTAGCAGAATCATCGGCAAAGTAAAATAACCAATAAAATAACTACTAAACACAGCTTCAAAATTTAGTACACCTCATTTGACACCAGAGGCGCTGCAACACTGCATTATTGAAAAAGCGTGCAAAAAAGAAGAGTTGTAAAAGAATGAAGCTTTCCTTTATCTATTCCTTCACCACCTGTTTTCTCTATAACTATACCTTTCCTAAGGAAGGTAACACCTAGTAACAGTAGTAGGCATTCATTGCCTGAGTGTTACCGTAGTCAGTTTAAAACTCTGTTATAGCACCAACGGTAACGCTGGATATAAACTTTCTCTATTGCAAAATAAGATTAATTTTGTGAGTTTATTTCATTCATGTCTGTGTGTATGTAAGTTTTTAAGCGACTTTATTTGATATATTGTTTGCTCGATTGTGTTGTTAAGCAACACACATTGACAATGCTCAACATCCGCCTCCCAAATGTATCGTAAAAATTAATGGTGGTCAACAAATACATACAAACACTTACAGTCACAAAACTATTTAAGTGAACAATAACGTACTTGTTCTCATTCAAGTATGAAAACAGTTTTTTCTGGTTCAAAGAACAGATATTTCCAGAGCAAAAAAAAAATAAAAAAAAAATACGAAAGGATGCAACTGACATTGTTAAATCAGGCTACATCTAAGAGGTCACAAACTATAACTTAATCAGTAAAAAAATTATAGCATAGGGAAAAGTAAAATAGTGAAATCGATGCAGAGATTTATTTATTAAAGTAATGTGATCTTTAAGGTAACATTTCAAATTAAAGCATGTCTTCTTTTATTGGGTAATATGAAGTTTTATATGTATAAAGGAAGAGTATATTGTAGATTTTTTTTAGCACTGAAAGTTTGCGTGGTTGGCTAATACGGATGCCTGTTACCCCTAAGTAAGTAAATATAATCGTTATATTAAATATATTTTCAAAAGTAGCAGTCCAATTTTAATCTTATCGTGTATATATAATTCAAGGTGTCCTTGGACCCACTTCGTTCTATTGAAGTATTAGTAAAGTCAAAATGTTCAGTTCAGAGTTAGATCTCAAAAAAAGTTTAGAAAATTGT
This sequence comes from Tachina lurida, assembly GCA_944452675.1. Classification (NCBI taxonomy): domain Eukaryota; kingdom Metazoa; phylum Arthropoda; class Insecta; order Diptera; family Tachinidae; genus Tachina; species Tachina lurida. The sequence goes on from OX101756.1 coordinate 111,902,473, forward strand.
TCTTTGCTATTTCTTGAATTCTCTTCAGATTTGTTTATTTGTTTATAGTGGCATTTTTGAAGAGAGGTCCACTGACACATTGTGGTAAAATTTACAATTATACGAGTACATAGTCTATTTCGAGATATTTGGATGCTAAGTCACAAAACCGCTACTTTTCTCGGAATAATATATCTTTTGCAATAGCCTGCCACAGACAGGCAGACGGACATGGTAGCGAAAACAATTGGGTTCTTTTTTACCTTCGGTATACGGAACTCTAGAAAATTAAATGATTGAAGAGGAAAGGCGAAACAACTAAAGGATGGTTAAATTTTAAGGGCCGATGTTGAATGTGAACCACACCTAAACTTCAAGCTTTTTTTTTATTTTATTTGACATTTCTAACTTTCAGACTCACTCAATTTGAACCATGGAAAGATACACAATAAAGCAGCGCGTTAAAGTTATTCAGGCTTATGAAAATGGGCATTCAAATCAAAATGCATATCGTGTACTATCATCTTCAGTGATGAGGCACATTTTCACCTCAGTGGATTCGTCAATAAGCAGAACTGCCGCATTTGGGCTAATGATAATCCAAGAGTGATTGTCGAAAAATAAATGCACCCACAAAGAGTGACTTATTGGCGGCATCATCAGGCCGTATTTTTTCCAAAATGGGGGCGGTCAGGCAGTTACCTTGAATGGTGTTCGCTATCGTGAGATGTTAACGAACTTTGTATGGCCCAAATTGGAAGATATGGATGTGGACGATATGTGGTTTCAACAGGCCAGTCCACAGCTAACGAAACAATGGCTCTTTTGTTCGACAAATTCAATGGCCGTGTTATCGCACGTGGCCGCCAAGATCATGTAATTTGACACCGTTGAACATCTTTCTTTGAGGTTATTTGAAAGAAAAGGCGTACGTTGATAAGCCAGCAACAATTCAAGAGCTAAAGGATGAGATAATTCGGCCCATTAACGATATAGAACCTCAATTATGCCTCAGCGTCATCGAAAAATTGGACCATCGAATAGAGGTGTGCCACCGAGGTCGCAGCGGCCATTTGGCCGATAGTTTGTTCCATACATAATTGAACCATACCATATTATCATAGTAAGAAGAAATGACAATAATTTTCTAAATAATTTGTGTTTTATTCAAAATCAATATCGGCCCTTAAAATTTAACCACCTTTTACATACGAAAAAGAGACAAAGACGTCAAAAGCTCCCAAAAATATGAAATGCTGAAGAAGCACAAGTAAGGAAACGTTTGTAAAGCTGAACAAAATTTGTGTAATTTAGGACAAAAATGGAAAGAAGCAAGAACATTTCCAGCTATAGGCTTTGCTGCGATGGTCAATAATTTAAAGCAACCACAACTGCCTTTTCTGAAAAATAAAACTGTGTTTAATATTCCTGCTACTAGTTGCTATTAATTTTGTGCTAGTTTATTAATAGTATTACTTTACTTAAATTGTTATTATGATAAAATTAATACGTTGAATAATTCTGTTAATTAGGAAACATTTTTACTTAACTTGTTTATTTATAATTTCGTATTAACAAGGCCAGAAGTGCTTTTCTCACACTGAATAAAATTTGGAGATGCAACAACATCACGTGCAAAGCTAAAATAAGAATTTTCAACTGCAGTGTGAAATCCATTTTACTGTATGGCTGTACAACTTGGAGTTTGGCACAAGCGACAACTCGCAAAATTCAAGTTTTTATCAATCGCTGTCTACGTCAACTATTAAGAATTTTCTGGCCAAACCGAATTTCAAATGAAGAGCTATTACTACGGACAAATACTAGTCCTATCGAAATAGAAGTCCATAGAAGAAAATGGACCTGGTTAGGGCACATCCTACGCCGCCCGCACAATGATATTGCTAGAGCCGTCTTGGACTGGAACCCCCAAGGGCATCGTAGAAGAGGCCGCCCCAGAAACATCTGGATACGATGTACGAAAAATAACTAGAATCAGTACAAATATCCTGGAATCACGCAAAAACATTGGCCAACGATAGAGTTAGATGGAGAGAGCTTGTCGATGCCCTATGTTCACTTTGAACTTTTTATAATTGTTTCATGTACTATTACATAATTCAGTTGTAAATAAAGGACATATATAAATGTATAAAAAGAAAAAATGTCACGTGTGATTGTGATTAAAATTTTATTGAAAAAAATATATATAAATCATGATACATGTTTAAATTTAATGAAATTAGAATGAATTTTATTTAATCATTAAAAAAACTTTATATTGTATTAAATTACTAAATTTATAAAATTAAATAATACTTTTATTGAAAAATCACTAAAAACCTTCATTCGCCAAACTAAAAATAAAAAATTCGTAAAAGGTTAATAGAATAAAAAAACAAATATTTTCTTTATAAAAATAATTTACTATTTATCATTCGTCGTCATCTCACTGAAATAAATTCATTAATAAAAAAGCTAAATTTGACTTACATCTGAACTATTTGAATTAAAAGGTCATAATTGCACCGCATTGCATTGGTAATAAAGCCATATAGACTCATTCTAGAATAAATGAAGTAATAATGCTATATTGGCTTAGTATTTATGACTTTATTGCAGTGAGCCCACGAAAATCGGTACATTGTGCCGATAGTGTGATCCAGGCCTTATATAGTCATCAAACTAAATGAAGAAAATAATAAAACTTAAAATCATTTACAAAAACGTGTTTGTTAAAACATAAATATATTATTAGTCATATTTAAATATTGTTTCAGCTTTCGCCAAAATCCAGGGTATTAATCGTTTCCCACAAAAAAAAATTCTGTCACATGCAAATGCCTTGAAATCCTGAAAATTAAAAATCAAGCTTAACACCAGTTGTAAAGCTTATTTAAAACTGTACGTTAGGCTTAATCTTAAAATAAAAATCTGCTTTATTTGGACTTTCTTTCGCTTTAAATATGAACCATAGTCACGTTCGACATCACTGAAATACCCATACTGCTCTTTAGCGAATAATATGAGGATTATTTTCTTGTATAAGTGTTAATATAAAACATTTATATTAGGTCCATGCATGAACATTTTTGTAACAATATACATATCGTCACATTAAATGCAAACGGACGTAACTACACTTTTATATTTTTTACAGGAGAAACAAAAAACGTTTCAAAATCAATAATAGTAAAGTGTTCTTGAAAATGTTTACTTGTACTACTTATATGTTTTTAACCATTTATTTCCTTTTTAGATATATTTATGCTTTTATGTTAGTTACGTTCCTTGCAATAAAATATATAGATGCATTCGTAATTACGTCCGTTCAAATTTATTTAATAAAGTCGTCATCTTTGATCACAGAGGTCTAAATATTTGCGTGACCATGTTATTTGATAAAATGAACCATAATCTATCAAAAGCTCGGTTTCGAATTTTTGTGTATTTATGTCCGATTGCATTTAAAGCTAATAAAAAATTCAAAATCGAGTTTTTGATTGATTGTTATGAATGTTATTTAACTACATGTCTTGACAAAATTTTACACTTCTGCGTTCAAAAATTTCACTTTTAACAGCAAAAAACAAGGAGACTTAACTAAAAGTTCGTTTCGTTTTTTTAGGGTTTTTGCCTCTCCTGTAAAATTATAGTTTTGATAGTTACGCTCTTTTGTATTTTAGCTAACGATATGTATGTTATAGAGGTGAGCACAAAACATTTGGAACACTAAAAGAATTATTCCATTTTATCACAAGCACCCAAGAAGATTTGTTTATGTATGCCACTGCCAGCCATACACTACACAAGTTCACTGCACAAATCCGGGACTGTACAGTGCGTTTGTGTAGTTTATGGGGTTGGTTGTGCTATTGACGCAGTTAACTGAGTAAATATTAAAGCGATTTTGATATTTGCTTAAGTTAGTAAAACTGTACAGTGAACTTGTGTAATGTATGTTACAAACCCGCAGTTTTGTTGTGAATGTTTAAGAGTTCAAAACATGAAATGAGCGCAAAAAAAATATTCTGAACAGAGTTCCTAGAATTATACTAGGCGCATTAAAATAAAAACTACACTTTTTACTTGTATAGTGTGTGGAACAAGCTTAGTTTACACAATGCCAGACTTGAGCACTGAACTTGTGTAGTGTATGGCTGGCACAAGCGAGGGCATTAGTTATTGTAGTGTCGAAGCATATTTCACTATTGTATACCGAATCATAATAGTGTCAAATGAAATGACAAGTGTGACAACCCAGTAAAAAAAGACACTCCAAAAAGTCATGAAAATGTAGAGTTTGCGATCTGGAAGTAGTGCAAATTTCGCAATGAAGCAATGAAAATGTCGTTCCTTTAGAATGACTTCCAATTTTTTTACTGGGAATATGTGTATGTGTAAAAATAAATAATAATACCACATCCTTTGATCATGTTAGTTCGCCTGTGATGCTGTTTTAGGTTTTGTAATTTCTTAATTTCACATTTTAAAAAATAAAGAATCAAAATAATATTTTTCATCAGGAATATATTTGTAAGAAGTTTTATTATAACATAATATTCTATGCAATTTTGTGAAATGAATTTGCTTAACCATAAATTTCAAAAAATATTCGGTCTTGAGAAAAATATAATTCTGGGCACTTTTAAATGCCTTGCGCTCACCTCTAGTATGTTCTTGACTTTTGTCATGCATAAATTCACACGATGTTATTTCACTCATTAGTCCCACCAGATTGACATTAAAACAAGTTCCTTAAATTTTGGTTCTTCCTTAAACTTTTTGTATTACATATATGTAAATCTTAATACTTTATTTTATGTAAAAAACAAAACAAAAGGTGCAAAATGTTGAATAATACTTTAGTTTTATGTACGGTAACTCTGTATTAGTCAGACTAAAAAGCTCATATAACGATAAGTACGAAGCTCTTCATTTAGGAAACGGAAATAAATTTTGTTCTTTCCTGTTATCATTTGGAAATCAAATTCATACAAAACAGCAATAAATATTATTTGATAAAGTAATTTAATGCTAAATAATAAATGAACGAATGATGTCGTGATAATTGAAACTTTGGCAAAAACTTAATAATAAATTTATTTATATACATACTTGGTGAATTGATGTTGATAATTGATGTTTCAGCAACTGCATGTGATACATATAATAATTTATTCTAGAGAAATTTCTTAATCTCAATGTTACACATTTTAGATATATGTATATCTTTAATTAATTAACATTTTTTGAGGAATGAGTGGCAAAGAGATTTAATGCATTAAACACGAATAATAACATTCATAATGCAAAAAGAAAACTTAAACAGAAGTGATTCGTTTTGTATAATACGCTATATAAAATTGAAGATAATAATTGCATAAAACACCTTACTAAAGCAACATTATTATAGAGAATCTAAAAAAATACCAGCTATCATGCAAAAATCATTCGAACATTTCTTTTTGCTTAGCTTAAAATTTTTTATTCATTAGAAAAAGAAAACGTCGAGCAAATTACTCAATTAATCGAACAATTCAATAAATTTTACTCAAATTACATACATACATACATACATACATACATACATACATACATTCCTAATCCTTCACTTGTATGCACACTAAATTAAACGACTATAGTTCGAATATGAAATATGAAGACAATAGAGTGATTTTAAACTAATATATCTTCTTCTCGTCATTCACATCTATCACTCTTCTTTTAATAATTTCATATTGTTTTGCAAATTATGCAATGCATTTGTTTGAAAAGTATTTATGAATCCATCAAATGCAGTCAATACTTTTGAAATCTTTTCAATATTAATTATATTTCAAGAGCTTTTGTTCACTTAGTGCTCGTCGTAAATCAATGCCAATAGATTCTATGAATTTTATCAATTCCCTTTGGGAAAAATAAACAGTTGAAAAGATTTATCAAATGCAAATATTATAAAATAGAGACTTTTTTTCCAGCAATATTAAAGAACGTGTAAATTAAATAAGTAAAAGACAGATGTAATTTAATAATATGTGACAGCGCATAGAGAAAGGGACCTAAGGGTAAAAAAATGAATTTTTAATTTTTTTTTTTTGATGTGGACAACATCTGAGCATCGAATGAGACCGATCCCATGCCCCAAAAGTGTTCCCTCACAGAGATATGCGCGTTTTGTGAAATTGAAGTCGACGATTCTAAGGTTATGTGAAAAAACTTTCGTTCTAACAGAGTGATATTCATGATGTAAAAGAATTATAAATGAGTATTTATTATCATTCACAATTAATAATTTCAGAAAATAAACCTGGATTCGAAAAAACGCGAGCAAAATTGATATCAAACTCATGGAAACAGCGCGCTAGGTAGAAAACAGTAAAAACCAACTACACAAAACATGAGGTAGGGACGACCTACGCGTGTTTTCAAGGTTGACCAACACGTTTCTGACGTAATGAGATGTGTCGCTTTCAAATGAGATCAATACCAACACGCTCAGTGATGGTACACCAAAGATAAAATGGCTCTCCTGAACAAAACCGGTTTTTTACCTTTAGGTCCTTTTCTATTTTGCGCGTCACATATGGATTTTTTTTATAAAATGTGTATTCAACCATAAGAAGTTAAAAACTTGGCAATTCGAGTATCTAGTTCAAATTCATGCTTTTCAGCAATAGATTCATGGGCAATAATAAAGGAGGAGCATTACTTTTTTCCGTCTGGATTGCCTCATTTACTAGAAAGGTCCTTAAGAAATGCATTATAGCTTAACAGAGCTCTGTTAAGACACTAATAAAGCTCTGTAAAAGCACAAGGTTCGTGTCAAGGCTTATAAATCTATACAAGCACAAACTTGAAATTACGCCGATTCCGACAGAAAATAATGCAGTGATAATTTTAAAACTCTTCATGACATGTTAATAATGAGAATTGTATTCTACAAATTCGCTGAACTACGAAACACACAGGGATTTGGATAGTTAAGCAATAACTGCACTTAAAAAATATTTGGACTGAATTTGTATCAATTACATTTTAATAAAAATCTAATAAGAGATTGAAAATTTCAATAGCGGAATGTGTGATCAGGTTACCCGTAGCTGAATATCGTAGCACCCTAAAGGTTTCAAAAGTACTCGTATATTAAAAGTTTACAATCTAGACTGAGGATTGAATTTCTACCAATCAGGCAATGAAATTAATGAAATAATTTAAGTTTAATTTATGTTAGCTAGAGTCAAAGTGGTGTTTCCATGTAAGCCGTCGATCGAGGTGTATGTCGAAGAACAAATTGGCGACCAGTATCATCTATTCATAGGGTAAATGTTACCTGAACACATTTTAGTTCGTTTACATTTATTCTTCATTAGTTCATCTATAGTTCAATAGGGCACTAACTATTACGAATATTATATATTATATGTACTACGAATATTTCTTTTTGTTTAGTATGTCTATATAAGAAAGACTCCGCTGGGGTATGTATTATGTATTACGAATTTTTTTTTTGGTTTAGTATACATATATATGAGAAAGACTTGGCTGGGAAAGTCAATGAATCGATATAAATGGACCGTCAAGTCACTCTGGAACAAGTCCCGTAACTATACTTCGATATTAACCTAAGCTTAACAGGTGTTTATACTTTTGAAATATGAGTGCCTCTGTGGTCGAGTGGGTAGTGTGCAAGCCTGTCATGCACGAGGTTGTCAGTTCGAGTCCCAAAAATAAATTATAATTGAATTTGTAACAATAAAAACAAAAATTATAAGTTTTCATTATTACAGTTAAGTGTCGTAATGACATTTTTAAATAATTACATTATTCTAAACCGAATAGGTCACTGTCGGATAGTTCAGTCGAAAGGCGTATACAAAGTATCAATTAACCCGATCCTAGCTCATCCCCATGTAAAAGTGACTGGTCCGCTTCATAGGAAGTGTTAGAAATCGGACTAGTCCCTATCACTTAAAGACCGATCACGTGACTAGTCTTGTGTTAGTTCCATTTCCTGCAAGAAAATTACTAATTTTACTATAAAAAAATATTAAGTCATTCATTTAATTAATGTATTGAGAATTTCTAAATAAAGCGATTAGCTGACCGGTTTAAAACCACAAAAATTCAATAAGTTTTGTGTGCAGAACACTTTTCTTGTGATTTCAAATCACTTTTAAAAAAAGTGATTTTCAGAACATACCTGAAAGTTAAGAAATTGGACAGCAAACTATATTCGAGAACTATGTGATGATTATGTTATGCTATGTTATGTGTTATATTTTGTTCTGTTATGTTATGTAGTTTAATTTTAGATTATGATTTATGTTATGTCATGTGCTGTGTTAATTTAAGTTATATTATATTATATGTTATTTGATGTAATGTTCTGTTATGTGTTGTATTCTCTTATGTTATATTATGTCATATTGCGTTATGTCATATTATATATGCTGTTATTTTATGAATTATATTATGTTAAATTTTTTTAGCTATGTTATGTTGTGGAATGTTACAGTAGACTATACTACGACATGTTATGACATGTCATATTTTATTTTGTTATGCCAAGTCATGCTGTGCTATATTATGCTATGTTATATGGCATACTAGGCTATATCTTGTGGTATGTTTTTTATGTGTTGTATTATGTTATATATATTATCAGATGTCATGTAGTGCTAAGTTATACTATTTAGTGTTATATAGCTTATATTACGACCCAGCAAAAAATTTTCATGTTTTTTGAATCAAGAAGGCAATGAAGCGCATCATAAATCGTTTTAAAATATGAGCTTGTTAAGAAGCAGTAAATGTATATAAAGCAAACCATAGCAAAAAGTGATTTAAATGCGACAACCGACAACAATGCCGGTTTTAAAGCTAGAAAGTTATCTAATTTACACACATGCAATATTATATACTCATATTATGTCATGTACATATGGATATGGATTAGAAGATTTTTCTCATCTGGGTTGTCCAAAGTATTGTAAAGCCAAACGCACACGTGCATACATGCAAAACACAACTGACGAGAATTTTAGCCTGTAAACGAACAAAAGCAAATTACTCAGGAGCAATTTTCAAAACAAAAATTAAATTTTTCCAAAGAAAAATTAATAAAAATTGACATTTAACATTTGCATCTTTTATTAGATTAAAAAAAAGCGCTTTTGTGAACAAAAATATAGTACTCCAAACCGGGAACTTGCCATACAAAAATCAGCAGCGATATCAGCAGGTTTGTCAGCGCTACTTTTATTCTCTAATAGTAGAAACCTGCTTTATTTGAAGCGAAATTTTTCTTGGGGAGTATGTCATGTTATGTTGTGTTATATGTGTGTTCTTATGTGATGTTATATATTGTAGTATGTTATGTGTTACACTATGCTACTTTTTGTTTAGCTATGCAATGTTGCGGAATGTTATATTGTGCTTTGTTCTTGTTTGTTATAAAATGCCATTATTTGCTATGTTATGTCATATCATGCTGTGTTATATCATGACATGTTATATTAAGTTATGCTATGTGTTATGTCATGTGCTATGTTAAATTATGTTATATTATGTCGTTTCATGTGTTATATTATATGATGTTATGTTATCTTATGTTATTATTATGCAGTGTTAAGTATTATTCTATTTGCCCTGTTATGTTATGTTATGTGTTATAGTGTGCTTTGTGTTTTGCAGTGTCATGTCATGTCATTAATATGCAATAATTTGTTTAACGTGTAAACTTTTCGTTTTATATGCGTGTAACATGTCATAAGGAACTTGACTCCAAAAGTACTTCTGTTGTATCAATTTCTGCAAACACTAAATTAATTACGTATAATCAGTTAAGATATCAATCGACATTAGTACTTATTAGTCCTGGTTTAATTGATTTACAGCTTTTGCGAGCAATTGTTGCTTCCCAGTATATTCCCATTAGCATTGCCTGTTGTGTTTAAGATTAGTCTGTATGCAACATTTTCGTTGATATTGATGTGAAATTAAGAGCACATGTTTTTTTACATATTAACCACCAATTTCATAAGTCATGAATTAATGATTCAAATTTCTTATATATGTATTAAATAACTTTCGCTGGTTCAATTTAGTAAACCATATCTTTAACATATTCCGTAAACAACCAGTAGAGTGGCTTTAAACATTCTTAACATTTGCTCCAAAATAGCCTTTGTTTTCAATAAAGGCATTTGCAAAATGAAAATAGACTATTTGACAGGAAATAAAATTATTCCTAATTTTGCAAAAAACATTTACGTCTCTCATACAAAAATTCCAAACACAAACAAATTCCTCTTAAACAAATGGCAAAACACTGACCTTTTTAGACAAATTACATTCTGTGTAAAAAAAATACTTCTTCAGTAGCACGAAATACCTCTTACATAAGTAATTGGGTTTTATAGCTATGCTATTTACTGCGCCATACAGGAGTTAGCACGTGATTTTCGTAACAAAAATAATCGACACTATTACAGTCATACAGCCATGTCACAGAGCTTAATTCCGTTCGGAATCGGAATCCGTGTTTTTGTGCTATAGAACACAAAACAAAAAAATTTTACGGAATAAAATAATTTTTAATTCCTTAACCATCAAAGAAATTAAAAATGATTTTATTCCGTAATATTTTTTTGTCTGATAAATTTATTTTTCTTTTGATTTTGTTTGGTTTCGTTCTTTGAAATGAGTGAAACAAAAACAAAACAAAAACAATGAGAACAATTGCTAAATTTTTTGATTGTTTTGCCTTTGCACGTGAGCACAAACCAGAGAATACAGCTGATTGGCTATAAGCTGGCTAACAGCCGCCACCGGCCACAAACAATACATTAATTTAATTGAAAAGAACATAATGGGAAATAAATGGAAATGTTTTGAAATATTTGCGGCGAATTCGACATCATCATATAAAATAATTTTATTTCATTTAACACATTAATTTTGTTTTATATACATAGCTAAGCAGCATAGCTATAACCGGCAGCCATAAACACCCATCTTCTTTTTTTCTTTAGCGTTAATAAATAGCGGAAGAACATGCACGACATCATTTGCCAACAAAATTTCTTCTTATCCAGAAAAAAAGATGTTCATTTATATTTAAGGAAATTCTCTTACAATTCAGGAGGCAAAACTTTTGTTATCTTGAAAAAAAAAAACTTTCAACTTTGTGACTGAGAAAAAAAAGAAACAAATAAACAAAATGAATGAATTAATAAACAGCCGGCAGTAGGAATAATTTTTTTCTATAAAGAATGTGTCGCCAAGTGTCAAAGTATTTGAGCCTGACGAACATTAATCTTTGTGGAGTATCGAAATGTAGATAAAAAGTCCACCGCTTTAATTAACTTTGTTAAGAGGAGTGATTTGTTTAATTTTTGTTCAAATCTAAAGGAGAAAAAAAAACTGCCAATTATACAAGCAGACAAGTAACAAATTAGGCGTTAACTTGGATGTAATAGAATTCTTTTTAGCTTTAAGGAATTTATTTGCTTAAATTATATCAAATGAATACATCTGTGCTAATAATCGTATAATGAGCACTGTGTTCTCAAAGCATTTTGCTTTACTCAAATTAATAAAAATAATTATAAATTTGGGTAAATGTTAGAAAACTTTTTATAACCCAGAGAAAATTCATTATATATGTATGTACGTTTATATGCTCAAACTTTTACTCGCATAAATTATTTTTATTGTAAATACACAACATGTTCTTATTTACATTGTTTTTTTTTCAAGGATACGCTCATAAGGATTGCGATGCGAGTGGTGAGTGGTTTAAGCATCCGCTAACAAACAAATCCTGGTCAAATTATACAACGTGCGTAAATATAGATGATTTGGAGGTAATTGCATTTCCATTCGTTTAGTAAATCAATGTAATATATTATATTTTTTTTCTTCGCTTTGTACATTTTTTTTTAGTGGAGACATCAAATAAATCTTGTATACGAAGTTGGCTATGGCATCTCCTTGGTAGCCATTTTATTGTCCTTGGCCATTTTAGGTTATTTCAAGTAAGTAAAAAACTTTTTTCTTGCATGAATAATTAATTTCGCTTATTACTCATATTACCCAAGATAAACTAATTTTAGCTAATTTTATTGATGTATTTAGATTTTGTTTGTTACGGCTGTAAAAAAAACAAAAGAAATAAATAATTTTTTTTTCTGTAATAAAATTGTACAATTGAGTGGAAATCAATCAATATCCTCTTGTTGCAAAATTCCTAACATCAGGACAGAATTTTAATTTCCTGTGTTTGAATGTGATAAAAAGTAATATAAAAAATATGAACGAGACACAATAAAGAAAACGATTTTGTATGATTTGGTAATTTATATTTGTATACTAAATCCCAGTAATAGAAGTGTAAAATTAAAAAATTTATTTGAATTTTTTACTTTAATTTCCTAAACAAGACGTAGTGACATCGGCAGGCAAGAAAATATGCTTTTTAATGTTGTAAAATTTATTTCTGAGGAATGAAAATTGTCCCAAATCTAAACTCTGACAATTGTAACAGAAAGTTATAGCAGAGAAAATATAGAATTAGCCACGTACACTGAAAAAAATACTATTTCTCCAATCAAAGGTAATTCAACTTATAATCAGTTAAATTAAAAAAAAAATCATATTCTGGGGTTATTTTTTAATTTAGTTTTGAATATCCTTATCTTTATGTTTTCCTTCTGATAATTTAAAGTAATCCAACTTTTACGGCCTGGCCCACGATGTCACTAGAAATCGTTCGATCGACAACTTGTATTGTAAACAACAATAACTTTAGAAAATTTGTTGTTGTTTGCAATACAAGTTGTCGATCGAACGATTTCTCGTGACATCGTGGGCCAGGCCGTTAGTCACTTAATTAAAAAAAAAGCTCCTATTCTGGTGATTTTTTTTTTGGTATTTTAGTTTTGAATATATTTATGTTTCCTTCTGATAATTTTCTCAAGTGATTTATTCATTCTGGCAAATGAAATTAATGCCCTAATTCAGTAAGAAGATATAGGACGTTTTTGTTTGAAAATGCTTCTGAGTTCTTGTCTTTGAAGTCTTTAAATTATTTTCTTCAAAAATGGTTGTTGTCTTTGATAATGAAAAATATAAATATTATTGCCATGTTTTTAAAACATAAAAATTCAATCAAAGTATTATACAATAGTTTGAAAAAATTCATGAAAAAATATGTTTTGGATATATTGTTTGGAACAAAATCATAAAGCAAATACACGAACCATCTAGCATAGACAATAAATAATAATTGTTTTAAAGAATCACAACTGCTGCTTTTTTTCTCGTCCATAGACAAGACGCTACAATCGTCGAACAGAATTAGGGCATAAATGCAAATTTTTCTACGACTAACGTAAATTTTATTTGAGAGTTAAAAGGGTAAGAATGAAGCAAGTTGACTAATGTAAGGAAACAGATTAGAAACAGTGGGTCTACATTTTTACTCTTTATTTAATTCAAAGTGCCAAAACTTATTCAAAAATGTTTCAAGATGAGAAATTAAATTTCTTTCTCTATGTGTAGTATTATAGAACATAATAGGGCATTTACATCAGAACAAAATCAAGCATATTTTGATTAAAATCTTTATGTCTCGAAATCTAGTACTTTCGAGATTTCGAGCTAAATCAAGCTAATTTTTTCCACATTTTCCATACAAAACGAACTCTCACTTTTCAGTAGATCTGTAGGAAATCTAATACAAATCTAATGTTTTAATTTATTCTTTACTACCCTGTACAACAAAAGGTGAGTGAATTAGCTACAGTCTGCTTAAAAAAGTGTGTGAATTGGCTACAATGCAGTTATTTGGTTGTAGATTTGGAAACAAATCGGTTGATGAGTTTTGTTTTGGATAAAAAAATCTTGATAAATGTCAAACAAATCTGGTGTAAACGGTATAGATTTCCATAAAGATTTTAATCAGAATATGCTATATTTTGTGCTGAAGAAGATTTAGGATGTTTTTGTTTGAAAATACTTCTGAGTTCTTGTCTTTAAATTCTCTAAATTATTTGCTTCAAAAATGGTTCTTGTATTTGATAATGAAAAATATAAATATTAGTGCTGTATTTTTAAAACAAAAAAATTTAATTAAAGTATTATACAATATGTAGTTTGAAAAATATTTAAAGAAATATGTGTTGGATATAATGTTTGGAACAAAATCATAAAGCAAATACACGAACCATCTAGCATAGACAATAAATAATAATTGTTTTAAAGAATCACAACTGCTGCTTTTTTTCTCGTCCATAGACAAGACGCTACAATCGTCGAACAGAATTAGGGCATACGTTTCCCCCAATTTTATTCCCTCAGAATTTATAAATGTATTTTTTAGTTGAAATAGTCCCAGACTATTATTGTTATTATTATTGTTTTAAAAACATAGTAATACAAATTTGTTTTTCATAATTAAACCCTTGATGATAAAAATTTATGGGGCAATGTGAATGTCTCAAAATCCGGTACTAATGAGATTTCGAGCTAAATACAGTTGCTAGATATCCCATACAAAACGAAATCTAATTTGTCAGTAGATTTGTACGAAATCTCTTCAACATCTAATGTATTTATTTTAATTTTTAATACCCTGTACGACATATGCATGTATTAAAAGGTGAGTGAATCAGCTACGTTCTAAAACATTTTCTATTGAAGGTGTGTGAATCAGCTAAATCAGTAATTTTGAGCTACAGTTTAAGACAACTTTTAGACAAAGAATTTTGTATTGGAAACAGAATCGTTGGTGTGGTGAACATCTTTAGAAAATAAGGTTAATGTAAAACCCTTTCAAAAAATATAGAGACAGTGCTGTTTTAGCATCTGTAGCTTAGTAAGAACCACATGAACCAAGGCGATGGAAAAAATTCTTTCAATCGTGCTAATTGATAAGCAGGTTAAATATAAGACAACTTTGACCACCATAATAACGATGGTGATGGGGGAATGGCTGTCAGATGTGTTTCAGATTATCGTGAGTACATACTAATACGGCCTAATCTCAAGGGTGGTATAAACACCGGGTGTAGGTAAGATGCCAAACCATCGCCCACGTACACCCTTTAGAAGGAACTATGTGCCCACTCCACAAGGCACATAGGTTGCAATCTTCGATCATAGTAGTTATTTCTGTACTACGCCAAGTACCTTGCTGGGGTACTTTGCCGTAATGACTTTGCCAAAATAGTTCTATCTGTTGTATGGCAACAGCACCTATAATAGTATCTGGCTGGACCGCGTCACACCAACCACTAGCATTGGTCGAACAGTAGAAAGCCAAGACTATTCTCCCAGCGATTTTGGTTGCAAGCAACAGCCACCACGTACGATTCTCCAAGTTCTCACGAAGCGAGTGTAGTTGCTTACATTCACAGCGAGGTCTCTAAGAGAATACCTCACCATTGCCGGCACAGCTCAACCACTCATCAGGACGCATGCCTGTGCCGTCAAATATCCAGTACATACTCCACACTGTTCAAAATCATCCCTTTAACCCGTGGGGAAGGATCAACTCGACCTTTTAGAAAGGATCCTGATGACCCCTACATACACCCAAATTCCTATAGCAGTCTTACTGTCGGGAAACCGGCACCCGTAGTACCAGAGACAAGCATCTGGTGATACTTTGAAGTTCCACCCCGAAAGGCTTCACCTCTATCGTCTTTTGAATTCATAGAAGTTCCAGGTGACGCTGCACCTGGTTGACATAACAGACCTGTTTCCTTTTATAAATATGTGCACATCCGTTGCACTATTGCCAGAGATTGGTTAGTAACACATAAGTTATATGGATAATGTTCGAAAGATACGTCAACGGAAAAAGCCACATCACCGGGGTGTGAATGTCTGACAGGAGAATATACAACCAAGTACCAAAGTATAATACATACCTTACCGTCATGTGTAATTAAATCCCAATTAGATATGTACAAAGTAGCTTCATCCATAACACCTGGAAGTGTGGAATGGGAGAAAGCACCAATAGGGAATAACCCCGATACCATCCTTAACACGGACGGGTCAAAATTTGGAAACCCCTATCGGAATTTACGAAATGAATCTTAATATACGTAAATTATTTCGCTTGCCGAATCATAATACAGTCTTTCAGACTGAGATCACGTCTTCAATGGAAAGCCTTAAATATATATATATATATAAAGGACATTGACAGGGAACTGTACATATTCTTACGGATAATCGAAGTCTTAGAAAATCATAAACTTCAATCTTTAACCAACCTTCAATGCAAAAATGAGATAAACTCATACAGGTATTGTAGAGAAATCGAAGTAATATGGATTCCAGGACATCAAGGTATCTCTGGAAACGAGAAGACGGTTTAGATTGCAAAGATGGGATCATTACTGCACAACATCACACTAGAAAATGCCAAAGCTTTTCAATAATTTAAAAATGACTTGAAATAATGGGCTATAGAACAATACAATAGAGATTGGCAGAACTCTACTGTTAGAAGAGTGACCGAAATTCTCTGGGTAAACTCAAATTGTGGAAGACGATTGAGATTTTAAGTTTAAAAAAGCCAACACTGCGGAACTTGATTAGCATAATAACAGGGCATACAGAGTTAAAAAGTCACCTGGATCGCATAGATTTTGTTGACAATACGACAAGAGCACAATGATGAAACTATCGAACACTACTTGTGTACCTGTCCAGCATTCAGTCAAATTATAAGACAAATCTTTCATCCGGAAAATGTATAAGATATAAAACACCTTAGGAGTTCAGATTGGAAAAACATGAAAAATTATATTGAGGAGACTAGGTTCCCGGTCTGATTAAGTTTAAGAGGTTTTCATGGTTTTTTTATTGGGTCAATCTCCGCAATATTTCTTATCAAGAGCTCACAACATGCTATAATAGCATAAGTGTAACACAAAACGAATTGGGTCAGCCTAACCTAACCTGACCTACCATAAGGAGTTTTTTGTATAAGCTAACGATATAAAGATTGTTTTTGGTAACTTATACCCTTTTGAGAAGTGATGGGACAAGTAGATAGGAATCTACAAATATATTTCACGCAAAGATATTTACAACACTGATATTTAAAAAAGAAACAAATATTTTGCTATGTAAAGAACTCGTATATTTTTAAAATTTTTTATATATTACGGCACTTCTTTTTGCTTTTGTATGAGAGTTTACATCCCATTTAGCATGATTATATAAACATTTTATTTCTTCATTTTAATTTCAAGTAAAAGCATGTACAAACACAAACATGTACATGCATGTATGTATAAAAATTCTATATAACATCCTTTTGCAAATGTGTACGTTTCGGTTGTTAAAAGGTCAAAAGTGCACAATCAGCTTTATATAATTGAACAAGAAAAATAAAATAATAAAAAGAACACAACATGCAATAGTTTAAAGACCATACAACAATAAACAAAACACTATTGCTCACATATTCCCAAGTCCGGTTAGTTGTGAACAGGCAGTTTTTGATGTATTACATTGTGTCTCATTGTTAAATGTCAATAATGATTATGATTGTTGAAACACGAGTAGAATAACTTTCGTAATTATATGTTCTATTATCTAAATTAAATTTTTTATTTAATCTACTATTTCAATTGATTGCTGAAAAAAAAGTAAAAAGTGTATTCAGTACATGATTTAAAAATGAGGGATTCACAACAAACCGCGTATCCACATGCGGTTTGTGTCTTTAATAACTTATATATATGATATTTTGAAGTGCAAACAACTGTCACTGACAATTACAAAGTCGTTGAAGGAAATGGTGTGTAAGCCAAAAATTGTTCTTTATTGCTTCAAAAAATTCGTATTTATTGCCAACAAAGCATCATTAGCGGGAAGTTTTACTTATCAGTTCGAAAAAAAATCAGTTAAATCACTAACTTATGCCCTAATTCTGTTCGACGAATGCATCGTCTTGTCTATGGACGAAAATAAGAAACAGCTTTGAAACGATTATTATTTATTGTCTATGGTAGAAGGTTCGTGTATTTGCTTTATGATTTTGTTACAAACATTATATCCAACACATATTTTTTCATATTTTTTTTAAACTATTGTATAATACTTTAATTGAATTTTTATGTTTTAAAAACATGGCAACAATCTTTATATTTTTCATTATCAAATACAACAACCATTTTTGAAGAAACTAATTTAGAGAACTCAAAAGTATTTTCAAAGAAAAACGTCCTAAATCTTGTTACTTAATTAGGGTATTAGACTATTATATTTGGGAAATTTGAATTATAGTCATAAAGGCGATATTACCATAATGGGCCTAATTATGAGTGTCATAGTTCGACAAAAGCAAAAACAATTATATGTACAAAACTTAAAACATTATGAGAATATGACCTTTATGACTATCGTTTGAGTGAACCAATTGTGTAGCAATAAGAAAAATTAGACGTCATAGCAAATTGCTTGTGAATTGAACATATTGTTTTTGCGAGACTCAGTGTATGCGAGTAAAATACAGGCAAATCTCTTTAAAACGAATATTTGTTTAAGTGTTATTTTTGTTATTATTATTATAGATAAATAAAAATTATTAAATTCACACATATAAAAATTATATTTTTATTAGTTTTAATATTAAAAGCGAAAAAAAAACAGAAACAAAACATATGTATACATATCGAGCCAAAACCGCCAAAAAAGCTCAACCCGACATATTGCTTGGGGTTTATTTTAATGAAAATTTATTATTTATTTTAATTTGCGATCGCAAATAATATATTTTTCTCAAAAAATTAAGTTTAAAAATTATGTCGCTCAAGCTCTTTTGGTGGTTATGGCACGATATATTAATTTATAGGTTATATATTTAAAGATAATCCTGTTGGCCAATATCAATGATTTATGTTTTTTGCATCGCTTCTTCTTGAACTTCCTTCTAGACCAACGTTTTGGAAAAATCAAAATTGAGACATTATTAGATTTAATTGAACTATAGTGAATTTTTAATCAGAAATAATTTCTTAATCAGGCTTGAGTTCAGTAATTTCAATTCTTATGAATGAAATATTTTTATTAATTAATGTGAGTATCTAAAGAATAGAAGAAAAATTAAACTAGACACTATTAGCTGGGGGAAATACCGATATTTTTCTGTGCAGCCACGCACTTCATCAGCACCCATGTCTATCTACTGGGGTAGAGATTATTATTAACATCAGCTATTAAACTTAAATTACTATGAAATGGAATATGAGAATTGATTGTGTATACAATTATTGATGGTGCATCGAATAAGTAAAAATAATTAATGTGATGATCGTAAAAGATAAGTAAGAATAGTTAAACATACATAGGTAGAGTGATATAACTTCGTGCTAACCTAAATAGAAAATGGAAAAACAGAAAATGAATAGTGATACTTACAAATGTGTTTGCCAAAGGCAAATCAATAATTGTATACACAATCAATTCTCATATTCCATTTCATAGAAATTTAAGTTTAATAGCTGATGTTAATAATAATCTCTACCCCAGTAGATAGACATGGGTGCTGATGAAGTGCGTGGCTGCACAGAAAAATATCGGTATTTCCCCCAGCTAATAGTGTCTAGTTTAATTTTTCTTCTATTCTTTAGATACTCACATTAATTAATAAAAATATTTCATTCATAAGAATTGAAATTACTGAACTCAAGCCTGATTAAGAAATTATTTCTGATTAAAAAATCAAAATTGTTTTTCTGACTCACCCTTTTTTGATTTACATTGATGCTGCAGATTTTGTTAATTTTTTTTTTTTGCCGTTCGTTATAGAATATAGATATATTCGCAATATTTTTAGCAAGGTTTTGTTTAAAATTTGGAACATTTTCTTTTTATCATTCATTATATGGAGTATAAAATTTATATAGTAAAAGGGGAAGGCACAGAGGCTGGTGTCTATATCTCGGGAACGAAAATTCCTAATTCTTTAAGACTGCCGAACGAATGCAGCGTTTTCCAGGCTGAAATTTTGGCGATCCTCACGGCCACGGAGTTGGTGGCAAGGAATGTAGCTGAAGGTGAGTAGGTAACCTTCTACAGCGACAGCCAGGCAGCGCTAAAAGCTTTAAAGGGACACAATGTCAAACCGAAACTTGTTAGTGACTGTAGGAGAGCCCTTAACTTGCCTATGGATAAATATAGTGTCAGACTATGTTAAGTTCCTGGCACAACAGTGTTGAGTGAAATGAAATTGCCTTATGAGCTGGCAAGAATAGGGTCACCGTTAGATAAAGGAATGTGAGACAGATCGATGAAATTACCTCTAGGTCATTACTATAGGGAACTCAGTAATTAGGTAGAATGCAGGACCAACAGTTCATGGTAAAGTACGAAGGATTGTAGAGTCTCGAGGGATATGTGGCCAAAACTTGACTCAGGAAGATCCAAACTGCTACTGCTACACGAATAGGAAGGCGATGCTAATCTTAAAAAGCGCATTGACAGGTCACTGCCCGGTCGGAGCAAGAACCAGCATTTGGGAAACTGGAACTCCAGATTTTTGTAGGATGTGCGGGGATGAAGAGGAATCAGAAACCATTCAAAATATTATCTGTCACTGCCCAAAGTTGCAACGTCATAAGATTAGATGGCTGAGCAGACGTTTCTATGAAAGTATTACTGATATCGGGAAGTGTAAACTAGAGGAATTCTGAGGCTTCAGTATGGGAATTCGGTGGCTCAATGAAGGATAATAGGGTTAATTCCAGCAACAAATGTGGGGGGGGCGAGCGTGTAAATATTAGTTGGGCAACAGAAGGGAATCACAATGGACCCAATTGGGTCTCCGTGTGGAGGTGCGGTATAGCACCACCCTTCCTAACCTAACCTAACCTACTCGTATATAGTAAAAAATTTGGACGTTTGTTACATCGGATTTTCGTTAAGGCGAGATTCGTTATACCGAGATTTGCCTGTGTATAGCTTTATGTTATATGTTTGTGTGCGTGTATTCAACAGACAATGATGCATTGTGGTTCTCAAATGCAATACTTAAAACAATTTCAATAGATATTTAATTGAAAACAAAAATAGATTTTTTTTTAAACCACAAAACCACAAAATATATAAATGATGTTTAAACTGAAAGAAAAAGAAATATGTATAAATTACTTTATATTAAATTTAAAGGAGTATCTTTCTTAAAAGATTAGCCATGTGAAAAATTTGTTCTGCTGGCATTATATTTTTAAATTAAAACTCTTTCGTACAAAAATATTGCTTGAAAACTATGAAAATTTTTCAGCTTATGGCCAGTTCAGCAATATTGAAAGAATACATTCGTGCGAGAAGTTTTTATTAAAAAAAACAACAATACGAGAATTTGTTTATGTTTTCAATGTAAAATGTTGAAAGGAGTATTCTTTCGACATCGCTGAATAGGTCATGGTTATTTAAAAAAGTAAAATGGTTTAAAAAATGTTTTATATTTTATATTATTAAAATACAAAATAAAGGGTAGACACTGTCGAAGTTTTACTTGACAGCTGCCATATTGTTGAAGCTATATATCTCAAAATTGCTATCATTAGCTGATCCCTTAACTCACGATACGAATCTACTAATTCTACCATAATCCGGCTTACAACCGATCCGCGCTGTTCCCTGGTTTGTGCTCATGTGCAAAAACAAAACTAACACAAATTGAGCAATCGTTCTCATTGTTTCTGTTGTTTTTGGTTTACTCACTTTAAAGAACGAAACAAAACAAAATCAAACAATTTGTTTCGTTTATTTTCGTACTCCGCTTTTAAGTACAGAGAAATCAAAACAAAAGTAAATTTATAACTGTAATAGTATCGATTATTTTTGTTACGAAAATCACGTCCTAACCCCTTGTATCGCGCAATAAATAGCAAAGCTATAAAAACATTTGGGACAATGTAAATTTACCGTTCGCTTTGAGGGAATTCTCAGTGCAGTTATATTTATAAGGCCTCAAAAGAAGCGCATTCCAAGCGCAAATTCGCTATAACTCTGATACACCACAAGCGTACTAATTTGCAGAAAATATAAATAAAAAACTACTGGGTCCGGAAAATTTCTTCGTTATACGTAAAATACATCATAATAGGTATTTTTTATTATCTGTCTCCACTGTTCGACGGCTAACAAAATACAGTCGAATGAGTAAGTCAACTCTGCAAATATAAACTGAGTTGGAAGTTTCAGAAATTTTGCTTTGCTTAAGTCTTAAAAGGATTTTATTTCAGTGGTACTCGTGTATCAAATTAGGGGAAAAAAACAAACAACTTTTTTTTATTTATTTTCTTTAAATAACCTTATTAGAAATAAATCCTTAGAATGAATATAATATTTTTTAGATCCCCTCATCAAATCCCATAAATCATTTAGCAATATTGCTAACTTTTTTCTTTTTTCGCTTGGCATATTATCTTGAAATTTAATATACGAAAACAAAAATCTTATAAAAATAAAAAGTTTTAAATAAAATACATAATTTGCATATAAATTAAAACAGTTGTAATTTCTGTAAGATATGATTTGTTGGTGAAAAATTTTGACAGCCACAAATAAAATAAAGTTTATTTTGTCTTGTGGGATTTGAAAAGATAAATCATATAATATTAGTTAAAAATGTAATGCAATATTTTTTTTTAGCTTAAAAGATGACAACAACAAGGATGGTAAAATAGACACGTTTGTAGCCTAAATTAAGATAAATTGTGACAAGAGTTTCTTGTTAAAAAAAAAAATTCATAGTGAAGAGCAGAAGTCATTGAACTAAATATTTTGCTTTAACTGTTTCAAGTTTAAATTTTACTTAAATAAGTTAAAAAAAAACAAAAACTAAGCTTGAAGGATTAATCGATAAAAAGACACATCTGCTTACTAAGAGACAAAAAAAAAATACGCCAGTATTTAAGTTTTAACTCTTTTCAATTTGACTCGTACTATACGAAAAAATAGGTCACTATAAATGGCAATAGAGCAATAGAAAATTAAAAATATTTATTTCACAAAAGAAAGGCCCTATATCGTGATTTTTTTTTTAAATTGAGTTTTTTGTGTATTTCGATAGAAGAACATCTAATATATCGAAAAATGCAACAATCTTGATTTAAAAATAAAAAAATGAGTTAGGTCATTTCTATAGTAAGGTAACGATATGTATGCATGTATATTAGACCTTCTCGCCCAATAGGCAACAAAAAAAGTGCCCCGTACACCAGCGAATATAAAGTATTGTTCCAAGAACATTTAAAAAAAATATTTTTTTTTGCCGAACGTAGGGGTCGCCTTGAGGGTGGCGTTGGCTGAAGTAGTTAGCACGTTGACTACAAAAACCTGCAGCCTGGGTTCGAGACCGGTCTCCGACAGTCACTAAAAATAACAACACCACGCATTTTTCTGATGTGCATTAGTGTCCGTTGTATCAGTTGTTGTGGGAAAAGTTCTAGTGATGCAGGCATAAGGCACTGGTCACTAAAAACTATACCGACTTCATCAGATGCTAATCCTAATGTACATCAGAGCGCCCTCCTTCGTTGTGTAGCAGAATAATTGGCGAAGTAAAATAATCAATAAAATGGCTACTAAAACACAGCCTCAAAATTTAATACGCCTCATTTGACACCAGATGGCGCTGCAACACTGCATTATCAAAAATGTGCAAAGAGCAGAGTTGTAAAAGAATGAAGCCTTCATCTATCCTCTATCTCTTCCTTCACCACCTGTCTTCTGTATCACTATCATTTCCCTATCACCCACTCTCACTATATTCGCTTCAATTAACAGGTAACACAAAGGGATCATTGTATTGGACCCAAGTGAGCTGGACTCTAAATTTCACCCTTCCTTACCAGCAGCCTGCTAACCTAACCTAACCTAACCTAGGGGTCGGCTTTTTTGCTTTTTCGTTATATCTGCCATATTTACAGTTCGATCTTAAAGTTTGATATAGCGCATTTTTTTTTGTCTCAGGGAGACCAATATTTTTGCTCTTAGATCCATTGACCTCAAGTGTACCGTTCTAGTACTTACCCCCAAATATCATTTTCTACCACCCTAATGTGATACCCTAATGTTAGAAATTTATCGCTCGCGAAAAATCATAAAACTTTTGCTAAGAAAGTATTTCGATAATTACAGCACAACTATTTAAAAAATGCTTTTATAAATTCATTGCTGCAGACCGTAGGGGTAACCTTTTCAAATTTGTCATAGCTTCAGTATTTACATTCAGATATTAAAGTATAATATATCGATGAGTTTGTCTGTGGCAGACCAATTTTTTTAATTTAAAAGTCTTGAGACAAAAAAATTTGCTATATCAAACTTTAAGATCAGACTGTAAATAAGGAAGATATAACGAAAAAACTAAAAAGACGACCCCCTACGTTCGGCAAAAAAAAAATTTAGTTAATTTAATTATCATTTTTCGAACTGTATTTGTTTTTTTATTCTTATGAATTGAACAGGCCAATGTTCGTATCGCTTTTTAAGCCAAATTACATGTGATAATTATTAATGAACAAATAACATCAAAGTTAGTTGTAAATAAAAAATTTTATTTTGAAATGTCCTTGGAACTATACTTTATATTCGCTGGTGTACGGAGAACTTTTTTTTTCTGATACAGTCTAATGTATATACTTCATATACTTCCAGTCAAGGGTATATTAGTTTCGCTATAGCACGTTTACTTGTTTTCTATAATTTTGAAACAAGTTTTCTCAAAATATAAAAACTTTATCACACTTCCATTTGATCATTTGAATTACAAGTTTTCCGAAAAGGCATCAAAAGTTTTGAATTTGTTGCATATACGAGTATATTTCATGCATAAATTAATCAGTTAAAATGAATGAATTTCCCTTGAGTGTTAACTACTTATGTACGTATGCAATTAAAAATAAGTTTGATAGAATAAAATTCAAAAAGTCAAAAGTATGATAGAGCCTGTCACTTACATATTTTTTTTTTGCCATTGAAATTTCTGCTGCCGCAACTGGTGTCAAGAAAGTCAAAATATTTTGGTGTCTTGTGGTTTTATTTGCCATGAAGCTTGCCCCTCCTTATGTTTGCTGCTCTTGAAGTTTGTTAAAGACAAACATGAAAATACTTTTGCTATTCTTGAAGTAAAATCAAAAGTGTAAAAGAAAAAGGAGGAATATGAATTGAAAAAACCAATTCATGATACAACAAATTTAAAGCGTTAAATATCATTATGAAATGTTACAATAAGAAGGGAAGTTATTTTTTTTTTTGCGTGAATACTCTCGAGTCTTAAATTAAAAAAAGAAATAAAGAAAGAACTTTTGTAGAAGGGAAACATTATCACTAATAAGTTATTTTAGGGGAAAATTATATACATATATATCGTTACCTGAAACGCAAAACGCCCTAACTAACATTTTAGTAATTTTACAGGAGAAGCAAAAAACATTCTCAAACGAAAAATAAGTATTGTAGTAAGGGCTTTTTTATTTTGTCAATAAAATTGCTATTTGTGGACGTGGAAGTATGATTTGTTTGGTGGTGATGTATTTTGATTAGGTACATCGGAATTTGTAAAAAAGTAGATTTTGAATTTTTTGTTAGTTAGGGCGTTTTGCGTTTTAGCTAACAATATATACATATATATATATATGTACTTGTGACCTACAGAAGATTGGCTTTTATGATATTGTTTTAATTTTCTTTGTAATATTTTGGTCAACTTTAGCCAACGAGAAGCTAAATAATAACAAATTTTTAATTAAAGATGATTCTTAAAAAATTCTCCAAGGTATTAGATAATAAGTAAATTGAAAAGTTTTTTAAATTTTAACATTAACATTAACACACATAGAAAAATTGAAACTTAAAATCAACTTAAACAAGGTTAATCTAATCTTTTTCGGCAATGATTTTGCTTTATATGTGTTTCATGTTAATCTAACATGATTTATAGTAATTGTCAAAGAAAATTTTTCCTTTTCAAATATTTATTTATTTCAGGTTGATTTAACATTTATGTACTGTTAAAATCAAAATGAAGAATCATGTTGACCCAAAGTTATTTCAAGTTGGAACAACATGAATTTAATTTAATAGAGTAACTGTATTTTATTAATTGTTTACTTACTTTTGGTTGGCATAGACATCAGAAAAATTTTTGTATATAAATTGGCTTCTCCGGACAAGATTTGAACTTGGAACTCATCGCATGGTAGTTAACATGCTTACCCCTGCAGCCACAACAAATTTAGATATTCTTAAGATACACACTAATATGTACCATATTGAATTAAATTTTGATTTAACAGTATTTCATTGATCATTTAACATACAATTTATTTGAAAAGATTTAGTTTTAGTTAAAACGAAATATAACAAAAATTTAAAATTTTAAAAACTCCCGATATATCTAGAAAAGATGTGACATCTTCTAAACGGCTGGACCGATTTTCTTCAAACATGGTTAAGAACCATCTCGATCAAGTCACCTTTCAAACAGAGAAAACTAAATCAAAATCGGTCCAGCCGTTTGGGCTGTATATCTGTGTATCTGTGTTTTGGTGGTGGGTTAAAAAAAAATGCTTTCACTTGAAAAGTTTTGTTTAAAAAAAAATAAAAAATACTTTGACTTGACTCCAGGATTCGAAGCTGCGATCCTCCGACTGCAAGACTAGTACACTGCCAACCAGCCAGCAGCAGTTTGTCGGCTGTTTGCAAACATAAAAAACAACAACTATACAAAAACAACATATACAACTAAGCACAAAAGTGTATTGCAGCTATGAACAACACACTCAAACAACATATTATTATTATTATTATTTCTTGTAAATTTAATGTGATTTGAATGAAGTTGAATCAAACTTTTTGCATGTTGATTTTACATTGGTATTTTTTCTGTGTGCATTAACTGAAAAGTTTTTTTTTCATAAGGCAACTGGTATTATTCTAAGGGAAATCTGTCATTTATTTACTGTATTAATAAACTAAAATATCTGTTTCAAACTGTCCGCGCAAAGCTACAATTGCGGAAAAGAATTTAAAAACGAACGCATATATGTATGTAGATGTTCCCCTGTACATCATTTAGTTATGGAAATCAACGATAACCTTCACGGTAGGGAGATTAACGGCCTGGCCCACGATGTCACCAGACATCGTTCGATCGACAACTTGTATTGCAAACAACAATAACTTTAGAAAATTTGTTGTTGTTTGCAATACAAGTTGTCGATCGAACGATTTCTCGTGACATCGTGGGCCATGCCGTAAGGATTTTTAAAAAGCGAAAATTAGCTAAAGCAGTTTAGACTTCTAATCTCATTTGGAATAATAGCTTAATTTGGGTTATACTTTTATATATATTTCAACTTGAATCTATTATTTACAGAGTGCTGAACGATGTTTGCTTAAAAAAAAATAAAGGTTAACAGAGAATTTCCCAATTTAACTGTAAAAGAAATAAATATCTGAAAATCGACTTGAACGCTTAAAAGCGCTCTCCTGTAAAACAGTAAAACATGACTTAAGCACTTTTTCCTTATTGCCACAGATATTCGTACTATGCTGGCATAAACTTTATTATGTTTTGAGTTTGTTAAATGTACATTAGAGTGGGTAAATTTTTTGCTCTACCAAGCGGTTGTTAAAATCGTAATCTGCGTCAAATTCTAACAAGGTTTGTACCAGAAACCATGGGCCTAAAATCAAAATCGAGCTTTCCATTTTTAAGCAGAAACTTTTCTTTTTGTTTTTATTTTTGTTGCTAAAATTTTATTGAGTCTCCTATGAAACTTGACAAAAGGGATTATGTTTTGGCTTGTTTGAAAGGAAATTTAATGAGCTTTCGAAAGCTGATTAGATAACTAAGCAACTAAACAATAAAAGCTTTTAATGAAAATTGTCATGAAATCATGGAAAAATGCAAAACTGATCATTAAATGGTGTACGAAAAACTTAAAGAAAGTTGTGATAAGAAAAATTTATTTCGTGAACTCATTGAGCATAATTTTTCGCCATCAATTTAAATGGTAAAAAAGTTTTTTTTACTAAATTTCATTGTGGCAGTACAAGCACAGAGGATGCGGAACGTCTCTACACCCGAAACAATTCGAAAAATTTACAATACGATGTTGGCGACCGTAGATTGAAAAGACTGCGTAAGCCATAGGCATTTCTCATGCCTCAGATATTTCACTTTTTTTTTAATGTGCACTTGTGTATGAGAAAGCTTTCCGCTAGATGGGTGCTGAATTTGCTCACAATCGACCACGAACAAATTTTGTGACAGTTTTGCAGGAGTTTATCTGCAATATGTATGAACAACAACATAGCACTGGTTAAAAAGAAGCCAAAACAATGGGTTCCTTATGATAAATCTGCGTCTAATAAAGCCAAGCTGAGTTCGTTATCCAGCAAAGCCGTCTCGACCGGTTTCTTGGAATGCGCGATATATAATCCTTCAAAAGTGTAAAACGATCAATAGCAAATGTAATGCCAACTTATTGCGTCGATTTAATGTGAATTTAAAAGTTATGAACTCATAAGGACAGCGGAAGGCTGCAAACATGTTTTTATTTTAATTGTTTTTAAGAGGAGTAACACTTAAGCAATTAATGCATACTTATATTACAAGGTGTTACTTTCTTTAAAAAAAGAATAGTGATGGAGATGCCAGGTGGTGAGGGAAGAGATTGTTTAGTTTTCATGACAAAAATTCATGAAATGTCATACTAATCGCTCCCTCAGCCACCCCTTTTTCAACATATTTAGAATCTGGCGGCTATTTTTTGTTCTATTGTTTGGTGCAGAAATGGCTTGGCGGAAAGAGATTCTACTATAACGATGAAATCATCTAACAACCAATCACCTCGAAAAAAATATAATGTTTTGAAAGGGATACAAAAATTGGAGAAACTTTTAGACAAAGTGCAACAAATTAAAGTAGACTACATTGAAAAAATGATTTATTCTATACTAAAAAAAATTCTAAAAGTTAAAATTAAAAGATACTTAAAGTTCATTTATTATAGCTATGCTATTTATGTCACGACGCAGGAGCTAGAACGTAATTTTCGTAACAAAAATAATCGACACTATTACAGTTAGAAATTTATTTTTCTTTGTACTTAAAACTAGAATAAATTGTTTGATTTAGTCTTGTTTCGTTCTTTGAAGTGAGTGAAACAAAAACAAAACTAAAACAAAGAGAAGGATTCGCTCAATTGGTTTTTATATTGTTTTTGCACATGAGCAAAAACTAGAGAACACAGCCGATGGGTCAGCCGTCGTCGGCCACAATAATTACATTAATTTAATCGTACGCCGCTAGAAAAAAAATGGGAAATAAATGGGAACGTTTTGAAATATTTGCGGCGAATTGGACATCATTATATGATATAATATTAATGCGTTGTTATTTAACACATTAAGTTTGTTTTATATAGCTAAGCAGCATAGCTATAACCGGGTGTGCTAAGACACGTACCTCACTTCGTTTTTTATTTATTAAGTGTTACAAATACAATTAAAAATTATACAAAGTGTTTGTGGTAAGAATCGAACCCACGACCGCCCCACAGTGTCGTGAGTTCATAGAACGAGCGGCCAAAAATAGAAAAACTTATCGAAAAGAAATGAAATTTGGCACATATGTTTTAATTGGTAAAATATAATATCACATAAAATTTGGCCATTCAATTTCCAAGGATTCATGTCCTTCCCATATATCCTGAAATAAAAAATTATCATAACAGTGAGAAAAATAATTGTAACTTAATGAAATTCTGTAAAGACACTAATTTTGACACATTTAATGCTTCGTGAAAATTTCGTTCAATTCAGAGAATTGATACGCATACCTAAAAAAATGTCCTTTTTAAAAAAAGTAAAAAGCATCAAAACAAATTGTCTTCACTTATAGTGAGTTAAATGTTTAACTAGACACAATATATAATATAAATCACATCTACAATTTGGTCATTTAAATTTCAAGGACTAGTATCCTTCTCAAATGTCCTGGAACTAAATAATATACTGAAAATATGCAAATTCTAACTTAAAAAATATTGTAAGATTTAATTGTAAGGGGGAGAAAGGTGGACAAGAGTACAAAAAATTTTAAATGTACTTACTTGTAGAAATATAATGTGAACGTATTAAAAATATTTTTTTTATATTTTTTTCTCTATAGACCACTTAACTCGTACTTTTTCACTCACAGATGGCTTTCTTTAAATTTACATTAAAAGCAACGGCACATCGCATATGACTTACAGAATATAGAAAAAAATGTATTGTAGCCATATTATAACAATATCCCCTTTATGTTTTATTGAAAGTTGTAGTGCAATATCTAAAATAATTTTTAATTAACCTGTTAAAGTTTGCATGTGTCTGTACCATATTTTCATATAGTTGCATACTGGTCAAAACTATTTAAAAAGTATACCTTTTTTAAAAAATTCTTTTTTATTTTACTTAATTAGAATATTGCACATGCAACAGAGTAATTTGTTCGTTTTAATTCAAAACAAATTTTTTTCATTTTTGGCCGCCTTCGCGACAGTGTGCGCCGTACTGATAGCCTAAAGGCTAAGTTACCCGACGGTTATGTAATGTAGAAGTAACGTAGGAAA
Source organism: Tachina lurida (assembly GCA_944452675.1). Taxonomy (NCBI): domain Eukaryota; kingdom Metazoa; phylum Arthropoda; class Insecta; order Diptera; family Tachinidae; genus Tachina; species Tachina lurida. The sequence goes on from OX101756.1 coordinate 111,933,120, forward strand.
CAGCTGATCGATATTTTTATATGAGAAGTAGGTTATGTTACATTACATCTCTATAACCATTTACATTACTTTCACATAACAATAACGATCAGCAGTTTCCTACTGTTGCTGTTACTTTACATTACAGTCGGGTAACTGAGCCTTAACACTCTCCGCACTAGGCTACAGGGGGACCCTACTAAAAGTTTATATTGTGAAATATTGAACCGATAACAAAGTAATGTGAAGAAGAGAGCTTGGCTTTTAAGCTTAAATTAGACGTGACATAACCATAATGCCATACCCATAACCAAACCAAAATTCAATTGGTTCCTATGGTGAGAGTTATGGCGTTATGGGGAGTCTCTGTCACTCTATAGATTAAAGAAAAACTGTTGAAGTCTTCTTTAATCTATTACTAAACAGTCGTAGTCGTCTTTGAAATACGCCAACCACGATAAGGCCGAATACTTCTTGAACATACTGTCAGCTGTTAAATATCTGTCATTTAAAATATCACTAATTTAGTGAAAGATTTGCCATTTACAAAAACGGAAACAAACATTTAACCACAATAGCTAGTAGGAAACTCCTGGTGACAATTTAAGAATTTCTATTGCTTTCCAAAGACTGTTGAACAGTGAAAAGGAGGCCTCACTTATTCATATCTGCTAACTCTTAAACTGTCAGCTGTCTGTCATTTTTTGGGTTGACACATTGCTTACTTAAATTTAAATTTTTTATGTATCTTGCAACACTTATTATTTGATACATATATGCTTGTTGTTCTGTTTACAGATCCCTGAAATGTGCCCGCATTACGTTACACATGAATCTTTTTACATCCTTCGCTGCCAATAATTCGTTGTGGTTGGTGTGGTATTTGGTTGTTATGCCAGACTCACAATTGCTGAATCAAAATCCGGTGAGTGAATACTAATACGAATATTTACTAAGAAGATAAAACTTTAATATCTATTCAACTTAAATATTACACCAATTAAGTAATTCCAAGCTTAATTGCAAATATTAAATTCTAATCATGTTCCTTTTGTAACCACAATCGATGCTGTTTCTTTTAGCCCATTTGTGTTGCTCTGCACGTGATACTGCAGTACTTTCTTTTATCCAACTATTCTTGGATGTTGTGCGAGGGCTTTTATTTGCATACGGTTTTGGTGTCAGCATTTATATCGGAGAAAAAATTGGTAAAATGGCTGATAGCATTTGGTTGGGGTTCACCAGCTGTTGTCATTTTTGTTTATGGTTTGGCGCGTGGTTTGGTTGCAGCTGCCAGTGACAATGTCATGTAAGTTTTACATTCTACGAAGGATATTTTCAAATAATATTTATAAAAATAAAACAAAAATTAATTTGCATTCATTTATTGAGTTTTATTTTGTTGCTACGCAGGTGCTGGATGAATTCTACGAAATTCGACTACATTTTGATTGTACCTGTTTGCATTTCAATGTTCCTTAATCTATTATTCCTGTGCAATATTGTTCGTGTTGTCCTATTAAAAATGAAAGCACCTGCCAGCCTACAAAACAGTTGTGGCCCATCACGTACCGTGCTGCAGGCGTTTCGGTGAGTGTAACTTATTAAATAAACAGAGAGAAAAAAAAGTCCTTTTAAAAATGTAATTTTCTTTGCTACAAACACATTAAAGTGTCTGTTATCACATTATTTTAACATTCATTTGCTTAAGAGTATTTTTTGTTTTTGTTAACAATTTAAGTTGATAAAGTTGTTATACGATTTTTTGTTAAATTTTATGATATTGTTTTTTTTTTCTTTTCTTTAGGGCCACACTATTGCTGGTGCCTTTATTAGGTTTGCAATATATATTAACACCCTTCCGTCCTGAACCTCCACATCCTTGGGAGCGTACTTATGAAGTTATTTCAGCATTTACCGCTTCATTTCAGGTGAGTTATAAATAATCTAACTTTTAATTAAATAATAAATTTTAACATGAGTTCTTGGTTTTAATTCAAAAAACATTTTTTGATGTGTCACAAATTTGTAAAAACTTTAGCTTTGTTGTTCATTAGTTGTTAATTCAACATAAATTATATTGGTAGAAAGACAAAATATTTAAATTTTAATACTCTTGACTTTTCGCTACTCAAATGGGTATGAGTGAGTATTAAATCTTACACGCATTAACAAGCATGATTAGATACGGGCATTCATACTCTTACGAGTATAAGTGTGAGTATGAGTATGAGTATCAACCCTGCAGGAAATGCGAATATTGAAATTGTACTGATTTACTATTGACATTGTCAATATAACTACTTACCAGGTGTACCCCAGCCAATGTAATCATCTATTGATATTTAACATTAGCTTGTCATGGAAAATCCACCACTAGACTGTAGCACTAGTGACTAAATAGTTCTTTTGGGACCATGTAGAGACATTGGCAACAAAGATTCACTAGTAAATTTTAGGGGTTTTAGACTCCAATATCGATATTTCCTCGCTCGATGTAAATGGTAAACTTGTAGTGATTTACAAGTGACGTTGTCAATAGTAGTACCTACTAGGTGTACCCCAGCCAATGTAATCGCCTATTGACTATCACATAGAGTTGTCATTGAAAATCTACAGGTAGACTTTAGCACTATTCTTTTTCGACCATATGGAGACATTTTAACTAAAGATTCACATTTTAGTGATCCTCGTCTACAATTTTGTAAGGGTTGGGGTAACAAACTTCTGTACATACAAACATAAACATGTACGTAACTTTTTGACATTATTGCATAGCACAATAAGAAAGAAAAACAAACTAATGACGCGCTTATTGACAATGTCACCAGAAATACACTAGAACTATTGTCTGTAACGTGTTTCTACTCGCGCATAAAAGGAAAGTTGTCGACATTTCAACTAGTGCAATTGTCGCTAGAGAAAAGAGTGTTGACATAGAGACATATGGTTCTAGGCTGACTAGAGGGAAGCCAATATGCTATGTGTATTCGTATAAATACGTATGTGTTGCCGAGTGTGAATAAAAGAACAAAGTTGCCAAATATGTATACAAAATCGTTGGCGTATAAAGTAAGTAAAGTCCATATGAACGAAAGACAATCCACCTTGTCATAAACAAAACTTCACATGGAAATTTGCGAACGTCTAAACAGTTGGTATCATAAATAAAATTGTGTGGTACAAATTTCCTAATATTTAAATTTTTAAACTCTGATAAAATTGCTTTTGCAAAATATTTTGACAATTTATAAGGAAAATTATTCACAAAGATTTGTGTGTCGGAAAAAGTGGAAATATGTTGTTAAGTTTTAATTTTTATCGAATTATTTATACGAAATTAAAACCCCTGTAATTCATGATAAGACAGAATGAGCAAAAAATTATTTGGATACTTTAGCACATTTAAAAACTTACAAAAAAATAGTTCCCGCACACATTTTTTACAGTGGGACTAAAAGAAAGCTATACGCTCACAGACAAAGTGTGACTTTTTAAAATAAGTCTGAAAGGTACCAAAATATATATATATTAACATAACATTTTTTGAAATCGGTTAAAAAAGCGTTTTTTTCGAAATTTTTCGTCTATGATATCTCATAATGGAATCACCGGGTCTTAATCAAAGTGATGATAGCAGTCGTCGAATTTTTTATTTTTTTTTTTTGAAGTTAAGAGCTGACTCGATTTTAATTTTGATGGCATTAGTAGTTTGAAAAAGAAACAGTTTTGTGAAAATTTTTAAAATCTCACGATTCAGTATGAGTTAAACATATTTTGAATGCGGCGAATTTGCTTCGTATCCGTTGATCCATTCTGAAGTTATGCAATGCTTACAATTGAAGAGCCGCAGAACAAAAGGCGCTTTTTCGCATTTCTCCAAAAATTAGTTTTTTGATATTTTTATAATATTTAGGTTGAAATCTTGTAGAAACAATCAAGTTAGCATTAATATTATTTTTTTTACAAAGTAAATGGGTTCTAAAAAATTTATGCTTAACAAAAAGTGTTTTTTGTTTGTTTATTTTTTAACAAAAGGTGATTTTTTGATTATTTTAATAAAACAATTTGGTAAAGACTGGAGTGAAAACCAGTCATTATTTTGGTATAAGGATATTTTGTATAACCAGGATAAAGATATGGACAATTCAATAGACGAAAATGTTGGATGTTCTTGCCTAGAAGAAGATGTTGGAACAAGAGTTGTAACTATTTAACAAATTTCAAATGTCTTTAAATTCAGGCTAAGGGCTAATAAATCAGTTCAAGTTAATCTCTATTTTTGGTTTAAAATGTGTTTAAACTAGCAAATCTATAAATCAATACAGTATTTAAACCATCTGCAAACATATAAAATTGGTCGTTTAAACTACTAATACAGGCCATATGGTTTTTTTTTACTTACAGACCATATGATTTGCATTAAAGGAGCACTAAAATTTTTTCCAAGCCTCTACTTTTTCTTCAGATCATTTTCGACTTGTTTTCTTACGCTCTATTATTATTTTATACTATTCCACTTCGCCAGGCATAAATATAATTCGTTTCTCAGTAAATTTTTGGCGACCTGTAATTAAAATTCTTAACTTTTTTGCCCTTTTGATTGTAAAAAGAATTGATAGCCTGCTTCAAAACAGCTGTCATTTGAAATTTATTCTAGTGCTGCCACAATATTATTTTTTAAACTACTATGTAGGTATGGTTCACTGATTTACTCCTGTTGAGTTTAAACTACATTTAAATTTGAGTTTAGTTTAACTAAACCAGCGTTTAAACTTTGACTGATTTATTAGCCCTAAGAAAGAAATGTTTAAGTTGCAATTTTATTTAATAAAACGACAAAAATAATATACCTACATAACTTAATTTTTTTTAATATATTAGATCAGGTTTAATCACAGTCAGTCAAAAATTTATCGTCATATATATGTATTCGCTTTACAGAATGTACTTTTTCCATCTATTAACAAAACGTGCTTTTTACTTTTTTTTTTTATTAACAAAAGGTGTTTTTTTATTTTTTTTCCTTAAAAAATTGCATTTTTGCTTTCTTTTTTGCAAAAGGTGCTTTTTCCGAAATAAAAATTGAATTATATCAAACATACTTAAAATTTAATGGGGTGACTTATGACAGTTAGATGCATCTGTAGATAAGTTAAAAACTTGTTAGCATTTCCAGGTTCTTGCAGTTTTTTAAAGAGGCGTAAAAAATAAATCTCGATTTCCCAAAAATTTGAAATGAGCAAAAAGCACCTTTTGTTCTGCTACTCCTCAATTAAAGACACACATACACACGCACGCACATACATCCATGCGAGCATAATAGCGAAAATAGCCAGAATCGACTGCAAGGAGGAAATATTTATGAAAACTCGATTTTCAAAAACTGGGGTAGAATCACTAAATTCTACTTAAAGTTATTAACAAATGTGGCAGCGCATAGAGAAAGGGACCTTTCTTGAGGATTATCTTCCTCTTCGTTTCCATTTCCAGAGACCAAAGGAAGAGGAGCAACCGAATCTTTTTTTGAATCGTCAAAACATAAACCCCGGATCTCTTTATACAAGTACCATTGACGCTTCATCGATAACCCTGGTGACGGAATTATAATTGGTTTGTCATCGAAACTGGTATTGTTAACCAGATGTATGTTTTCATTTATGCTGGCTGAATTCGCAAACAGCTTACATTGCACTGGTGACTGAGCAATAAATACAAAGTGATGATACTTCGATATTCCAATTAAAGTTTTATATTTAGTGGAGAAGTATTCGTCCCATTTTCTCCACTCAACAACAGGCTCACTTGAGTTTGGAAGTCGAATAGGTACAGGAACATCAAATCCATTACGAGATGATTTTCTAACACAATCCATGAAGCAGTCGACATTAGTCGAGCAACTACCTTTTCTTCGCGTAAATCAAGATCAGATTTATCAAGGTACATATTATCGGTATCATCTTCAGAGTCACTATCCGAAGATTCTGAGAAGTGATCGGCATCATCCTCGTCATAACGGAAGCGATAAAGTAGATCTACTTCTTCGAATTTGTCCACCATTTCATCCTAAAGCAGTCAGTAAGAATGTTATTAGTTTTAAATTATTTTCGCGAATAACATAATAAGGTTATGTGAAAAAATTTTTGTACTAACAGAGTGATATTTAAGATTTAAAGGAATTATAAATAAGTATTTATTATAACTCACAATTAATAATTTCAGAAAATAGACCTGGATTCGAAAAAACGCTAGCAAAATTGATTTTAAACTCATGGAAACAGCGCGCTAGGTAGAAAACAGTAAAAACCAACTACACAAAACTAGAGGTAGGACGACGTACGCGCGTTTTCAAGGTTGACGAACACGTTCCTGACGTTATGAGATATATCGCTTTCAAATGAGACCAATTACAACACGCTCAGTGATGGTACACCAAAGATACACGTATTTAAATCTTTAAAATGGCTCTCTTGAACAAAACCGGTTTTTACCCTTAGGTCCCTTTCTATTTTGCGCATCACAGATTCTTCTTCCAACTTTTTACAGTTTTATTTTGATTGAACTTAAGGAAATATGAGTATAATTTAATAGTGCCATTAAATAAGCAATCTGTATTACAAAAAATGTTTACAGTTAGAAAAGAAAAAAATCATTAACTTAAATGCTCAAATATTGAACAACACTAATATTATATATTCCCTAATGCAAATAACACATGCATTAGTATATTTTCCCTTTTGATGAAAGAAAGCAAACAAGAAATCTTGAGAATTTATTTTTTTATTAAAAAGGACCTCAAGTCAACAATATAAAAATATTTGTTCTTTAAGATTTCACACTTCAAATGATTTGCATACAAAAAGAAATTGTACGTTGCCATAACAATATTCTAGGGAATTTGATTTTTGTTTGCAGGATCTCGTTACACTATGTTATATTATTAGAAAAAATGTGTGCTATTAAGTTCTTAAGTAAATTCAAATAAACTACTATGATGTAAATATTAAGGATTAAAAACAAGTAAAGGAAAATATTGTTGTAAAAAAAAGTTTCGTCTAAATTTTTGCAATATGACATTTTGTTTTTAAAATTACATAATTATTTATTTTATATATTTTAGGAAAGAAAATAATTAGAGATAAAACATTAATAGAAAAAGCAAACCGTAGTATGTCACTTAAATTACGTATTTTGTATAAAGAATATATTTTGTTTCATTTTGGTTTCATTATCCTTATCAAAAAAATAAGTTGATGTGGGTAAAAAAAAAATATAAATTTTAATTCATTATTTTAACTCCCATGTGGCAAAACAGTTTCATAGTGCATAATTTGATGGATTTAAAAATATTATAAAATATCTCTACTTCTACTTTAAATGAATGAGAACACTTTTTTCCTTTTCGAGTCTTCATTTTAATTGTTCTTGTTCAGGTTCAGGCAGATTTTTGTGGGATGTATTTGTATATGCACTTCAACTTTTTAAGTGCTTAATAAAACAAAGTGTGTGTGAAAAATTATCGAAAATTTTAATTCGTTTGAATCGCCTTTTTATGGCATTATGTATGGAATACAACATCGTACAATCTCCACGGCAGAGTAGATAAATTTCATGTACCCGAGATGCAAAATTGTGTATGAAATATTGACCAATGAAGTTGCCAGGCCAAAATCTACATCAGTGACTTTGTCGGGCTATTGTGTGGCTTGATATCCTTTCAAATTCCAGAATTTTGCTTGCTGGTGTTCAACCGTTAATCCAGAAACGGACACCACCACTGAAGTGAGCAAAGCGAGCGTAATTTTACGCAAATACAACAATAATTTTGATAAAACTTTAATGGAATACGAAAAATATATTGCTACGTGACGAGTTGTACTTTCATGGATATAACGATTGGGACACAGGACTTTTAAACTTGATAAGGAATATATTAGTCCTCAAATATTTAGTTGTGAATTTTTTAATTACTTTAAAGTAATATTGCAAATAAATTATAATTTGTATTGTTAGCAGCTTCACAGTGAAAATCGTTTTTAATTACTTTTTGATGATGAAATTATTAAAAAAATAATTTAATTTTAAATTACCCATTTTCTAAATGACTCAAATTTTATATAAATTCTTAAAATTAAAAAATTTTTTTTTGCTAAGATGAACAACATCGCCAAATTAATAAATATAACTTAACTTTTATAAGAACAGTGTGCTGTCATACAGCCAGTCAGTTTTTCTATAAGAACAGTCAGCTGTTATACGGTCAGTCATCTTTTAAGTAAGAATAGTGTGTTGGGCCGCAGCCAGCAATATTTTCTATAAGTACAGAAGGCTGTAATCGAGTCACCCATCTCCCCTATAAGAAAGTGAACAGTCCCATAGTCAGCTATCCTATATTTAATAACGGCGAACTGCCTTACAGTCAGCCATTCTTTTTATAAGAAAAGTGCATTGTCACACAACCAGCCATTTCTTGTATAAAAACAGTATGCTATCACATAGGCAACCATATTTTGTATTGCAACAGTGAGCTGTCACTTAGTTTGCCATCTATTCTCTAAGAATGGCGTTCTCTGGCACTAGCACCCATTTTTTATATTAAAAACGTATGCTGTCAGACAGTCAGGAGTATTTTCTATAAATATACCGTCGTTCGTCTTTTTTATTAGATGGGTTTGCTTTCACACAGTTAGCCATCTTTTTTATAAAAAGAGCCTAATGTCATACAATAAAAAGAGCCTAATGTCATACAGACAGCTATATTTTCCATAAATAGAGTGTGTTGTCCCATAGTCAGCCACGATCAGAATAATGTGGTGTCCTTCGCTCAGCCATCTTTTATATAAGATTAGTGCGCCAACCATTTTTTCTATGAGAACAGTGAGTTGTCAGACTGTCAGCCATAATTTTTATAAAAAGAGTGTGCTGTCACAAAGTCAGCCATATCTATCTGAAAACAGTGCTCAGCCTATTATAATAACAGTGAGCTGTCATACGATCAGCCATTTTCCTTAAAAACAAAGTCAGTCATTTCTTTTATAAGTAAGTAACTATAAGAACTGTGTTCTCTCGTAGTGTCAGCCATCTTATCTATGCAATATGCTGTCATATAGTCAGCCATACTTTTTATAAAAACAATGTGCTATCCCACAGTCTTTAGGCTTTTTTACAAAAAGATCGTAATGTCGCAAAGCCAGGCATATTTTTCATAAAACCATGTGTTGTCATATAGACAGCCACCATTTTTATAAAAACACCCCTTACCATTTTGTATATACGAACAGTGCGCTGTAATTGTCAAAATTTTTTTTTTCATTGCACCAGTGTCTTGTCGCTTGGTCAGAAATCATTTTGATAAAAACAGTGTGCTGTCACACAGTTAGCCATATTTATCTTAAAACATTGCTCAGTTACACATTTAGCCAGCCTTTTTATTAGAATAGTGAGCTGTCATACGGTCAGCCATTTATTCTATAGGAGAATTGTGCTGTCACACAGTCAGCCCGCGGTTTTATAAGAACAGTAAGCAGTGACAGGGTCAGCCGTATGTTCCATAGCTGTGCATATTTTCTTTTTAATATTTTATGTTAACTTGAGCATTCCCTTCTAAATAATTGAATCACTTCCAAGAAACTGCTAATACTTTTTATAATTCTTTGAATACATTTTTCCATATAAAGAGCTTTTCATACATATTGTATAGTCTTCTGGAGTTAGTCTGCAAAAATTGTAAAACTATCGTTTAATATTGTGTATTGGTGCTGAGAAGAACAATTTGATTAAATCCCTTGAAGATAAAACTTAAAACTAATTTCTCTTCGTAAATAAGCTGCATGCAATGAATATTTTATGCATATATTATGCATATTTTTTATATCTATATATTTTCCAGATTTTGTAAAACTTTGAAAACTTATCTTTGTATGCAAATTATGTCGATTAGCATCTTCTTAAAAAAATAACACTCAATGATTTGTTAGACATTTAAGTGTAAATAGTGAATAAAAAAGTGAATATGTAAATACATACTACATGCATTTATATCTTATGTATGCACATGATATATGTAAGTGGCTATACAAAAGCATTTTCTTTTTTGCAATAAATCCACAAAAGCTGTTACAAGTTGTTGTTATGCATAAAATAATGCAAATTTATTTCACATAGAATCACTTAACTATGTAAATGGTGCATGAGCAAATGTTTACACACATCTATCTGCATGCAATCCAGAAGCCATAGCTTAAAAAATAAAAAGCAAATCCTTAAGTTAATGGCAGACTTCTACTTATGAATGGAAGATGTTTGTTGAAAGAAGATTTTTAGTTGAATGGTGTTTATGAGAAAAAAATGCAAGTGATTTACCAAAACACACACTTACATTATTACCTTCTATTACTCTAGGCGTATGAGCAATATTAAACTATCTAGGAGTGAATACCGTTTATAAATATTAATCATACGCCCCTTATCAAAAAAAAAACTGAATATTACAATTAGAAGTAATTTTTACAGCAATTTTTCTTATTTAACTTTTTACTTTATGGGCGAGAGAGAACAACATGCTAGTACTATGCAACTTTATCTTATCTTTCCCTTTGAACTCAATAGTGGCCCAACACAAAACTTTCAGTGTGAAGACCAGCAATCCAGTGATTTTTTTATTAATGTTGTTCCTAGTAAACGTGATTGATGATCACAGTTCTTTTAAACAATAATCATGATCGAAGTTTGTCGTACTCGTACTTCAGCTCTTCTATTTCGGAAGCATTTTCATTGTTGCAGAGTGATGGTATTTTGAAAAATACTTATTAGAAGAGTAATAAGCAGGAAAACCAGAAATATGCTCTAAAAAAAGGGTTTTATGCGTATTCAATATGCACTAAAAACTTGAAAATATGCTCTTAAAAGTCAAAAAATATGCTCTTAAAAATATAATAAATTGGTTTATTTGTAAATGAATGTTTATATTTTTTTTTTATAAAAAACTCAAAAAAAATTTTATGTTAAATAGGACATAAAATAAACAAAAAAAGGAAACAAAATTAACAAAGAATAACTGGTTTGGAAGTGCAAACTAAAAAACAAAATTACCATAAAAATTTTTACTAAAACAAACAATACAATATGTATTATGTATCCAATACAAATTAAATTAATTTTTATTGGATACATAAGAATTTAACTTCAATTTCCAAAGATCACAATATCAGAATTAAGGCTTTGAAACTGTATTTTGGAAAAATAAGACAAGATTTTTATTTATTATTTTTATTGCAATAAATAACAAAATATTGACCTAGAATTTCAAATAAAAATCGTTTCTGTCTCAGCTAAGTAAACTTTTATACAATGACAATGTTGCTTCAATGTATAACCGGGGCAGAGTCCGTCACAAATAGCAAAACTGAATTTGTATTGAAACTAATGTCCGTAAAACTGTTTGATATATAAGAAAACTTTATACACTACATGGAACATTGGAACGGAGATCTAAATGGCGAAAAATAAAAATGTTGACCAACCCCTTAACTTGATAGAGTATCAGCCTAGATAGCGAAGGAAAATTTGTTTCTTTAAAACCTAAATTTTTATTTCGAAAATTAAATTTTAATAAGTCTAGAAAAAAAATTTTGTAAAGTTTTTAAAATGATGGTTGTGCCATCAAAGTTGATTAAAATAAAAAAATTCTATAAAGTATCAAAATATGTTCTAAAAGTGTAAATTATGCTCTAAAAATTCGAAAATATGCTAAAAATATGCGCTTAAAATTTAAGCAAAAACATGCTTTAAGGGGTAAAATATGCAAAAATATGCAGTAGCAAATCGATGCCAAATCCCTTCAATTTATGGAATATTGACTTAATACGGAGAGTCGAATTAAATTTCAAATTAAAAATGATAGGGTTTTTACCAATTTTATCATATTTTTTTTTCAGAAACAAAAGAGATTGTCGTGACAATCTTAAATTTGTAAAAAAACCAAGTACATTTCAGGAAATTTTTAACTGATAGATCAAGTCGAAGTTGTGATGGGTCTCGCATAGATTTTTTGCCATAAATTTGAAAGGGTTTTGCATGAATGCAGGTTATAATAAGATAAAATTAAATATTAAAAATATAGGAAATACAATTTTTTTGGCATGTTTGCCAAAACGAAAGCTTTATCTCGGTCAAGCCAAAATTGAGCTAAAATAAAATCAAAACATTAAAACTTTGCTCCAAAATTCAACTTTCAAATTTAACACAAAATGTGTGTATTAAAAAATGTTTGGTTCCTCGAGAAAAATATGAGAGTTAGTGCAAAAGATAGAATTATGAATTTTGAAATCTTGTCAAATTCAGTTATGTCTGCACCCACTGTTGCCAGATTTACAGATTTTATTTATTTTTGGGTATCTCAATATACATTTTCTATTATATTGAAAATGATTGAATTAATGTTACGCGTTCTTATTTTTAAGTTACAGCTTTTCCCTGAGTGTATCGGTGCAAAAGCAATTCATGTTATTTTGTCTTCGAAGATTATGATTTAACACAGTAAACTTGCCTTCTTACTGGTCTCGGCTTGCCCTTATTAAGCTGCCTACTCTAAAAAGCCGTAGAATAATGCTGGACGTATCATTTATCATCATCAATATTATTAAAAGTGATATCTGTTCTGGATTTTTGATCAGCGAAATTTCGTTTAATGTTCCTCAACGTACATTCCGCAATTTTATTCCTCTATCGGTAAAAGTTTATACAGCCAATTATGCTGATGCCTATCCTCTGAGAAGAATGTGTTACGAATTGAATCAATTGTATAGATTTATAGACTTTTCATTAAATGCTAATGTTGTATAGAATGCGATTGTAAGCTTTCTAAACTCATAATTTTGTATTTTTTTTTTTGTATATATTACAACAACACCTCATATGAAAACTGAAAACGTGTTTTGTTGGGCTAGTTCTATATTTCATTGAATGGAACTGCATAAATATAAAATTCTTAGACTCAGTCCAGCTCACAAACGTGCATCGCAAAAGCATCAAAATGTGATATTTACGATAGCAATTCTGTGGTGAAAAAGTAAGACTCTGACGCGCACACCAAGGGTTTCGTACGGACACTAGATATGCAATACTGTACAAATTTTGGCATTTTTTCGTTTTTGGAATTTTTTCGGTTTTTTGCGTTATTTAATTTTTGACGTTTTATTTGCGTTTTTATTTTTTTTCGATTTTGGCTATTTATTTTGGTTTAAGCGATTTTTGTTTGTTTTGGTGCTTTTTTCGTTTAAACGATTTTTTTTTTTGTTTTTTATTTTTATTTAGGCAATTTTTTCATTTTGGCGATTTTTCGGTTTTTGGTGATTAGTGATTAAGTAATTTTTTTAGTTTGGCGCTTTTTTCGTTTTGGCGATTTTCTTTTTTTTTTTTGTTTTTGGCGATTTTTTCGGTTTGGCGATTTTATAATTTTTGATGATCGTAAAAGATAAGTAAGAATAGTTAAACATACATAGGTAGAGTGATATAACTTCGTGCTAACCTAAATAGAAAATGGAAAAATAGAAAATGAATAGTGATACTTACAAATGTGTTTGCCAAAGGCAAATCAATAATTGTATACACAATCAATTCTCATATTCCATTTCATAGAAATTTAAGTTTAATAGCTGATGTTAATAATAACCTCTACCCCAGTAGATAGACATGGGTGCTGATGAAGTGCGTGGCTGCACAGAAAAATATCGGTATTTCCCCCAGCTAATAGTGTCTAGTTTAATTTTTCTTCTCTTCTTTAGATACTCACATTAATTAATAAAAATATTTCATTCATAAGAATTGAAATTACTGAACTCAAGCCTGATTAAGAAATTATTTCTGATTAAAAATTCACTATAGTTCAATTAAATCTAATAATGTCTCATTTAATTTTGGAATTTTTTAGTTTTAGCGTTTTTGTTTATTTCAAGAGTTTGCCTCTTACGGTTTACAAGATACAGCAACTTTGTCAAAATTACATTAACTGTTAGAATGCCCTTTAATTTTTATTTTGTATATACCAGCTACGTCCAAGCCATATGCACTATGTGTAAACTTTTAGAAAGAGCTTTTTGTGCTTTCACACGGACAAGAGTACAACATCCACAACAACAACACAGCAGACACCAGTGCTTTGCAAAGAAACAAGAACAAATTTAAGAGCTTTCAAAGCTGTTTACCTCAAATGCAAATATCAGTGTATGCGCGTTTGGACGTAGCTGTTGTACACATATATAATTTTGTGTATATTACAGGGGATTTAAAAATTTTTCATCACGTTTAATTTTTAACTGTCCTGTACTTGTTGTTGTAGTAGTAGTTCTACATAATCTGCCAAAACTTCAGGTTCGTAGATCTTACGATTCTCGAGAAAGCATCCTGTGACGGACAGACGGACAGCGTAGCGAAAACAATACGGATCCTTTTCACCTGTAGTGTACGTAACCCTTACTTATTTATTAATTATTTTATTTTCAATATATTTTTATTTATTGTAAATTACTGCATTAAAATCTCAATTTTTAAAAAAAAAAGTGGACTCAGAGTCTCTGCATATTAAGCGAACGATATGTGATTTCAAGGGGCGAATTACTGCATACGATATTCATTGACATTTTCAAGCCAATTAAAATTATATGAAACCCTTTTCGATATCAAATGCCGAAATTTTTCTCCAGCTTAATACATAAAAGTTCACAAAAACATATTATGCAATTCAGCCCACTGTGCACTGTAAGGTGTTTTTAATGTAATTTCTTTGTATTTAGCAGCCAACAAAAGCCATGTAGAATAAAAATTACTAACTGATGTTAATGTAAGGCAACAGTATAAATACAAACGTATTCTATTCTGTTTGAAAATAATTATAGACCAGAAAGTCTTTCTTTGACAGTGTCAAATGGCGGCAACAATTGCAATTACCAATGTGCTGCATGTTACATGTTTGATGTTATTGCAGACTAGAAAATGTTTCCCTACAAAACGACTTCAAGTTTCCAATAAATTTTGTAGCAAAGTTCTTATTTCTGTAAATAAAAAGATTGACAATGAAAACTTTTTAAGGCAATAGTTACTGTTCTCTACTTGTTTGTTTTTCCTTTTTCTGCATAGAAATTGATGATGATTTTACTACTGAAAAGTTCAGCATTTTATTTCCCTTCAATTTAGTAGAATCTGACTAAAGGTATTTGTTTTTTTAACAAATAGTTTTTGCTTTAACTCCACTTATGTGATGCAACAGCGATTATGGAAAGTGTCTTCTTCTTTTGTTTTAAGGATTTTAAGAGTTTTTGCAATAAGTTTAAAGAAAATCTATACCCAGGCTATTTTATATTCGTTAGTCATTTGATTTGCCACTTGGTTGGTAGTGCTAAATTAAATGTACCTTTCATGTCATCACAAAATAATTTAGGCAATTTTCCGTCTCTGCGATTATGTCTACTCTTTACTTATTTGTATTTAGAATTTTGTGGGGTACATATTTGCAACTGAATCGTGAAAAAGGCTCTGTTACTTTTTTTTTATCAGTTTCTATCAATTCCAAAAACCATTTACTTTAACGTTTAATTAGACAATTGATCAAATCAAATTAACCGACAATATACTTTGATGTATAGTAGGGTATTTAGTATGTTGCACTAAAACTTGTGTGTTTATTTGCTTATTTTTACTTTTGTTTACAAAGAAATGCAGAAAAAATAAGACCTTTCTGCAGTTTAGTGCACTTTGCGTTCTAGTTTTTTTTATTGTTTCCCCTGCGTCGCTTTCAAATCCTGGGAAAACACATTTGGTAAAACTTCTTGTGTAAATGAGATAAAGAAAAATTTATATATTTTCAATCGTAAAAATGTATGAATTTGCAATAAAAAAAGAGAATAAACGTTTTGTTTTGCAGTAACTTTTTTTATGGATTTTATTTTTCATGTCCATAACACGTTTCCAAAGTCCCCTGTCATCTGTGATAAGAAAACTTAGATGTTTTGCGTTTTGCACGGGAGCATTAAAAGTGTTTATGAACAACTGTTTTATGGATGACTTTACTTAAGGTTATAGCATTTTAAAAATTTTGATTTTAAGTAAAAGGAGTCACAACTTTTGATGCGTTATTTTTATTGTTTTTTTGTTTTCGTTTTGCTAAAATGAGTTAACGAAGTTTTCAAGGATTTTTGGGGGGTGTCAGTGAAGTTTGCTTAAAGTTTGCCACACGTTTTACTAAAATAATATAAATATTAAGTATTTTAAAAAGGAAAACTATAATCAGTTCGTGCTTCAAAGATTTATAAATTTGCTATTTTTAGTTTTGTTTTTAATCATCAAACTATGCACGAATCTTGAGATTCTCTCTCTCTCTCTATCTCTCAGGAAATAGTTATTTTCTCTTACTCTTTCCTTAAGTGCCGTTAGCAATAAAAGCTCAAATATAATATCTGTGGCCAAAAGGAAAAAATTTGTTTAAGTAGGGATAAGCTGTTTTTGAGTTAACGGTAACCCTGTCATTTCTGTATTTATAAGTACCACTGGGGAAATTTCATTTATTTCGTGCACTTTTTCAGGAAGTTATAGTGCAATGACTTGCTTCTTGTCGTTTTTCGTTTTATAATCTCATATGGAATAATAGCTTAATTTAACTTATACTTTAGTATATTTTAAATCAAATGTATTTCTTATTGTATGTAGAAGGAAATTTTATAAAATAAATTTAAGTGAATATCAAATTTCCTAATTTATCGGAAATCGACTTGAAAGTTTAAAAGTGCTCTACTGCAAAGCAATAAAATATGACTTAGAGTGTGAACACAATGTAACGATAATTTATTGCGGTGCGGTTTTTCATACCATTTTGAAGTAAAAAGCCGCAGTGCGGAACGGTATAAAATTAAAATCTATTTTATTTTCTCTGCGGACTTTCATATTCTCTCAATTTTTTGCTCTATTTCTCTTTCTGATGTTGCCATAGTATTTGAATAATTGGCGGTGTTCACAACATTATTGTGAACAAAAAAATGATTTTGAAGCTCAAAAACTTTTGCCATAAAATACAAAAGTTTAAAAAATATATCAAATATGTACATATATCTGCCGATGTATAAAATGTTAATCGCTTTTTTGTTTTTAGTTACTGCCATTACAGTTCCCGTCGTTTCTATAAGGAGCATAGGGCCTCCATTACAAAATATTAAAAAAGAAGAGAGTTGTCTTAGGACATCCGGTTAAAGCTTTGCTACTTAGTTATTTAAAACAACTTTCATGTGTGAAATAACAATGCAATAAAATTATATTATGTATATGATGATGTCAAATTCTCTGCAAATATTTCAAAAGGTTTCCATTTATTTCCCATTATTTTCTTTTCTAGCGGCGTGCGATTAAAGAAATGTATTGTTTGTGGCTGGTGACAGGTGTTAGCCGGCTTACAACCGATCGGCGCTGTTCTCTGGTTTGTGCTCATATGCAAAAATTAAGCAAAAACAAATTGAACAATCGTTCTCATTGTTCTTGTTTTGTTTTTGTTTCACTCACTTCAAAGAACGAAACAAAACAAAATCAAACAATTTGTTTGGTTTATTTTCGTACTATACTTTTAAGTACAAAGAAATCAAAACAAAAATAAATTTATAACTGTAATAGTGTCGATTATTTTTGTTACGAAAATTATTTCCTAACCCCTGTATCGCGAGATTAATAGCAAAGCTATAACAAAGAGTAAATTTTTTAGAAAATTTTATATAAATGTATCCATAAAAAAATTAATAAAAATTTAAACAAACAATGACAAGTATTGCCGTAGCCGTCTTCCGTTGTATTATGTTTATTTTTCTCTCCGCAACGAGAAATTACACCGCACCGCAAACATTGTGTTTAGACTCTTAAACATTTTTCCTTATTGCCACAGATATATTTTACGGAAAATTTTTTTAGATTTGACTAAAATTATTCATAAACTGCTTTCGTTATAACCAGTTCAAGTATAAAAAAAATTGTGATATGAATTTGGAAGTAATAAAAAAATATAAAATGGTGTTTATCAAAAATTTTTGTATTTTCGTGATTATTATATCTTTTCAGTAGACTTCAAAATGTGTGATTGAAGTCTACTGATGATTTGGCAAAGCACCAATAAAATGCATAAGGACAATGCTTAACCACCAGCAAATAAATTTCAATTAAAATAAACTTATGATAATAATATGTCAAATAATCAATTTCTTAAGTGCTAATTTATTTTTACGGAAAATGAAATTATAAACCTAAATTTTATATTATCACTTTTTTTTCTTCCAGGGTCTCTGTGTGGCCACCTTCTTTTGCTTCTTTAACGGCGAAGTGATTGCCCAACTGAAACGTAAATGGCGTACGACATTTTTAAGTAATCGACCGCGTGCTAATTCCTACACAGGCACTCAGGTCTCGGTAAGATTTTATACACAGTAAATGGATGTGTGGATGTGTGAGTAAAACAGATAGAGAGGGAGAGAAAAATAGTCAGAGTTTGAGTGTGTATGTGTCTGTTGTGTAGTCTCTGTAGGAAATGGCAACTTGCAAAATACCCGCCATTTAAAAAAGTGTTGCCAACTTAAAATTTTATACTCGTAGCTCTATAAAAACACCCATTATTTACGTTGCCGAAATGTTTTAGCCGCTTTTTACCGAAAGACCCATCAACGCACAGAGTACTATTTGAGCCAAAAAGCGGGCCATTGAAAAGTTATTGGTCCACCTAGTTCAATGAAACTTGGCAGAAATATGTCTTATAGCTCTAGGCTGTTAAGCAAGAAATAGCGGACGAAGGGGGAAAAAGTTCCCCCCTTAGAGAAACTAATCTTACCTCTGAAAAATTTAATTTTTTTCTTAAGTTTTCTCATACTTTTGCTTAGCAAATGCAACTTTGAACTTCAGCGAAAGCTCAAACCCTTAAACCTGGACCCAGGAGACCGTAAGATGCCATTTTCGTCCCCGCTTCCTTTTGTAAGCGGTGAGAAAAATATTATTTGCAAAAATAATGTAAATATTAAAAAAATTTACGACTTGCGCCTTTATATCACACAAATTAAACTTTTGAGCTTTTATGGGCCAGGGGAAATATTCCTCCCCTCAAAGCAAATTATTTCATGGTTTCTTACTCATATTTTCCAATGCAAGATAAGCAAAAAACAGAAAAAAGATGAAATGTTAAAAAAACTTGCGCAAACTTTTATTCTTGCTTTTAAAATTAGAAATTTTAAATTTTGTTATCACAATCATCCTTTTTTATTTTGATATTTCGCACCAAAATCTGTGTCAAAAATACCTAAATTTGTTATATATCGAGCCTTTTTTCGATTTTATCGTAAGCGACATGTTATCAAAAATATACTTTTTTACTGAAATTAAAATTTTATGGACCTACCCATAGTATAGAATTATCAAAATATTGGCTGCAAAATTTAATCGTAAGCGACAATTTACGTACAAAAACATATTTGAATATTAAAAAAAAACCTTCTCCTGAAAACTTTAATTTTTGTCGCTTAGGATAAAATCGAAAATAAGGCTCGATATATATTTTTGTAATAATAATTTATTTTTATTTTAAAAAATAAAAAAAAAATAAACAGAATTGCGAAAATTTGTAAAAAAAAACCAACAAAGACGCAATATATCGCCGGTTTATTTCTTATTAAACACGTGCCTGGTAACGCTTATTTGGGCAAATGTTTACCAAGTGTGACCGTGCTTTTTATTATATATGAATATTTTAATATATATGATTTTTTTTTTCTTCTAAATTTATACTTTTTAGGGTTCCGTACACTAAAGGTGAAAAGGAACCCTATTGTTTTCGCTACGCTGTCCGTCTGTCCGTCACAGGCTATTTTCTCGAGAACCGTAAGAGCTACGCACCTGGAATTTGGACAGAGTGTGTAGACCTTTGGCCGCTACAACAACAAATACATGAGAGATAAAAATTAAAGGGTATTCAAAAACGACCAACGAAAAATATTATACATACACTTGTATGCATATACACTTGAAATTTGTAAAGTTAGTGTATTTTTATATAGACTACAACAATTAACACTAAAATTTAAAACAATCTAAATTAAAGTGTGTTGTATAAGTTAATGTAATTTTTACTATGCAAGTTTGACAACTTGCTGTATCGTTAATAACCGTAAGAGCCAAACTCTTGAAATTTTCAAAAACGGCAAAACTGAAAATTCCCAAAATTATAAGATCGCCATACTGAAAAAATCGCCAAAAACAAAAAAAATCGCCAAAACCAAAAAAAAAAGCTCCGAATTAAAAAAAAAATTAAAACCAAAATAAATCGCGGAAAAACCGGAAAAATCGCCAAAATGAAAAAAATCGCCAAATAAAAAAAAGGCAAAATTAAAAAAACGGCAAAAACTGAAAATAATCACCAAAACGAGAAAAAAGCGACAAAACTAAAAAAAAACCCAAAAACTGAAAAAAATCTCCAAAACGAGAAAAAAGCGAAAAAACAAAAAAAAATCATTTCAGCTGAAAAACTTCAAAAACGCAAAAAAAACTCCATATTATATAAAGAAATGCTCAAAGCCCAACGTACGGAACCCTTCGTGTGCGAGTCAAAGTCGCACTTTACTGAATTAATTTCTTTATTAAGGCGATTTTCCTTTTATCCGTTTTAAAAAAAGGCTCTTGTCAATTTGGTGGTAATTTTGTTCGTTATATATTTAACTTTTTTTTTTGCCGCAAGCAATGTGAAAATATAATAAAATTTTGCAAATTATGGTTTTGTTTTTGAAAAAGACGTGCAGAGCAAAACAATTGTACATTTATACTTATTACGGTCGTTATTTTTAATGACCAGCATCATTAGTGGTTGCAAGATGTTAAGCAATTTTTCTCTATGAATGAATAAAAAGGAAAATATTTTCCAAATTGTGTGCTTTTAAAGCGTAAGACAACATTGTTTATTGGAGTCTTTAAAACTCTAAAGAAAATATTTTATTAATTTCTCAGACTTGTAGCAGTTGGGAAGCAGTTGATATTTCAATGAGTGGTATGATAAGAAATTAAAATTTTTAAAAAAATTTAAATTTAATATTTTTAAAGTTTTTTTCCCCAGAATTAGGGCCCATTTCAGCAATTCTATTTATATAAATATCAACTCATATTTAAAAGTTGTTTTTCATACCTTTTATTTTATTTTATTTTTTTCCAATGAAAAACATTCTTTAAATATGTATTGATATTTAAATAGAATTGGTGAAATTGGCCCTTAATATTTGACTTGTACAGTAAAAAATTTTAATTTTAAATATTTTCACAAAGCAATTTATATTTTACTGGACAAGTAAAAATGTTAAAACATAATAAGGGTTTTCATGGGAACTGTTAAAATTTCCATTTATGCGATTGGACAAATTTGCGAGACTTGTTTCATGAACCCCCTTTTCAACTTTTGTGGAAAAAAATAAGTCAATTTGAATGAAATGTTAAAAAAATTAATTTAATAAAAATAAAACAAGAAAATTTCAAGGAAATTATATCGCTCGTTTAATCAAAGAACGTAATAACTCAAAAAATGGAATTTTCGAGTTAATTATGCATCATTAATTAATCCTCATATCGTTTTTCATATTGTTTAAAAACTTCATACAATTATCTTGAGAACTCAACTCTTGAAAGCGAAATAAAATTTTCTTTTTCCATTAAGGTATGTGTAAAGTGAAAACTTCAAACGCGTTCTCTGGCTAACTTGTAAATGAGCGATATGTATTTATATATTTTTATATACAAATAAAAAAATATGAATTGTGTCTAAAGAAAGCCATAAAGCCAAAAAGTTGTTGTTAGAAAATACACAGCTTTAGTTTAAGAGTGAACATTTTTGGGCAAATTTAACAAGTTTTTGTAAAAATGCTCAATTGCACAGTTTGGGAGGCTTTTGAAAGTTTTCATGAAGGTGTGACACTTTAAAAAACACCCTTTAGCAATACATAATAGCAAATAACAACAAAGTCGAAATAAACTGCCAACATATTTTCCAATTTCATATTAAATTCTATGCTTTAATTTTATTTTATATGTATATATCGTTACCTTAATATAGAAATGCTATAACTCATTCCCCCTTATTGTGAATGTAGTCGTCGAATTCACATCAAGACGACAGTAAAAATTATCACTTGTCCACTCTTTGTCAATAACAATTCACTACTATTGATATGTTACTTAATTTACAAAGACTTAGAGATTAGTAAGCTATTGTCAATAAGAGCCAATTGTTGCCGATAAAGAGTAGAAAAGTGACAATATTTACTGTCGTCTTGATGTGGTGTCGACGACGTCATTTACAATAAGAGTCTGAACACAATGTAATGATAATTTATTGCGGTGCGGTTTTTCATACGATTTTGAAGTAAAAAACCGCAGTGCGGAACGGTATAAAATTAAAATCTATTTTATTTTCTCTGCGGACTTTCTTATTCTCTCAATTTTTGACTCTCTTTCTCTTTCTGATGTTGCCATAGTTTTTGA
The DNA here is from genome assembly GCA_944452675.1 of Tachina lurida. Classification (NCBI taxonomy): domain Eukaryota; kingdom Metazoa; phylum Arthropoda; class Insecta; order Diptera; family Tachinidae; genus Tachina; species Tachina lurida. The sequence continues at coordinate 111,955,629 of OX101756.1, forward strand.
ATAATCGGTGTTCACAACATTATGTGAACAAAAAAATGATTTTGATGTTTAAAAACTTTTGTCATAAAATATAAAAGTTTAAAAAATATATCAAATATATCTGCCAATGTATAAAATGTTAATAATTTCTTGTTTTTAGTTACTGTCATTGCTAAATATTGTATATGTATGTACATATGTTTATATGTTCCCGTCGTTCCTATAAGGAGCATAGGTCCTCCATTACAAAATATTAAACAAATAGTAAATTTTTTAGAAAATTTTATAAAAATGTATCCACAAAAAAATTAAAGAAATTTAAGCCGTAGCCGTCTTCCCTTGTATTATGTTTATTGTTTTCTCAGACAACGAGAAATCTCACCGCACCGCAAACATTGTGCTTAGACTCTTAGGGGGATTATTTATTTGAACTCGAGTTCTTTTGCATTTTTCAATACATTAGTTGTTCTTCCATCGAAATATACAAAAAAACTCGATTAAAAAAAATAATGAGTTAGGTCCTTTCTATATTAAGGTAACGATACATATGTTTGTATGTATGTATGTATGTACTTACATACATAAACAAAATTTCATTTTAAACAGTTGCCAACGACATGTACATATGTATGTTGTTGTCCATGTTGCTAGTTTCTTATTTAACAAATGACACTAATAAATCTCTTGCAAAGAGCCAACGATGTGAAAATTAGCTTTGAACGTTGGCAAGTTTGGTTTTAAATCTCTTCATTATTATATTCTAGCTTGTGGTAATTTATAAATTGCAACTGCAGCAGCTAGAAGTGAAGGATAGAAAAAGTAATTGTGGATTTAAGGGTCACCTTGGGTCAAGAGTAAAACAAAAAGAGTTATCTTGCTGCTTGCTTTGCTCATCTAATATTCTTTACATTATTCTTATTGGTAAAGTTTCATTATTAAATTTCTTGGAATAAAGTTAGTGAAGATTTCTTATATGAGTAAAACTAAATATTAAAACTTTAGCATTTTTGCTAGAAAGAGAGGGCGAACCGGAAGAATGGAGATTAACTCTTAAGTTGTGTTGCAACACCCACAAAAATGTGTTCAAAATGAATTCGTTTTATCTCGCTTAAGCGAGCAGACAGACAGTTCAGCTCATAAGAGATGTCGAACATTATTTCAGTTTGCAGCCAATTTAAATAAATTTATTTTGGTTATTCATAAAATCATAAAAAATTTTCAGTAAAAAAGTTTTATGTTTTAGTGTTGAATTTAATGTGAGAAATGTAATATGATTTTTATTTAATTTAATGGGTCCCTTTGGTCTTGAATATTTGAAGGTTTAGTGAATTTTTTTAGTAGAATGAATGAACATTAATTAGTTCTTTATCCCAAAGTGTACAAAATTAAAACACCACAAGTATTTTAAATATGTATTTTAATCAACATTAATTTTATTTTAAATTATCTAAAAGCTACTAACATTTTGCCATTAAAATTGCTTAAGCTAGATTTAGACGATTGAAATTTTCTTCAAAATGCTTCAAACTCGTGTAAACAGCAAAATTTTAAAGAAATTTGAGTTTAAACCATGAATGAAGACTTTTAATTTTTCTAGTTTTTATTGTTGTGTTTAAAAAAAGCTTTTTAATTTTAAGTTGCTGGTAGTTTAAGGCACGTATATGCCATTATTTTTAATCTTTATTGAAACAACTTTATTTAACAACAATTGGCTGATAGAACAACCATTTTTCCTTTTTAATAGAGTATCACAAAATCTCAGTTCTTTTGATTACAGTTCGTACGCTGTGGAGCGGCACTGCCCGGTGAAGAGAAAGTATGACTAAAGGAGTTGTCCTCCATTGTGGCACGAAGAGCTTCCAGTGCTGTCACCTCAACCACAACAGCAACATCAACTTCAGCCGTTCATCAGCGCCAACGATCCCATAGTACAGCACCAGCAGCATCGATGCGACATCAACCCACATCTCACCATAGTCGTAGTGCAATGGGTTTTCTAAATGGCTTAAGGAAAGCTCATTTATTACATCGCAAAACATTAGATGCCAACAATTCCTATGTAACGCAACCACTGATGGAGGGCACGCAAAGTACATCTGCAATCGTGCAACCTACTGAGCAAAGTGTAATCGACTGTTCTTTAATGGAAATGACAACAGATGCTGTCGATGACACAGATGAAATACAACAAATTGTTGATGTTACCACCAGCACCACCACCGTGAGCACCAACAGCGCTAGTACTCTTTGCAATAACGCCAAGGCGACAACAAAGCGAATGCCAGAATTTGAAAATGATTCACAACAAACAACGACTGTAACTACAGCATCCTCAGCAGCAGCAAGAACAACAGCAACACATTCTACCACAAGTGTAAAAACCCCTTTAGATACTCATACGCTACCCATAATCATGGAGGCCACTGTCAGTGTGAATAGCACATCTAGTAACGTACATGTTGACCCTCAAATTGCCCTTACAACAGCAACAGCAATAACAACTACAACGAATATAACACCAGCTATAACATACAACTGCTTGCTTGCCACCCGCTCTACAAAAACTTTCAATAACAGTCCGCATGAAGTCGAACTAATCGATGAGGCCCTTTAATGAGAAAACAATTTGTATTTGTCAGGACTCTAATGTAGTAGAAAAATACTCAAGTTCCTCTTTTTGTTGATGTTTTTTTATTTTTCATTTCAAAAATATAAAAAGGATATTAGAAAAAAAAATTGTTTACATACATCAATACCATTAAATGTTTTCGTTTTAGTTATTTTAATCTGTTATTTTAATCCTGTGTGCGTATTTGTACTGCAAGAAAAAGGATTTACAAATTGTAAATACAAAGTATTTTTAGCTTTAATTATAATTATTTGAATGTGCTGTTTAATATTTGGCAAAAAGCAGTAAAAGCAAATGGTGAAGAGCCAGGCCACAGTAAAGATAAAAGTTGTTAAAGCAAATTGTGCAAAAGATTTTTTTGTTTTATGCATCCCACTGACTGTTACAGGCTCTGATATACATAAGTATGTCTAGAATAATTATGCATTATTATTTGTTTTATTAGTTTTTTAGTACTCTGCAAAAAATAGTTTAAATTAATTACACATTAATTGATTTCAAAGTATCTTCAAGTTAAGCACTCTGTTCAAATTTGTGAAAAATGTCTATCAACATTGATTAATGCCCTAATTCTGTTCGACGATTGTATCGTCTTGTCTATGGACGAAAAAAAGAAGCAGTTTTGATTCTTTAAAAGAATTATTATTTATTGTCTATGCTAGAAGGTTCGTATATTTGCTTTATGATTTTGTTCCAAACATTATATCCAACACATATTTTTTTATATATTTTTCAAAATATTGTATAATACTTTAATTTAAGTTTTATGTTTTAAAAACATGGTAATAATATTTTTATTTTTCATTATCAAAGACAACAACCATTTTTGAAGAAAATAATTTAGAGACTTCAAAGACAAGAACTCAGAAGCATTTTCAAACAAAAACGTCCTAAATCTTCTTACTGAATTAGGGCATAATTCGTACGAAAGATTTTACATGTAAACAATATTAAATGGCGCTTGAAACTATGCTACAATTTTTTATATGTTTGTAGAAACACCCCATATGTTTGTGCATTAAACATATTCACCACAGCAAACTACGGACTACAAAATGCAGGTTGTTGTCCGTGCTACAATTGTCGTTGTAGTCAATTTTCTATTCTTTATGACTACAAAACAAGAACAGTGTTGACAATATAGCAAAATACGTAAATCAAATTAGTGCCAAGAAATAGTTTTTACTGCAAAATAAAAAAGAAAGTTACACAATTTTTATGTTAATTACAAAAGTAATCATATTTTTAACAAGCGAAAAAATCAGATAATTCGAGAAGAGAAGCAAAATTTTAAGCCCAATATTGATAAAAAAAATCGCTAAAACTGTAAAGACTGCAAAAACTTACATAAAAAACGGCAAAAATGACGAACATTTGCAAGAACTTACTAACAGCGGGATGATAACAAAATGGGCAAAACTGTTATGCATTAAACACATTCACCACAGCAAGCTACCGACTACCAAATGTCAAGGATAACATAGACATGTTTATATGAGAATGATTCTTTTGAAGACAGTAAGGCAACAGGGCGACAGGTTGTTATCTATGCTGATTTTGTCGTTGTGCTCCAATTAAACTAATTTCTATTTCTCTGGCTACAATGAGCAATTACAGTGTTGCCAGTATAATGCAAAATATTGAATGAATGATATCGTACAATTATTTCATATTATTTACCAGAAATAACATACAAAAATTGATGTAAAGAATAAATTTAATAATTTTTGTACTTTTACGTGAAATAAGTATATTTTAAAAGAATAATTAATTTTTATAAATGCAAAATATATGAAAGTGGCAATACTGAACTAGGTATTTTTACATGAATATAAGGTGCAGATGGTGGTGCTGCCGTTTTCAAAATAATTAACTAACTAGCTACAAATGCTGCTAGCAGTATTTGAAGTCGTGTGTTAGTGTAGCCTGCTGTGGTGAATATGTTTAATGCATTACGAAGCGAAAAGTTTGCAAAAAGTCGCTTTTTTATTTTAAACAAGCCATTTAATTTATTAAAAATCGCAAAAACTGTGAGGTATGCAAAAAAATTCGATAAAAATCACGAGAACGGTGTAACATCGCAAAAACATGCAAACCACGCGTCTATCGCGAAGTTTGGCAAAACCGCTAAAGTTATGGGCAAAAACAAGTTTGGATAAAACGAGAAAAATTCGCAGGTTAGCGAAAAATTGGTAAATGTATTGAATAAAATACTAAACCTGTAAACAGAGAAATTCGAGAAAATTTAAAGAAATAAACTGATTTGTTTTTAAATTTTTTAATAAACTATTTTATTTTTATAAATACGAACTATTTGAAAGTGGTACCACTGAAACATATGGCCCTGTTCTGTAAACCGAAAGCGAGTAAATTTTTCGTTATCAAAAAATTAAAATCATACATGATAATTTTCTTTCAGATACTTGCGAATCTATATAATAATGAAATTAAAGAAGTCTGAAAAAATATTTTTATTGTCGGAGTTATTTTTCTAAAATCGTGCCATTAAAATCGATTCGGTTTACAGAACAGGGCCGATATATTTATACTTCAATATGAGATTCTTATAGTGCTGCTGAGGATTTCAAGATAATTAAGTACCAGACAACATTTGTTGCCAGCGGAACTTGTAGTCGTGTAGCCCTGTAGCCTGCTGTGGTGAATATGTTTAGTACTTTAATTTTAAAATTACTTCACAAAAGCAGGAGGTTATCAATCAATTCGTCTGTAGTTTTTTATGTGTGTTACTTTATACCTCCTTCATTTTTAAATCGATTTAAAAATAAAAGCTTTTTGTCTTAATACTCTTTAAGACAAAAAAGTAATATTTTGTCCCATTGCAAAAAAAAGGTAGGTGGAAACACTCCCAATAAATTTGTTCCCTTGATTTTATGTACTGTTTCTTATCCAAATGCTACGAAACCTGGCATACTTCTTCAACTCTCGTAATGAATACAATTTTGTATTCTTAAAATTTAGGTGGAGCTACGCTCGTTGAAAGTTAATGTTAAATTTCACGTGCTTCTATTTAAGCGACTCCTACGAAACTTGTCACAAAGCGTGAGGTCTAAAAAATACATTACAATTTGAATAACTGGGCGGGACCACGCCTATGAAAGTTTAATAGTAATTTATATGTACTTCTACTTATACGATCTCCACGAAAGTTTTAAAACTACTTCAGTTCTTAGAACGCCATACTTTAGAGGTCCAAAAGGTGGGCGGGGACATGCCCTTTAAAAGTTAATACAATACTTCACCTGCTTCTACTTGACCAATTCTTACGAACCTTGACACACACCTTCAGCTCTGAAAATGCCTACATCTTGCATTTATAAAAGTGGGCGTGAGCGCAACCCTGTAAGTTCAAAATTGATACTAAAAAGTTGAAAGTAAAGCTTTAAAAAACTTTTAGTTAACTTGAGTGCACCCGGTCAAAAATAATTGTGTGGCAACACTCTATTCTTGTGAGAGCAATGAATAACTGTTGTTATTTTTTACATTTATTTTCATTACATACATACATATGTACTTCTTACAACTTCAAATCGAACTGGAAACAAACGCAGCCAATATAGCAATTTAAAGTAAGAAAATAAAAAAATAAATAACACGTTGATTATTGAGTTCTTGTTTCAATTGACTAAGGTTCCCTGGTGATCGGGATTATTTTACTGAATAAGTAAAATAATAATTAGGGATTATTAATGCGTTAACAAATGTTCCCTTTATATTTTATTGGCCTTTTTAGTGTATTTTCTTCCATTTATTAAGCTCAAAGCTTAGGTCCTTTTCTACATTTTTGTATACACTGCATTATAGTTCAGAAGATATAGTATACTTATGACAATTTTTTTGGCTTAAGAACCACTGTGCAATGGTTACGTTTGACAGCATGAAAATATCCGTATGTAGATATATAAATTAGATTTTGATCTAATATAACACAACCATAAAGATAAGAAAAATTAACTGTTTATAATTATAAGAACATGTTCTAATTAGTTTGAGTGTCTGTATATATGTGACCTTCTCCGAGAAAAGGGACCTAGTGTGTCAAAAAAGGGTGTGTGTCAAAATCGATAAAAATGAGAAAAATATTAAAATTTAATTTTTTAAATGTATTTTTCTCAAAACTTCATTTTCTCGGAGAAGGTCACATATTAATAAATAAATATGTATATACATAGTTTTAAAAGAAATTAAATTTCATATAAAATAGTATAGATGTATATATGTATGTGTGTGTATGTATGTCTGTATTTGATTTCAATAAACACTAGTGAAATGTTAAATTAAATTTAAGCTGAAATACCTTTAAGTATTTAGTGCTAAACTTTTTTAAGAAAAAAAAGAAATTTAAGAAATTTATTAATCGACATATTGTCAAAAGTATTTTAATTTGAAATTTAATTGCCTGTGGTTCAGCGATGTCTATATGCATTTGTTACAGCAACAATGAAATGCATATAGACATCGCTGAACCACCAGCAAATAAATTTCAAATTAAAAAAAAGAAATTTTTTTATGTAATTGAATATTTAAAATGGAACTACTGAATGTATATATGTACATACATTGAAAAGAAGAACCATTGTAAGAGGCACAATCAACAAAATGCTTAATGATTATAAAATTTATAAAAATGTAATAAAATGAAATTTTTAAATCAACAAAAATATATCGGCCGTATTCGTTCTGAAAACCATTGCGTTTTGAAATCCCAAAATTGGAAAAACGGAAACAGTGTTCTTGTACTTGAATATTTAAGTGCATTTGAAATTAAGTTTAGATAAGATATCTCAAACACATGAAACCTTAAAAATAAATCTAGGGCAAAAATAAGTGAATTTAATTGTTTCCCAAAATTACTCAATTTCAAAACGAAATGGGTTTTTTTTAAGAACATGGCCGTTTGTTTCAAGTTTTGTGAAAAAAAAAGGTAAGCGGTGATGTTAACATATTAAGTCTAAAACTATTATACTCGTAAGTTTATGTTTTCCAAATTTGCATTGGTGATAGAAATTGTAAAAGTCTGAAATATAAATTACAACAATCGAGTATGCCTGACGTGACCAAATGGTTTTTAACAAAAACCGGGACATTATGGATGTAAAAAAGAGGACTTTGAAGAAAACGTATGTCAAGAAGGTGGTCTTAAACAAACAAACGACAATGGTAAGACTGTTGTAAGTTCAGGGATGCTAAAATTGAGCTTTTATTACAAAAAAGCTTTCAGCAAATTGAAATGCCATGAATCAAAACAATTCACATATTCCATTTGGATAAAAGTTGCGTATATAAACACATGTACGTCAAACATACTTATATACGTCAACTGACACCACACACAGTGAACCAGACACAAAAGAACGCTGATGATGAAAACAGCTTGTTGTTCCGTTCTACTAAGTGTTTGTTAGAATATTTACAATTAACTAGCCTGTTCAACTCATAAATATATCGATCCTTATTTTCGATTTTATCGTGAGCGACAAAAATTAAATTTTTCAGGAGAAGGTTTTTTTTTAAATATTCAAGTATGTTTTTGTAAGTAAATTGTCGCTTACGATAAAATTTTACAGCCCGTATCTTAAAAGTTATCAAAAATGTTGGCATTCTTATAATTCTAAACTATGGGTAGGCCCATAAAATTTTAATTTCAAAACATGTCGCTTACGATAAAATCGAAAATAAGGCTCGATATGATAAATAATTTTTAATTAAGTAATTTAAAAAATAGAAAATTAATATTTAGTGATGTACCTGTAAATAATTATTGTACAATATTGTCAATAATACATCCAAGGTTTTCAACTTGTCACAAAGTTTTATTATCGAAGTACTTTTCCCACTGGGTAGTTTTGCTGGCTTGAAACCATGTTGGTATCGTTGAATTCCCTTATTTCACTTGTATGCACATAGTTTTTTGTGAATTCAGAATTTTTCTTAAATTTCCTAAGTAATACATACATACATAGTACATTCCATTTTTCTTGCTTTATTATTCAAAATTGTAGCATATTATGTATTATTTTCTAAAAAATTTAAATTTTGTGTAATTTTTAAAAATTACAATGCAATAAAAAAGGCAGCATGATATGTCAATTAAAACTAATCATTAAATTACTCCTACAGCTACTTGTCTGCGTCATCCAAGAAAAGAAATTATTGAGGATTCTTAATTTTGTTAATGTGCTCCAAAAGGTTACGTTTGGCCAACAATTGTATGCGTTGCTCTATTAGGCCCAGCGGTTTGTGTGGCACTAAATGGCATGTTGATTGTCTGGAAAAGAAAAATAAGAAATAACAACTAGACATACATATGTACATATATGCATAAACATTATAATCGGCTTGGCCGAATCTATAACACTCTTCACCTTATTTTTTTAATTTGAAACTATTTTTTACTTCTCTTGAAACACTCATGCAATGTTATTACGCATGGTTTCCATTTACTTTTTGTTTAACTGAGATGCTACTCAAATTCAGTTTTAAACAAAGACTAGCAATTAACTGGATGTAAGAAACTACGTGTCTTAAATAAATTTTTTCAAATAGAAAAATGTATGTCCTGAATTAAATGCTACTAAATTCGGTTCATTATTCTTCCTCCCACGTACGTATTCCCTGTTTTTAATTTTTTTTTTTCGAGCTACCTTAGATTTATCCATAATAAATGGTTAAGTTAAAGCTGAGACCCAATGGCTTTAAATAAGGCTAGCTATAGCTAAACAAGAAGCAGCTCAGGAAAAGTAAATACACTTTTAAGCCAAGAGGTGCGGTATAGGGTTAAATTTTAGACCCATGGGTTCTTCGCGAAATTTGCTTAGAATTATATGTAGATTTCGTTTTAACTATACGATTTTTAATTTTGTTTTTTCATCCATACAAATTGAAACGACCTAGTTAGTATGCACGTTAAAAAATTCATTTTGATTTGTCCAATTTTTCTGACGATTTTTCGAGTATAAAATGACGATTATTTTATAGTTTATGGGGATTTCGACGATTTTTCGTTAATTTTATCTGGCAGCCCTGCACAATCAATAATAATAATGATTCAGAATATAGTGTCCTTTTAAAAGGACAGTGGTGCCAATCGTTTCGAGGAATATGATTGTGTATAAAAAAAACATTGTTTATACAATAATTATGATAATTAAAATTTTTACGCAAATTTAACAATTCACATTGTCAATATAACAATAACTTTATAATCTTACAATAACGAAACGAAACTTTCGACTGAAAATTTATATTGAAAACAACAATAAAAAATGAAAATTCGTTTTTGTTTTGAACATAAATTTTCAGTCGAAAGTTTCATTTCGTTATTGTGAAACAGGCCATAAATGTTGAAAAATTAAGTAAATTTCAACAAACTATTGTGGATATATTTAATTGAAATTTCGCTAATTTTTTTTTATAAAATTAATTAATTGTATTTACCATTTCGTTAATTGTATTAACAAAAGCCGTTGTAGGTTCAAAATTAGGGGGGTTATTATGTAATCCGAATCGAACGGAAATGTGTTCGAATTGCAATGTTAATAACATACAAATTCGAACAGTTTTCGTTTTGAATCGAATTACATAATAATTAAAAATAATAATAAAAAAATATAATTTTATATTATAATTATAACGCAGCATGACGGTGAATATATCTATATATTCCTTTAAACTTTCTCCATGTAAGTTCTTCGTTTACTGGAGTGAATAATTTTCAAAAACTTTGAAACTCAATGACACTTTCAATATCAAAAATTTGAGCCTTATTTTCGATTTTATCGTAAAAATTAAAGCTTTCAGGAGAAGGTTTTTTTTTAAATATTCTAAGCAATGGATAGGCCCGTAAAATTTTAATTTTAATAAAAAAAATTATTTTTCGATAACATGATTTATCAATAAAGTATGATCTGTCGATTCTAAGTGGGTAAAAATATTTGTAATTTATGACTAGCATTAATTTGAAAGTTTCAAGCAATACCGATTAGAAGACAGGTTGGGCATATAAAAAATGTTTGAAACGTCTTGAAAACGCTGAAAAATATGTTTTCCTAATTCCTTTAAAGTTTACTCCTTTCTTGCAAAACATGGAGGTGGATGTGGATGAATTATAACTTTTTTTTTTAATTTCAAGAAAGTTTGCTTTTAAATTAATTTAAGCTATAAATAGTATTTCAAGCAAAGTAGTCCAAAACATGGCACCAAAATGTAACAAAGTAGAATATATTATATTATTTATGGTGAAGTGTGTTACTCGCGTAAGTATTAAATCTTATTTGCATAAACTTACTTATAAATAATTTTTTCACGATCTGCCCAAGGCCATGCACGCTCCACTTTTTCCGGCTGAAAGAAAACATATATGTATGTTTATTAGACTTTATTAGAATTATTATAAATAATATTATAAATATTTTGCATGCACGAAATTCTTAAAATAATTTGATGTTTGCTTAAGTATATTAATTAGTTTATATTGGTGTCTACATTGAAGAAGTGAAAATTTCCATTAAAACAAAAAAAGGTTCAAAAATAGGGTTTCGTTGCTACGGCAAAATCAGCTATGTGTTTTTTACTAAAACTGTGAAACCCTTCAATATTTTTGCTAACTGCAACGTTATATTGAAACATATTTAGCATTCATATAAAGTTTTCGTAAAATTAATCTTAAATAACCCAAAAACTACACATAATGCTAGAAACACAACTGGGACGAACGACGAATATTTCGGTGCGAACTTTCGTCATAAAAAATTAAACACATTTGCGCATATGAAAATGAGCACAACACCACCGTAGAACGAAATTCGACGTGTGTGACGAACTCTGAGATAGGTTTATTTCTGTACGCCGACGAACGACGAATAAACAATTTTCTCTCTCTCTCTCTCTCTCTCTCTTTACATACACAATAACCAACTTTATCAATTATGACAGCAGAATTCGGTGAGTAAATTCGTCGTTACTGTGCTTCATACGACAAATTTACTCAGCGAATTCTTATCGACGAATTCGTCAACGTGAACGAAATTCGTCGTTCGTCCCAATTGTGTTCCTAGCATAACTCATTTTGTTGTTCAGCTTCAAGAGCATTTCAAATAAAATTATTTTTTTATTTTAACACGCAACTGTTTTTAACCCACTTCAAAAAAAAAAGGAGGAGTTTAAGAAGTCTATTTTTTTAGGTGTGTTAGTTCATAACTCGATACATTTTAGATTGCTTGTAAAATGTGTTTTTTGTTGTCTGAGAGGGAAGCTATACCCATTGGTTCCATTGTAAAAAAAGTGGGCGGAACACGCCCACTGTGCTTATAATTTTACTTGAGGTGTGATGATGTGAACACAAAATGTCATCTTACGTTAGATTTTTTTGACATTTAAACAAATTTCATTCGATTTCTTTCTCGTAAAATGTGATGAAAGTTTCTGTACTAGTATAAATAGCCTGAGTAGCCTTTTAAAAAGAAAATAGTTTAGAAAATTACTCCCGGTACACACACTTCAACTTTTGTTGATCAACTCTTAATTCAGATGTATAAAAAAAAGAGATATTTGTATTTCCGTCTCCGTCTTTCTTACAGCTGAATTACGAGTTGAGCAATAAAAGTTGAAAAGTGTGAACCGGGACTTACAAAATATAATATGATCTGCGCGGGTAGAGTGACAGAGCGCTTTTAGTTTACTTTTATATCTGATTTTATTTGTTGCTAATTTCCACAAACCATAAAACGACGAAGGAGACGAAATCATGAATTTACGTTTTTGCTTTTATTACAAACATTTTGCTGTCTGCCACCCCTAATATTGTACGCAAATTTTTTTTTCAATATTTTAATTTAAATTTATAAAAATTGTATACAAACCTTTTGTTCTTTCTCTGGTGTATCAGCTTTAAGTTGTTGTTTTTCGCTTGAAATTTCTTTCAAAATTTTCAAAGATAATTCTTTTTCAACATCAAATTTATTTTCAACGTTTTCTTGCTCATTGTCTGGTTTATGTAAATTGAGGTTATCATCGTTATCATCATCAGCATCAGCATCAGCTTCGTCAGTGTTACTTATATTTAGTTTTGGCTTATTGCGTAAATTCCAAGTAAAAGTGGTGGTTAAGAAGTCATCGTCTTCATCATCATTACCCTCACTAAGAGTAAATGTTTCATTTACATCAATGCCATCATACTGCTCAATATCTTCTACAAAAGGTATTTTGAGCATTGATAAGTTTAGCTCTTCGTATATGTCACAGCCTTTTTCAGCATCATTATCATCATCATCATTATCATTACCATCATCATAATTATCAGCGACATTATGTTCAGCAGTGGCAGTGGAGGGATCTGCAGTATTATCATCTTCTTCGTCCATTTCACTATCCTCATTTTGTTGTTCACTCTTAGTATCCTGATGCTGGTAGTCGCATTCCGATGCATAATCTGATTCTGGTGTAACATCCTTTGATTTTCGCTGTCTAGCCGCATAACTTTTTAATTGTAAATAAGCCTCTTTAGCATCAAACTCTTCCATATTCGCATCGTCTCCTTCCTTATTATCATCATCGCTCAATTCAAAGTCATAGACATCTTCGTCATACGAAAGTTTGCGTTTTTGCTCGTCGCTGTAAAAAGATGTGCAAAAATCATCTCCGTTTGTGAAATGGTGATGGCAATGCGGTGGTATTGCTGTAAGTTTGTCGAAAGTTTGCGAAACGGTGGCCAGAGTGGATGATAGTATTTTGGGAATTTCAGAGATTTCCGACAGTTTTCTTTGCAACTCCTGTAGACGTTTTTCAATTGTGGAAACTGGAAAATGTTTATGTTTATTTATTTTATATATTTATTCTCTAAAATTCTCTACTGAACTAAAATATTACAAGCAATTTTTTTTTGATAAAAGGTTTGTTCATTTACCAAAAATTGTTACGAATTTTTAACAGTTATTACTGGAAAGTGTTCTTTTACTCAAAAAGTTTGCAAGGAGAGAGCGTCAAAAGAGAAAAAAAAAATTGAGAGACAAGAAATTCCTGCAAATTATTACTAGTAAAATACTTCCAAGAACAAAGCTTAAATTAGACGTGACATAGCCATAATGCCATAGCCATAACCAAACCAAAATTCAATTGGTTTCTATGGTGAGAGAGAGAGAGACTCGCCATAACGCCATAACTCTCGCCATAGAAACCAATTGAATTTTGGTTTGGTTATGGCTATGGCATTATGGCTATGTCACGTCTAATTTAAGCTTAATCCAACCTCCTGTTGTGTGTTTTATTGTCAAATTAATTATTTCAAAAATATCTGAAAAAGGAAAACTGAAAAATGTGCATTTCTTTGTTAAAAAAACATGTCTACGCATGTAAAAAGAAACCATGTTTTCTTAATTGATTTGTTTTTCTTTCATTAAACCACATAAATTCAATTTTAAGGGCAAATAATTTTGTTTGCTTCTCATATATGATCAGAGATGGAAAGTGGAATTTTTGTATTTGTAAATTAATAAAATTAAAAACTATGAAAAATGCATAAAAATAGTAAAAATATGTGCAAATAATTTAATATTAAGTATCAATTTCTAAAAAAAATTGCAATTTAAATATTATCAAACAAAATACATGAGAAAAAGTACAATTGTAGTATCATGATTTCCATCCATGGTTCTGATATGATATGAAGTTTTAACAAGTAAATTTAAATTTAGGCTTCACTCTTTCGTTGCTAGTTTCTGCTGGAAAAGTAAATGAACAGACCTAATAATACAAGTTAATTTTCCAACTATAAAAAATTTATAAAACAATTTCAAAACAAAAAAAAATAGCAGCTAATCTCAAAATTATTTGGCCCTAGAAGCAGAAGGCAATGCCAGCAACATATCCTCCGTTATGCGCGCCTTTAAATCTTCATCTTTGACTTCGGCAAAGAAGCGTCTAATATTGCGTATGATGCGATTATGTGGCAACTCCTTTGGAAAGTGCATGTTTTGCGAGTTTGTGCACATATAAAATATATACAAACAAAAAACATATTAATGGGTTAATTAATAATGAGTAAAAAATTATCAAAAAAAAAAGTTGTTGGCAATACCTCCTCTTCCTCATCTTCTGACGACTCATCTTCGCTTAATTCAATTATAACTTCGTTGCCCTCTGCATCGATTTCAGTTTTAGTTTTCTTTTTCTTTGGTTTGGGTGGCGGCGGAGGTTCTGTCCACATAATGGGATGCCAACAACGGGAGCCTAGCAATGGAGTGGGGGAAAACTCTACAAATAAGAATTAATTTTTTTGTGTTAATTCAAAGGTTAGATTTAGCTTTCGAAGGATCACAGCAGGCAAAAAGAAACTATAACAACAAAAACTTTGCAGGCATTAAACAAATATGTACATGTATGTATAAAATGCTGACAGCGATATTTACCTTTGGGTGGCGGAGGTGGTTTTGGAACTCTCAGCACAATTGATCTTTCCTCACCGGGTTCACAGCCTTTCAGAAGCTCTTCTTCATCCATGCTGAAGGAGAAATGAACGGTTCATATTGTTATTAATTTATTGAAGATGGTTTTCATTGTGAATTGCATAATTTTTATTTTGGCTTTGTGAGCCCAGATTGGGCGTTATTTAAATTATTTATCAAATACTTTAGGGCAAGTTCGTTTATTTGACCCGATTAGAAATGCTTAGTTCAATAGTCCAGAATTAAGATATCACGTTATAAGACTTGCAAGATATCGTTAAATAAAACCAATATGAAAAACACTTGTTCGTCCTTTTACTTTGTAAGAGTGACCTGAGTCTTACGTACGTTTAAATTTTTTTGCTAAAAAAAAGCCCGCAAAGTGCAAGTGTGAAGGATATATTACTGACTTTTTTAATTTAGACGATGAGAAACTAATTGAGGTAAATTGTAGGGTGGATATTGTTTTGCCATAGTAATAATGTATTTTTAATATAATGTGCGGCAAACCAGTAATCACTCGCTGAAATTAATGACCTATAACATACTCTCACATAAAATTTATTGAAGTAATGCGTGAAAGTATTGTCCAAATCACAGAGGATACCAGAGGTGAAACGAGACGGAACGAGTCGAACACTCTCGCTCAAACAGTAATTTTTACGGTTTCATTCAAGTGGTATTATCTTAATATACTTTTATTTCATACTTTGTGATCTCATTCGCTGAGTACCTCTTGTAAGTAATGCTAGGAACACCACTAGGACGAACGACGAATTTCGTCCACGTCGACGAATTCGTCGATAAGACTTTGTCGTGTGAAACACAACAACAACGAATTTATTCAGCGAACTCCTCTCTTACATTTTATAAAGTTGGTTATTGTATGTACAAGGACATAGAGAGAGAGAGAGAGAAAATTGTTTTTTCGTCATTCGTCGGCGTACAAAATAGAAATAAATCTATCTCAGAGTTCATCACGAACGACGAGTTTCGTTCTGCGGCGGTGTTGTGTTCATTTTCATATGCACAGATTTATTTTATTTTTTACGACGAAAGTTCACACCGAAAAATTTGTCGTTCGTCCTAGTTGTGTTTCTAGCATAAAAAGTAAAAATTAATCTTTTTGAATGAAAATTTTTAATCACTTTTTAATACTAATAATCTTGTTCACAATATTTTTTTTTTAATTCCTCACTGCCTGTCCCACGATGTCACCAGAAATTATTCGATCGACAACTTGTATTGCAAACAACAACAAATTTTTTAATGTTATTGTTGTTTGCAATACAAGTTGTCCATCGAACGAATTCTGGTAAAATCGTGGGACAGGCCGTTAATTTTGTAAAAATTTTTACTCACACAGAATTCACACGATGACTTTTATGAAGTCTACTTTTCGACGTCATTTTTGGTTTGAAAGCGAACAATGTAGAGAAGTAAGAGGGGTGTTTTCCATGGTTTTTCTTTCTCTTTACACTCTTCTTGTTGTTATTGTTTCTAACGTTTTAATGTTACTCTTCCAGCTTATTTGCTATAACTACGCATAACTGGAGAGAAGTAAGATTAGACGTGCAAAAAAAAAACCATCGTATGAATGCAAGGAATTTTTGGTAGCTATTTTCATAAGCCAATTTTTTAACTCTGGTAACTCACTGTGCTTCTAATAGTATAATCCTAGACTTGGCATTGCGGACAAGAAATTCTAAATATTTAATATGTTTACATATCGCACACTAAATCATAAAGAGTCATCAATGATCTATGGTAGATAATTTTAAAAATAGCTTTCCAGTGTCATACAGCATAATGGTTGAAAATTAGTACTATTAGATTGCTTGCCTCCAAAGCATTTGTAACTTGACTCATAGTCAACTGTTTGATTGGTTGGTTGGTTGGTTTACGTGGCTACCTTCTACACGTAGGCAATCAAGTAGAATCTAGATGATGATCCTTTTTGAAAGACCACTACACTCGTCCGTGTCAACCTATATAGAACCATATCTAAGTATACGGATACGGTCACGTTGAGATATCTAATAACGTCACAATTGTTTGGACTCAGCTAGAAATATTTTCTTACAAATTTTAATATTTATTGATTACTTTGTGGTGGAACATACAAAATTTATGTTAAAGTGAATTAAAAAAATACATAAATTTTTGTTAAAACTTCTATTCTATTTATTATTCCTACATTTAAAAAATACGCCGTAAACATTATAAATAATTCATATGCAAGCTTTCGTTTTTAACAATAAAGTTTTTATAATAGAATATATTTGGAATCAATTTTTAATTAAAACGTAGCCGCCAGCTAACAGAGCCAAAATTTCAATATGAACAAATTAAACTGAATTTGTTCCAAGTATTCATATGCATACATACATACATACATACACACACATATACAGACATACGTATATGCACCCAGTTGGCCATGTCCTTCAGACATCTTTGACGACGGTTACAAGACAATGGTAAGTCGTAGAAGATATATTGAAGACAGCTCCAAGCAAATCGTCGACGAAATTTTCATACAAGGCGAGATGAGGGGCAGATTGTCGTCAACACTGCTTTATTCAAGACAAAAGTTATGACATTGTCGCTCAGATTGTACGACATGTCGTACATAAATCATCCAAGACAATGTCGTCCGCGACGATTTGGCCAACTGGGCGGGCATATTATTTAATTTTCGTTTTGCCATTCTAGGGCAATACAATGCAAGCCAAAGCCTTATAATAGATACGATAGAATGTGATGTAAGAAAATACTTTACCTTTTAACCAAAAATTGAATTTTCTTGCCACTGGAGTTTATTTTTTCATGAGCCTGCATTAGAGTCAATTGTGTAGCGTCCTCTTCGTTGATTTCCAATATTATATCACCCAAGCAAATGCCACCTTTATCAGCTAAACTGTCCGGTGTTACCTGCAAATGTTTATCCAGACAAATACTTCTGATTATTAAAATATCTTATTGTTAAGGTAATTTATATCTGTTCTGTTTTTTTCTAGTTTTATTTGAATTTGCTTGCCGAAAATATGAATTGTGTTGTGTTGCGTTTGAGAACTAAATCACTACTGTTTGGTCATTCACATCATTTGGGCCGAATGATTCTTGTGAATTAAAATCATGATATATTAATTTATATATTTATGTTTTTGTTTGCTATTTTTTTGCGTTTTAAATAAGCAAATGCTAAACAAACAAACAAAAACACTAGAGAAGACATTTCGATTTTGTTAACCTACTTTTTAGTATTTAAAATGATATTCTTAATCTGGTACATTAGATATTAAGTACGTACGTACATTCATAAAGACATACAAAAAATATTACACATGGGCTTGTATGTCGACTATAATAGCAGGGGTATTCATAACACCATTTCCTCTAAGTCGGTTTTTAGGGTTTCTTACACCAAAGGAGAAAAGAAACCCTATTGTTTTCGCTACGCTGTCCGTTTGTCCGTCCGTCTGTCGCAGGTTATTTTCTCGAGAACGGTAAGAGCTATGGACCTGAAATTTGGACACAGTGTGTAGACTGCTACAACAACAAATACAAGAGAGTTGGAAATTAAAGGGTGTTCCAAAGCGAGCAACGAAAAATGTTAAAATCCCATGTAATATATGTATATACAATTGTATGTGCACATATACACTTGTATTTTGTAAGGTTAGTGTATTTTTATACAAACTACAACAATTAACACTAAAATTTAAAAAATTTTAATTTAAGGATGTACCATCAGTTAATGTAATTTTGACTATGTAATTTTGACGACTTGCTGTATCTTGGAAACCGTAAGAGCAAACTTCTTGACATTTTAAAAAACGGTAAAAGAAAAAAAATCCCAAAATTATAAAATCGCCAAGCCGAAAAAAAATCGCCAAAACAAAAAAAATCGCCAAAACGAAAAAAGCACCAAATTAAAAAAATTTCTAAATCGAAAATAAATCGCGAAAAACCGGAAAAATTGCCAAAATGAAAAAAATTGCCAAAATGAAAAAAATCGCCCAAATGGGAAAAAAATCGTCACTATGAAAAATAAATCGCCAAAATGCAAAAAAATCGCTAAAATTAAAAAATCGCCAAAATAAGATAAAAGCGAAAAATAAAAAAAAAATTATTAAAGAGGTATAATTAATCAGCCTTATCATGGGTGGAATTCATAAAATTTCCGAATAAAATTTTTCGTTTACATGGATTTTAATGTCGTATCATCAATTCCATGGAAATTAAAAACTTACCTATTTCTAGGTTTTCCGTCAGATACTATACATAAATCTATGTGAATAGTTTTCTTCGTAAATTTTGAAAATCCTATGAAATTCGGAAATTTCCATGTTTTTTTCATTCTTTAAAATATAATTAGTTTTTGTTAATATAAAATCATCTTTAAATGGTAATGTGAAATCTTAGAACTACGTTGCTCAGCAGTTACCGAGCCTAATCTTCTGAACTAATGCCTTCTTTAAAAAATAAGGTAAACAAAAAAGTTATATAAGGACCCAATCTTTTTGAAAATGTATTTTATGGACACCCGGTTATAATATAATTTTTTATACAGGATTTCACACCCTAGGTAACTAAAAAACTTTTCTAAAAATCTAAGCCAATTTTAAAGATTTTTAGTTTTTTTAAAACCAAATGTGAAACTAAAAAAATTTTAAAATATTTAATATGTCTTATGTGGTTTTTAAAATATTTACATTTTATTAAAAAAATAAATTGTTGGCCTTGACTTAATTAAGTTTTTCACAAGAATCTCTTCTATTGAGAAAATATTTAAAAAATGTGTTAGCTTTTTAGAAGTTAAATACTAGTAGAAAAAAAATTTATAAAGTGATCTTTATTTCTAAAATCCGGGTTTTAAAATTAAAAAAAAATAGGTTTTTTAGTAAAAAAAGTGCTATTTTTCAAATATCTTAATATCAGGTTTTCAAATATATACTTTACAACTTTGAATTTAATTTGTGAACGCACCATTTCACTGATCATCTAACTGTTGCTTTCCTTTTTACACTAAACTGAACATTTTCATCATTTTAAAGTACACGAACGGACAACGTATACAAATTATAAAAATGTGCTACCGAAATTCGTGACCACAACTCCAAGAGAGCGTTAACTCCAATTTTCGCTCATTATGTTCGCCTCAGTAGACAAGCAATAACAAGTTTAAGGAAAAACTTTGATTCTACATATTCATTGTGTGAGACAATGGGTTAGTCCAAGTGAAGAAAATATCGCTGCCGTTCACTCGTCCGTAGCAAACGATCCAAATCTCAAGAAGTGGGCATCGCCAATACCACCTTATGGCAAATTTTGCGTACAAGATCAAACTGACTGGAGGATTGAAACCGATGGATCATTTAACGCTTTGTAAGTTCTCCGAAAAAAATTTATCAAGTCCTTATTGGAAAACCCTATACTAAGATTTTTGAAAAAAAAAAGATTTTTTAAAATGTAGTTTTGAAAAGAATAAGCTTAAAAAAATCTTCAAGAAAATTTGGATTGATTTATAATTGCACTTGACAGTGATTTCTTTTAAATCCAAATCTATTGATGAAGGAAATAAATGTCCCACCGATTTTTAAAAATTTTTGCACAAAAATATGTAAAATCGTATTTTGAACCCCCGACTAAAAAAAGGTGTGTTATAAGTTTGTAGTGTGTGTCTGTGTCTCTGTGTATCTCTGTGTCTGTCCGTGTCCATGTACAGACCAAACGTCTAGACCGATTTTGATTTAGTTTTTTCTGTTTGAAAGGTGACTTGATCGAGAAGGTTCTTAACTATGTTTGAAGAAAATTGGTCAAGCCGCTTAGAAGATATCACATCTTTTCTAGATATATCGGGAGTTTTTAAAGTTTTTAAGTTTTGCTATTTATATAATTGGTTTCAAGAAGTATACAATTTTCGAATATTTAAAGTAAAAGTAAGTAAAGTAAGAAAATGAAAAACATGTTGATTATTGAGTTCTTGTTTGAGCTTTGTTATTTATTGGACTTCTCATTTGTTTAAATGAAAGTTTATAACATAATAAATTTAGTTGTTGTAAGATTTTTGGTTCCCTGATGATCTGCATTAAAAACAGTAAAATGAGCATAGGATCCATCTAAACCCCTCAATTATCAATTTCAATGTTTTTTTATACCCTTTACCAACAAAAATGGTAAAAGGGTATATATAGGTTTGTCATTCCGTTTGTAATTTCTATAATATCAATAAGCGACCCATATAATATATATATTCTGGATCCTTATGCATAGGGAAGACGAATAAGCGATGTCCGTCTGTCCGTCTGTCCGTCTGTCCGTCTGTCCGTCTGTCCGTCTGTCCGTCTGTCCGTCTGTCCGTCTGTCCGTCTGTCCGTCTGTCTGTACGTGAAATCGGTTTTCCGAAGCTCCCAGAAGAGCTAGAGACTTCGTTCTTGGACTGGTGTGTCAGAAATTTTCCAAAATAGATTGGTATTGAAATTCAGCAAAATCGGGCAGACGATTGCAGAGCTGGAAAACTTAATCTTCATTTTGCCATATAAAAGTAACTCCCGAAAACAAATTTTTATTTTTTTTAATAAATGTACATATTTTACACTTCAGTACGACTAAAATTGGAATTTTAAATTAAAAAAAATACAAAAAAATTAAAAAGACGTTTCCAGGGTTGGAAAACTTTAACTTTTTGTGTTATGTAAAATTAACTATGTCTAAAACTATATTAGTATTTTCTCGAGAACCGTAAGAGCTAGAGACCTGAAATTTGGACACAGTATGTAGACCTTTGGCCGCTACAACAACAAATACATGATAATTGGAAATTAAAGGGTGTTCCAAAACGAGCAACGAAAAATTTTAAAATCCCATGTAGTATATGTACAATTGTATGTATATACACTTGAAATTTGTAAGGTTAGTGTATTTTTATACAGACTACAAAAATTAGCACAAAAATTTAAAAAAATTTAAATTAAAGGGTGTTCCATCAGTTAATGCAATTTTGACTATGTAATTTTGACAATTTGCTGTATCTTGGAAACCGTAAGAGCAAAACTCTTGAAATTTTCAAAAACGGTAAAACTGAAAAAATAAAAAATTATAAAATCGCCAAACCGAAAAAAATCGCCAAAAACAAAAAAAAAATCGCCAAAACGAAAAAAAGCACCAAATTAAAAAAAATTCTAAGACTAAAATAAATCGCAAAAAAAACGGAAAAATTGCTAAAATGAAAACAAAAATCGCCAAAATGAAAGAAAATCGCCAAAATGAAAAAAATCACCAAAACGAAAAAAAACCCTAAAAAACAGAAAAACATCACCAAAATGAAAAAAAAATCGCCAAAATGAAAAAAATCGCCAAAATGAAAAAAAGCCAAAAACAGAAAAAAAATCTCCAAAACGAAAAAAAGCACCAAATTAAAAAAAAAATTATAAAACTAAACTAAATCGCAAAAAAACGGAAAAATGCTAAAATAAAAAAAAATCGCCAAAACGAAAAAAAACCTAAAAAACAGAAAAAAATCGCCAAAATGAAAAAAAATCGCCAAAATGAAAAAAATTACCAAAACGAAAAAAAACAGAAAAAAATCGTCAAAATGAAAAAAAATCGCCAAAACGAAAAAAACCCTAAAAAACAGAAAAAAATCGCCAAAATGAATAAAATCGCCAAAAAAGAAAAAACCTAAATAACAGAAAAAAAATCGCCAAAACGAAAAAAAGCACCAAATTAAAAAAAAATTTCTAAGGCTAAAATAAATCGCAAAAAAACGGAAAAATTGCTAAAATGAAAACAAAAATCGCCAAAATGAAAGAAAATCGCAAAAAATAAAAAAAAATCGCCAAACTGAAAAAAATCACCAAAACGAAAAAAAACAAAAAAATCGCGAAAAAACCCAAAAAAACAGAAAAAATCGTCAAAATGAGAAAAATCTCCAAAATGAAGAAAAGCCCAACAACAGAAAAAAATCGCCAAAATGAAAAAAACCTCCAAAAACAGACAAAATCGCCAAAACGAGAAAAAAGCGACAAAACTGAAAAAATCGTTTTAACTGAAAAAAACTTCAAAAAAGCAAAAAACCTTCCTTTCGTGCGCGATTCAAAGTCGCACTTAACTGATTTTTTTAATATTAAAGGAATATTAAATGAAACTAAGTTTTTGCTTATTTCGTTCTTGCTTTTTTCACTTAACATATTTTA
This sequence comes from Tachina lurida, assembly GCA_944452675.1. Lineage (NCBI taxonomy): Eukaryota > Metazoa > Arthropoda > Insecta > Diptera > Tachinidae > Tachina > Tachina lurida. The sequence goes on from OX101756.1 coordinate 111,978,896, forward strand.
TGTATTTTTTAAAGAACTAGATTGGTATCAATAATCAGAAAAATCCAAAATTATGACTCCAGGGTTGGAAAACTTACACTTTTTGTCTTCTGTAAAATTAAATAGGTCTAAAAATTTTTTTCTTTTTCTTTATAAATTGAATATATTTTATGCTTCTGAAAGAAAGTTTGGTGTATGAAATTTGAAAAATGAAAATTATAGCTCCAAAGATGGAAACTTTAAAAAAATGATAAATTTTTTCACAAAACAATTATGTATGTACGTGTCTGTATACTATATATATGTACGTACGTTGGTAAAGGGTATATAAGATTCGGCACAGCCGAATATAGCACTCTTACTTGTTTTTAATAAAAAATTATTTTACTAAATAAGTAAAATAATAATTTGGGATTATTAGTGCGTTCATAAATGTTAAACATAAATTGTAATAATTGCCAAAAATAAAACACAAATAATTGAAATAATTTAAAAATCTTAGCGCCCTGCAAATGACAAAAAACTATAGATTTTAATCAAATAGGGAAAACTGATAGAAATGGCGTTTATGTATTTTGAGCAATTATGAGTCGATATGTTGTGTATTTGAGAAAGTGTTAATTAAATTTTTCTTATTATTGAGTTTTTAATCGTTTATTTTACTGTCATAATAAATGACTTACATACATACATATATGTGACTTTCTCCGAGAAAAGGCACCTAGTGTATCAAAAATTGGGTGTGTGTCAAAATCGATAAAAATTAAAGAAACATTAAAATTATATTTTTTAAATGCGTTTTGCTCAAAACTTCATTTTCACACACTAGGTCCCTTTTGTCGGAGAACGTCACATATACATATCGCTTATTTGTTTTAATAGTGTCATAACTCAAATAAAACCTATTTTCTATTTTATCTTGTGTAAAAATTGTTTATAAAAAGCTTGTCTTCATTGCGTTGTATGTAAATTGAAAACTTTAAACGCGTTTTTTGCAAAATTAGTTTTTTTTTGGAATTGTGACACTATTGAAGTAAATGAGCGATATATAGATAAATGTTTGAGGGAAATTTGAATATAGAATATGATTTGGTAATAGTGACAGATTTTTGGCAGCAATTTATATTTAATTTAAAATACTAATTTAGTCGCTAAAATACTGAAACAATTGCTACATTTATTTAGTAGACGCGTGCTAGATAATGATTTTCTATTCGTAAAAAGATGTAAATACAAGAGAATATTTATTGCGCCATGCATTTAAAAACGAATATTAAATACAAAGCAACAATTAACATTTTGTATATTTAATAATACACGTATATTTCATATAAAATGTATATACATATGCACCCATACATGTATGTAAGTAAATATGTAAACCAAATATGGATGTAGTGCACTAAATTGTCATTTCCTCTAAAATATTAGCCTCACAGCGATATGAAGAATCTTTTTAACTAATATATTTAAAGAGCTTTTCAGTTAACCGAAAAAATTATTCCATATCAGTATGTGCAATTTAAGTATCTGTTTATAATATTATAAAAGAAATCAGCTTTTTACTTAAAGTTTAGCTTATACATTTGCTCTTGCCAGCCGAGCTAATATTGATCTACTGGGCTTAAAACATGTAAGCAATATTTTGAAAATATAAAAGGCTAAATATTGTTTAATTCAATATTCTCCTAATAATCATCCATACTTAAAAGTAGGGTTTTGCTGTTTGGCTTAAATCAAAACCAAAATTTTGAGGCTCTATGCTTCTTATAAGGAGCCAAATTAACCCATATATTAAACCATATTCGAAACAGCAGGTTCTTAGGCAAAATATTTGAAACTGAAAAGCGGTAAGAAAACTGTCGATTTTCCCTCTTTTGAATTTTTGTTATTTAAAATTATTTATTTATTGTATCACAATCATTAAGAATGTTTTGCAAGTGATGTATAATATTGTCGCTTAAAAGAGCAAAGTTCATGAGAAAATTTTTCAAAGCTCTTTACAACGTGAACAAAAATTTAAGGATTCATTACAAATTATTAAATCAAAGTTCATAATGGTTTGATGAGTTTTCAATTAGAAGCATAACACAAGCTCAATTTACAAGATACTCAATTGCTATGAAAAGCAATCAAAAACGTTAGCACAACGTCTGAGTTATAAAAAATCGAATGATCAAAAATACAGTTTAGTAATGAATAAGTGAAATAGTACAAGAGCAGTGAACCGCGCGCCATACCACAATTGTGGACAAGAAAATCACACACATGCTTATGCTCTATCATTTAGTCATCACCAAGAAAGCGACAATGTAGTACGAATTTTTTCTGCTTAGATTTTTGAACCCATGGAATGAAATTAATATTCAAGTTTAATACATTTTTACAGCAAAAAAATATTAAAAATAGTTATGGAAGATTTAAAATATTTCGTACTAAAAAATACTTTTGGCAGTATTTAATGCATTATATGCTAAGAAATATTTAAAAATAATACGGAAGATAGTTTAATAGTTTTTACAGTTTGTAGTGTGTGTCTGTGTATCTGTGTGTCTGTCCGTGTCCACGTACAGCCCAAGCGGCTGAACCGATTTTGATTAAGTTTTCTCTGTTTGAAAGGTGACTTGATCGAGAAGGTTAAGAACCTTAAGAATAATGATTGAAGAAAATCGGTCCAGCCGTTTAGAAGATATATCGGGGGTTTTTAAAAATGTTTAATTTTTGTTATTACTGAAGTTTTTTATTAAATTGCTTATTTACAAAACATATTCAAACACTGAATAACCGCAGCATGTGTTTTAAATTACAAAACTTTTCTTGAAGTGTAACTTTATTTTACTCCCATTTTTCTCACCAATACAAACATATTTTAATTTGCGCATCACTGTACTAGAGACAGCCGATATATAAATGTCAGCTCTTATAGTCTGGCTCTAAGTAGAATTTTTAGAACATGTAATTCCAAAAAAAAGGCAAAAATTAATTGAGTTCGACATTTGATTAGTTTCGATTTTTGTGGCGACAACGGAACAGCAGTGAATATTAAATTTGGATTAGGAAACTCAACAACTCGGTTTAAGTAAAACTTAAACCGAAATTGCAGTTTCTCATTTTATTGGTTTTTGCAAACTCTACTTAAAAGGATACAATCAATCTATAAAAAAATCAATATACCTAAAGATATCGGCTTAAGCTTTTCAATATCCAACAATGTTTTAACTGATATGCTTGGAAAACGTATTAAAATGCTTAATAATATAATAGTAATTCCATTTTTAAGTTTAGCTGTTTTTTAGGTCATATGCCTAAGGAAAATTTTAAGCATTGTGCATCCTTGCTCAGAGTTTAATAAAATTTTCCAAAACCACTGAGTATATTATAAGAAGTTTGTGCTAGAAATTTAAAGAATACAGCTGTAATTTTTAGTCCCAAGACATTTTTTTTATTAAAGAATAGATATATATATATTAGCCAGGAGATGAATCTTTTCACGGATATTCAACAAACCTTATATTTATATAATGCCAAGTTTATTCAAGTGATACTGCAAAATTTTATAAATCTAGGATAATTTCTTCTACTTTTGACTGCTCGTTATATAAAAATGCTAAACTGTGGAACATGAAGTTCGTTGTATTAGAACTAAATGGTATATGAGTTTGCACAATATGTATTGTTAAAGGCTATATTCACTTCAAGTTATGTTATAAATACAACGCAAAAGCTATGGAATAATTGATTGAATGTCTGTTAAAAACTAGACCAATTTAAGATTTATACTATATGGATGTAATTATATACTGCAAAATTCAAATCAAATATGCTAATCTTATGGTTGCCTTAAACATTTTTTTCTTGCTTGCAGGCCATACAAATTCATTGAATACCTAAATGTTATTTAGGGACTCAAGTTACAATGGATTTCAACCCTTAACTGTGTCAAACACCTGCTTTATTTCACAAGAATTTGGGCAACATAAAAGTTTTTTATAAAATTTTTGTCTTTTTACTTTAAGATTGAAATGGATGTATGAAGGATTTAATGTAATAACATTAGGTTTGTTCATTTATAAAAAAATTTAACAAATTTGTAAGAATTGTTACTGGAAACTTAACTTTATAACTTAAAAACTTTGCACGGAGAGAGTATGAAGAGAGAGAGAGAGAGAGAGAGAGAGAGAGAAAGTCTTACAAATTATTACCAGGGCTGTCAGATATGGCGATTTCTCGCCAAACGTGGCGATTTTTCAACTTGTTTGGCGTCCAAATTTTTGGTTTGGCGACATGGCGATTTTTCTGGCGATAAATAAATTTGTTAGCGATTTTTTTTGGCTATTTTTAACAAAATTGAAACTCAAAATTTTTGTAATTCAGCAAAATTAGTTTGTGGAAGGAGTAGTTTAAAAAAAATAAATCCAACCAAAAGTCGTCTGCAAGCAGGGTGACCGATGACATTTTTCCAAAAATGGCACCTAATAGGGGATGTATCAAAAACAAGGGGCAAAATTAAAAAAAAACCGAGAAAACTACAATAAACTTTTTATTTTTAATGCTTTTTTATATAACTCACCCTAAAAAAGGGTGCCAAAAATTGTCAAGGCAGTCGAAAAAGTGGAAAGGAGGTCGAAAAAGTGTCAATTTGCCAATTTAGTCGGTCAAACGGTCACGCTGTCTGCAAGAAATTAAATCAGCTTGATTTTGATGATTTTTCTTATATTAATTGATTAATTTTGAATTTGGAAGAGAAAAATTTACTAAACATTTTTTTTGGCGACTTTATTTCTACTTTTGGCGATTTTCTGCTAAATTTCTATACGATTACTTTATAAAAATTTATATTAAAAAAGTGTTATATAAAATCAAATTTATTACCAAATATTTATTAAGAAAAACTACATAAAATTGATTTTGGCGACTTTTGGCGATTTTTAAAACCAATTTGGCGAAACTGGTCAGAAAAAATCTGACAACCCTGATTATTACTAGTAAAATTTTTACTTGCAAGAATTATCCCAACAGCTGTTAAAAATTTCAGATGCTGAGTAGTGGCAATCAACTGTTGATAATCTACAAATGATTTATGATTTAGTGTGCGATATGCAAAAATAAATCATATTCTCTTAGCTAATTATTCTTCTTTGAATAAGGCACATAAATACAATTTTATTGTCCAGGAATCATATCTGATCAGAGGTGAAAAATTACATTTTTAAATTTGTGCATAGAATGGAACTAAAAACTGTGAAACTGTGTAAAGTGTTTCATATTAAATGTCGGTTTTTGAATATATTGCAATTTAAAATACTATCAAACAAAATCATATATAACAAAAATTAAAAATTTAAAAAACCCCCAATATTTCTAGAAAAGATGTGATATATATATATATATATAAACGGCTAGACCGATTTTCTTCAAACATAGTTAAGAACCTTTTCGATCAAGTCACCTTTCAGACAGAAAAAACTAAATCAAAATCGGTCCAGCCGTTTGGGCTGTACGTGGACACGGACAGACACACAGATACACAGACACACACTACAAAGTTATAACACCCCTTTTTTTGGTCGGGGCTTAAGAATACATTAGACATTCAGTAAAGTGCGACTTTGACTCGGGCACGAAGGGATCCGTACGGAGAATAGATACTTAATACTATACGAACTTTAGCCTCTATAATATATAGTTTTGGCAGTTTTCGCTTTGGGATTTTTTTGGTTTTGAGCTTATTTTAATTTGGTGTTTTTTGGGTTTGGCGCTTTTTTTCTCGTTTTGGCGATTTTTTTACGGTTTTCGGCATTTTTTTCATTTTGGTGATTATTTTAATTTTGGCGATTTTTTTAATATTTTTAAATTTTTTTATTTTAATGATTATTCGGATTTTGGAAATTTTTTTCGTTTTCGCGATTTTTTTGGTGCTTGGCGATTTCTTCGGTTTTTAGCGTTTTTATTTCATTTTGGTGATATTTTCATTTTGACGATTTAATTTTAATTTGTGGGAATTTTTGGTTTTCATTTTGGCGAGTTTTTCGGATTTTGGCAATTTATTTTAGTTTTTTTTTCATTTATGCGATTTTTTTCTGTTTTGGCGATTTTATAAATTTGGAATTTTTTAATTTTACAGTTTTGCAATGCTTTGGCTTTTACGGTTTCCAAGATATATAGTCAAAATTACATTAACTGATAGGACACCCTTTAATTGAGATTTTTGTAAATTTCAGTGTTAGCTGTTGTAGTCTGTATAAAAATTCATTAACTTTACAAATTTCAAGCGTCTATAACATATATTACATGGGATTTTACCATTTTTCGTTGCTCGTTTTGGAACACGCTTTAATTTTTAACTCTCATGTATTTGTTGTTGGCCAAAGTTCTACATGCTCTGTCCAAATTTCAGGTCCGGAACTCTTACGGTTCTCGAGAAAATAGCCTGTGACTGGCAGACATACAGACAGACGGACAGCGTAGCGAAAGCAATAGGTTTCTTTTCACCTTTGGTATACGGAACCCTAAAAACTACAATTGTATCATGATTTCTTTCCATGCATGGATCTGATATGAATAATATTTTAGTGCAAGTTCGTACGAGTAAAGCCTTCATTTACTTTTTTGTATCTAGGAGATTAATTTTGTAAATTTCTGACTTACTCTATGGTTGCAAGTTTCTGCTAGGACAGTAAATGAACACACCTAATTTCTGCCACAAAAAATAATTTTGCAATTATTGACTTTAAATTAAAAAAAAACCTAAAAATAATTCTTTAACGTAAGTCGCTGTTACTGCAGAAAAATTTAAAATCTTTTTATCTTTCAAATAAATTATTACACAAGTTGTCGTTAAAGCAAAAGGGAAACCATTTAAACTAGTATAATAAACAAAATTATTGAATAATTTCTGCATCATCATGGCTTTTAAATTGTTTTAAAACATGTTTTACAGCCAAAAAATTAATAATTTAATTTCAATCAGAAATAAATTTGAAAATATCTTAAATCTTTTGAGGAGATTTTGGAATGGTTATCTTCTATATAAATAAAAATCAAATGTCTTTCATTTGCATTCGCATCATGTACGAACCGCTTAATTTTCTTATGTTTGTCAAAAGAAAACTCGACCATGCCCACTTTTACGCCTACTTTTTAATTTATTTACTATTGGAGAACGGCAGCAGCTGTTTTGTTTTTTTTATGAAAATAACCGTGACCACTGTTACGCGTACTTTTATCAATTTATCTAAAAATGCAGATTTTTTATGGCTAATTTTTTAAATATATTCGTAGTTATTAAATTAAAATTTTTACGGAAACTGATTTGCTTAATTTTTTTAATAATTGTATTTGGGATGTAGCGAATGTCAGTTAAGTAAAATTTAAATTAGCACAGGAACATGAAAATGTATGTATTTATAACATAATAACTCTTGTAGTTCTAAGAATCTTTTTGGGTAAAATATTCCCTGATGATATGCATTAGCAACAGTGAAATGCGCATAGGATCCAGCTTAACCCCACAATAATCAATTTAAATGTATTTTTAATAAAAGATATTTTACTGAATAAGTAAAATAATAATTTTGGATTATTAGTGCGTTAACAAATGTTAAACTCAAAAATTAATATGTATTGTATACATAGATTTACTACATATACATATAAATGTTCATTCATCATTTTATTTTAAATAAATCTTGAGTTTTGCAAATATTTATTAGTTTATTACAAATATGAGCTTTTAAAATAGAAAAAATATCAAATAATATTAAAATAAATATATATAATAATTTAAATAAATTTATAAAATCTAAAGCCTAGATCCCACGGCAAAGTATATATGGACATGCTTGCACCATACTGCATTGGTAATAAAGCCATATAGACTTATTTGGGAAAGAAGGGCATTTTGGTTTACTAATTAGCACTTTATTGCAGTGAGCCGCCGAAAATCGGTACATTGTGCCGATAGTGGGCTATCAACCCACAGGTACTTGGGCCTTACTAACTAAAAAAATATTTTCGTATAAATTTGTTAATCGTAAGCTATTTTCGTAAAAAAGGTGATTTATTCATTTGGAAAATTTAGAAGGGCTTCACATAATACATTTTTCATGTAGAAAAATTATATGTGCTATACATAGTAAATTTTTCATATCGAACAATTAAATGGGCTACAATAGTACATTTTTGATACCGAAAAATTAAATAGACTTCACATGGTACAACTTTAATATAGAAAATTAAATATATAAATTAAATGAGATATACAAGGTCCATTTTTTCATAAAAAAATTATTTGCGTTAAACATCGTCCATTTTTCTTACTGAAAATTAAATGGTATATACATCGTTCAGATTTCATTCCAAAAATTAAATTTGCTACTATTCGTCGTACATTTTAAATGTAAAAAATTAATTGGGCTATACATCGTCCATTTCGCATATAAAAAATTATATGGGCTCTATATCGTCCATTTTTCATAAAAAAATTAATGGGTTATAAATTGTAAATTTTTCGTACAAAAAAGTTTATTAATCATATAAAAAAATTATATGCGGTATAATAAATCATACTCTATTCGTTTAACAAAAATAAACGGGCAATACCCTTAATTTAAAAAAATAAATAGGCTATATATCTTCCATTTCTCATACAAAAGCATTAAATGGACAATTTAATAGGCTCGACATCGTCCATCCAACATTTTTTTAGAAATATTTAATAGGCTATATAAATCGTCCACTTTTTATAAAAAAAAATTAAATGGACACACAAAGTACGTTTTTTATATAAAAAATTTAATGAGTATAGTCGTCCATTTTTCATACAAAAAATTTAAACGGGCTATAACACATGGTCCAATTTGTATAAAAAAAAAATTAAATATACGATACAAAGTCCGTTATTAAAAAAAAATTAAATGGACTATAGATTTTCCATGTTTTAGACAAAAAATTAAATCATTTTTGATACAAACAATTAAATGAGCTATACATACATACATCCTACATTTTATTGTAAAAAAATAAAATATATTGTCGTCAGAATATTTACAACTAACTTTGATGTTATTTGTTCATTAATAATAATATCACATGTAATTTGGCTTAAAAAGCGATACGAACATTAGCCTGTTCAATTCGTAAGAATATAGAAATGAGGTACATTTCGTAAATTTGTATACAAAATATTAAATGGCTATACATCGTTTATTTTACATCCAAAAAGGTAAATGGGCCATACATACATGCATAGCCATTTAATTTTGTGTATGAAAAATGGACGATGAATAAGCCTATTAAATTTTTATATTAAACATTGACCAAGTATAGTTACTTTATTTATTTTTTTTTTATAAAAATCGCAGTTTATAGTATATAGTTTATTAAATTTTTTGCATACGAAATGGACGATTTATAGACCATAACAGTTTTTAATAAAATATTGAAAAATGAACGATGTATAGCCCATTATATTAAAAAAAAAAAAAATTTTCATGAAAGATGGATAATGGATAAGTCCATTAAATATTTTGCACGAAAAATAGACGAACTATATAGTCCATTTAATTTTTTGCAAACGAAAAGGACTAATTATAGTCCATTAAATTTTTTTATTAAAATTTAAAATTGGATCTGTATATAGTCCATTAAATTTTTTGTGTATAATCAATCCATTTAATTTTTTGCATGAAAAATATACGATGTATAGTCCTTTTAATTTTTTGCATGCGAAATGGACGATTTATAGACTATAAAATTTTTTCATAAAATATTGAAAAATGGACGATGCATTAACTTTTTTTTCACAAAAAAATTTTTTCCATGAAAAATGGAAAAAATTCTTTGCACGAAAAGCACAAGACGTATATAGTCCACTTAAGTTTTTACATACGAAATGGATGAATTATAGTCATTTTAATTTTTTATAAAAATTTTAAAAACGGACGATGTATAGTCCATTAAATTTTGTATATATTGCCAGTCCATTTAATTCTTTGCATGAAAAATAGACGATGTATAGTCTATATAATATTTTGCATACGAATCGGACGATTTATAGTCGATTAAATTTTTTCATAAAAAAATGAAAAAAGACGATGTATATCCATTAAATTTTTTTTATAAAAAAACTGTTTGCATGAAAAATGGATGATGTATAGTTTATTAAATTCTTTGCACGAAAAGAAGACGACGTATATAGTCCACTTAAGTTTTTACATACGAAATGGACGAATTATAGTCAATTTAATTTTTTATAAAAATTTAAAAAACGGACGATGTATAGTCCATTAAATTTTGTATATATAGCCAGTCCATTTAATTTTTTGCATGCAAAATAGACGATGTATAGTCTATAAAATTTTTTCCATACGAATCGGACGATTTATAGTCGATTAAATTTTTTCATAAAAAAAATTAAAAAAAGACGATGTATATATAGACCATTAAATTTTTTTCATAAATAATTTTTTTGCATGAAAAATGGATGATGTATAGTATTTTCAATTCTTTGCACGAAAAGAAGACGACGTATATAGTCCACTTAAGATTTTACATACGAAATGGACGAATTATAGTCAATTTAATTTTTTATCAAAATTTTAAAAACGGACGATGTATAGTCCATTAAGTTTTATATATATAGCCAGTCCATTTAATTTTTTGCATGAAAAATAGACGATGTATAGTCTATATAATGTGTTACATACGAATCGGATGATTTAAAGTCGATAAAATTTTTTCATAAAAAATTTAAAAAAAGACGATGTATAGTCCATTAAATTTTTTTCATAAAAAAATTTTTTGCATGAAAAATGGATGATGTATAGTTTATTAAATTCTTTGCACGAAAAGAAGACGACGTATATAGTCCACTGAAGTTTTTACATACGAAATAGACGAATTATAGTCATTGTAATTTTATATAAAAATTTTAAAAATGGACGATGTATAGTCCATTAAATTTTGTATATATAGCCAGTCCATTTAATTTTTTGCATGAAAAAGAGACGATGTATAGTCTATATAATTTATTGCATACGAATCGGACGATTTATAGTCGATTAAATTTTTTCATAAAAAAATTTTTTGCATGCAAAATGGATGATGTATAGTTTATTAAATTCTTTGCACGAAAAGAAGACGACGTATATAGTCCACTTAAGTTTTAACATACGAAATGGGCGAATTATAGTCAATTTAATTTTTTATAAAAATTTAAAAAACGGACGATGTATAGTCCATTAAATTTTGTAAATATAACCAGTCCATTTAATTTTTTGCATGAAAAATAGACGACGTATAGTCTATATAATTTGTTACATACGAATCGGACGATTTATAGTCGATTAAATTTTTTTTATAAAAAATTGAAAAAAAGACAATGTATAGTCCATTAAATTTTTTCATAAAAAAAATTTTTGCATGAAAAATGGATGATGTATAGTTTATTAAATTCTTTGCACGAAAAGAAGACGACGTATATAGTCCACTTAAGTTTTTACATACGAAATAAACGAATTATAGTCGATTTAATTTTTTATCAAAATTTTAAAAACGGACGATGTATAGTCCATTAAATTTTATATATATAGCCAGTCCATTTAATTTTTTGCATGAAAAATAGACGACGTATAGTCTATATAATTTGTTACATACGAATCGGACGATTTATAGTCGATTAAATTTTTTTTATAAAAAATTGAAAAAAAGACAATGTATAGTCCATTAAATTTTTTTCATAAAAAAATTTTTTACATGAAAAATGGATGGTGTATAGTTTATTATATTCTTTGCACGAAAAGAAGATGACGTATATAGTCCACTTAAGTTTTTACATACGAAATGGACGAATTATAGGCAATTTAATTTTTTATAAAAATTTTAAAAATGAACGATGTATAGTCCATTAAATTTTGTATATATTGCCAGTCCATTTAGTTTTTTGCATTAAAAATAGACGATGTATAGTCTATAAAATTTTTTGCATACGAATCGCACGATTTATAGTCGATTAAATTTTTTCATAAAAAAATTTAAAAAAAGACGATGTATAGTCCATTAAATTTTTTTCATAAAAAAATGTTTTGCATGAAAAATGGATGATGTATAGTTTATTAAATTCTTTGCACGAAAAGAAGACGACGTATATAGTCCACTTAAGTTTTAACATACGAAATGGACGAATTATAGTCAATTTAATTTTTTATAAAAATTTTAAAAATGGACGATGTATAGTCCATTAAATTTTGTATATATTGCCAGTCCATTTAATTTTTTGCATGAAAAATAGACGATGTATAGTCTATAAAATTTTTTGCATACGAATCGGATGATTTATAGTCGATTAAATTTTTTCATAAAAAATTTAAAAAAAGACGATGTATAGTCCATTAAATTTTTTTCATAAAAAAATTTTTTGCATGAAAAATGTATGATGTATAGTTTATTAAATTCTTTGCACGAAAAGAAGACGACGTATATAGTCCACTTAAGTTTTAACATATGAAATGGGCGAATTATAGTCAATTTAATTTTTTATAAAAATTTTAAAAATGGACGATGTATAGTCCATTAAATTTTGTATATATTGCCAGTCCATTTAATTTTTTGCATAACAAATAGACGATGTATAGTCTATAAAATTTTTTGCATACGAATCGGATGATTTATAGTCGATTAAATTTTTTCATTAAAAATTGAAAAAAAGACGATGTATAGTCCATTAAATTTTTTTCATAAAAAAATGTTTTGCATGAAAAATGGATGATGTATAGTTTATTAAATTCTTTGCAAGAAAAGAAGACGACGTACATTGTCCACTTAAGTTTTTACACACGAAATGGACGAATTATAGTCAATTTAATTTTTTATAATAATTTAAAAAACGGACGATGTATAGTCCATTAAATTTTATATATATTGCCAGTCCATTTAATTTTTTGCATGAAAAATAGACGATGTATAGTCTATAAAATTTGTTACATACGATTCGGACGATTTAAAGTCGATTAAATTTTTTCATAAGAAATTTAAAAAAAGACGATGTATAGTCCATTAAATTTTTTTCATAAAAAATTTTTTTGCATGAAAAATGGATGATGTATAGTTTATTAAATTCTTTGCACGAAAAGAAGACGACGTATATAGTCCACTTAAGTTTTTACATACGAAATGGACGAATTATAGTCAATTAAATTTTGTATATATAGCCAGTCCATTTAATTTTTTGCATGAAAAATAGACGATGTATAGTCTATATAATTTGTTACATACGAATCGGACGATTTAAAGTCGACTAAATTTTTTCATATAAAAATTTGAAAAAAGACGATGTATAGTCCATTAAATTTTATATATATAGCCAGTCCATTTAATTTTTTGCATGAAATATAGACGATGTATAGTCTATAAAATTTTTTGCATACGAATCGGACGATTTATAGTCGATTAAATTTTATCAGAAAAAATTGAAAAAAAGACGATGTATAGTCTATATAATTTGTTACATACGAATCGGTTGATTTAAAGTCGACTAAATTTTTTCATAAAAAATTTAAAAAAAGACGATGTATATATAGTCCATTAAATTTTTTTCATAAAAAAAATTTTTGCATGAAAAATGGATGATGTATAGTTTATTAAATTCTTTGCACGAAAAGAAGACGACGTATATAGTCCACTTAAGTTTTTACATACGAAATGGACGAATTATAGTCAATTTAATTTTTATACCCTTTACCAACAAAAATGGTAAAAGGGTATATATAGGTTTGTCATTCCGTTTGTAATTTCTATAATATCAATAAGCGACCCATATAATATATATATTCTGGATCCTTATGCATAGGGAAGACGAATAAGCGATGTCCGTCTGTCCGTCTGTCCGTCTGTCCGTCTGTCCGTCTGTCCGTCTGTCCGTCTGTCCGTCTGTCCATCTGTCCGTCTGTCCGTCTGTCCGTCTGTCCGTCTGTCCGTCTGTCCGTCTGTCCGTCTGTCTGTACGTGAAATCGGTTTTCCGAAGCTCCCAGAAAAGCTAGAGACTTCGTTCTTGGACTGGTGTGTCAGAAATTTTCCAAAATAGATTGGTATTGAAATTCAGCAAAATCGAGCAGACGATTGCAGAGCTGGAAAACGTAAACTTCATTTTGCCATATAAAAGTAACTACCGAAAACAAATTTTTATTTTTTTTTAATAAATAAACTTATTTTACACATCAGTACGATTACAACTGGTATTTTAAATTAAAAAAATATAAAAAAATTAAAAAAATGTTTCCAGGGTTGGAAAACTGTAACTTTTTGTGTTATGTAAAATTAACTATGTCTAAAACTATATTATTATTTTCTCGAGAACCGTAAGAGCTACAGACCTGAAATTTGGACACAGTGTGTAGACCTTTGGCCGCTACAACAACAAATACATGAGAATTGGAAATTAAAGGGTGTTCCAAAACGAGCAGCGAAAAATGTTAAAATCCCATGTAATATACATACAATTATATGTATATACACTTTTTATACAGACTACAAAAATTAACACTAAAATTTCCAAAAATTTAAATTAGAGGGTGTTCCATCAGTTAATGCACTTTTGACTATGCAATTTTGACAACTTGCTGTATCTTGGAAACCATAAGAGCAAAACTCTTGAAATTTTCAAAAACGGTAAAACTAAAAAATCAAAAAATTATAAAATCGCCAAACTGAAAAAAATCGCCAAAAACAAAAAAAAAATCGCCAAAACGAAAAAAAGCACCAAATTAAAAAAAATTTCTAAGACTAAAATAAATCGCATAAAACGGAAAAATTTCTAAAATTAAAAAAAATCGCCAAAATGAAAAAAAAATCGCCAAAATGAAAAAAAATCGCCAAAATGGAAAAAAATGCCAAAACGAAAAATAAACCTAAAAAACAGAAAAAATCGCCAAAATGAAAAAAAAATCGCCAAAATGAAAAAAATCGCCAAAATGAAAAAAAATCGCCAAAACGAAAAAAACCCCAAAAAACAGAAAAAAATCGCCAAAATGAAAAAAACCAAAAAAAAAATCGCTTATATAAAAGAAACCCAAAAACTAAAAAAAATCGCCAAACTGAAAAAAAAATCTCCAAACTGAAAAAAAAATCTCCAAAATGAAGAAAAGCCCAAAAACACAAAAAAAATCGCCAAAAAGAAAAAAACCTCCAAAAACAGAAAAATATCGCCGAAACGAGAAAAAAGCGACAACACTGAAAAAATCGTTTAAACTGAAAAAATCTTCGAAAAAGCAAAATAGCCTGCCTTTCGTGCGCGATTCAAAGTCGCACTTTACTGAATTTTTTAATATTAAAGGAATTAAATGAAACTAAGTTTTTCCTTATTTCGTTTTTGCTTTGTTCACTTAACATATTTTATGTATTTTTTAAAGAACTAGATTGGTATCAATAATCAGAAAAATCCAAAATTATGACTCCAGGGTTGGAAAACTCACACTTTTTGTGTTATGTAAAATTAAATAGGTCTAAAAATTTTTTTCGTTTTCTTTATAAATTGAATATATTTTATGCTTCTGAAAGAAAAGTTTAGCGTATGAAATTTGAAAAATGAAAATTAAAGCTCCCAAGATGGAAACAAATATGTATGTATATGTCTGTATACTATATATATGTATATGTATGTACATACGTTGGTAAAGGGTATATAAGATTCGGCACAGCCGAATATAGCACTCTTACTTGTTTATAAAAATTTTAAATATGGACGATGTATAGTCCATTAAATTTTGTATATATTGCCAGTCCATTTAATTTTTTGCATGAAAAATAGACGATGTATAGTCTATATAATATTTTCCATACGAATCGGACGATTCAAAGTCGACTAAATTTTTTCATAACAAGTTTAAAAAAAGACGATGTATAGTCCATCAAATTTTTTTCATAAAAAAATTTTTTCCATGAAAAATGGATGATGTATAGTTTATTAAATTTTTTACACGAAAAGAAGACGACGTATATAGTCCACTTAAGCTTTTAAATACGAAAAGGACGAATTATAGTCAATTTAATTTTTTATAAAAATTTTAAAAATGGACCATGTATAGTCCATTAAATTTTGTATATATAGCCAGTCCATTTAATTTTTTGCATGAAAAATAGACGATGTATAGTCTATATAATTTGTTACATACGAATCGGACGATTTATATTCGGTTAAATTTTTTCATAAAAAATTGAAAAAAAGACGATGCATACATAGTCCATTAAATTTTTTTCATAAAAAAATTTTTTGCATGAAAAATGGATGATGTATAGTTTATTAAATTCTTTGCTCGAAAAGCAGATGACGTATATAGTCCACTGAAGTTTTTACATACGAAATGGACGAATTATAGTCAATTTAATTTTTTATAAAAATTTTAAATATGGACGATGTATAGTCCATTAAATTTTGTATATATTGCCAGTCCATTTAATTTTTTGCATGAAAAATAGACGATGTATAGTCTATATAATTTGTTACATACGAATCGGATGATTTATATTCGGTTAAATTTTTTCATAAAAAATTGAAAAAAGACGATGTATATATAGTCCATCAAATATTTTTCATAAAAAAATTTTTTGCATGAAAAATGGATGATGTATAGTTTATTAAATTCTTTGCACGAAAAGAAGACGACGTATATAGTCCACTTAAGTTTTAACATACGAAATGGACGAATTATAGTCAATTTAATTTTTTATAAAAATTTTAAAAACGGACGATGTATAGTCCATTAAATTCTGTATATATAGCCAGTCCATTTAATTTTTTGCATGAAAAATAGACGATGTATAGTCTATATAATTTGTTACATACGAATCGGACGATTCAAAGTCGACTAAATTTTTTCATAAAAAATTTAAAAAAAGACGATGTATAGTCCATTAAATTTTTTTCATAAAAAAATTTTTTGCATGAAAAATGGATGATGTATAGTTTATTAAATTCTTTGCTCGAAAAGCACATGACGTATATAGTCCACTGAAGTTTTTACATACGAAATGGACGAATTATAGTCAATTTAATTTTTTATAAAAATTTTAAATATGGACGATGTATAGTCCATTAAATTTTGTATATATTGCCAGTCCATTTAATTTTTTGCATGAAAAATAGACGATGTATAGTCTATATAATATTTTGCATACGAATCGGACGATTCAAAGTCGACTAAATTTTTTCATAAAAAATTTAAAAAAAGACAATGTATAGTCCATTAAATTTTTTTCATAAAAAAATTTTTTGGATGAAAAATGGATGATGTATAGTTTATTAAATTCTTTGCACGAAAAGAAGATGACATATATAGTATTCTTAAGTTTTTACATACGAAATGGACGAATTATAGTCAATTTAATTTTTTATAAAAATTTAAAAAACGGACGATGTATAGTCCATTAAATTTTGTATATATTGCCAGTCCATTTAATTTTTTGCATGAAAAATAGACGATGTATAGTCTATATAATATTTTGCATACGAATCGGATGATTTATAGTCCATTAAATATTTTGATATGAAATTGAAAAAAAGACGATGTATGGTCCATTAAATTTTTTTCATAAAAAATTTTTTTGCATGAAAAATGGATGATGTATAGTTTATTAAATTCTTTGCACGAAAAGCAGATGACGTATATAGTCCACTGAAGTTTTTACATACGAAATGGACGAATTATAGTCAATTTAATTTTTTATAAAAATTTTAAATATGGACGATGTATAGTCCATTAAATTTTGTATATATTGCCAGTCCATTTAATTTTTTGCATGAAAAATAGACGATGTATAGTCTATATAATATTTTGCATACGAATCGGACGATTTATTGTCGATTAAATTTTTTTCATAAAAAAATTTTTTGCATGAAAAATAGATGATGTATAGTTTATTAAATTCTGTGCACGAAAAGAAGACGACGTATATAGTCCACTTAAGTTTTTACATACGAAATGGACGAATTATAGTCAATTTAATTTTTTATAAAAAATTTAAAAATGGACGATGTATAGTCCATTAAATTTTGTATATATAGCCAGTCCATTTAATTTTTTGCATGAAAAATAGAAGTTGTATAGTCTATATAATTTTTTGCATACGAATCGGACGATTTAAAGTCGACTAAATTTTTTCATAAAAAATTGAAAAAAAGACTGTGTATAAGTCCATTAGATTTTTTTCATAAAAAAATTTTTTGCATGAAAAACAATGATGTATAGTTTATTAAATTCTTTGCACGAAAAGAAAACGACGTATATAGTCCACTTAAGTTTGTAAATACGAAATGGACAAATTATAGTCAATTTAATTTTTTATAAAAAATTTAAAAATGGACGATGTATAGTCCATTAAATTTTGTATATATAGCCAGTCCATTTAATTTTTTGCATGAAAAATAGACGATGTATTGTCTATATAAATTTTTGCATACGAATCGGACGATTTAAAGTCGGTTAAATTTTTTCATAAAAAATTTAAAAAAAGACGATGTATAGTCCATTAAACTTTTTTCAAAAAAAAATTTTTGCATGAAAAATGGATGATGTATAGTTTATTAAATTCTTTACACGAAAACAAAACGACGTATATAGTCCACTTAAGTTTGTAAATACGAAATGGACAAATTATAGTCAATTTAATTTTTTATAAAAATTTTAAAAATGGACGATGTATAGTCCATTAAATTTTGTATATATAGCCAGTCCATTTAATTTTTTGCATGAAAAATAGTCGACTAAATTTTTTCATAAACAATTGAAAAAAAAGACGATGTATAGTCCATTAAATTTTTTTCATAAAAAATTTTTTTGCATGAAAAATGGATGATGTATAGTTTATTAAATTCTTTGCACGAAAAGAAAACGACGTATATAGTCCACTTAAGTTCGTAAATACGAAATGGACAAATTATAGTCAATTTAATTTTTTATAAAAATTTAAAAATGGACGATGTATAGTCCATTAAATTTTGTATATTTAGCCAGTCCATTTAATTTTTTACATGAAAAATAGTCGACTAAATTTTTTCATAAAAAATTGAAAAAAAGACGATGTATAGTCCATTAAATTTTTTTTTATAAAAAAATTTTTTGCATGAAAAATAGATGATGTATAGTTCATTAAATTCTTTACACGAAAACAAAACGACGTATATAGTCCACTTAAGTTTGTAAATTCGAAATGGACAAATTATAGTCAATTTAATTTTTTATAAAAATTTAAAAATGGACGATGTATAGTCCATTAAATTTTGTATATATAGCCAGTCCATTTAATTTTTTGCATGAAAAATAGATGATGTATAGTCTATATAATATTTTGCATACGAATCGGACGATTTATAGTCGATAAAATTTTTTCATAAAAAATTGAAAAAAAGACGATGTGCAGTCCATTAATTTTTTTTTCATAAAAAAATTTTTTGCTTGAAAAATGGATGATGTATAGTTTATTAAATTCTTTGCACGAAAAGAAAACGACGAATATAGTCCACTTAAGTTTGTAAATACGAAATGGACAAATTATAGTCAATTTAATTTTTTATAAAAAATTTAAAAATGGACGATGTATAGTCCATTAAATTTTGTATATATAGCCAGTCCATTTAATTTTTTGCATGAAAAATAGACGATGTATAGTCTATATAATATTTTCCATACGAATCGGACGATTTAAATTCGAATAAATTTTTTCATAAAAAATTGAAAAAAAGACGATGTGCAGTCCATTAAATTTTTTTCATAAAAAAATTTTTTGCTTGAAAAATGGATGATGTATAGTTTATTAAATTCTTTGCACGAAAAGAAGACGACGTATATAGTCCACTTAAGTTTTTACATACGAAATGGGCGAATTATAGTCAATTTAATTTTTTATAAAAATTTTAAAAATGGACGATGTATAGTCCATTAAATTTTGTATATATAGCCAGTCCATTTAATTTTTTGCATGAAAAATAGACGATGTATAGTCTATATAATATTTTGCATACGAATCGGACGATTTATAGTCGATAAAATTTTTTCATAAAAAATTTAAAAAAAGACGATGTGCAGTCCATTAATTTTTTTTCATAAAAAAATTTTTTGCTTGAAAAATGGATGATGTATAGTTTATTAAATTCTTTGCACGAAAAGAAAACGACGTATATAGTCCACTTAAGTTTGTAAATACGAAATGGACAAATTATAGTCAATTAAATTTTTTATAAAAATTTTAAAAATGGACGATGTATAGTCCATTAAATTTTGTATATATAACCAGTCCATTTAATTTTTTGCATGAAAAAGAGACGATGTATAGTCTATATAATTTTTTGCATACGAATCGGACGATTTAAAGTCGACTAAATTTTTTCATAAAAAAATGAAAAAAGACGATGAATAGTTGATTAAATTTTTTTCATAAAAAAATTTTTTGCATGAAAAATGGATGATGTATAGTTTATTAAATTCTTTGCACGAAAAGAAGACGACGTATATAGTCCACTTAAGTTTTTACATACGAAATGGACGAATTATAGTCAATTTAATTTTTTATAAAAATTTTAAAAATGGACGATGTATAGTCCATTAAATTTTGTATATATAGCCAGTCCATTTAATTTTTTGCATGAAAAATAGACGATGTATAGTCTATAAAATATTTTGCATACGAATCGGACGATTTATAGTCAATAAAATTTTTTCATAAAAAATTGAAAAAAAGACGATGTGCAGTCCATTAATTTTTTTTATAAAAAAATTTTTTGCTTGAAAAATGGATGATGTATAGTTTATTAAATTCTTTGCACGAAAAGAAAACGACGTATATAGTCCACTTAAGTTTTAACATACGAAATGGACAAATTATAGTCAATTTAATTTTTTATAAAAAATTTAAAAATGGACGATGTATAGTCCATTAAATTTTGTATATATAGCCAGTCCATTTAATTTTTTGCATGAAAAATAGACGATGTATAGTATATATAATTTTTTGCATACGAATCGGACGATTTATTGTCGATTAAATTTTTTCATAAAAAATTTAAAAAAAGACGATGTATAGTCCATTAAATTTTTTTCATAAAAAAATGTTTTGCATGAAAAATGGATGATGTATAGTTTATTAAATTCTTTGCACGAAAAGAAGACGACGTATATAGTCCACTTAAGTTTTTACATACGAAATGGACGAATTATAGGCAATTTAATTTTTTATAAAAATTTTAAAAATGGACGATGTATAGTCCATTAAATTTTGTATATATAGCCAGTCCATTTAATTTTTTGCATGAAAAATATACGATGTATAGTCTATATAATTTTTTGCATACGAATCGGACGATTTATTGTCGATTAAATTTTTTCATAAAAAATTTAAAAAAAGACGATGTATAGTCCATTAAATTTTTTTCATAAAAAAATTTTTTGCTTGAAAAATGGATGATGTATAGTTTATTAAATTCTTTGCACGAAAAGAAAACGACGTATATAGTCCACTTAAGTTTGTAAATACGAAATGGACAAATTATAGTCAATTTAATTTTTTATAAAAAATTTAAAAATGGACGATGTATAGTCCATTAAATTTTGTATATATAGCCAGTTCATTTAATTTTTTGCATGAAAAATAGACGATGTATAGTCTATATAGTATTTTGCATACGAATCGGACGATTTATTGTCGATTAAATTTTTTCATAAAAAATTTAAAAAAGACGATGTATAGTCCATTAAATTTTTTTCATAAAAAAATTTTTTGCTTGATAAATGGATGATTTATAGTTTATTAAATTCTTTGCACGAAAAGAAAACGACGTATATAGTCCACTTAAGTTTGTAAATACGAAATGGACAAATTATAGTCAATTTAATTTTTTATAAAAAATTTAAAAATGGACGATGTATAGTCCATTAAATTTTGTATATATAGCCAGTCCATTTAATTTTTTGCATGAAAAATAGACGATGTATAGTATATATAATATTTTGCATATGAATCGGACGATTTATAGTCGATAAAATTTTTTCATAAAAAATTGAAAAAAAGACGATGTATAGTCCATTAAATTTTTTTCATAAAAAAATTTTTTGCTTGATAAATTGATGATTTATAGTTAATTTGATTCTTTGCACGAAAAGAAAACGACGTACATAGTCCACTTAAGTTTGTAAATACGAAATGGACAAATTATAGTCAATTTAATTTTTTATAACAAAATTTAAAAATGGACGATGTATAGTCCATTAAATTTTGTATATATAACCAGTCCATTTAATTTTTTGCATAAAAAATAGACGATGTATAGTCTATATAATATTTTGCATACGAATCGGACGATTTATAGTCGATAAAATTTTTTCATAAAAAATTCAAAAAAAGACGATTATAGTCCATTAAATTTTTTTCATAAAAAATTTTTTGGCTTGAAAAATGGATGATTTATAGTTTATTAAATTCTTTGCACGAAAAGAAGACGACGTATATAGTGCACTTAAGTTTTTACATACGAAATGGACGAATTATAGTCAATTTAATTTTTTATAAAAATTTTAAAAATGGACGATGTATAGTCCATTAAATTTTGTATATATAGCCAGTCCATTTAATTTTTTGCATGAAAAATAGACGATGTATAGTCTATATAATTTTTTGCATACGAATCGGACGATTTATAGTCGATAAAATTTTTTCATAAAAAATTGAAAAAAAGACGATGTATAGAATCGGACGATTTATAGTCGATAAAATTTTTTCATAAAAAATTGAAAAAAAAGACGATGTATAGTCCATTAAATTTTTTTCATAAAAAAATTTTTTGCTTGATAAATGGATGATTTATAGTTTATTAAATTCTTTGCACGAAAAGAAGACGACGTATATAGTCCACTTAAGTTTTTACATACGAAATAAACGAATTATAGTCGATTTAATTTTTTATAAAAAATTTAAAAATGGACGATGTATAGTCCATTAAATTTTGTATATATAGCCAGTCCATTTAATTTTTTGCATAAAAAATAGACGATGTATAGTCTATATAATATTTTGCATACGAATCGGACGATTTATAGTCGATAAAATTTTTTCATAAAAAATTGAAAAAAAGACGATGTATAGTCCATTAAATTTTTTTCATAAAAAAATTTTTTGCTTGAAAAATGGATGATGTATAGTTTATTAAATTCTTTGCACGAAAAGAAAACGACGTATATAGTCCACTTAAGTTTGTAAATACGAAATGGACAATTTATAGTCAATTTAATTTTTTATACAAAATTTAAAAATGGACGATGTATAGTCCATTAAATTTTGTATATATAGCCAGTCCATTTAATTTTTTGCATGAAAAATAGACGATGTATAGTCTATATAATATTTTGCATACGAATCGGACGATTTATAGTCGATAAAATTTTTTCATAAAAAATTGAAAAAAAGACGATGTATATAGTCCATTAAATTTTTTTCATAAAAAAATTTTTTGCTTGAAAAATGGATGATGTATAGTTTATTAAATTCTTTGCACGAAAAGAAAACGACGTATATAGTCCACTTAAGTTTGTAAATTCGAAATGGACAAATTATAGTCAATTTAATTTTTTATAAAAAATTTAAAAATGGACGATGTATAGTCCATTAAATTTTGTATATATAGCCAGTCCATTTAATTTTTTGCATGAAAAATAGACGATGTATAGTCTATATAATATTTTGCATACGAATCGGACGATTTAAAGTCGATAAAATTTTTTCATAAAAAATTGAAAAAAAGACGATGTATAGTCCATTAAATTTTTTTCATAAAAAATTTTTTTGCGATAAATGGATGATTTATAGTTTATTAAATTCTTTGCACGAAAAGAAAACGACGTACATAGTCTACTTAAGTTTGTAAATACGAAATGGACAAATTATAGTCAATTTAATTTTTTATAAAAAATTTAAAAATGGACGATGTATAGTCCATTAAATTTTGTATATATAGCCAGTCCATTTAATTTTTTGCATGAAAAATAGACGATGTATAGTCTATATAATATTTTGCATACGAATCGGACGATTTATAGTCGATAAAATTTTTTCATAAAAAATTTAAAAAAAGACGATGTATATATAGTCCATTAAATTTTTTTCATAAAAAAATTTTTGCTTGATAAATGGATGATTTATAGTTTATTAAATTCTTTGCACGAAAAGAAAACGACGTACATAGTCCACTTAAGTTTGTAAATACGAAATGGACAAATTATAGTCAATTTAATTTTTTATAAAAAATTTAAAAATGGACGATGTATAGTCCATTAAATTTTGTATATGTAGCCAGTCCATTTAATTTTTTGCATGAAAAATAGACGATGTATAGTATATATAATATTTTGCATACGAATCGGACGATTTATAGTCGATAAAATTTTTTCATAAAAAATTGAAAAAAGACGATGTATAGTCCATTAAATTTTTTTCATAAAAAAATTTTTTGCTTGAAAAATGGATGATGTATAGTTTATTAAATTCTTTGCACGAAAAGAAAACGACGTATATAGTCCACTTAAGTTTGTAAATTCGAAATGGACAAATTATAGTCAATTTAACTTTTTATAAAAAATTTAAAAATGGACGATGTATAGTCCATTAAATTTTGTATATATAACCAGTCCATTTAATTTTTTGCATGAAAAATAGACGATGTATAGTCTATATAATATTTTGCATACGAATCGGACGATTTATAGTCGATAAAATTTTTTCATAAAAAATTGAAAAAAAGACGATGTATAGTCCATTAAATTTTTTCCATAAAAAAATTTTTTGCTTGATAAATGGATGATTTATAGTTTATTAAATTCTTTGCACGAAAAGAAAACGACGTATATAGTCCACTTAAGTTTGTAAATACGAAATGGACAAATTATAGTCAATTTAATTTTTTATAACAAAATTTAAAAATGGACGATGTATAGTCCATTAAATTTTGTATATATAACCAGTCCATTTAATTTTTTGCATGAAAAATAGACGATGTATAGTCTATATAATTTCTTGCATACGAATAGGACGATTTATAGTCGATAAAATTTTTTCATAAAAAATTCAAAAAAAGACGATGTATAGTCCATTAAATTTTTTTCATAAAAAAATTTTTTGCATGGAAAATGGATGATGTATAGTTTATTAAATTTGTTGCACGAAAAGAAGACGACGTATATAGTCCACTTAAGTTTTTACATACGAAATGGACGAATTATAGTCAATTTAATTTTTTATAAAAAATTTAAAAATGGACGATGTATAGTCCATTAAATTTTGTATATATAGCCAGTCCATTTAATTTTTTGCATGAAAAATAGACGATGTATAGTCTATATAATTTTTTGCATACGAATCGGACGATTTAAAGTCGACTAAATTTTTTCATAAAAAATTGAAAAAGAGACGATGTATAGTCCATTAAATTTTTTTCATAAAAAAATTTTTTCCATGAAAAATGGATGATGTAAAGTTTATTAAATTCTTTGCACGAAAAGAAGACGACGTATATAGTCCACTTAAGTTTTTACATACGAAATGGACGAATTATAGTCAATTTAATTTTTTATAAAAAATTTAAATATGGACGATGTATAGTCCATTAAATTTTGTATATATAGCCAGTCCATTTAATTTTTTGCATGAAAAATAGACGATGTATAGTCTATATATATTTTTGCATACGAATCGGACGATTTATAGTCGATAAAATTTTTTCATAAAAAATTAAAAAAAAGACGATTATAGTCCATTAAATTTTTTTCATAAAAAAATTTTTTGCTTGAAAAATGGATGATGTATAGTTTATTAAATTCTTTGCTCGAAAAGAAAACGACGTATATAGTCCACTTAAGTTTGTAAATACGAAATGGACAAATTATAGTCAATTTAAGTTTTTATAACAAAATTTAAAAATGGACGATGTATAGTCCATTAAATTTTGTATATATAACCAGTCCATTTAATTTTTTGCATGAAAAATAGACGATGTATAGTCTATATAATTTTTTGCATACGAATCGGACGATTTAAAGTCTACTAAATTTTTTCATAAAAAATGGAAAAAAAGACGATGTATAGTCCATTAAATTTTTTTCATAAAAAAATTTTTTGCTTGAAAAATGGATGATGTATAGTTTATTAAATTCTTTGCTCGAAAAGAAAACGACGTATATAATCCACTTAAGTTTGTAAATACGAAATGGACAAATTATAGTCAATTTAATTTTTTATAAAAAATTTAAAAATGGACGATGTATAGTCCATTAAATTTTGTATATATAGCCAGTCCATTTAATTTTTTGCATGAAAAATAGACGATGTATAGTATATATAATATTTTGCATACGAATCGGACGATTTATAGTCGATAAAATTTTTTCATAAAAAATTGAAAAAAGACGATGTATTATAGTCCATTAAATTTTTTTCATAAAAAAATTTTTTGCTTGAAAAATGGATGATGTATAGTTTATTAAATTCTTTGCACGAAAAGAAAACGACGTATATAGTCCACTTAAGTTTGTAAATTCGAAATGGACAAATTATAGTCAATTTAATTTTTTATAAAAAATTTAAAAATGGACGATGTATAGTCCATTAAATTTTGTATATATAACCAGTACATTTAATTTTTTGCATGAAAAATAGACGATGTATAGTATATATAATATTTTGCATACGAATCGGACGATTTATAGTCGATAAAATTTTTTCATAAAAACTTGAAAAAAAGACGATTATAGTCCATTAAATTTTTTTCATAAAAATTTTTTTGCTTTGAAAATGGATGATTTATAGTTTATTAAATTCTTTGCACGAAAAGAAAACGACGTATATAGTCCACTTAAGTTTGTAAATACGAAATGGACAAATTATAGTCAATTTAATTTTTTATAAAAAATTTAAAAATGGACGATGTATAGTCCATTAAATTTTGTATATATAGCCAGTCCATTTAATTTTTTGCATGAAAAATAGACGATGTATAGTATATATAATAATCGGACGATTTATAGTCGATAAAATTTTTTCATAAAAAATTGAAAAAAAGACGATTATAGTCCATTAAATTTTTTTCATAAAATATTTTTTTGCTTGAAAAATGGATGATGTATAGTTTATTAAATTCTTTGCACGAAAAGAAAACGACGTATATAGTCCACTTAAGTTTGTAAATTCGAAATGGACAAATTATAGTCAATTTAATTTTATATAAAAAATTTAAAAATGGACGATGTATAGTCCATTAAATTTTGTATATATAGCCAGTCCATTTAATTTTTTGCATGAAAAATAGACGATGTATAGTCTATATAATTTTTTGCATACGAATCGGACGATTTAAAGTCGACTAAATTTTTTCATAAAAAATTCAAAAAAAGACGATGTATAGTCCATTAAATTTTTTTCATAAAAAAATTTTTTGCATGAAAAATGGATGATGTATAGTTTATTAAATTCTTTGCACGAAAAGAAGATGACGTATATAGTCCACTTAAGTTTTTACATACGAAATGGACGAATTATAGTCAATTTAATTTTTTATAAAAATTTTGAAAATGGACGATGTATAGTCCATTAAATTTTGTATATATAGCCAGTCCATTTAATTTTTTGCATGAAAAATAGACGATGTATAGTCTATATAATTTTTTGCATACGAATCGGACGATTTAAAGTCGACTAAATTTTTTCATAAAAAATTGAAAAAAAGACGATGTATAGTCCATTAAATTTTTTTCATAAAAAATTTTTTTGCTTGAAAAATGGATGATTTATAGTTTATTAAATTCTTTGCACGAAAAGAAAACGACGTATATAGTCCACTTAAGTTTGTAAATACGAAATGGACAAATTATAGTCAATTTAATTTTTTATAAAAAATTTAAAAATGGACGATGTATAGTCCATTAAATTTTGTATATATAGCCAGTCCATTTAATTTTTTGCATGAAAAATAGACGATGTATAGTATATATAATATTTTGCATACGAATCGGACGATTTATAGTCGATAAAATTTTTTCATAAAAAATTGAAAAAAAGACGATGTATAGTCCATTAAATTTTTTTCATAAAAAAATTTTTTGCTTGATAAATGGATGATTTATAGTTTATTAAATTCTTTGCACGAAAAGAAAACGACGTATATAGTCCACTTAAGTTTGTAAATACGAAATGGACAAATTATAGTCAATTTAATTTTTTATAACAAAATTTAAAAATGGACGATGTATAGTCCATTAAATTTTGTATATATAACCAGTCCATTTAATTTTTTGCATGAAAAATAGACGATGTATAGTCTATAAAATTTGTTACATACGATTCGGACGATTTATAGTCGATAAAATTTTTTCATAAAAAATTCAAAAAAAGACGATGTATAGTCCATTAAATTTTTTTCATAAAAAAATTTTTTGCATGGAAAATGGATGATGTATAGTTTATTAAATTTGTTGTACGAAAAGAAGACGACGTATATAGTCCACTTAAGTTTTTACATACGAAATGGACGAATTATAGTCAATTTAATTTTTTATAAAAAATTTAAAAATGGACGATGTATAGTCCATTAAATTTTGTATATATAGCCAGTCCATTTAATTTTTTGCATGAAAAATAGACGATGTATAGTCTATCTAATTTTTTGCATACGAATCGGACGATTTAAAGTCGACTAAATTTTTTCATAAAAAATTGAAAAAAAGACGATGTATAGTCCATTAAATTTTTTTCATAAAAAAATTTTTTCCATGAAAAATGGATGATGTAAAGTTTATTAAATTCTTTGCACGAAAAGAAAACGACGTACATAGTCCACTTAAGTTTGTAAATACGAAATGGACAAATTATAGTCAATTTAATTTTTTATAACAAAATTTAAAAATGGACGATGTATATTCCATTAAATTTTGTATATATAGCCAGACGATGTATAGTATATATAATATTTTGCATACGAATCGGACGATTTATAGTCGATAAAATTTTTTCATAAAAAATTGAAAAAAGACGATGTATAGTCCATTAAATTTTTTTCATAAAAAAATTTTTTGCTTGAAAAATGGATGATGTATAGTTTATTAAATTCTTTGCACGAAAAGAAAACGACATATATAGTCCACTTAAGTTTGTAAATTCGAAATGGACAAATTATAGTCAATTTAATTTTTTATAAAAAATTTAAAAATGGACGATGTATAGTCCATTAAATTTTGTATATATAGCCAGTCCATTTAATTTTTTGCATGAAAAATAGACGATGTATAGTCTATATATATAATTTTTCATACGAATCGGACGATTTATAGTCGTTAAAATTTTTTCATACAAAATTGAAAAAAAGACGATGTATAGTCCATTAAATTTTTTTTATAAAAAAATTTTTGCTTGATAAATGGATGATTTATAGTTTATTAAATTCTTTGAACGAAAAGAAAACGACGTACATAGTCCACTTAAGTTTGTAAATACGAAATGGACAAATTATAGTCAATTTAAGTTTTTATAACAAAATTTAAAAATGGACGATGTATAGTCCATTAAATTTTGTATATATAGCCAGTCCATTTAATTTTTTGCATGAAAAATAGACGATGTATAGTCTATATAATTTTTTGCATACGAATCGGACGATTTAAAGTCTACTAAATTTTTTCATAAAAAATTGAAAAAAGACGATGTATAGTCCATTAAATTTTTTTCATAAAAAAATTTTTTGCTTGAAAAATGGATGATGTATAGTTTATTAAATTCTTTGCATGAAAAGAAGACGACGTATATAGTCCACTTAAGTTTTTACATACGAAATGGACGAATTATAGTCAATTTAATTTTTTATAAAAAATTTAAAAATGGACGATGTATAGTCCATTAAATTTTGTATATATAACCAGTCCATTTAATTTTTTGCATGAAAAATAGACGATGTATAGTCTATATAATTTTTTGCATACGAATCGGACGATTTAAAGTCTACTAAATTTTTTCATAAAAAATTGAAAAAAGACGATGTATAGTCCATTAAATTTTTTTCATAAAAAAATTTTTTGCTTGAAAAATGGATGATGTATAGTTTATTAAATTCTTTGCATGAAAAGAAGACGACGTATATAGTCCACTTAAGTTTTTACATACGAAATGGACGAATTATAGTCAATTTAATTTTTTATAAAAAATTTAAAAATGGACGATGTATAGTCCATTAAATTTTGTATATATAGCCAGTCCATTTAATTTTTTGCATGAAAAATAGACGATGTAAAGTCTATATAATATTTTGCATACGAATCGGACGATTTATAGTCGTTAAAATTTTTTCATACAAAATTGAAAAAAAGACGATGTATAGTCCATTAAATTTTTTTTATAAAAAAATTTTTTGCTTGAAAAATGGATGATGTATAGTTTATTAAATTCTTTGCACGAAAAGAAAACGACGTACATAGTCCACTTAAGTTTGTAAATACGAAATGGACAAATTATAGTCAATTTAATTTTTTATAACCAAATTTAAAAATGGACGATGTATAGTCCATTAAATTTTGTATATATAGCCAGTCAATATAATTTTTTGCATGAAAAATAGACGATGTATAGTATATATAATATTTTGCATACGAATCGGACGATTTATAGTCGATAAAATTTTTTCATAAAAAATTGAAAAAAGACGATGTATAGTCCATTAAATTTTTTTCATAAAAAAATTTTTTGCTTGAAAAATGGATGATGTATAGTTTATTAAATTCTTTGCACGAAAAGAAAACGACATATATAGTCCACTTAAGTTTGTAAATTCGAAATGGACAAATTATAGTCAATTTAATTTTTTATAAAAAATTTAAAAATGGACGATGTATAGTCCATTAAATTTTGTATATATAGCCAGTCCATTTAATTTTTTGCATGAAAAATAGACGATGTATAGTCTATATATATAATTGTTCATACGAATCGGACGATTTATAGTCGTTAAAATTTTTTCATACAAAATTGAAAAAAAGACGATGTATAGTCCATTAAATTTTTTTTATAAAAAAATTTTTGCTTGATAAATGGATGATTTATAGTTTATTAAATTCTTTGAACGAAAAGAAAACGACGTACATAGTCCACTTAAGTTTGTAAATACGAAATGGACAAATTATAGTCAATTTAATTTTTTATAACAAAATTTAAAAATGGACGATGTATAGTCCATTAAATTTTGTATATATAACCAGTCCATTTAATTTTTTGCATGAAATCTAGACGATGTATAGTCTATATAATTTCTTGCATACGAATAGGACGATTTATAGTCGATAAAATTTTTTCATAAAAAATTCAAAAAAAGACGAATTATAGTCCATTAAATTTTTTTCATAAAAAAATGTTTTGCTTGAAAAATGGATGATGTATAGTTTATTAAATTCTTTGCACGAAAAGAAAACGACGTATATAGTCCACTTAAGTTTGTAAATACGAAATGGACAAATTATAGTCAATTTAGTTTTTTATAAAAAATTTAAAAATGGACGATGTATAGTCCATTAAATTTTGTATATATAGCCAGTCCATTTAATTTTTTGCATGAAAAATAGACGATGTATAGTCTATATAATTTCTTGCATATGAATAGGACGATTTATAGTCGATAAAATTTTTTCATAAAAAATTCAAAAAAAGACGATGTATAAGTCCATTAAATTTTTTTCATAAAAAAATGTTTTGCTTGAAAAATGGATGATGTATAGTTTATTAAATTCTTTGCACGAAAAGAAAACGACGTACATAGTCCACTTAAGTTTGTAAATACGAAATGGACAAATTATAGTCAATTTAATTTTTTATAAAAAATTTAAAAATGGACGATGTATAGTCCATTAAATTTTGTATATATAGCCAGTCCATTTAATTTTTTGCATGAAAAATAGACGATGTATAGTCTATATAATATTTTGCATACGAATCGGACGATTTATAGTCGATAAAATTTTTTCATAAAAAATTGAAAAAAAGACGATGTATAGTCCATTAAATTTTTTTCATAAAAAAATGTTTTGCTTGAAAAATGGATGATGTATAGTTTATTGAATTCTTTGCACGAAAAGAAAACGACGTATATAGTCCACTTAAGTTTGTAAATACGAAATGGACAAATTATAGTTAATTTAATTTTTTATAAAAAATTTAAAAATGGACGATGTATAGTCCATTAAATTTTGTATATATAGCCAGTCCATTTAATTTTTTGCATGAAAAATAGACGATGTATAGTCTATATAATATTTTGCATACGAATCGGACGATTTATAGTCGTGAAAATTTTTTCATACAAAATTGAAAAAAAGACGATGTATAGTCCATTAAATTTTTTTTATAAAAAAATTTTTGCTTGATAAATGGATGATTTATAGTTTATTAAATTCTTTGCACGAAAAGAAAACGACGTACATAGTCCACTTAAGTTTGTAAATACGAAATGGACAAATTTTAGTCAATTTAATTTTTTATAACAAAATTTAAAAATGGACGATGTATAGTCCATTAAATTTTGTATATATAACCAGTCCATTTAATTTTTTGCATGAAAACTAGACGATGTATAGTCTATATAATTTCTTGCATACGAATAGGACGATTTATAGTCGATAAAATTTTTTCATAAAAAATTCAAAAAAAAACGATGTATAAGTCCATTAAATTTTTTTCATAAAAAAATGTTTTGCTTGAAAAATGGATGATGTATAGTTTATTAAACTCTTTGCACGAAAAGAAAACGACGTACATAGTCCACTTAAATTTGTAAATACGAAATGGACAAATTATAGTCAATTTAATTTTTTATAACAAAATTTAAAAATGGACGATGTATAGTCCATTAAATTTTGTATATATAGCCAGTCCATTTAATTTTTTGCATGAAAACTAGACGATGTATAGTCTATATAATTTCTTGCATACGAATAGGACGATTTATAGTCGATAAAATTTTTTCATAAAAAATTCAAAAAAAGACGATGTATAAGTCCATTAAATTTTTTTCATAAAAAAATGTTTTGCTTGAAAAATGGATGATGTATAGTTTATTAAATTCTTTGCACGAAAAGAAAACGACGAACATAGTCCACTTAAGTTTGTAAATACGAAATGGACAAATTATAGTCAATTTAATTTTTTATAAAAAATTTAAAAATGGACGATGTATAGTCCATTAAATTTTGTATATATAGCCAGTCCATTTAATTTTTTGCATGAAAAATAGACGATGTATAGTCTATATAATATTTTGCATACGAATCGGACGATTTATAGTCGATAAAATTTTTTCATAAAAAATTGAAAAAAAGACGATGTATAGTCCATTAAATTTTTTTCATAAAAAAATGTTTTGCTTGAAAAATGGATGATGTATAGTTTATTGAATTCTTTGCACGAAAAGAAAACGACGTATATAGTCCACTTAAGTTTGTAAATACGAAATGGACAAATTATAGTTAATTTAATTTTTTATAAAAAATTTAAAAATGGACGATGTATAGTCCATTAAATTTTGTATATATAGCCAGTCCATTTAATTTTTTGCATGAAAAATAGACGATGTATAGTCTATATAATATTTTGCATACGAATCGGACGATTTATAGTCGAAAAAATTTTTTCATAAAAAATTGAAAAAAAGACGATGTATAGTCCATTAATTTTTTTTCATAAAAAAATTTTTTGCTTGAAAAATGGATGATGTATAGTTTATTAAATTCTTTGCACGAAAAGAAAACGACGTATATAGTCCACTTAAGTTTGTAAATACGAAATGGACAAATTATAGTCAATTTAATTTTTTATAAAAAATTTAAAAATGGACGATGTATAGTCCATTAAATTTTGTATATATAGCCAGTCCATTTAATTTTTGCATGAAAAATAGACGATGTATAGTCTATATAATTTTTTGCATACGAATCGGACGATTTAAAGTCGACTAAATTTTTTCATAAAAAATTAAAAAAAAGACGATGTATAGTCCATTAAATTTTTTTCATAAAAAAATTTTTTGCTTGAAAAATGGATGATGTATAGTTTATTAAATTCTTTGCTCGAAAAGAAAACGACGTATATAGTCCACTTAAGTTTGTAAATACGAAATGGACAAATTATAGTCAATTTAATTTTTTATAAAAAATTTAAAAATGGACGATGTATAGTCCATTAAATTTTGTATATATAGCCAGTCCATTTAATTTTTGCATGAAAAATAGACGATGTATAGTCTATATAATTTTTTGCATACGAATCGGACGATTTAAAGTCGACTAAATTTTTTCATAAAAAATTGAAAAAAAGACGATGTATAGTCCATTAAATTTTTTTCATAAAAAAATTTTTTCCATGAAAAATGGATGATGTATAGTTTATTAAATTCTTTGCACGAAAAGAAGACGACGTATATAGTCCACTTAAGTTTTTACATACGAAATGGACGAATTATTGTCAATTTAATTTTTTATAAAAAATTTAAAAATGGACGATGTATAGTCCATTAAATTTTGTATATATAGCCAGTCCATTTAATTTTTTGCATGAAAAATAGACGATGTATAGTCTATATATATAATTTTGCATACGAATCGGACGATTTATAGTCGTTAAAATTTTTTCATACAAAATTGAAAAAAAGACGATGTATAGTCCATTAAATTTTTTTTATAAAAAAATTTTTGCTTGATAAATGGATGATTTATAGTTTATTAAATTCTTTGAACGAAAAGAAAACGACGTACATAGTCCACTTAAGTTTGTAAATACGAAATGGACAAATTATAGTCAATTTAATTTTTTATAACAAAATTTAAAAATGGACGATGTATAGTCCATTAAATTTTGTATATATAACCAGTCCATTTAATTTTTTGCATGAAATCTAGACGATGTATAGTCTATATAATTTCTTGCATACGAATAGGACGATTTATAGTCGATAAAATTTTTTCATAAAAAATTCAAAAAAAGACGATGAATAAGTCCATTAAATTTTTTTCATAAAAAAATGTTTTGCTTGAAAAATGGATGATGTATAGTTTATTAAATTCTTTGCACGAAAAGAAAACGACGTATATAGTCCACTTAAGTTTGTAAATACGAAATGGACAAATTATAGTCAATTTAATTTTTTATAAAAAATTTAAAAATGGACGATGTATAGTCCATTAAATTTTGTATATATAGCCAGTCCATTTAATTTGTTGCATAAAAAATAGACGATGTATAGTCTATATCATATTTTGCATACAAATCGGACGATTTATAGTCGATAAAATTTTTTCATAAAAAATTTAAAAAAAGACGATGTATAGTCCATTAAATTTTTTTCATAAAAAATTTTTTTGCTTGAAAAATTGATGATTTATAGTTTATTAAACTCTTTGCACGAAAAGAAAACGACGTACATAGTCCACTTAAGTTTTCAAATACGAAATGGACAAATTATAGTCAATTTAATTTTTTATAACAAAATTTAAAAATGGACGATGTATAGTCCATTAAATTTTGTATATATAACCAGTCCATTTAATTTTTTGCATGAAAAATAGACGATGTATAGTCTATATAATTTCTTGCATACGAATAGGACGATTTATAGTCGATAAAATTTTTTCATAAAAAATTGAAAAAAGACGATGTATAGTCCATTAAATTTTTTTCATAAAAAAATTTTTTGCTTGAAAAATTTATGATGTATAGTTTATTTAATTCTTTGCACGAAAAGAAAACGACGTATATAGTCCACTTAAGTTTGTAAATACGAAATGGAAAAATTATAGTTAATTTAATTTTTTATAAAAAATTTAGAAATGGACGATGTATAGTCCATTAAATTTTGTATATATAGCCAGTCCATTTAATTTTTTGCATGAAAAAGAGACGATGTATAGTCTATATAATATTTTGCATACGAATCGGACGATTTATAGTCGATAAAATTTTTTCATAAAAAATTGAAAAAAAGACGATGTATAGTCCATTAAATTTTTTTCATAAAAAAATTTTTTGCTTGAAAAATTTATGATGTATAGTTTATTAAATTCTTTGCACGAAAAGAAAACGACGTATATAGTCCACTTAAGTTTGTAAATACGAAATGGACGAATTATAGTCAATTTAATTTTTTATAAAAAATTTAAAAATGGACGATGTATAGTCCATTAAATTTTGTATATATAGCCAGTCCATTTAATTTTTTGCATGAAAAATAGACGATGTATAGTCTATATATGTTTTTGCATACGAATCGGACGATTTATAGTCGATAAAATTTTTTCATAAAAAATTTAAAAAAAGACGATTAAATTTTTTTCATAAAAAAATTTTTTGCTTGAAAAATGGATGATGTATAGCTTATTAAATTCTTTGCACGAAAAGAAAACGACGTATATAGTCCACTTAAGTTTGTAAATACGAAATGGACGAATTATAGTCAATTTAATTTTTTATAAAAAATTTAAAAATGGACGATGTATAGTCCATTAAATTTTGTATATATAGCCAGTCCATTTAATTTTTTGCATGAAAAATAGACGATGTATAGTCTATATAATTTCTTGCATACGAATCTAACGATTTATAGTCGATAATATTTTTTCATAACAAATTGAAAAAAAGACGATGTATAGTCCATTAAATTTTTTTCATAAAAAAATTTTTTGCTTGAAAAATGGATGATGTATAGCTTATTAAATTCTTTGCACGAAAAGAAAACGACGTATATAGTCCACTTAAGTTTGTAAATACGAAATGGACAAATTATAGTCAATTTAATTTTTTATAAAAAATTTAATTGTTATATAGCCAAATTAAATTTTGTATATATAGCCAGTCCATTTAATTTTTGCATGAAAAATAGACGATGTATAGTCTATATAATTTTTTGCATACGAATCGGACGATTTAAAGTCGACTAAATTTTTTCATAAAAAATTGAAAAAAAGACGATGTATAGTCCATTAAATTTTTTTCATAAAAAATTTTTTTGCTTGAAAAATGGATGATTTATAGTTTATTAAATTCTTTGCACGAAAAGAAAACGACGTATATAGTCCACTTAAGTTTGTAAATACGAAATGGACAAATTATAGTCAATTTAATTTTTTATAAAAAATTTAAAAATGGACGATGTATAGTCCATTAAATTTTGTATATATAGCCAGTCCATTTAATTTTTTGCATGAAAAATAGACGATGTATAGTATATATAATATTTTGCATACGAATCGGACGATTTATAGTCGATAAAATTTTTTCATAAAAAATTGAAAAAAAGACGATGTATAGTCCATTAAATTTTTTTCATAAAAAAATTTTTTGCTTGATAAATGGATGATTTATAGTTTATTAAATTCTTTGCACGAAAAGAAAACGACGTATATAGTCCACTTAAGTTTGTAAATACGAAATGGACAAATTATAGTCAACTTAATTTTTTATAAAAAATTTAAAAATGGACGATGTATAGTCCATTAAATTTTGTATATATAGCCAGTCCATTTAATTTTTTGCATGAAAACTAGACGATGTATAGTCTTTATAATTTCTTGCATACGAATAGGACGATTTATAGTCGATAAAATTTTTTCATGAAAAATTAAAAAAAAGACGATGTATAAGTCCATTAAATTTTTTTCATAAAAAAATGTTTTGCTTGAAAAATGTATGATGTATAGTTTATTAAATTCTTTGCACGAAAAGAAAACGACGTATATAGTCCACTTAAGTTTGTAAATACGAAATGGACGAATTATAGTCAATTTAATTTTTTATAAAAAATTTAAAAATGGACGATGTATAGTCCATTAAATTTTGTATATATAGCCAGTCCATTTAATTTTTTGCATGAAAAATAGACGATGTATAGTCTATATAATTTCTTGCATATGAATAGGACGATTTATAGTCGATAAAATTTTTTCATAAAAAATTCAAAAAAAGACGATGTATAGTCCATTAAATTTTTTTCATAAAAAATTTGTTTGCTTGAAAAATGGATGATGTATAGTTTATTAAATTCTTTGCACGAAAAGAAAACGACGTATATAGTCCACTTAAGTTTGTAAATACGAAATGGACAAATTATAGTCAATTTAGTTTTTTATAAAAAATTTAAAAATGGACGATGTATAGTCCATTAAATTTTGTATATATAGCCAGTCCATTTAATTTTTTGCATGAAAAATAGACGATGTATAGTCTATATAATTTCTTGCATATGAATAGGACGATTTATAGTCGATAAAATTTTTTCATAAAAAATTCAAAAAAAGACGATGTATAGTCCATTAAATTTTTTTCATAAATAATTTTTTTGCTTGAAAAATTGATGATGTATAGTTTATTAAATTCTTTGCACGAAAAGAAAACGACGTATATAGTCCACTTAAGTTTGTAAATACGAAATGGACAAATTATAGTCAATTTAATTTTTTATAAAAAATTTAATTGTTATATAGCCAAATTAAATTTTGTATATATAGCCAGTCCATTTAATTTTTGCATGAAAAATAGACGATGTATAGTCTATATAATTTTTTGCATACGAATCGGACGATTTAAAGTCGACTAAATTTTTTCATAAAAAATTGAAAAAAAGACGATGTATAGTCCATTAAATTTTTTTCATAAAAAAATTTTTTCCATGAAAAATGGATGATGTAAAGTTTATTAAATTCTTTGCACGAAAAGAAAACGACGTATATAGTCCACTTAAGTTTGTAAATACGAAATGGAAAAATTATAGTTAATTTAATTTTTTATAAAAAATTTAGAAATGGACGATGTATAGTCCATTAAATTTTGTATATATAGCCAGTCCATTTAATTTTTTGCATGAAAAATAGACGATGTATAGTCTATATAATTTCTTGCATACGATTCTAACGATTTATAGTCGATAATATTTTTTCATAACAAATTGAAAAAAAGACGATGTATAGTCCATTAAATTTTTTTCATAAAAAAATTTTTTGCTTGAAAAATGGATGATGTATAGCTTATTAAATTCTTTGCACGAAAAGAAAACGACGTATATAGTCCACTTAAGTTTGTAAATACGAAATGGACGAATTATAGTCATTTTAATTTTTTATAAAAAATTTAAAAATGGACGATGTATAGTCCATTAAATTTTGTATATATAGCCAGTCCATTTAATTTTTTGCATGAAAACTAGACGATGTATAGTCTATATAATTTCTTGCATACGAATAGGACGATTTATAGCCGATAAAATTTTTTCATGAAAAATTCAAAAAAAGACGATGTATAAGTCCATTAAATTTTTTTCATAAAAAAATGTTTTGCTTGAAAAATGTATGATGTATAGTTTATTAAATTCTTTGCACGAAAAGAAAACGACGTATATAGTCCACTTAAGTTTGTAAATTCGAAATGGACAAATTATAGTCAATTTAATTTTTTATAAAAAATTTAAAAATGGACGATGTATAGTCCATTAAATTTTGTATATATAGCCAGTCCATTTAATTTTTTGCATGAAAAATAGACGATGTATAGTCTATATAATTTCTTGCATATGAATAGGACGATTTATAGTCGATAAAATTTTTTCATAAAAAATTCAAAAAAAGACGATGTATAGTCCATTAAATTTTTTTCATAAAAAATTTTTTTGCTTGAAAAATGGATGATGTATAGTTTATTAAATTCTTTGCACGAAAAGAAAACGACGTATATAGTCCACTTAAGTTTGTAAATACGAAATGGACAAATTATAGTCAATTTAGTTTTTTATAAAAAATTTAAAAATGGACGATGTATAGTCCATTAAATTTTGTATATATAGCCAGTCCATTTAATTTTTTGCATGAAAAATAGACGATGTATAGTCTATATAATTTCTTGCATATGAATAGGACGATTTATAGTCGATAAAATTTTTTCATAAAAAATTCAAAAAAAGACGATGTATAAGTCCATTAAATTTTTTTCATAAAAAAATGTTTTGCTTGAAAAATTGATGATGTATAGTTTATTTAATTCTTTGCACGAAAAGAAAACGACGTATATAGTCCACTTAAGTTTGTAAATACGAAATGGACAAATTATAGTCAATTTAATTTTTTATAAAAAATTTAATTGTTATATAGCCAAATTAAATTTTGTATATATAGCCAGTCCATTTAATTTTTGCATGAAAAATAGACGATGTATAGTCTATATAATTTTTTGCATACGAATCGGACGATTTAAAGTCGACTAAATTTTTTCATAAAAAATTGAAAAAAAGACGATGTATAGTCCATTAAATTTTTTTCATAAAAAAATTTTTTCCATGAAAAATGGATGATGTAAAGTTTATTAAATTCTTTGCACGAAAAGAAGACGACGTATATAGTCCACTTAAGTTTTTACATACGAAATGGACGAATTATAGTCAATTTAATTTTTTATAAAAAATTTAAAAATGGACGATGTATAGTCCATTAAATTTTGTATATATAGCCAGTCCATTTAATTTTTTGCATGAAAAATAGACG
Organism: Tachina lurida; assembly: GCA_944452675.1. NCBI lineage: Eukaryota > Metazoa > Arthropoda > Insecta > Diptera > Tachinidae > Tachina > Tachina lurida. The sequence goes on from OX101756.1 coordinate 112,019,446, forward strand.
ATGTATATAGTCTATATATATAATTTTGCATACGAATCGGACGATTTATAGTCGTTAAAATTTTTTCATACAAAATTGAAAAACAGACGATGTATAGTCCATTAAATTTTTTTTATAAAAAAATTTTTGCTTGATAAATGGATGATTTATAGTTTATTAAATTCTTTGAACGAAAAGAAAACGACGTACATAGTCCACTTAAGTTTGTAAATACGAAATGGACAAATTATAGTCAATTTAATTTTTTATAACAAAATTTAAAAATGGACGATGTATAGTCCATTAAATTTTGTATATATAACCAGTCCATTTAATTTTTTGCATGAAATCTAGACGATGTATAGTCTATATAATTTCTTGCATACGAATAGGACGATTTATAGTCGATAAAATTTTTTCATAAAAAATTCAAAAAAAGACGATGTATAAGTCCATTAAATTTTTTTCATAAAAAAATGTTTTGCTTGAAAAATGGATGATGTATAGCTTATTAAATTCTTTGCACGAAAAGAAAACGACGTATATAGTCCACTTAAGTTTTTAAATACGAAATGGACAAATTATAGTCAATTTAATTTTTTATAAAAAATTTAAAAATGGACGATGTATAGTCCATTAAATTTTGTATATATAGCCAGTCCATTTAATTTGTTGCATGAAAAATAGACGATGTATAGTCTATATAATATTTTGCATACAAATCGGACGATTTATAGTCGATAAAATTTTTTCATAAAAAATTTAAAAAAAGACGATGTATAGTCCATTAAATTTTTTTCATAAAAAAATTTTTTGCTTGAAAAATTGATGATTTATAGTTTATTAAACTCTTTGCACGAAAAGAAAACGACGTACATAGTCCACTTAAATTTGTAAATACGAAATGGACAAATTATAGTCAATTTAATTTTTTATAACAAAATTTAAAAATGGACGATGTATAGTCCATTAAATTTTGTATATATAACCAGTCCATTTAATTTTTTGCATGAAAACTAGACGATGTATAATTTCTTGCATACGAATAGGACGATTTATAGTCGATAAAATTTTTTCATGAAAAATTCAAAAAAAGACGATGTATAAGTCCATTAAATTTTTTTCATAAAAAAATGTTTTGCTTGAAAAATGTATGATGTATAGTTTATTAAATTCTTTGCACGAAAAGAAAACGACGTATATAGTCCACTTAAGTTTGTAAATTCGAAATGGACAAATTATAGTCAATTTAATTTTTTATAAAAAATGTATAGTTTATTAAATTCTTTGCACGAAAAGAAAACGACGTATATAGTCCACTTAAGTTTGTAAATTCGAAATGGACAAATTATAGTCAATTTAATTTTTTATAAAAAATTTAAAAATGGACGATGTATAGTCCATTAAATTTTGTATATATAGCCAGTCCATTTAATTTTTTGCATGAAAAATAGACGATGTATAGTCTATATAATTTCTTGCATATGAATAGGACGATTTATAGTCGATAAAATTTTTTCATAAAAAATTCAAAAAAAGACGATGTATAGTCCATTAAATTTTTTTCATAAAAAATTTTTTTGCTTGAAAAATTGATGATGTATAGTTTAGTAAATTCTTTGCACGAAAAGAAAACGACGTATATAGTCCACTTAAGTTTGTAAATACGAAATGGACAAATTATAGTCAATTTAGTTTTTTATAAAAAATTTAAAAATGGACGATGTATAGTCCATTAAATTTTGTATATATAGCCAGTCCATTTAATTTTTTGCATGAAAAATAGACGATGTATAGTCTATATAATTTTTTGCATACGAATCGGACGATTTACAGTCGATAAAATTTTTTCATAAAAAATTCAAAAAAAGACGATGTATAGTCCATTAAATTTTTTTCATAAAAAATTTTTTTGCTTGAAAAATGGATGATGTGTAGTTTATTAAATTCTTTGCACGAAAAGAAAACGACGTATATAGTCCACTTAAGTTTTTACATACGAAATGGACGAATTATAGTCAATTTAATTTTTTATAAAAAATTTAAAAATGGATGATGTATAATAGTCCATTAAATTTTGTATATATAGCCAGTCCATTTAATTTTTTGCATGAAAAATAGACGATGTATAGTCTATATAATATTTTGCATACGAATCGGACGATTTATAGTCGATAAAATTTTTTCATAAAAAATTGAAAAAAAGACGATGTATAGTCCATTAAATTTTTTTCATAAAAAATTTTTTTGCTTGAAAAATGGATGATTTATAGTTTATTAAATTCTTTGCACGAAAAGAAAACGACGTATATAGTCCGCTTAAGTTTGTAAATACGAAATGGACAAATTATAGTCAATTTAATTTTTTATAAAAAATTTAAAAATGGACGATGTATAGTCCATTAAATTTTGTATATATAGCCAGTCCATTTAATTTTTTGCATGAAATATAGACGATGTATAGTCTTTATAATTTCTTGCATACGAATAGGACGATTTATAGTCGATAACATTTTTTCATAAAAAATTGAAAAAAAGACAATGTATAGTCCATTAAATTTTTTTCATAAAAAATTTTTTTGCTTGAAAAATGGATGATTTATAGTTTATTAAATTCTTTGCACGAAAAGAAAACGACGTACATAGTCCACTTAAGTTTTCAAATACGAAATGGACAAATTATAGTCAATTTAATTTTTTATAACAAAATTTAAAAATGGACGATGTATAGTCCATTAAATTTTGTATATATAACCAGTCCATTTAATTTTTTGCATGAAAAATAGACGATGTATAGTCTATATAATTTCTTGCATACGAATAGGACGAGTTATAGTCGATAAAATTTTTTCATAAAAAATTGAAAATAGACGATGTATAGTCCATTAAATTTTTTTCATAAAAAAATTTTTTGCGTGAAAAATTTATGATGTATAGTTTATTAAATTCTTTGCACGAAAAGAAAACGACGTATATAGTCCACTTAAGTTTGTAAATACGAAATGGAAAAATTATAGTTAATTTAATTTTTTATAAAAAATTGAGAAATGGACGATGTATAGTCCATTAAATTTTGTATATATAGCCAGTCCATTTAATTTTTTGCATGAAAAAGAGACGATGTATAGTCTATATAATATTTTGCATACGAATCGGACGATTTATAGTCGATAAAATTTTTTCATAAAAAATTGAAAAAAAGACGATGTATAGTCCATTAAATTTTTTTCATAAAAAAATTTTTTGCTTGAAAAATTTATGATGTATAGTTTATTAAATTCTTTGCACGAAAAGAAAACGACGTATATAGTCCACTTAAGTTTGTAAATACGAAATGGACGAATTATAGTCAATTTAATTTTTTATAAAAAATTTAAAAATGGACGATGTATAGTCCATTAAATTTTGTATATATAGCCAGTCCATTTAATTTTTTGCATGAAAAATAGACGATGTATAGTCTATGTATGTTTTTGCATACGATTCGGACGATTTATAGTCGATAAAATTTTTTCATAAAAAATTTAAAAAAAGACGATTAAATTTTTTTCATAAAAAAATTTTTTGCTTGAAAAATGGATGATGTATAGCTTATTAAATTCTTTGCACGAAAAGAAAACGACGTATATAGTCCACTTAAGTTTGTAAATTCGAAATGGACAAATTATAGTCAATTCAATTTTTTATAAAAAATTTAAAAATGGACGATGTATAGTCCATTAAATTTTGTATATATAGCCAGTCCATTTAATTTTTTGCATGAAAAATAGACGATGTATAGTCTATATAATTTCTTGCATATGAATAGGACGATTTATAGTCGATAAAATTTTTTCATAAAAAATTCAAAAAAAGACGATGTATAGTCCATTAAATTTTTTTCATAAAAATTTTTTTTGCTTGAAAAATTGATGATGTATAGTTTAGTAAATTCTTTGCACGAAAAGAAAACGACGTATATGGTCCACTTAAGTTTGTAAATACGAAATGGACAAATTATAGTCAATTTAGTTTTTTATAAAAAATTTAAAAATGGACGATGTATAGTCCATTAAATTTTGTATATATAGCCAGTCCATTTAATTTTTTGCATGAAAAATAGACGATGTATAGTCTATATAATATTTTGCATACGAATCGGACGATTTATAGTCGATAAAATTTTTTCATAAAAAATTGAAAAAAAGACGATGTATAGTCCATTAAATTTTTTTCATAAAAAAATTTTTTGCTTGAAAAATTTATGATGTATAGTTTATTAAATTCTTTGCACGAAAAGAAAACGACGTATATAGTCCACTTAAGTTTGTAAATACGAAATGGACAAATTATAGTCAATTTAATTTTTTATAAAAAATTTAAAAATGGACGATGTATAGTCCATTAAATTTTGTATATATAGCCAGTCCATTTAATTTTTTGCATGAAAAATAGACGATGCATAGTCTATATAATATTTTGCATACGAATCGGACGATTTATAGTCGATAAAATTTTTTCATAAAAAATTGAAAAAAAGACGATGTATAGTCCATTAAATTTTTTTCATAAAAAAATTTTTTGCTTGAAAAATTTATGATGTATAGTTTATTAAATTCTTTGCACGAAAAGAAAACGACGTATATAGTCCACTTAAGTTTGTAAATACGAAATGGACGAATTATAGTCAATTTAATTTTTTATAAAAAATTTAAAAATGGACGATGTATAGTCCATTAAATTTTGTATATATAGCCAGTCCATTTAATTTTTTGCATGAAAAATAGACGATGTATAGTCTATATATGTTTTTGCATACGAATCGGACGATTTATAGTCGATAAAATTTTTTCATAAAAAATTTAAAAAAAGACGATTAAATTTTTTTCATAAAAAAATTTTTTGCTTGAAAAATGGATGATGTATAGCTTATTAAATTCTTTGCACGAAAAGAAAACGACGTATATAGTCCACTTCAGTTTGTAAATACGAAACGGACGAATTATAGTCAATTTAATTTTTTATAAAAAATTTAAAAATGGACGATGTATAGTCCATTAAATTTTGTATATATAGCCAGTCCATTTAATTTTTTGCATGAAAAATAGACGATGTATAGTCTATATAATTTCTTGCATACGAATCTAACGATTTATAGTCGATAATATTTTTTCATAACAAATTGAAAAAAAGACGATGTATAGTCCATTAAATTTTTTTCATAAAAAAATTTTTTGCTTGAAAAATGGATGATGTATAGCTTATTAAATTCTTTGCACGAAAAGAAAACGACGTATATAGTCCACTTAAGTTTGTAAATACGAAATGGACGAATTATAGTCAATTTAATTTTTTATAAAAAATTTAAAAATGGACGATGTATAGTCCATTAAATTTTGTATATATAGCCAGTCCATTTAATTTTTTGCCTGAAAAATAGACGATGTATAGTCTATATATATTTTTGCATACGAATCGGACGATTTATAGTCGATAAAATTTTTTCATAAAAAATTTAAAAAAAGACGATGTATAGTCCATTAAATTTTTTTCATAAAAAAATTTTTTGCTTGAAAAATGGATGATGTATAGCTTATTAAATTCTTTGCACGAAAAGAAAACGACGTATATAGTCCACTTAAGTTTGTAAATACGAAATGGACGAATTATAGTCAATTTAATTTTTTATAAAAAATTTAAAAATGGACGATGTATAGTCCATTAAATTTTGTATATATAGCCAGTCCATTTAATTTTTTGCATGAAAAATAGACGATGTATAGTCTATATAATATTTTGCATACGAATCGGACGATTTATAGTCGATAAAATTTTTTCATAAAAAATTTAAAAAAAGACGATGTATAGTCCATTAAATTTTTTTCATAAAAAATTTTTTTGCTTGAAAAATGGATGATTTATAGTTTATTAAATTCTTTGCACGAAAAGAAAACGACGTATATAGTCCACTTAAGTTTGTAAATACGAAATGGACAAATTATAGTCAATTTAATTTTTTATAAAAAATTTAAAAATGGACGATGTATAGTCCATTAAATTTTGTATATATAGCCAGTCCATTTAATTTTTTGCATGAAATATAGACGATGTATAGTCTTTATAATTTCTTGCATACGAATAGGACGATTTATAGTCGATAAAATTTTTTCATAAAAAATTGAAAAAAAGACGAATTATAGTCCATTAAATTTTTTTCATAAAAAATTTTTTTGCTTGAAAAATGGATGATTTATAGTTTATTAAATTCTTTGCACGAAAAGAAGACGACGTATATAGTCCACTTAAGTTTTTACATACGAAATGGACGAATTATAGTCAATTTAATTTTTTATAAAAAATTTAAAAATGGACGATGTATAGTCCATTAAATTTTGTATATATAGCCAGTCCATTTAATTTTTTGCATGAAAAATAGACGATGTATAGTCTATATATATTTTTGCATACGAATCGGACGATTTATAGTCGATAAAATTTTTTCATAAAAAATTGAAAAAAAGACGATGTATAGTCCATTAAATTTTTTTCATAAAAAAATTTTTTCCATGAAAAATGGATGATGTAAAGTTTATTAAATTCTTTGCTCGAAAAGAAGACGACGTATATAGTCCACTTAAGTTTTTACATACGAAATGGACGAATTATAGTCAGTTTAATTTTTTATAAAAAATTTAAAAATGGACGATGTATAGTACATTAAATTTTGTATATATAGCCAGTCCATTTAATTTTTTGCATGAAAAATAGACGATGTATAGTCTATATATATTTTTGCATACGAATCGGACGATTTATAGTCGATAAAATTTTTTCATAAAAAATTGAAAAAAAGACGATGTAGAGTCCATTAATTTTTTTCATAAAAAAATTTTTTGCTTGAAAAATGGATGATGTATAGTTTATTAAATTCTTTGCTCGAAAAGAAAACGACGTATATAGTCCACTTAAGTTTGTAAATACGAAATGGACAAATTATAGTCAATTTAATTTTTTATAACAAAATTTAAAAATGGACGATGTATAGTCCATTAAATTTTGTATGTATAACCAGTCCATTTAATTTTTTGCATGAAAAATAGACGATGTATAGTCTATATAATTTTTTGCATACGAATCGGACGATTTAAAGTCGACTAAATTTGTTCATAAAAAATTGAAAAAAAGACGATGTATAAGTCCATAAAATTTTTTTCATAAAAAAATTTTTTCCATGAAAAATGGATGATGTAAAGTTTATTAAATTCTTTGCACGAAAAGAAGACGACGTATATAGTCCACTTAAGTTTTTACATACGAAATGGACGAATTATAGTCAATTTAATTTTTTATAAAAAACTTAAAAATGGACGATGTATAGTCCATTAAATTTTGTATATATAGCCAGTCCATTTAATTTTTTGCATGAAAAATAGACGATGTATAGTCTATATAATATTTTGCATACGAATCGGACGATTTATAGTCGTTAAATTTTTTTCATAAAAAATTTAAAAAAAGACGATGTATAAATCCATTAAATTTTTTTCATAAAATAATGTTTTGCTTGAAAAATGGATGATGTATAGTTTATTAAATTCTTTGCACGAAAAGAAAACGACGTATATAGTCCACTTAAGTTTGTAAATACGAAATGGACAAATTATAGTCAATTTAATTTTTTATAACAAAATTTAAAAATGGACGATGTATAGTCCATTAAATTTTGTATATATAACCAGTCCATTTAATTTTTTGCATGAAAACTAGACGATGTATAGTCTATATAATTTCTTGCATACGAATAGGACGATTTATAGTCGATAAAATTTTTTCATAAAAAATTCAAAAAAAGACGATGTATAAGTCCATTAAATTTTTTTCATAAAAAAATGTTTTGCTTGAAAAATGGATGATGTATAGTTTATTAAATTCTTTGCATGAAATGAAAACGACGTATATAGTCCACTTAAGTTTGTAAATACGAAATGGACAAATTATAGTCAATTTAATTTTTTATAAAAAATTTAAAAATGGACGATGTATAGTCCATTAAATTTTGTATATATAACCAGTCCATTTAATTTTTTGCATGAAAAATAGACGATGTATAGTCTATATAATTTCTTGCATACGAATCGGACGATTTACAGTCGATAAAATTTTTTCATAAAAAATTCAAAAAAAGACGATGTATAGTCCATTAAATTTTTTTCATAAAAAAATTTTTTGCTTGTAAAATGGATGATGTATAGTTTATTAAATTCTTTGCACGAAAAGAAAACGACGTATATAGTCCACTTAAGTTTGTAAATTCGAAATGGACAAATTATAGTCAATTTAATTTTTAATAAAAAATGTATAGTTTATTAAATTCTTTGCACGAAAAGAAAACGACGTATATAGTCCACTTAAGTTTGTAAATTCGAAATGGACAAATTATAGTCAATTTAATTTTTTATAAAAAATTTAAAAATGGACGATGTATAGTCCATTAAATTTTGTATATATAACCAGTCCATTTAATTTTTTGCATGAAAAATAGACGATGTATAGTCTATATAATTTCTTGCATACGAATAGGACGATTTATAGTCGATAAAATTTTTTCATAAAAAATTCAAAAAAAGACGATGTATAGTCCATTAAATTTTTTTCATAAAAAAATTTTTTGCATGGAAAATGGATGATGTATAGTTTATTAAATTCTTTGCACGAAAAGAAGACGACGTATATAGTCCACTTAAGTTTTTACATACGAAATGGACGAATTATAGTCAATTTAATTTTTTATAAAAATTTTAAAAATGGACGATGTATAGTCCATTAAATTTTGTATATATAGCCAGTCCATTTAATTTTTTGCATGAAAAATAGACGATGTATAGTCTATATATATTTTTGCATACGAATCGGACGATTTATAGTCGATAAAATTTTTTCATAAAAAATTGAAAAAAAGACGATGTAGAGTCCATTAATTTTTTTTTCATAAAAAAATTTTTTGCTTGAAAAATGGATGATGTATAGTTTATTAAATTCTTTGCTCGAAAAGAAAACGACGTATATAGTCCACTTAAGTTTGTAAATACGAAATGGACAAATTATAGTCAATTTAATTTTTTATAACAAAATTTAAAAATGGACGATGTATAGTCCATTAAATTTTGTATATATAACCAGTCCATTTAATTTTTTGCATGAAAACTAGACTATGTATAGTCTATATAATTTCTTGCATACGAATAGGACGATTTATAGTCGATAAAATTTTTTCATAAAAAATTCAAAAAAAGACGATGTATAAGTCCACTAACTTTTTTTCATAAAAAAATGTTTTGCTTGAAAAATGGATGATGTATAGTTTATTAAATTCTTTGCACGAAAAGAAGACGACGTATATAGTCCACTTAAGTTTTTTACATACGAAATGGACGAATTATAGTCAATTTAATTTTTTATAAAAATTTTAAAAATGGACGATGTATAGTCCATTAAATTTTGTATATATAGCCAGTCCATTTAATTTTTTGCATGAAAAATAGACGATGTATAGTCTATATAATTTTTTGCATACGAATCGGACTATCTAAAGTCGACTAAATTTTTTCGTAAAAAATTGAAAAAAAGACGATGTATAGTCCATTAAATTTTTTTCATAAAAAAATTTTTTCCATGAAAAATGGATGATGTATAGTTTATTAAATTCTTTGCACGAAAAGAAGACGACGTATATAGTCCACTTAAGTTTTTACATACGAAATGGACGAATTATAGTCTATTTAATTTTTTATAAAAAATTTAAAAATGGACGATGTATAGTCCATTAAATTTTGTATATATAGCCAGTCCATTTAATTTTTTGCATGAAAAATAGACGATGTATAGTCTTTATAATTTTTGCATACGAATCGGATGATTTAAAGTCGACTAAATTTTTTCATAAAAAATTGAAAAAAAAACGATGTATAGTCCATTAAATTTTTTTCATAAGAAATTTTTTTGCATGAAAAATGGATGATGTATAGTTTATTAAATTCTTTGAACGAAAAGAAAACGACGTATATATTCCACTTAAGTTTGTAAATACGAAATGGACAAATTATAGTCAATTTAATTTTTTATAAAAAATTTAAATATGGACGATGTATAGTCCATTAAATTTTGTATATATAGCCAGTCCATTTAATTTTTTGCATGAAAAATAGACGATGTATAGTCTATATAATATTTTGCATACGAATCGGACGATTTATAGTCCATAAATTTTTTTCATAAAAAATTGAAAAAAAGACGATGTATAGTCCATTAAATATTTTTCATAAAAAAAATTTTTGCTTGAAAAATGGATGATGTATAGTTTATTAAATTCTTTGCACGAAAAGAAAACGACGTATATAGTCCACTTAAGTTTGTAAATACGAAATGGACAAATTATAGTCAATTTAATTTTTTATAAAAAATTTAAAAATGGACGATTTATAGTCCATTAAATTTTGTATATATAGCCAGTCCATTTAATTTTTTGCATGAAAAATAGACGATGTATAGTCTATATAATATTTTGCATACGAATCGGACGATTTAAATTCGACTAAATTTTTTCATAAAAAATTGAAAAAAAGACGATGTATAGTCCATTAAATTTTTTTCATAAAAAAATTTTTTTCTTGAAAGATGGATGATTTATAGTTTATTAAATTCTTTGCACGAAAAGAAAACGACATACATAGTCAACTTAAGTTTGTAAATACGAAATGGACAAATTATAGTCAATTTAATTTTTTATAAAAAATTTAAAAATGGACGATTTATAGTCCATTAAATTTTGTATATATAGCCAGTCCATTTAATTTTTTGCATGATATGAAAAATAGACGATGTATAGTCTATATAACTTTTGCATACGAATCGGATGATTTAAAGTCGACTAAATTTTTTCATAAAAAATTAAAAAAAGACGATGTATAGTCCATTAAATTTTTTTCATAAGAAATTTTTTTGCATGAAAAATGGATGATGTATAGTTTATTAAATTCTTTGCACGAAAAGAAAACGACGTATATAGTCCACATAAGTTTTTACATACGAAATGGACGAATTATAGTCAATTTAATTTTTTATAAAAAATTTAAAAATGGACGATGTACAGTCCATTAAATTTTGTATATATAGCCGGTCCATTTAATTTTTTGCATGAAAAATAGACGATGTATAGTCTATATAATATTTTGCATACGAATGGGACGATTTATAGTCGATAAAATTTTTTCATAAAAAATTTAAAAAAAGACGATGTATAGTCCATTAAATTTTTTTCATAAAAAAATTTTTTGCTTGAAAAATGGATGATTTATAGTTTATTAAATTCTTTGCACGAAAAGAAAACGACGTATATAGTCCACTTAAGTTTGTAAATACGAAATGGACAAATTATAGTCAATTTAATTTTTTATAAAAAATTTAAAAATGGACGATGTATAGTCCATTAAATTTTGTATATATAGCCAGTCCATTTAATTTTTTGCATGAAAAATAGACGATGTATAGTCTATATAATATTTTGCATACGAATCGGACGATTTATAGTCGATTAAATTTTTTCATAGAAAAATTGAAAAAAAGACGATGTATAGTCCATCAAATATTTTTCATAAAAAATTTTTTTGCATGAAAAATGGATGATGTATAGTTTATTAAATTCTTTGCACGAAAAGAAGACGACGTATATAGTCCACTTAAGTTTGTAAATACGAAATGGACGAATTATAGTCAATTTAATTTTTTATAAAAATTTTAAAAATGGACGATGTATAGTCCATTAAATTTTGTATATATAGCCAGTCCATTTAATTTTTTGCATGAAAAATAGACGATGTATAGTCTATATAATATTTTGCATACGAATCGGACGATTTAAAGTCGATAAAATTTTTTCATAAAAAATTGAAAAAAAGACGATATATAGTCCATTAAATTTTTTTCATAAAAAAATTTTTTGCTTGATAAATGGATGATTTATAGTTTATTAAATTCTTTGCACGAAAAGAAAACGACGTACATAGTCTACTTAAGTTTGTAAATACGAAATGGACAAATTATAGTCAATTTAATTTTTTATAAAAAATTTAAAAATGGACGATGTATAGTCCATTAAATTTTGTATATATAGCCAGTCCATTTAATTTTTTGCATGAAAAATAGACGATGTATAGTCTATATAATATTTTGCATACGAATCGGACGATTTATAGTCGATAAATTTTTTTCATAAAAAATTTTTTTGCTTGAAAAATGGATGATTTATAGTTTATTAAATTCTTTGCACGAAAAGAAAACAACGTATATAGTCAGTCCACTTAAGTTTGTAAATCCGAAATGGACGAATTATAGTCAATTTAATTTTTTATAAAAAATTTAAAAATGGACGATGTATAGTCCATTAAATTTTGTATATATAGCTAGTCCATTTAATTTTTTGCATGAAAAATAGACGATGTATAGTCTATATAATATTTTGCTTACGAATCGGACGATTTATAGTCGTTAAAATTTTTTCATACAAAATTGAAAAAAAGACGATGTATAGTCCATTAAATTTTTTTTATAAAAAAATTTTTGCTTGATAAATGGATGATTTATAGTTTATTAAATTCTTTGTACGAAAAGAAAACGACGTACATAGTCCACTTAAGTTTGTAAATACGAAATGGACAAATTATAGTCAATTTAATTTTTTATAACAAAATTTAAAAATGGACGATGTATAGTCCATTATATTTTGTATATATAACCAGTCCATTTAATTTTTTGCATGAAAACTAGACGATGTATAGTCTATATAATTTCTTGCATACGAATAGGACGATTTATAGTCGATAAAATTTTTTCATAAAAAATTCAAAAAAAGACGATGTATAAGTCCATTAAATTTTTTTCATAAAAAAATGTTTTGCTTGAAAAATGGATGATGTATAGTTTATTAAATTCTTTGCACGAAAAGAAAACGACGTATATAGTCCACTTAAGTTTGTAAATACGAAATAGACAAATTATAGTCAATTTAATTTTTTATAAAAAATTTAAAAATGGATGATGTATAGTCCATTAAATTTTGTATACATAGCCAGTCCATTTAATTTTTTGCATGAAAAATAGACGATGTATAGTCTATATAATATTTTGCATACGAATCGGACGATTTATAGTCGATAAAATTTTTTCATAAAAAATTTAAAAAAAGACGATGTATAGTCCATTAAATTTTTTTCATAAAAAAATGTTTTGCTTGAAAAATGGATGATGTATAGTTTATTAAATTCTTTGCACGAAAAGAAGACGACGTATATAGTCCACTTAAGTTTTTACATACGAAATGGACGAATTATAGTCAATTTAATTTTTTATAAAAATTTTAAAAATGGACGATGTATAGTCCATTAAATTTTGTATATATAGCAAGTCCATTTAATTTTTTGCATGAAAAATAGACGATGTATAGTCTATATAATATTTTGCATATGAATCGGACGATTTATAGTCGATAAAATTTTTTCATAAAAAATTGAAAAAAGACGATGTGCAGTCCAATAATTTTTTTTCATAAAAAAATTTTTTGCTTGAAAAATGGATGATGTATAGTTTATTAAATTCTTTGCACGAAAAGAAAACGACGTATATAGTCCACTTAAGTTTGTAAATTCGAAATGGACAAATTATAGTCAATTTAATTTTTTATAACAAAATTTAAAAATGGACGATGCATAGTCCATTAAATTTTGTATATATAACCAGTCCATTTAATTTTTTGCATGAAAAATCGACGATGTATAGTCTATATAATTTTTTGCATACGAATCGGACGATTTAAAGTCGACTAAATTTTTTCATAAAAAATTGAAAAAAAGACCATGTATAGTCCATTAAATTTTTTTCATAAAAAAATTTTTTGCTTGAAAAATGGATGATGTATAGTTTATTAAATTCTTTGCACGAAAAGAAAACGACGTATATAGTCCACTTAAGTTTTTACATACGAAATAGACGAATTATAGTCAATTTAATTTTTTATAAAAAATTTAAAAATGGACGATGTATAGTCCATTAAATTTTGTATATATAGCCAGTCCATTTAATTTTTTGCATGAAAAATAGACGATGTATAGTCTATATAATATTTTTGCATACGAATCGGACGATTTATAGTCGATAAAATTTTTTCATAAAAAATTTAAAAAAAGACGATGTATAGTCCATTAAATTTTTTTCATAAAAAAATTTTTTCCATGAAAAATGGATGATGTAAAGTTTATTAAATTCTTTGCACGATAAGAAGACGACGTATATAGTCCACTTAAGTTTTTACATACGAAATGGACGAATTATAGTCAATTTAATTTTTTTTTAAAAATTTAAAAATGGACGATGTATAGTCCATTAAATTTTGTATATATAGCCAGTCCATTTAAATTTTTGCATGAAAAATAGACGATGTATAGTCTATATAATATTTTGCATACGAATCGGACGATTTATAGTCGATAAAATTTTTTCATAAAAAATTTAAAAAAAGACGATGTATAGTCCATTAAATTTTTTTCATAAAAAAATTTTTTGCTTGAAAAATTGATGATTTATAGTTTATTAAACTCTTTGCACGAAAAGAAAACGACGTACATAGTCCACTTAAATTTGTAAATACGAAATGGACAAATTATAGTCAATTTAATTTTTTATAACAAAATTTAAAAATGGACGATGTATAGTCCATTAAATTTTGTATATATAACCAGTCCATTTAATTTTTTGCATGAAAACTAGACGATGTATAGTCTATATAATTTCTTGCATACGAATCGGACGATTTATAGTCGATAAAATTTTTTCATAAAAAATTCAAAAAAAGACGATGTATAAGTCCATTAAATTTTTTTCATAAAAAAATGTTTTGCTTGAAAAATGGATGATGTATAGTTTATTAAATTCTTTGCACGAAAAGAAAACGACGTATATAGTCCACTTAAGTTTGTAAATACGAAATGGACAAATTATAGTTAATTTAATTTTTTATAAAAAATTTAAAAATGGACGATGTATAGTCCATTAAATTTTGTATATATAGCCAGTCCATTTAATTTTTTGCATGAAAAATAGACGATGTATAGTCTATATAATTTCTTGCATACGAATCTAACGATTTATAGTCGATAATATTTTTTCATAACAAATTGAAAAAAAGACGATGTATAGTCCATTAAATTTTTTTCATAAAAAAATTTTTTGCTTGAAAAATGGATGATGTATAGCTTATTAAATTCTTTGCACGAAAAGAAAACGACGTATATAGTCCACTTAAGTTTGTAAATACGAAATGGACGAATTATAGTCAATTTAATTTTTTATAAAAAATCTAAAAATGGACGATGTATAGTCCATTAAATTTTGTATATATATAGCCAGTCCATTTAATTTTTTGCATGAAAAATAGACGATGTATAGTCTATATATATTTTTGCATACGAATCGGACGATTTATAGTCGATAAAATTTTTTCATAAAAAATTTAAAAAAAGACGATGTATAGTCCATTAAATTTTTTTCATAAAAAAATTTTTTGCTTGAAAAATGGATGATGTATAGCTTATTAAATTCTTTGCACGAAAAGAAAACGACGTATATAGTCCACTTAAGTTTGTAAATACGAAATGGACGAATTATAGTCAATTTAATTTTTTATAAAAAATTTAAAAATGGACGATGTATAGTCCATTAAATTTTGTATATATAGCCAGTCCATTTAATTTTTTGCATGAAAAATAGACTATGTATAGTATATATAATATTTTGCATACGAATCGGACGATTTATAGTCGATAAAATTTTTTCATAAAAAATTGAAAAAAAGACGATGTACAGTCCATTAATTTTTTTTCATAAAAAAATTTTTTGCTTGAAAAATGGATGATGTATAGTTTATTAAATTCTTTGCACGATAAGAAAACGACGTATATAGTCCACTTAAGTTTTTACATACGAAATGGACGAATTATAGTCAATTTAATTTTTTATAAAAAATTTAAAAATGGACGATGTATAGTCCATTAAATTTTGTATATATAGCCAGTCCATTTAATTTTTTGCATGAAAAATAGACGATGTATAGTCTATATAATATTTTGCATACGAATCGGACGATTTATAGTCGATAAAATTTTTTCATAAAAAATTGAAAAAAAGACGATGTACAGTCCATTAATTTTTTTTCATAAAAAAATTTTTTGCTTGAAAAATGGATGATGTATAGTTTATTAAATTCTTTGCACGATAAGAAAACGACGTATATAGTCCACTTAAGTTTTTACATACGAAATGGACGAATTATAGTCAATTTAATTTTTTATAAAAAATTTAAAAATGGACGATGTATAGTCCATTAAATTTTGTATATATAGCCAGTCCATTTAATTTTTTGCATGAAAAATAGACGATGTATAGTCTATATAATATTTTGCATACGAATCGGACGATTTAAATTCGACTAAATTTTTTCATAAAAAATTGAAAAAAAGACGATGTTTATCTTTGCACGAAAAGAAAACGACGTATATAGTCCACTTAAGTTTGTAAACACGAAATGGACGAATTATAGTCAATTTAATTTTTTATAAAAAATTTAAAAATGGACGATGTATAGTCCATTAAATTTTGTATATATAGCCAGTCCATTTAATTTTTTGCATGAAAAATAGACGATGTATAGTCTATATAATTTTTGCATACGAATCGGATGATTTAAAGTCGACTAAATTTTTTCATAAAAAGTTTAAAACAAGACGATGTATAATAGTCCATTAAATTTTTTTCATAAAAAAAGTTTTTGCATGAAAAATGAATGATGTATAGTCTATTAAATTTTTTGCATGAAAACAAGACGACGTATATAGCCCATTTAGTTTTTTACATACGAAATGGACGAGTTATAGTCAATTTAATTTTTTATAAAATTTTTAAAAATGGACGATGTATATATAGTTCATTAAATTTTGTAACTATTGAAAAATGGACGATCTATAGCCTATTAAATTTTTTCACAAAACATTTTTTCCATGAAAAGTGTATGATGTTTATTTTATTAAATTTTTCGAAAAGTAGAAGACGTATATAGGCCATTTAATTTTTTGCATTCGAAATGGACGAATTATAGTCCATTAAATTTTTATGTATAATCCATTTATTTTTTTGCATGAAAAATAGACGATGTATAGTCCATTTAATTTTTTGCATACGACGACCTATATAGTCCATATAAGTTTTTGCATAGGAAATGAACGAGTTATAGTCCATCAAAGTTTTTTATAAAAAATTTAAAACTGGACCATGTATAGAGTCCATTAAATTTTTTATGTATAATTCATTTAATTTTTAACATGAAAAATAGACGATGTATAGTCTATTTAATTGTTTGCATACGAAATGGACTATTTATAGACCATAAAATTTTGAATAATGGACAATGTATAGCCCATTAAATTTTTTTCACGAAAATTTTTTTCCATGAGAAATGGATGATGTATAGTCCATTAAGTATTTTGCACGAATAATAGACGAAGTATATAATCTATTTAATTTTTTGCATACAAAATGGACAAATTATAGGCCATTAAATTCTTTTATAAAAAATTTAAAAATGTACCATGTCCATATATAGTCAATTAAACTTTGCATACTAAATGGAATATTTAAAAACCATACAATTTTTTCATAACATATTAAAAAAATAGACGATGTATAGCCCATTAAATTTTTTTCACAAACAATTTTTTCCGATGAAAAATGGATGATGTATGGTCCATTAAATTTTTTGCACGAAATATAGATAACGTATTAGTCCACTTATTTTTTTGCATACGAAATGGAAGATTTATAGACCATAAAATTTTTTCATAAAATATCGAAAAATGACGATTAAATTTTTTCATTAAATTTTTTTCACAAAAAATCTTTTTTCCATGAAAAATGGATGATGTATAGTCCATTAAATTTTTTGCACGTAAAATAGACGACCTATATAGTCCATTTAAGTTTCATTTAAGTTTTTTATAAAAAATTTAAAACTGAACCATGTATATAGTCCATTAAATTTTTTATGTATAATCCATTAAATTTTTTGCATAAAAAATAGACGATGTATAGTTGATTTAATTTTTTGCATACGAAATGGACTATTTATAAACCATAAAATTTTTTCATTAAATTTTGAAAAATGGACAATGTATAGCCCATTAATTTTTTTTCACAAAAAAACTTTTTATTTACCAGAAAGGAATGGTCTAGTACAATTTGTATATAGAAAAACTAAATAAAATATAAATAGTTCAACTTTCGTATAGACAAATTAAATAAACCATACATAGTAAATTCTTCACATAGAAAAAATAAATGGGCTATATACATATAGTACATGTTTATAAAAATTTTACATTAAAAAAAAAAATAGATTCATATCGAATATAAATTATTTGCTGGATTTTGTTAAAGTTTCTAAGCATACAACCATTATTTTTCTTTTGTGATTTGCAAAAATATTATTATACGTGAGTTTTAAAATAGTTTGCTTAAGATAAGAGTTGTGTGACTGTTCAAAATATATGGTGATTTGGGTAAGCACCAATAAAATATACAGACAATGATTAGGCTAGGAGGGGTGGTGTTATATAGCACCTCCACTCGGAGACCCATTTGGGTTTATTATGATCAGACAATGCTTAACCACCAGCAAATAAATTTCAAATAATATATAAAATTTGGTTGTATTTCATCCAAGGAAAAAGTTGATGGAAGAAATTCCTCTCAACATTTGCTGATTTATAAATATTCAGAAAAACTGAAACGAAAAGTTTTGATTTTGTAATTTTGTTATACAACTGCTGCTACCCTATTGAGCTACCTTAGTTTCTTTCCAGACCTCTTCGTCCTATTTGCAGTACTCTTCAATTGTAAAATAATGAAACTTAAAACGTAGCGATCATGCCCATAAAAACGTAAATATATAAAACTAAGTCTAGGTGATAACTTAAAATTTTCATTTATGAGGGCGGGGTGTCATGCCTTAGAAACCTAAAATCTATAATTTAAATTTAATCGTTCAAACTCAATAGATTTGCATTGCAATGCTGCAATGTATGTAAGTATATCCGATTCTATTGAAACTTTGTAGTACATTACACTTACGCAAGGCTATACTTTTTTTGCGTTTTCAAAGGAGAGCATGGTCATGCCTAAGAAATATTAACCTGACTATAGTTTTATGGTATTATTTTTGCTATTTTAGGCACCTTAATAAAGGGGTTAACCATCGACACACAAACAAAGTTTACTGACATGTACATGGCTTTCCTCTACAAATATTAAAGAGTTTTATTATATAGTCAACTGTTAAAAAATTTATAAATTTTCTTATTTCAAAATGTTGGATACCCCTTAAGGGCCTTTTGCTTTTGTATAATTGAAAAATCTAAAGAGAGGTTGTGGCCAAACATTTGCATAAGGTTACGTAGGTACTCGTATGTTTGTTTTTGATATGCAAATACTCGTGTATGAGTTGCGAATGTGCACACCACACACACAATTTTAAAATAACAAAAAATAATTTGTAATTGAAAGGAGAAAAAAAAATTTAAATATCTTAAAAGCTAAAAACTATATAACTTTAAGAAGTAAACCGAAGGTTAACGAAATATTGATCAAATAAAATATAAATATAGACAGACCTAAAGCTCAAAAAAAATAGTTTAATTAAATATATAAAAAAGGTCGAAAAATTAGATAAAAGAGGTAGTAAACTTGCATCTCCTGTAGCACTATCTCTGGTTCTGCCACAAACTTCACAATAATGCCCTTATGGCTGAGACTTCTTTTATACATATTTATTAATAAACAAAAAAGCTTGACTCCTCTTGTACAAATATATAAATTTTCAAGCAAATTCATGTAGCAGCACTTTAGAATTTCTATATTTATTAAACTTTTTTTTTATTTTCTTATTTTACACCACTGTGCAACGCTAAATAAGCTCAAATTCTTTTAAATTATAGATTAATGTATTGAATCTAATAGCAACAGTTTGTAATTTCACTCATGTGTTTGCTGGGTAAATGCATACCAAAATGTTTGTGTTTAACTCATCGTGTATTCCATTAATATTTACTCACCTGAAATACCGTTAACGGCATATGAAATTCAGCGCCACCGGTAATGAGAAAACCCCACTTTGAGTCATCTTTGGCAGCATATTGCTCAGAGTCAACATCAAACGCTGGGAATTCATCCGTATCACCGATACCACATGACAATTTAATGACAGGAGCTTTTTTCGGTGGTTCCGGCGTATATGAATAAAGAGCAAGAAAGCTTGGTTCTGGCATATTTCCACAACTGAGGCACAGGCAGGTACTAAATTGTTTGATTTATATTTCTAGCAATCTTATCTCTGAAAGTGTTTAAACTTCAAAATATTTTGCGCACAAAAGATTAAAGAGACTGTTTTATTTATTGTGTGGCATGATAAAGAGTGTGATAATTATGCAGTGTAGAAATGTAGCGGTTTTTCGACGCAGTTTTTGAAGTAACTTAGCTTGTTACATACATGTGACTACTAACAAATTAATTTCTTTAACATGATTATAGAAATTAATTTTCCAAACTTTATGAATATAAAAAATTTCATATATATACACAAACGCATGTTAATTTATATCATAGGTTGGTAAAGGGCACAAAATATGTCATTTCTACCACTTAGTGCCAATTTCACCAACTCTATTTAAACATCAATTCATATTTAAATGTCGATTTTGATTAATTTTTTTATGGAAAAATTATTTTTAAATATGAATTGATATTTATATAAGTTCATGTGAAATATCTTGGTATACACCTTGATCGACGACTTACATGGAAACACCACATTGATTCTAAGTTAACTCAAATGAAACTTAAACTAACTCAGGTACATTGGCTGATTGGTCGAAATTCAACACTTAGCCTAGACTGTAAACTTTTAATATACAAGTCGCTTTTAAAGCCAATATGGTGCTACGGAATTCAACTATGGGGCACTGCTTCAGCTTCAAATGTAGAGAAAATTCAACGCAGGCAAAATAAAATTTTACGCATGATAACATCGGCTCCATGGTACATCAAAAATTCAAATATACATCGTGATTTGAATATGCCACTAGTGACTGAAGAAATTGCAAAATACGCTGGCAAATATTTAACAAAACTCGAGTCACATCCTAATCCGCTTGCCCGTAATATTTTGAACTTTACTGGACACATCCGCCTAAAAAAGAGGGACACAATGGCTCTTATTCACAGCACTCCAGATGGGACTTCTTGAAAATACTTTTATTTTTTTTTCCTTTTGATTATCACTACTTACATATGTATTATATATAACTACTACTAAGCTTATGTCCGACATTGGTCGGGCCTAATTATATTTTTTAGATTTAAGATTTGAATACTTATTGTTAGTTCATATATGAAGATACAATAAATAAAAATTCATGCATAAAAAAAAAAAAAAATTTATATAAGTTGGTGAAATTGGCTCTTCGGGTCCCAGTCGTTGTTTCACATTATTTTATTTTGCCGTAGTACTCATTTTATATATACTAAATTGCTATAAAAGGATTTTCTATGAAGCGTGAATGAATTGAGTCTTAAGAAATTTTCTATACATTTCTTTCCAAATTTATTTTCCAAATTTCTCTGTATTGCTTAATTTTAAGTTTCAGTTTTTTTTAGTAAACTGACTTAAAATTTATACATACTACTCGTAGCATTCATTAGAAATTTATCATAACTTGCAGAATTGAATATGTTGGCATTTTATTGTATTATTTGCAATCAAAATTTAATACAGGAAGGTTGAATTTCCTTTTTTAAATGTCTTCTTTACATATTCTGACATTTCATTACTGTCAAGAATCAATTCTTTTGTAATGTCAGGTTCCTTCTTTCTCAAACAAATTTGCACCCAATTCGCATTTTAACGCATTTAGCTTTCGCAATGAAATTGTTTCGCTTTCCTATTTTAGTAATACAACTAGCATTTCTGATGAAAATAATACATATATGGTGCATTCCACGCCAAATCGGGTGGTTAAAAAAAAACCATTACATTTTGTGATATTTTTGATTACCCCTCAAGAGAGCTTTTCTGGTAAATTTTGAGATTGCTTTGATTACTCGATCAAAAGATATACAATTTTCGAACGATTCATTTTTCTTTAGTTTTTTGTTCATCACTTTTAATTTTAGTGTTATAGGGCATTTACATCAGCACAAAATACTAGATTTTGATAAAAATCTTTATGAAAATCTATACCGTTTACACCAGCTTGTTTTGACATTTATCAAGATTTTTTTATCCAAAACAAAACCCATCAACTGATTTGTTTCCAAAGCTACAACGAAACAACTGCTTTGTAGCGAATTCACACACTTTTTTAAGCAGAACGTACTAAATTTACTCACCTTTTGTACAGGGTAGTAAAGAATAAATAAAAACATTAGATTTTTATTAGATTTCCTACAAATCTACTGAAAAATTAGATTTCGTTTTGTATGGAAAATCTAGAAAAAAAATCGAAAGTACTAGATTTCGAGACTGTGTAAACTCACTATTATACGCTTCTTACAGAAAAAATATTCTAAGTATTTCTGATTAAGATTTTTGGATTATAAATATTAAATCATTTTCCTGGACAAAAATAACTTATATTTTTGTCGCGCCGGTTTCTCGTTATATATGTTATTGATGTCGCCCAAAATTTTCTTCTAAATACACTACTCCATCATTGCTTTAAAACACATAAAATATATATTGGATCTTTCCATTCCTTTCTTGGTTTTTGCTCCGTAGCCTGGGAATTGCCCATATGTGTACACATACATACATACATATGTATACACATCCAAATATATTCACCCGTATTGCGTATGTCGAGAATTTTTGTATTTGATTAAAAAACCTTACAAACATTTTAGAAAATTTTTGGCGATTGCTTGTTTGGCGATGATTACGCGATCCTTCTCAGGGAATACGAATTGCTAACCATCGCCTACGCCTTACAAATAAGCGATGAATACGCGAGCGCACCCAAGTAACGGCAAATCTTCCTCCCAATAGTCAATAGATTTTTGCATTCTTTATCTTTTCGCGATGATCACGCGAATCGCCATAACTTGCGGGACTCGAATCGCCGGCGAGTCGCTATCCGTACCGCGCTTCGCGTGGTTGACACATGCGAACGTTTTCGCGATTCGCCTGAGGATCGCATTTAGCTTCCACAAGATGCATCGCAGCGATGTTAGACAACTTGCCAGCGATTCGCGTGCGATGATTCGGCGATGGAAGTTGTTTGCAGGGAAAGCTTGTATAAGATTTCTTTATTCAAATTTAAATTCTCGTAGACGAATATTCGTATTTGTATGAAATGTATTGGAAACACTGAAAAACTCATTTTCGTGAAAATACCAGTTAGGACCTTTCTACTTGTTAACAGCGATATGCTGTTGTTCATTTTAATTTTTGGTATTGTGTATGTCGTACAGTGAATATCAGCACACTACTAAGCTCAATTATAATTAAAATCCAAAAATCTTAATCACAAACAATTGGATTATTTTTTTTTTTATTATTGTTTTGTGTAACAAGCATTTAAAAAAGAAACCTTCACAAAATTCTAATTTTAAACATTATTAAGAAAATTATGAAAAAAAATGTTGTGGCAAAAATTAAAAATAAAAATATACTTAATAGTAACAAACCAAAAAAGTTTGTTTTAAGTAGAACAAAAATAAGCAAATTAACAAACATGTGCATAGTTAGTAAAGAACAAACGACAATGGTAAGACTGTTGTAAATTTAGAGATGGTAACTTTGAGCCTTCATTACAAAACACATGAGCAAATTGAAATGCAATGAATCAAACCAATTCACATATTCTATTTGCAATAAAGTTTCGTATATAAGGCAGACATCTACATCAACTGACCCCACACACAGTGGACCAAAACACAGAAGAACGCTGATGAGGAAGGTTTAGTGGCCTTCGAAAACGGCTGGCTGTTCCGTTCAACTATGTGTTGTTGTCAGAATATTATAACTAACTTTGATGTTATTTGTTCATTAATAATTATCACATGTAATTTAGCTTAAAAAGCGTTACGAACATTAGCCTGTTCTATTCATAAGAATATAGAAACAAATACAGTTCAAAAAATAATTAAATTAACTAAAAATGTTGAAAGTTTACTGCCATTTTGTAGAAGAGAAGTAAAAATTCTCGTTTGTCTATTGACATTAAAAACAAACAAAAAATGTAAGTCCTTTTGTCCTTTTGTTTTCAATATATAGGGAGACGAGAGTTTTTACTTGTCTTCTATAAACTATCAGTTCTATTTAATTTTAATTATTAAGAAAAACTTAAAATTTTCACAAAATTGGGGAAATCAAAAATAAAAGTTCAAACCGTCCGAATTGGCGTGCAATGTCCCATATGTATGTATGTTATTATTAAATAAAAACAAACAAAAAAAAAAACGCTTAATTGCCACACTCTTCTAATTAACCAATAAGCAATTTTTGTAAATAAGAGAGTTAAATAACGGTCTCTCATAATTCGCTCTCTTTGTTGGCCAGACAACATCGAATAATTTTGTCATGAGACAGAATTTTTAAAAACAATTTCTTAAAATCTTTTATTAAATTATGAGCAAAATAATAAAATTGCTTGTTTTTATAAAATGCCGGTATGTTTACTTTTATATTTTTAATACACACAAACACACACACGCACAATTTTAGCCTTGGAAATTTTTTAGCAAAAAGGTTTTTTCTTTATTACCAATTACGTAATATTGGTTTTTTTTTAATTATTTTTTTATATAAATATATTTCAATAAATTATTTAATATTCTTCAATTTGGTAATATATACTTGCACTTTTTAATTTTTTTCGTATTTTTGTATTTGATTTTTAATTTTTTTTTTTCTTGCTAATAATTTTAAATTTTATTACACTAGAATTTTCCGTTTCAAATAATCTGTAATTTTACGTTTTCTATTTTATACTGTAACTTGGCGACTGACTATTTTTAAAGTTACAATTTCTTTTTTCTTCTGTGGTCCATTCGAAATCAGCTTCTCTGTAAAAGCTAAAGCAGAATTTTTTCTATTTTGTTGCAGTAATAGTTTTTTAAGTATGTATGTATATATTTTCTTGCGTAAAAAATGTATTTTTGTAAATTTCTTAATTTCTGCTGCGTGCTTTCATCACTCGTTGGCATCCATCTGTGTTTAGCGTGTGTCAAGAAAATGCTATTTTAGGTCAATTTAAGTTATTTTGGGATAGGTCCATTTTTTGCGTTTGTTTAAACATACTTACACAGTGTGAAAATTTATGTTTTAGTTCTGTTGAAATAAAGCAATTACCCGCTAGAGAAAAACAAATTGAAATTCTTTTCCATCAGCATTAAAACATACACATAAAAAACAGTGCCTACTAAATACCTCATAAAATAGAACAAAATTAATAAGAAATCTCTATGGTTATTTTTCAAAAAGGAAATATTATTAATTTCATAGAGAAAAACTTTTTGAAAAAATCAAGAAGAAATCTTGTAGTTTTTATGAGGTTATTTTATTGATTTTTTGAGGCGACCTCATAAAAAATAAAAAAATTTTTTGTCTTTATTCTTTGTGCTTTGCTTATGCCAGCCATACACTACACAAGTTCAGTGCTCAAGTCTTGGCACTCGTCAACTAAGCTTGTGACACACACTATACAAGTAAACTGTGCATTTTTTATTTTAATTCGCCATAATGCTGGTGATTATTTGTGTAATTCTAGGAACTCTGTCCAGAATATTTGCTCTGCGCTAATTTCTTGTTGTGAACTCTTCAAAAATCACGAAACAACTGAGCGTTTGCAACATACACTACACAAGTACACTGTACAGTTTTCAAAATCATTTTGATATTTACTCAGTTCACTGCGTAAATAGCGCAACCACTCCCATACACTACACAAACGCACTGTACCGTGCTATACTTGCGCAGTGAACTTGTGTAGTGTATGGCCGGCATTATATGTATTTTCATTTAAATTCTATACCATATACATATGTATGTATGTATGTAGTATATTGTAGAAGTTATTTATTTATACATACATACATACATACATACATACATACATACATACATACACATTATGTTATACATATTCTTAACTGACTTACACACCAAGTATTGAACCAGCAAACTTCTAGCTGATAGACAAGCACTCTAACCAATATGCTAACAAGCAGCCTGAATAACCATTGAAATTCTTGTGCAAACATTCTTATACAAAACTGAAAAAGGTCATGAAAAAAATTTTCTCTATGTCTATTTATAGATATGAAATAACAAGACACCTCATAAAATCAAGACGAGTTCCTTATTAAAAAAATTAATAAGATACTTTACACATAATCATGTAGGAACCTTCTAAAATCAAGAAGAAAACCTTATTGAAAAAATCAATAAGGCAACCCAATAAAATCAAGAAGAAACCCCTATAGTTTACAATTCATAAGAAAACCTAATAGAATCAAGAAGTTTTTCTCTATGGATTGTTTTTTTTTGGTGCCAAAAATAACGGAAATTGAGTAAAACAAGCTGTGAATAATAAGATTTCTTCTTGATTATGTGGTTTTCTTACTGATAAAATTAATAAGATTTACCACATAAAAACAATAAGGAAGCGCTATCAAAAAATCTTTGCTTCTTTCTGCTGGGATACCTCTTAGCCTAAAAACGTTTCATAGAGAAAATCTTCTTGATTCTATGAGGCAGTGTTTTCTCTGTGTATGGATGCCTAAATGCCTTGTAGCTGAGATTTCGCATAACTCTTATTGAGCGCTTACTTGACGTATTTCTATGGGAAATTTGTCAAATAAAATTGTAATAAACCTAAAATATTTTTTATGCATATGGCGGTAAAAGTATAATTTACACCTTTTGAGGTCTTTATATATCGTATATGTACATTTTATAAATATTGAGATATATTTGGGGTCAAGTTGACGCTTAATCAGCGGAAGTTCATAAGGCAATTCAAGTTTTTATGTAATTACATCTAGCCTTTTTATATCTTTATATCAAATAGTTTTTACTCCATATCTTATTAACTGTCTAGCAGCCTTGCTAAATGATATTTTTTTGCATTTACATAATTTCATTTTCCTCAAATTTCCTATTGGCCTTTATGCTTGCACACATCTTATGCGATAAGATGTGCAAATTTGTATTTCTCCACTCAAACCAAGTTCTTTTGTTTGCCAGCCAGTGAAATTATTTACAAGAGCAGAACATTAAAAAAATGCTAAGTACGTAGATTTTTCTAAAAAAAAAAGATTCCATCACAAATAGTTTTGCTTAAAGTATACAAATTTTTCTTAATCAATCAGACATTTATTTCCTCAATAAGTCAATACACTTGTATTGTGGATACTCGTATTTCTTAAAAAATAAACCTTCCAGAAAATATACGAGGGCGGATAAATAAGTCCGTGACTTTTTGAATGAAACACAGTTTTTTTTGCAAAACAAAAATTTTCTTTTCAACATAATCTCCTTTTAACTCAATGCACTTACACCCATTTTTTTACTTGGCAATCAAATTGTAATTATTTTTAAGTTATTTTTAAATACGAAATTGTGCTTTGAGTGCATATTTAAATAAAAATTAAATATGCATTAAAAAATGTGTTATTAAATACTACTTAAGTACTTTATGAGCGTACCATATGTTTTTATGCGTGTGTGTGTGTTAATTGAAAACATAAACATGAGCATCATGTGGTCGTATTAAAAAGAATTTCATTTAAATTGCATAAATATACTAGCTTAACCCGGTGTGCTTCGCTACCCCTCCCCACCCCACAATATGAAAATTTGGGTTTTGCCACGCCCCTCCGCCCACAGACCGAAAATCAAAAATCAGACTTTACAGTGTCATCAGCCTGAATATTCTGAATATTCACTGAAAATTTCATCAAAATCGGCCCAGCCGTTTTGGAGTCCATACGTTACAACATACATACATACACACATCCTGTTTTATATATATAGATAACATATACAATACAAAGTTTCATATCATGGAATAAAGTAATAAATATTAAAATGAGTTTTTATGCAATTTTAATTTTTTACATGTTGATAACCTAACTTTTTTGTTTATGTTAAACAGCTGTTCTTTGGAAATTTTGCAGTGCTGCCATACTTTCAACGTAATTTAATAAGAACTTTTATTAGCTACTGAAAAAATTAAATCGTATTTAATTACAACTTAATTTTAAATATAAACTAGCTAATCACGTACTTAATTATTAAGTTAAGAACTAGAGGGTTAGTCCAATGTTTCTGCAGTTTTTGTACCCCTTCCAAAAAAATAGGATTTTCGAGGTCCTTAAAGTAGGCGTTTGTTTGGTCAATAATTTCATCGTTGGACCTAAGTCTCTTTCCACCGAGCCATTTCTTTAGGTTTGGAAATAGTAAGTAGTCACTAGCAGCTAAGTCCGGGGAAAATGGCGGATGGGGTACCAATTCGTAGCCCCAATTCATACAGTTTGCTATTGCGACTACACACGTGTGCACTAGAGTGGTTCGGAAAAAAAGTTGTAGCAGTCACCCCCTAGGATTAAAGATAATGTAAAAACAATCCAAAAATGCTAAATATTTTTGAACGAAAGTCATGACTAGAATATGACGTAGTAGTATAGAACTATTAAAGACATATATGTAGCCCTTACAGAGCCATGAACACCGGTATACAAAATGTTATGATCAGACTAAAAATGGCGACACAGTGAACAAAATACTAAAATGGTGGTATTTGTAGGCGTGGCAAGGAAAT
This sequence comes from Tachina lurida, assembly GCA_944452675.1. Lineage (NCBI taxonomy): Eukaryota > Metazoa > Arthropoda > Insecta > Diptera > Tachinidae > Tachina > Tachina lurida. Next base: position 112,048,377 of record OX101756.1, read on the forward strand.
AGAAAGTATATTTTTGGAATTGTTTTTATATTATCTTTAATCATAGGGGGTGACTGGCACATTTTTTTTTGTATGCAAGGCGAACCACTCTAGTGTGCACTCGTGGATTATCTTGATGAAAAAGAAGAAGAATTTAGCCTGAAGATAACACCTGCCACAACAAGAAAAATAACTTTTTTCTTGGGCATATGGGGTCGTTTTCTTTTTAAATCCTCATTAAATCGGTCTAATATGTTGGTTTTGAAGGTAATCGATTTGGATTATCCCGCGTGCATTCCAAAAAGCTTTTGCCATCATCTTATTGACAGACAAACTCACCTTGGCCATATGGGGCCGTTTTCGTTTAAAATCCTCATTAAATCGGTCTAATAAGTGGATCTAAGATGTGGTCTAAGATGTGGATTATCCCGCGAGCATTCCAAAAAACTTTTGCCATCATCTTATTGACAGACAAACTCACCTTGGCCTTCTTTGGAGCAGGTTCAGACTTGGTGGTACTTGATGGAAACAGTTTTGCATTTCATATAACTACGAGGGAAGTTCAAAAAGTAACGGATTTCTTGATCTGCCCTCGTATTTTTCTTTGGCAAGTCTTCAATGCTGTTAATACAAGAACGCATCGCCAGCTAAAATGCTAAATCAAGATATTATCAATTTGGTGGATAAATAAAAATAAAGCTTTATTAGTTCAAAAGTTACAGAGTTTTGGCAAACAAAAAATTATTCTGAACCACTGTGCCTTGCTGTGTTGCCATGCTGTCGGTAAAATAATAATTATCATACACATATTAGCATTCTATGCTGGACATTTTGAAGATGGTAGCTTGCTGCGGTGAATGTGATTACTACTTTAGACGCTACCGTGTCGCATAGGTAACCTAGCAGTTAGCGTTGAAAGTCACTACCGCTAACGGGGCTCAAGCTTTTCCTGAACTTAAGGCCTTGCTTTGCTACAAAGAGGTTTTCTGTTCTAATAATGCATTTCTCAATCCGTGTAAATAAATTAATTCTTATCGCTTTGAAGTAAACAAAAAAAAAAGCTTGTAATGCTTTGACCGCAATCGTTATTAAAATGAGACTCTTTTTATTTTTAATTTTTGCTGTCTAAGAAACTTAATTTATTTCCAAAACTTTATCATGTTGGTCACTTAATACCCTCTTTTATTTTAACATTTCGTTCGTATCAGTTTATTTTAACATTTCATATCGTACACTCGTATTTATCTAAGGCCACTTATTTTGTTTTTTTGAAACAAAAACGTACTCTTGCTTATTATTTTTTTTTCATAAATTAGTTTTGCCTTTAAATTGAATGTATTTTTAAGTGTTAAGATGATTAAAGGCCATCAGATATTTTAATCTGTGCATGAACAGTGAAAAAGCCCTGATAAGAAAAAATGTGCTAAAACCTTGATAATGAAAAAAAATAATTATGTATATATGTATATAGATCTCTACATAAATATGTACATATCGCTCATTTACTCAAAGAAAGTCATAACTCAAAAAAACCAGTTTGCCAGAAAACGGGTTTTAAATTTTAAATTTACACACTACTTAATGGAAAGGGAAAATTTTATTTTTCTCCCTAGATTTGATATTGGTATGAAATTTTTACACAATATGAAGAATGACATGAGGATTAATTCTTCATCATTAAGTCAAAAAATCCATTTTTTGAGTTATGACGTTCTTTGAGAAAATGAGCGATATCTATGTACGTGCTCGTGTGCATACGTACATACATACTACGTACGTGCAAATTAGGTTATTTTAACTTTTTGCTTTTAAATTAAAATATATTTGTTGTATGCAATTGACTGATTAAATGCGCATTAGTTTTTTCCAACCTTCAACCTTTCCAGTTCAGTTATTTGTGCACATTAATCAATTTCCTTTTAGGAATTTAATTTTAATAGTTTAATTACTATTTTTTGTATAGTCTAATAAAATAATTAGTTATTGTTATTTGTTAATCTTACTAATAAAATATTATCATTTATCAGTTATAGTTTCATGGTTTTCGTCAGAGTTTTCGTTGGAGTCATCGCTATCACTGCTACCACCACATCCCTGTGCATAGTCCTCTTCTGAATTTTTGTTTTCCCCTTTTTCAAGGTTGTTATCGTCCAAGATTACATTTTCAGGGTTTGTCAAGGCATCAAAATTCTCTTGGGAGTCCTTTAGTTTTTCGCTGCTAAAAATGAAAACCTCATTGCCATCTTCTTGCTCCTGTAGGACATCTACTTCGTTGTAGGCTTCCAAATTTCTCTTACGTCTGATGTCCACCACATGAGCTTTAGCGGGTTCTTTGTGTTGTTTGTCTTCCTCTGAAGAGTTTTCTTCGGAAGTGCTTGGACTTCTTTTACGTCGAGAGTCTCCAAGATTGGGTTGGCTCTCCGCAGGAGCTGTATCAGGCTTGGCGGCCAATTCTAAGGTATCAGCTGAAGCTGTATCGAGTTTTTTGGCTGCAACCAGCGATTGTTCAGGTGCCACATGACCTTTGCTATGTTGATCCTCTTCTGAAGAATTTTCTTCTGAAGTTTCTGCACTAGGTGCATTTCTTCTACGTCTGGAGTCTTGCTGGTGAACTTCACTTTCCGCCGGTGCCGTGTCTGGCTTGGCGGCCAACTCTATAGTTTCTGCCGGTGCTGCATCGGGTTTCTTGGCTGATGGTTTTTCTTCTGATGAGTTTTCTTCGGAAGTATCATCCGTACTGCGTTCATTTCTTAAGAGTAAATGTGGTGCTAACTTTTGAAAGCTTGCCAACTCATCACTCTCTTCAGCACGTCTCAGGCGTTTTACTATTGAATCCTTAACTGAAAGTTGATTACTATTGTGGGATTTGAAGTCTACAGCTCTCTTAGATCTACCCAAATGCTGTTCCTCCTCCTCTTCTCCACTGCTGCTATCACTTATTTCTTCTTGCACTATGGCATATTTCTCTAACTCTTGTTCACTGCTTTCCACAGAAACGTCCTTTTCATTATTATCTTGCACGGGTTTTATCTTTATGGAATTTTCTTCTTCTGCAGTAGAAGAGTTTTTCTCATATTTATTTAACTCCCAGCCTTCTGAGCTATCAGATATAACGTTTTCATCGCCTATTTCTATTTTCATTGGACTGGCCAAGGACTGTGCTATTAATATACTCAGCACTGTACATAATATGAATAATTTCATTATCCTGTCTTTTTATTTTATTTTTAATAAATATTAACAGCTTTTGTTTATTAAATTATTTTTTAATATAATTTTTTTATTAATGTCTGTTGAAAATCGTAACGTTGTCTTTGCCGCTCAATTCGTTGTATACTGTTCCATTAACATAAATTTTTATTAAGTTTTTATTGATTTTCAGTAATTTCTTATCAGCTTGCCTGAACGCTTTAGTCACTTTTATTTATTCGATTCAGTCGTTTGCTCGATTCAAATCACACTCTTCATTATTTGCAAATATTATTGGCATATTGCGGGTGATAAAGTTAAAACACTTAAGAAATGAATGCCTACTACTATTACTAGGTGTTACCTTCTTTAGGGGAAGGGATAGTGATAGAGAAGACAGGTGGTGAAGGAAGAGATATAGTAAAGCTTTATTTTTTTACAACTCTGCTGTTTGCACATTTTTAATAATGCAGTGTTGCAGCACCTCTAGTGTTAAATGAGGCGTATTAACTTTATTGAAGCAGTGCTTAGTAGCCATTTGATTGGTTATTTTACTTCACGGGTGATTCTGCTACACAACGAAAGAGGGCCCTCTGATGTTCGCTCTGATGTTACATCACGATTTGTATCTGCTGAAGTCGGTATAGTTCAGTGACCAGTGACTGTGGTTTCATCACTTGAACTTTCCTGCTACAACTTATACAAAAGGATACTAATGCACAACACAAAAATGCGTGGTATTATTATTTAATAACTGTTGGATACCGGGCTCGAACCCAGGACCTTCGGATTTGTAATCAACGGTCTAACTGCTTTAGCCAACGCCACCCTCAAACTAATTTTTAAATATCCCACATCAGAACTCTTATTTATGCAACACTTTCAGATCATCGTAAGGTCTTCCACTTTTTAAATTTCCCATATCTTAACTGAAAATAAAACACTGCTTCTGTCAAAAAAAAATTTTCAGTTGACTCCAGTCAAAATTATGACAGCCATTGATATTAGACAACCACAAGATTTGAGAACATAATCGAAAAAAGTGAATTTTTTATGCTTATTAAGTTTAACAATTTGCGGAGAAACCAACACTCAAACCAAGACTAATCTTAGTAAATACTAAAGACAGTCTTCACCATCAATTTCAATGACAAAAAAGTAATTTCCTGAATTTTGCAATGGTATGACAACTTCAAAGGAGTGTTTGGCATCGATCAACTCCAATATGGTTGAGTTTTTTTTTCGCAATACACCAGATACCACACAAAATTCAAACAGGGGCTGGTGTCTATATCTTGGGAACGAACTTTCGTAGTTCTATCAGACTGCCAAATGAATGCAGCGTTTTCCAATCTGAGATATTGGCGATCCTCAGGTCCACGAAACTGGTGGCCAGGAATGTAGCTGAAGGTGGGAAGATAACTTTCTGCGTTGATAACCAGGTAGCTCTAAAACCTTTGAAGGGACACAATGTGAAACCGAAACTTGTTAGTGACTGTAGGAGAGCCCTCAACTTGCCTATGGATAAATATAGTGTCAGACTATGTTGGGTACCTGGCCACAGCATTGTTGAGGGAAATGAAATTGTCTATGAGCTGACAGGAAGAGGGTCGGCGTTAGATGAAGGAATGTGTGATAGATCGATGAAATTATAGATTGGTCATTACTATAGGGAACTCAATAATTAGGTAGAAAGCACGACCAATCGCTCATGGCGAAGTAGGGAGGATTATAGAGTCTCGAGGGCGATGTGGCCAAAATTTGGCTCAGGAAGATTCAAACTGCTACTGAACACAAATAGGAAGGCGTGCAAATCATCGTAGGCGTGTTGACTGGTCATATGACTGATCATATGAAAAACTGGCACTCCAGATTTCTTTAGAATTTGCGGGTATGAAGAGGAACCAGAAACCATTACTGATATCGGGAAGTGTAAGCTACAGGATATCAGAGGCTTCATCATGGAAATTCAGTGGCTTAATGACGGATAATAAAGTCAGTTCTGGGAACAAAAGGGGGGGGGGTGGGTTTGAATATTATTTTTTAATGGCAATAGAAGGGAATCACAATGAACCCAATCGGGTCTCCGAGTGTAGGTAGGGTAAAGCTCCACCCTTCCTAACCTAACCTAATCTAGAAAGTTCTAAGACATTTTTGAAAACCATGGACGCATATACATCATATTTTACTAAAACAGCAAAATAAATTCTACATTTTTTTTAAATAAGCTTGAAAAAGAAGTTTTTCTGCCTGTACTGAAGAAAATAAATTTTTGGACACACGCTGTTATTAATGAAAACTACAGATATACATATATAAATACATATATATTTATATCTTCTTAATAAAATGAAGTTCTTACTTGTTAACGTTAAACTTTACCGAATCTAAGTTTTATATTCTGTTTCTGCAAAACTTTTTACTCGATTTTTAAGCGTCACTAGACTCGAATCTTCATTGACATCGAAAATTATTTGCAACTTCATATTTTGCGCTATTTTTATTCCAGCTTTGCTGCATGATTAATTGCATCAAAAGTAATGCTAGATTGTTTCAAGCAGGAGACATGAGGCTTTATAAATAAAATTTAAAATTCCCAAGAATTTGCAGCTGATATGAAAAAAAGAGATCAACAAGTTGCCTGTGGTTAATATGTATGTGCAGTTGCCAAAGTTGCCAGCTTAGAAAGTGTGATTAACTTAACACATATCTGTGGAATAATCACTTAAATCGAATTTAGCGAATGTACATCTCTCGCTTATTTGATTATTATTATTTTTTTTAACTAACACAAAACAGCCCGCAAAGCGATTAGCTTGTCTGCGGAAAACACAAAGGGTATATGGTGGGAATCGAACCCACGACCTCTGTACTGAGAGGCTAGTATCGCTACCACTCAGCCACAAGAGCACCCCATCTCCTGCGACATTAGAACAGATTTCAACAGACTCAAGTTCAAAAATTAGTAAAATTTTTTGTTAATGTGTGTCTCCAACTCACAAAGAGATATTTTTTTATTAGAAATTATATATCCAAGCAATCAATCCTTTGACTGATCCTTTTTAAAGGTTTAAGTTATGTTGACTGGTTTTAATGTAGAACAAAATAATGTTTAACCCTCTATGACGCCTTGCTGCAGATATGCAACAATACATTCAATTCTCATAAAAATCATTAAGTTCAGGCAATTTTTTAATTTTATTTTAATGCAATAACTTTGGTACAATATCTAGTTCCAAAGTATAAAATTCGTTCTACGAGTAAATAAAAAATTGTATCTCTTACATCAGAACATATTTATTTAAAATAACTCCACAGTTTTATTAAATCAATGTTACCGTAGTGCAATTTTTTAAAAACTTATTTCACAATTAATTTTGTAAATGTCCAAGTCAATTTTTGTTTTTATTGTTAGAATATTATCAGAAAAAATTATTTCTAATTTGGTACTTTTATTGCCAAGATATCTGACCTTATTTCTTTTTAATTCTTTACCCTTTTTCACTCTTATAAAAAAAATTTTCGAAAAAATCCTGGAACAAATGGTTAAATGGTTTCGCTTGTCCAAAAAAAATCTTAATTAATCGAATGTCCTTTTTCAATTACTTCTCACAAAGGCAGCAATTACAAAATTATGTTGTACAATAAATAAATCTATATCTCCTTAATACATTCACCGATTGCAAAATAATGCCAATACAATGTTGCCAGCAAAAAAAATCTAAATATGTAGTCCAAAAATATTTAGAGTAAGAAGTAGTCTCTAGTGATTTATTTTTATTAAAAATGGTTTCTCGAATTGCTTTTGAATAATTTTTAAGCGCAGAAACCTATTAGCAAATTTAGATTTTTTTTTTGTGTTCGAACGTGCATATCTGCCCGATTTGTAAGACACTGGCAACATTGTAAATCTCCCTAACTGAAGTATGCTTCTTCATATGCTTGTCATCGTTTCAGAACTTTTCCCATTTCTCATATTTATTATTTTTAAAACGTAGTTTTTATTTTATTTTTGTACGGCTTGAAATATGATGATAAGACAATACGAGTACATTGTGATGGCATGTGTAAGTACGAACGTACATAAGCAGCAGGTCAAAACGATCATCAAATTCATATAGACATTTTTATATTGCCTACTGTTACGAGTTATAACAGAAACGTAAATAAACTATGTATTATGAAATTTATAAAATAAATTCATAATAATCTTGTAATTAGATTCAAATATTACATGTGACTTGCAGAGATCTTGAGCTTATAGCAAATTATCTTGTAATAATTTTTATACTTAGCGCTCTATAGATGAAAGAAGGTGTACAATAGACCGTCTCGCCGTACAGGCAAAAACAAAAACTTCGCCGTACACCACCGAATATAAAGTATTGTTGCAAGGCAGTTTCGAAAAAAAATCTAATATTTTTTTGCAGAACGTAGGGGTCTACAAAATATACTTTTCATTATATCTTCGGCATTTACAGTCGGATCTTAAAGTGTTATATCTTGATGCTTTGCTTTAATAGTCATTGACCTCAAATATCGCTTTATAGTATTTTACCATTACATCTTAGTTCCTACCACCCTAATGTACCACACTAATGTACCACCCTAATATCAGAAAATTAAAGCTCGCAAAACATTATTAAAGTTTTATTGAGAAAGTATTTCGATAATTCCCGCAGAACTATTTTAAAAGATGTATAATATCTTTTTGCCGAATGTAGGGATTGGCTTTTTAAATTGTTTGTCATATCTTCTGTAATAACAGTCGGATCTTGAAGTATGATATATCGATGTTTTTGTCCCTTTTTTTATACCCTTTATCAAAAAATGGTTTGTCATTCCGTGTGTAATTTCCATAATATTAATATGCGACACATAAAATATATACATAAATTCTGAATCCTTATGCATAGGGAAGACGAATAAGCGATGTCCGTCTCGTGTACGTGAAATCGGGTTTCCGAAGCTCCCAGAGAATTGTCAGAAATGTTCCTAAATAGATTGGTATTGAAAATCAGTAAAATCGAGGAGACGGTTTCAGAGCTGGAAAACTTAAACTTGATTTTGCTATATCTTATATATAAATACGGCACACACTTTTTTGTCTTACACTTTTAAGTATATTATCGTCCACCAATATTGGTGAAATATACATATGTATATGGTTTGATCAAAAACTCTTGGATGTAAAAAGCGATTTCAATTTGATTGAAAAAATACGACTTTCTTCTTTGTCAATGTGTCAAGTGGTCTAATTTAAACCACCGGGCGATCCTAGTAAAAGTAATTAGCTAAAAGTAATTTTTATGTTTTTTTTGTTAAATAGACTTATCTTATATTTGAATACAAATAAAATTGGTATTAAAAATTAAAAAAAAGTTTAAAAAAATCAAAAAGACGTTTCCAGGGCTGGAAAACTTAAACTTTTTTTGTCATATAAAAATAACTTAATAAAAATAATTTAACCTTTTTCTCTATAAATTAAATATACATATCTTACATTCTTGGTGTAAGAAATCAGAAAAATCTAAACGGATGATTCCAGAGTTGGGAAACTTACACTTTTTGTGATATGTACAAAATCAACTAGGTCTAATTAATTTTTTCTTCTTATTTATAAATTAAATATAGTTATTTTATGTTTTGAAAAGAAAAGTTTGGTATAGACAATTTGAAAAATAAAAACTCCAGAGCTGGAAAATTTAATTTTTTTGTATATTAAAGTAGCTAAGTAAAACAAATTTTGTTCTTAATTCCTTATTTCCTTTGTTCGCTTAACTTATTTTATATATTTTCTAAAAAACAAGATTGGTATAAGAAACCAGAAAAATCTAAAAGTTGATTCCAGGGTTGGGGAACGTACACTTTTTGTGATATATAAACCCAATTAAATAAAACTAGTTATTTCTTTGGTTATTACATATATTCTATATTTTAGAAATAAAGAAATTAGTATTAAAAGCAGAAAAACCAAAATTATGGTTCCAGGGTTGGAAAAAGAAAAAAAATTGGATAAAAAATAACCAGAATTAATATTTTTTTTCAGGTAAACATATTCCATGTTGTAAGAAGATCTATTTATTTATTTTATTTATATGCTTAATTTTTATATGAATATCTAATTTAAGTATAAACGAAAGTTTTTGCCATATTGTTTTTTATACTCTCAGAACAGTTATGTTTCAAATCGATGGTCTTTAGTTGATACCTTGTAACGACTTCTTATTAATGTTTGGCAAATGGAGATAAAAATAAATTAATCGCTAAAGAACAGTCATAGCCATTTCATTTCCCTAAAGCCATTCCTTTCTGTTGAACAAAATCGTTGCTGAACGGTATATAAGATTCGGCATAGACGAATATAGCACTCTTACTTGTTATTAAATAGTCATTGATTTCAAGTACTTACCCATCATATCTTGTTCATAGGTGTATTATTTATTCACCCTTATCGGGAATAAAAGGCAAACAAAATTAGTTAAAAGTATACTGGGACAAAAACAACGCAATCATTGGCGATCACAATTTTAGGGAAACGGAACAGTTTTCAGGTGAATTTTTATTCCCGATAAGGGCGATTGACACAATTTAATTTATTATTGGTTTTAGGTTTTTTTAATTAAAGATTGTGATTGCAGAAATACTTTTTTTAGTCTATAGCCTTAGCCATTGAGGCCTTGATTGGTGGACTACCACCCATACAGATCTTTATAAGATTATCTGCGGCAATGGCCGCTTATAGGATGGGTCTCGGGATATCTGCTCGTTGTGTTGGCAAAGGGCATTCGTCAGTACATGAGTACAATGCCCAGCTTAGGACTGCTAGGAATGCCTAGTGATAGAATAAACTGTGAACTGAGGTTCGACAGGAGATTTAATATCACAATTCCATCCAGGGCAATATGGGATGAAAACAGTCTCGTTGTGGATTCCAGAAGTTTATTTTGGTATACGGATGGATCTAGAATGGATGATGGAGTTGGTGCTGGAGGTTTTTGGCTCAACGTAAAAACCTCTTTGCCCATGGGCAAATGGCCTACGGTATTTCAGGCAAAATACAGGCAATCACCAAATGTGTTGCCATTAATTTAAATAGGGGCATTAGAGGTGCACATATAGCTATCTTTTCCGATATTCAAGCAGTTCTTAAGTCTCTCCTTTCATGAGAATTCCGTTCCAGGCTAGTTTTAGAGTGCTTTGACTTATTACAAAAGCTATCCATACGGAACAAGGTTTCCATTTATTGGATACCTAGCCACAGCGGTCATCCAGGGAATGAGGAAGCGGATGAACTGGCCAAGAGGGCCTCTTCTGCTCCTTTTATGGGCCCATGGCCGTTTTTGGCCTAAGTCAGTCAACTATAATGTCTGTGATCAAAGAAGATCTCACTTCGACCGCTAAGGAGATGTGACTGTCTTCTTCTGGTTTAAGACAGGCCAAGGCTTTGATGCAGCCATTTACATATAAGGGTATCCTAAACTTCAACAAGAATAATTTACGGCTTGTTACTGGTTTTCTGTCTGGTCACTTTGGCCTGAACTATCCTATGTGGAAAAGTAACCAAGTTCTTTCACCCTTGTGTCGTTTATGTTTGGAAGATGACGAGACGACGACACATATTCTTTGTGAGTGTATCGTATTGTGCGACATTCTGAGTTTCTGTGTTCAGATGATATTAGGCGGGTTTCCCCAATATCTGTACTGACCTTCATAAGGAGAGTCATACTGAGATTGAATTAATCTTAATTAATTGAATTAATTCATAGATCTATGGTACAAAAGATCCATCAGGTTTCGCAGTGCCGGTCTTTGGACCAGATCTGCCCCCTATTCTATCTATCTATCTAGTCTATAGTACGTACTATATGGAGTCGCACATGAATGTTATAGAGATTACACATGGAATGGTAAACCCGTATACATATACATATATACCATTGCCATTTGTGGTGAATTATGTAAAAAAAAACGTGACTAATAAATTAAAATTTGGCTCTTCTTTTACTGTAAATATACTCTTACATATACATATGTGGTTTTCATGAATAATAGCGCATGTCTAAAAATCAAAAAAGGATTAGATGTCTAAAAAAATAAGTCCCAAGTGCTATAACTTCCTGAAAAATGCAAATTACGGAGGTATCATTATCTCAAAATCATCTTATCTCAATTTAATCACTTTTTCCTTTTTGCCACAGATATAATGATGCTAAAAAAACAAAACAAAAGCATTGTAAATGTGAGTAGACAGAAAAAGTGAATCAACTCATCCAGTTCTCTAATATAAGTATATGTCTGCATATGCTTCCGATCTAAAACATAAATTTGTTATACATGTATTTAATGCTTCTATTATAATTTTCTATATTTATATGCTACATACATACGTATTTACATTTTATCAAATAATTATTTACTTATACTTAAAACTTTCTTTTTCTGTCGGTATTGTTTTATGTACTCCTGCAGTTCATAAGAGTTCTGCTCCAGTTGTAGTAAATAATCATACTTGTGCTGTTTTATTCCATAGTTTTCCGGGCTCAGGTTATCGATATCCACTTCATTGACGCTATCAGATATTTCCCTGGTTACGGAATGTTGATTAACAACATTTTCATTTAAGGGTTTTCCCAAGCAATTAAAAAAGATGATGGCCATTAGTAAATTTAATAAAATAAATTTCATTTTGTTAATTTTACAAATTGAGTTCCTTATGGGTAACCTTAACAAATAGAAGCTTAAGTGCTGACTAAACGGAGGCTAGAAAAAAAATTTCGATTTAATATAAATTTTCAATTAAACATAAACTTGGTGATAATTGCAATATGTTTTTGTTTTTAATGTCCGAGTATTCATTACCCCATAAATTGTTCTTTGAATGTTACATGGAAATATTATCTGTGTAGTCGTATTTGATTTATTAGAATTTCTACTTAAACAATTAAATAATTAAATAAGATTCAAATGAATTACGAAATTGGAACTGAGATTAATATTAACATCGTTATGGTGTCACAATGTATTCAAAAACTAATAAAAGTAGAAGTATACTTCGATATCACGCACTTAATATTATATTGAATTAGTTTATTCGCAAGTTCCAGGTTGATATAACTTCGGAATTGGATAAGTAATTTATTTAAAATATAACAAACAGTTTTGTTATTGACCGCTTGTTTGAAATTATTTTACAACATCTTTGCCCGCATATGAGCTTTAAAGCTTATTCTTCTGTTCACTTTTACATTAACTTTAAGTTCGTTGTCTTATAATAAAAAATATATAGCATTAAAGCATACGACAATTTTGTAGACTTTTGCGCCCAAAAAAATTATACAAGGTGAAATTGATAAGCCTTGTAAAACGTTATACACAGTTGTTCTGGTGTAATTAGATTGTGATTTTGTAGGGTTATCAATATGGATTTCTAGTTACAGAGATTTTATTTTAATTAGAAAACAAACAAATTTCCATAATATAAATATCTAGATCAGCTACGTCCAAACACATATTTACATTTAAGGCAAACAGCTTTGAAAGCTCTTGAATTTGTTCTTGTTTCTTTGCAAAGTAAGAGCAAGCATTGGTGTCTGCTGTATTGTTGTTGTTGTGGATGTTGTACTCTTGTCTGTGTGAAAGCACAAAAAGCTCTTTATAAAAGTTTGCACATTTTACATATCTAGCTGATCTAGATGATCTAGAGCAGCTATGTCCATATGCACAATGTTAAAACTTTTACAAAAGAGCTTTTGTGCTTTCATACCGATGAGAGTACAACACCCATAACAGCAACACAGCAGACACCAATGCTTGCTCTTACTTTGCAAGGAAACAAGAACAAATTTAAGAACTTTAAAAGCTGTTTACCAGCTACGTCCAAACACACATACACTGATATTTGCATTTAAGGTATACAACTTTGAAAGCTCTCAAATTTGTTATTGTTTCTTTGCAAAGTCTCTTACTTTTGCATTGTTGTCTGTTGTGTTGTTATTGTGGCTGTTGTACTCTCGTCGATGTGAAAGCACAAAAAGCTCTTTATGAAAGTTTGCACATTGTGCATATGGCTTGGACATAGCTGGCTTGGACTCTAGATCAGCACTTACACTTTAGGTAAACAGCCTTGAAAGCTCTTAAATTTATTCTTGTTTCCTTGCAAAGTAAAAGCAAGCCTAGTTGCAAGGCACATTAACTACAGGTACACGCATTAGATGCAACTCTGTGCTTCTCACATAGTTTTACATAGTAAATGGCAAAAAATGTTATGCATCGTTATAAACGTGAAAACAATAAATCAGCGGATGAGCAATATACCTGTTTGATATACCTTGCCTAGTTGTAGCCGAGATCTGATTGGCTGGTGTGCTCTCTTGTGCTCTCGTCGGTGTAAAATCACAAAAGCTCTTTTGTAAAAGTTGGCACATTGTGCATATGGCTTGGACATAGCTGATTTAGATCAATGTCATTGCTGCTCAAAGAAAGCTTTTTTCAATTGTGTTTAAAGTCTACTAATCAGCGACAAAATGCATATAGACTTGCTTAATAAACAAAAAATATATTTTTTAATCTTAATGCTGATTTTAGGAGCGTCATAAAATTAAAGTTGTTTTATCTTATAATTGCGAAAAACTTATTGAATTCCCTCCCGAAAGCACATGTATGTGATCATAGCATTACTTTTACAAATAAAGCGCTCTAATCTTTGTTGCGCTACCCTCTGTGCCTGTTCAAGCCTGGGCGAGCGCAGCATTAGCTTGTACCGATTTATTAAAGGTTTTCCCTGCAAATGTCAGACAATTAGTTGACCTGATTAAGCAAAATATTTTATATACATACAAACACAGCCATACGTATCAATAACAAATAAAAAAAAAACAAAATTGTGTATGTTGGTAATTTTTTTGTGTACTGAGAATAAGATTAGTGAAATATTCACGTTATCTTTGAAAAAAAAAATAAAAAAAGCAATAATTTATAAGGAATCTTATAATAAAATTATTCCACTAAATTGAATCAGTATTATATTTGATTGCGCACGAAGCTTTACCAAATACAAACAAGCAAGATGAGAATTCTCGCCTTTGCACTATACTTGGTAGCATTTTTTATAGAATTTTCTCTATCCAAGCCTTTACAAGGTACAGAATTGTACGGCACAAGATCTTCTAAGTTAATAGTTGAACCGACAGAATCTGCAATAAATGATCTTAATTATGGAGAAGTACAAATGGAGGTGACAGTGGCCAGTAATCCCATATATTTTAGACAAAGAACTAGTAATACTTCCAAGGCAATTCAACTGGATGCAGTTAGAGCGAACTAGTTTAGTTTATTTTTTTAACTAAGGCTAATAAAATTTGTTTAAAAACAATCGTATGTGTTGGTTTTTTTATTTATATTTTTACTGTGCATTTTAGACTCCAATTCACAACCTTTAGTAAACTAGTAGTATCATTGGTTTAACCTCTAATATATGTATGTACGTTGAAAAGTAATAAGTTAATCTTAAGTCATTACCTTAATAAAGACTCTAAGCTTGAATCTTGATCTTTCAGTTTTAATTACACCGTCTTGTCTGGCATATTTTTTGAGGTAATTGGCGTGATCTGAACTCGAGAAAAAAAAATTTTATATTACCGCAACACTACAGATCAAACTTCTTGAAAATATGTTTTTGCTTTATTTTATTAATTACTATCTTTACGTCTATGTCCGACAAAGGTCAGGCCTAATAATTATATTCAGATTTAAGATTTGAATAATTATTGTTAGTACATTTTTAAAGATACAATAAATTACTATATGGATTACTATTATTTTTTTTACGACTTAGGGCTAATAAAAAAGTCAAACTTTAAACGCTGGTTTAGTTCAACTAAACTCAAATTTATATCTAGTTTAAACTCAACTGGAGTAAATCTGTGAATAATATCTTATGTATAGTTTAAAAAATAATATTGTGGCAGCACTAGAATAAATGTCAAAAAACAGCCGTTTTGCAGAAGCCAAATTTTACTGAGAAAGTAATTATATTTATGCTTGGCGAAATATATAGAAATAAGTATATAAGATTTTTTTTTTTTATTAAAAATACATTGAAATTGATTATTGAGGGGCTTAGCTGGCTGATTATTGAGGGGATCCAGCTAAACCCCTCAATAATCAATTTCAATGTATTTTAAAAAATAAAAAATAAATATTTTACTTAATAAGTAAAATAATAATTTGGGATTATTAGTGCGTTTAAAAATTTTAAACTTAAATCTTATTATTATATATTATTATATAGTTCTACGTGTTACTTCAGTATCAAATTCATGTTGTGTCAACATGAAAAAACTTTGATTCAATATGATTCATTTTTCATTGAAACACATATGTAGCAAAGTCATTGCCGAAAAATGTTAAATAAAAACTGTTTTCGTAAATATTAATATGGAAATTTTTTGTGTATAGATCAGAGAGCTGCATGAGTTAATTCACTTTCGCTGTCCACTAACTTTGACAATGCTTTTGTTTTGTTTTTAACATCAGTATGATATTGCTTGCAGTGTTGCCTCTCTAAAAACTGACTGTCATTAACTCACTCTCTTTTTTTAAATGTTGTTAGTAAAAATCAATAAAAATCCTTACTGTTGTTTGATTGTTTTGTAAAGCAATCAAATAAATCACAAAAAAGCATGTTAATTAAGTTAATAAAACATGGCGTATTAATTAATAGTTTTTCTTGTATTAAAAGAATTTATAAAATAAAATGGGGCTAGCTATTTTATTTTATTATATTACACAAAACTATATTATATTTAGAAGGGGTTTTAAGAAGTATTCAAAACAATCATATTGATTCATTGCTTTAGTGAATCATATCAATGAATAGAGATTGCAAGCAGAGTCATGAAGTTATTAACAACAGTCTCATTGATATGAATCATGCAATAGCATCATTCATTATATTAATGTTAAGTGCTAGGCTCAATATGTATTTTAGAAAAAGCAAAATTATGCCGTTTGATTCGTAATCATGCACGCAAAGAAAATATATGGTTGTAAAATGGTTGAGAAAACAGTATTATGTTCTCTGAAACAAATGTGTGGTCGTTTAAAACTAGTTATTGTTATTTTAAACATTAATTTCGTTACGATAAACACAGTAGTGTTTAAATTTAATAATTACATTGTTATATTCATAGAAACTGTGATATGGTTAGAGTTTAACAATATAGTTTTGTTAAAAATTTATGACTACAATATAATTTGTATTATTGTGTAAAAATAATATGATGTAAATAACAATATAATGTTAACCAAGACCATAATATGTTAAGTTTTTAAAAAAATCTTTTTTAGAAACACCTTCTTTCAGTTCAGTGTTTCGTTTGTGAGCTATCGGTAGTGCACGCGTGGTGTTAAATAAATAAAAAAAATTATAAACAAGAGGGTAGATAAATAAAAATAATATGTACATATGTATGTATGTTTATCTCTTTAAACAGATGTGTCTGTATTTCGTGTCTACACATATATGTAAGTATACATTTCTATACATACATACATTTTATTTCAACAATTTCAGTTTATTTTTATTTCGGATTTACCGCTCAGCTGTTTCAAATAAAAGATTTGCCAATAAATATATGATTAAAAAACATAAAATAATACTATGGTCGTATTTAACAATATTATTATAATATTAGAACATGGTTTGGTAAGTAAATATCAATTATATTTTAGTCACATCTAACAATAGTGTTGTCCTATTTACGATAATAAGATTGGGTACAACAAAGTTAATTGTTTTTGTAGATAATATTATTATTAAATCAGAAAATAATATTATTTAAACTTTGCTTTTCCATTGACAATAATATGATTTGACTGAAACCATATAATTCAATCATAGTATGTTGCTGTTTGATTGTGGTAACGTCAACCATATTTCTTATTTGCGTGTGCAGATCGCTGATACAGATAGAGTTTTCTTTCATAGTCTCTGCTGGTACCAACTTTGACTTTATTTTAAAAACAAGTCGTTCTCAAGTTGTGAAAAAAAGATTTGAAAAGTAACTTGAAATATTTAAGATTTTATAAAAGTGTAAAATCAGGTATAATTTCTTAATTGGGAAAAATAATTAAAATGGGGAAATACCGGAATTTTTCTGTGCAGCTACGCACTACATCATCATCATCATCATGTCTTAGTACTTGGGCAGAGATTGTTTCTTAACCTCAGCTATTTAACATGAATTTTTAATGAAAAAGAATATGAGAAATGATTTCAATGCACTTATTCATAATATTTGACTGAGTTTTTTTAAACTAATATTAAAGAGAAAGAAAATATTTTCAATAATTTTAAAACTTCAATAAATCAAATTATAATAAATATTACTTAAGACAATTTAGCTTGAGGGGGGGGGGGGAGGGGGGAGTAGGTAAGTAGTTGTTATAAGTTTCCTTAATTTCATGATCTCATAGTTCATATTTCAATGGCACGCCATTAAATTCCGATTTAATGTTGTTTACTCAGTCCAGATTCAGTGCACCAACGGCAAGACAGAGATAACAAATTTCATTTTTGTGTGCATCTCCCAATTGAAATAACTTGTGATTCTTATCACACAATTCTATTGAAATTTTATTTGTAAATTTATTTTCAACTCAATAAATAGAAATAACAATTTAAATTTATACATACATATGTATGTATGTATGTGTGTATTTTTAATGAAATCTTAAAAAACAAATAACTATAAATTAAAGCTTAATGCTTCCCCTTGTTCTGGGCCTTTTGTATGGCGGCAGTTATCAATTTGTGAAAATAGAGTTTTGAGTGGAAATTTTGCATTTCATTAATATTTCGTTTAATCCTATCCAAATCCTCGTGCACCATATAAATATCATTTTCAAAATTCTTTAAGCTTTCCTCATCGTAGTTATTTTTTATGAGGGTATAGAAATCCTTGTCTAAATTATCTTCATTTTTCTGCAAAGTGATCTGTTGGGTGTCAATATCTTTACGAATATCTGAATATTGATGCATGACACTCAGCTCTTCAAAGTTTGGTGTGGACATGGATTCGGACTGTAAGGGTGCAGTGGTTGGATGGAATTCTGTTAATGAGCTGTCGTCAACCAGTTCATATTTGTGATCATTTAGTTTAGTTTGTTCATTAGTATCGTCTAGGCCATGGAAAACAAAGAATAAGGGATTTGAATCATTTTCATTACTATCGCTGTTATTGGAATCATTATTATCATATTTATCATCATGAATAATTTCATTACTTTCATCACTGTCATATGTGGCAGTTTTTGTATTCTCATCATCATCTTCACTGCTTTCATATTTTGCAGTTGTTGAATTATTATCTTCACTACTGTCAGCTTCAGCGCTCTCCTTTTCCGTAGGAACAAAATTGTCATTTTCATTTTCATTTTTATTATTCTTTTTGGCGTCCAATTCTTCTGCCATGGCCTTATCCAAAGCATCAGTAAGTAATTCTAGAAACTGGTCAACTTCTTTGGATTTTAGTTCATCACTACGCTCTTCATCTTCTGCATAATCTGCGACTTTTGATAAATCATCTAAAATGTTTAAAGTCATAAGGAAATATGTCAAGTCCTTCATATCCTTTTCAGAAATATTCATATCGTCATCACTTTTATTTTCTTCAGAAGATTTTTCTACATCCACAATTTCTACATTCGTATTTCTGCTGGCTTGTACTTCGCTGCTCTTTTCTTCACTTGCATCTTCTTTGAAAGAAGAACTCTTAGTTTCTTCTGAACTCTTATTTAACAATTCTTCCTTCTCCTCGTCCATATTATTCTTTTCTTCCGAGGATTTTTGCTCCTCACTTCCAAAAATGTGGGACAAATGAATCACAAATTCATTGTTTTCCTGCTCAGTATCCGTTTTCTTAGATTGTTCATTGTCATCATCGTCATCGTTGTTTTGATCATTTGTACTCACATATATCAGTTTGACACTGGCAGTTGCCAAATTTTCCTTGCTATCCGCATTTTCCTCCTGTGTTGGCAATATTGGGCTCAAAAAACTGCTGAAAAAATTACTCAAGAGTATTTCATCTTCATTGTTATTTGTGAAAGGCTGCACGGTCTCTCTTGAGACCTCCTCTGCACTTTCAGCCTTCAGGAATTTATACAACTCATCATGAAAGTGACTTCTGGCTGCCCACATATTATAATTGTCATCATAGTTATTCCAGTATAAAGTACGTGCCAGCATTTGGTTAGCACCCACCAACACCATTAAATACATTAATATTGTCCTCATATTTTAGTTTCTTAATTAATTTCAATCGTTTTTAAATAATTTATTTAGTTAAAGATTTTCAGAACGCGTATCTGCCACTGAATGCAAATTGAAACTAAGACTAATCGGCTACAGTCTCAGTTGTCAGTATTTATTTGACTTAAAATAATATTTTACAATGGAAGAACAGAAAACCAAAAATACTGATAAGCAGCATTTAACAGATTATTTGCTATTTCAGAAGAAAACAAATAAATTGATGCCTCCCTTATTTGTATTAATGCCCCTGCAAACAGCAGCAGCATTCACTAGCTGGCCGCTGAGACAGTGAGCAAAAATATTCCTTCCTTGTGTCTCTAGAATGTCGTCATAATAACAAACACATGTTTATCTCAAAATATGGGGTTTTTGTTTTTGAAGAAAGATTCAACTTAAAGTCTTACTTATCTCTGCAAGCAAGCAAATAGTAAGTTCAAGTCAAGAAAAATTGGAGTGGAGAATGCATTGGAAATCTAAGCGCACACTTTGGTACATAAATCATAAGATTGACGTCAAATCATATTCTTATCATAATAAATTGTAGAGAGGGCTTTTCTTTGTTTTATCAATATACTGTTGCAGGTATTCATAAAATATTGTAGCGCTGCAATACAATGGTTGCAGAGTCGCACAGCCTAGCAATCATATGATTTGCAAATACGCTTCAAGATCGCAAAACAGGCTTTTATTTATGCTTATATTTTTATTTAAAATCAAACTTTTGGAAAATGAAATAAATTCAGTAAAGTGCGACTTTGACTCGCGCACGAAGGGTTCCGTACGTTGGGCTTTGAGAATATTTTTAATACAGCGTTTTTTAAGTTTTTTACATTTTTCAGCCGAAATAATTTTTTTTTTGTTTATTTTTCGCTCTTTTCTCATTTTGGCGATTTTTTTAATTTTGGCGATTTTTTTTCATTTTGGCCATTTTTTTCATTTTGACGATTTTTTTCATTATGGCGATTTTTTTCATTTTGGCGATGTTTTTCATTTTGGCGATTTTTTTCATTTTGTCGATTTTTTTCATTTTGGCGATTTTTTCATTTTGGCGATTTATAAATTTTGGCGATTTGTCCGGTTTTTCGCGATTTATTTTCGTTTTAGAATTTTTTTTAATTTGGTGCTTTGGCAGTTTTATAATTTCGGGATTTTTTTTTTATTTTACAGGTTTTTTTTTTTTTTTTTATGAGAAGTAACACTCAGGCAATTAATGCCTACTACTATTACTAGGTGTTACCTTCTTTTAGGAAAGTGATAGTGAGAGAGCAGACAGGTGGTGAAGGAAGAGATAGAGGAAAGCTTCATTCTTTTACAACTCTGCTTTTTTTTAGCACGTTGTTGAGGGTGGCGTTGGCTGAAGTAGTTAGCACGTTGACTACAAAACCGAAGGTCCTGGGTTCAATCCCTGTATCCGACAGTCATTAAATAACAACACCACGCATTTTTCTGATGTGCATTAGTGTCCCTTTGTGTCAGTTGTTGTAGGAAAGTTCAAGTGATGAAGGCATAGTCACTGGTCACTGAACTATACCGACTTCAGCAGATACTAATCCTAATGTAACATCAGAGCGCCCTCCTTCGTTGTGTAGCAAAAATCATCGGCGAAGTAAAATAATCAATAAAATGGCTACAAGACACAGCTTCAAAAAATTAATACGCCTCATTTAACATCAGAGGTGCTGCAACACTGCATTATAAAAAATAAAAAAAAAAAAAAAAAAAAAAAAAAACGTGCAAAAAGCAGAGTTGTAAAATAATGAAGCTTTCCTCTATCTCTACCTTCACCACCTGTCTTCTCTCCCACTATCCCTTTCCTAAAGAAGGTAACACCTAGTAATAGTAGTAGGCATTAATTGCCTGAGTGTTACTTCTCTTTATAAAAAAAAAAAAAAAAAAAAAAAAAATGCAGTGTTGCAGCGCCTATCTGATGTTAAATGAGGCGTATTATTTTTTTTTTTTGAAGCGGTGTCTTGTAGCCATTTTATTGATTATTTAACTTCGCCAATGATTTTGCTACACAACGAAGGAGGGCGCCCTGATGTTACATTAGGATTAGTATCTGCTGAAGTCGGTATAGTTCAGTGACCAGTGACTATGCCTTCATTACTTGAACTTTCCTACAACAACTGACACAAAGGGACACTAATGCACATCAGAAAAATGCGAGGTGTTGTTATTTTAATGACTGTCGGATACAGGGATTGAACCCAGGACCTTCGGTTTTGTAGTCAACGTGCTAACTACTTCTTGAAAATTTCAAGAGTTTAGCTATTACGGTTTCCAGGATACAGCAAGTTGTCAAAATTACATAGTAAAAATTACATTAGCTGATGGTACACCCTTTAATTAAATTTTTTTTAAATTTTAGTGTTAATTGTTGTAGTCTGTATAAAAATACACTAACCTTACAAAATACAATTGTACATATATTACATGGCATTTTAACTTTTTTCGTTGCTCGTTTTGGAACACCCTTTAATTTTTAATTCTCGTGTATTTATTGTTGTAGCGGCCAAAGGTCTATACACTGTGTCAAAATTTCAGGCCCGTAACTCTTACGGTTCTCGAGAAAATATCCTGTGACAGACGGACGGACAGACGGACAGACGGACAGAGTAGCGAAAACAATAGGGTTTCTTTTCACCTTTGGTGTACGAAACCCTAAAAATATCTAAGTTAAGGTACATACATTGACGCTTTTGCAAAAGTTTACACAAAAAATCGTAATGAAAAACCTTTTGATTCATACCACGTTTATACGCGCGCTATTTGCAAATAAAAATATTTGCAAATAAATTAACTCACTCTTTATACGGCATTGAAAATGTACAAAAACGTGGTAGCATTTCTAAAGAAAATTTACTTATGCTTACAAAAAAATTGTGTAAATCTATAAAGAAGCAAATAATCATTTCTTAATATTGTCATTATTTGATTCTATCTATGTTTTTTTTTGTTAAATATATATCATTTTATTGTTTTTTATTAGCAAACATTTGGAAGTGTGGCAACCTCAAGCATTTTATTTGCAAATAGTGCTTTTATCGTGAATAGTTTTCTGAGATAATAAGTCACAATAAAATAATAAATATGGCAAGTTACAGTTTTATTTCCAAATAAACCATGCGTATAAACGTAGTATCAGATAAATGCTTATTAAAGGCTGTGATACACTGTCATACACAGTCGTTCGATCTGTCAAAAAATTTGTGAGTGCTCAATTAGTCTGGATTAAAATGTGATATGTGTGACAGATTATTTGACAAGTCTGTCCGATTTCCAAAAGTTTTTGAAAATTTTCATAAAATGGTCATTTCTATTAGATCAGAGATGCATTTTGTAAGGCAGCTAGTTGATAAAAAAAACAGCAAATTCTGCTTTGTTTATTAAAAGATAGAGAGATACATTTTGAAAATTACATTTTGCGTTATTATTTCTTTAGAAATGCAAAATAATTATATATAAAAATTATTTTAAATGTTTTTGCATATTTTTTGTGTAATAGTGTGGCATCTATAAGAGATTTTGTTGTGATTTTTTGGGAGTGTGAAGGATTCAATCCAATTTTCCAGTGAATGAATCGTACAACTGTGTATGATAGTGTATCACGGCCTTAAGTTAAATAGTTTCCAATAACGTTGCGTTCAATGGCAAACTCTATTAGTTGTGTATGAAACTGATTTTTTTTTAAAATTTCATTCGTTTTTAGTGGTTACGCATTTCTGTTCAAAGGTTTGCCGAAGTGTGAACGCACCTTTAGTTTTTAATTATTTTGTTCGAATTTATTTTATTTCTTTCTCTATTTATGAATAGGCTTAAGAGTTTTCATCGCTCTGTAAGACAAATTACATGTTGTAATTTTTATGCAACAAATAAACACTAAAGCCAAATTGTTAATTATTTTGACAAACACTAGCTGACTGTGTATGGTGCCAATTGCTATAATATTTAGCTTCATCTAAATTTTTTTCAATTCAAATGGAATATGTGAATTGCTTTCATTCCCCGTACTCCAATTTGTTGGAAGCTTTTGATCTAATAAAAACTCAAATTTATCATCCCTACTTTATAACAGTATTGACGTTGTGTTATTTGTTATTTACAAATCATGCACTTGTTTAATAATTTGCTTATTTTTTTTATTCTACATAAGACAATCTTTTTAGGTTTGTTACTTTAATTTTGTACGAGTTAAAATGTGAACTTTCATTGCACAAAAAGCTTTCAACAAATTAAAGTACGTTGATTCCAAATAATATACATATGGGCATTTCCACGATAAATTCCATTTTTTTGTCACGTGCGACAGCAAGCAATTAAGTTTGTATTTCAGAAAAATGTGACTCGATTTTTCTTAAAAGCTGCCGACGTACGGTGGGGGATTTTGAAAAAAAAGTGAAAATAATTCTTCAGTTTCTAAACAAGACGTCCGATTCTTATAAAATCTCATACAGCATTTAAAGAGATGTTGCCAAGCTTAAGTCTGGAATTTAGACTATATTTCTCACAAGGGGGTGGGGCCACAAAGCCTTAAAGTGGGCAACCTCGGGTTAATAAAAAATTCAAACTGATGCCAAGCTGATGTTTTTATCTGATAAAAAAGATTTTTTGCATATGGATTTACCTACCCTAGAGCTAAAAAACTGTCTGCAACATTTATGCAGTTCCGCTTACAGTTTAAGAAATATTGGAGAGAAAAAATCTAAATTTTGGCTTTTTTACCAACCTTGGTCCACTGTTCTGCTAATGGAGAAGTCAAATCTTGTTCGATTTCTAAAAAGAAAATCTTAGTATGGGTTAAGAACAAAATTTTTAATATATAAAAAAAAATTTTGGTATCAAAAGCACACCGAAGTCAAAAGTTATACGTAATTTAAATGAAATATTTTAAAAAAGTAGATTTTTTGCCGGTTTTTTTTTTCAGAAAAAGTGGGTTAATTATTTCTCTTTTATTAAAAAATATTGCAGGAATACCAACCCCATATTTTTACTTATTCAAAAGGTATTATTATAAGAAATATTACAACGAAATTTTTTGTTCAAAACTTTCGTGATTAAAGGTGCCAGATCGTTTCGAAATAGACCTATTTTAGCTATAAATATCAAATGTAAGGCATTTTTTCTCTAATTCTAAAGCTGGAACCAAAAACTTTGTCATTTTACCTTAAGACATGATATGTTTTAAAATATTTCCTAACATATTATCTGCGCCCGGCGAAAAATAAGAAAAATACAGCAGATATACCCAAAAATCCCATTTTTGGGATTTTATGAAATCTTTTTAGGAATTGCCGGAAACTCAAACGCAAGTACTATTTGTTTTTACTTTTTCTGTATTAATTGCATAATTTTTCACCTAGGAGAGAATTTTCAGTCGGAAATATTGATAAATGCGAATTTTATAGCATTCCTTTGTGTAAGACCTCTGTCTTCTTGGAAAACTCTTTATATGTTGGTACAAATTTATTTTTATAAAAAAATTAATACTAATTTATTTCTTTATTGTTGCTGGTAGCTGTATTTTATAATATATAATTATACAGCTGCGCCCAATTTTGAAAAATATTTAAGAAAATACTCTTAATTATACCTGTACATTACGATGCCCAAAACAAAAACTTTTTAGGGCTCAAGCTTAATTTGAAACCTTATAGGGGCAAGAATTTTTGACATTTTTTTCAGATTTTTTGAAAGAGGTTTAGAGGTTGCACCAGTCGAATTTTTGCCAAAAATCGAATTTGCCCGCCGTTTTTTGTATTTTCTTCATAACTTTAACCATAACCACGATTTTCTTCACTTTAGAGAAAACAATTTAAATGAAAAATTTATTAACTCCATAAAATTTATGTGTGTAACAAAAACCAAAACCTTTTGATTTTCATCCACCATTGCCGAGAACTCGTAAGTGTAGCCGAAAAACACAACTGCACGCTCAAAACTATGTGATTGATGAGTTTATTTGATAGTCTCTGGGGAATTGTAGGTACTTTGAAGAGATATCAGTGGTAAGAGATTTCTTTTTCCAAACATAATATAACATAATACCATTCTAATCATTATAGGTTATTCCCTGCAGTCTTGCAGACAATTTAGTCATAACCTCTTTATTTAAAGAACTTAAAGAAATGAAAGTATTTTATTTTTGTTTTTGCATCTACTACGACTGGAAGTACCAAATTCTTATCTATTATTTTTCAACAAAATTTAAATTATAAACAAGTTTTCCAGTGATTTCTCATTAAAGTTGTTTAATATTTAATAAATAATAATAATAAGAAATTTAAGCAATTAGATTAGGATTATCTTCAAAGTCATCTTTAAATGTTTTGCCGGTTGAAATGTCTATAAACAAGCGAGTGACATTTTTTCCCTCTTATATAAAATTAAACAAATGCCAGCGTGATTTATTTAAATTCAACGACAATGTTTTTTTTTATTTTGTATTTAACAAATTCATTTAAGTTATAGTGTTTAATGGAATTTTGAGATGATAATACATTTGCAAAAAAAAATGTTGTTTCGAATGAACTATTCAAACAACAACGAACAAGCATAAACTAAAACTATGTACAGACGATTTACAGATCTCTCAATATTTTCAGCAAAGTTTGCTAAAAATTTCTCAAAACAGTGTGAACCGTTGCAAGAAAACGCATTGCCAGTGCCTTGTAATACTGCCAGCTGATGACAGCAAATTGTCAGTTGTCTGACAAGTGAACACATTTCGTAGCCATTGTAAAATAATTGTCCGCTATTTGCCAGACATTTTATTATTGTCAGATGTGCAAGGTTCTTGCATCTCGCTATGACATCTATTGGCAACACCACTGCACATTGATGACCATAACTTTAGTGCTGAATTTTAAAATTAAATTTAATCAAATTAAATTAAATTATATTTATGATTTGAACACGCTAAAGTTTGTATCACTTTGTAGGCCAAGTTACATGTGCTAATTATTAATGAACAAATAACACCAAAGTTAGTTGTAAATATTCTGACTAACGCATATATAAAACAGAAATCTACATCAACTGGTTTAGTGGCTTTCGAAAACAGCTAGTTGTTCCGTTCAACTATGTGTTAGTCAGAATATTTATAACTAACTTTGGTGTTATTTGTTCATTAATAATTAGCACATGTAACTTGGCCTACAAAGTGGTATGAACTTTAGCGTGTTCAAATCATAAATATAGAAACAAATGAAGTTTGAACAATAATAATTAAAATTAACTTAAATTAAATTAAATTACTTAAAGTTTTATTTGCAGCTTTTTAGTGCCAATATTAAATTTAAAAGAGCGTATTTCCACCCACATCAGATTGCATACTAACAAAATTCAAATGTCCTTTGAAGCTGGGTGCACATCCTGTACTTCAGTTATGATTAGGGAAAGGATTTTCATGTAAATACATGTTTTCTGTCGCTGGTAGTAGATCAACGTAAATAAAATATCTTTGCGAATCACAAATTTGCGACAAAATGCCATCAATTTGTTAGTGCATATTTTTGCATATTTCCTTATAAATATATATTTTTAATTAATATTTTCAGTTTTCTCATGCTATAAATCTCATTTTGGCTTTTTTTATTAGTTTGAAAGTATTTCAAAGCTGCATTTTTTACCACTATGTAAGAACAAAAAAAAAGCAAAACGAGCAAAATTTGCAATCGCCTTTGTTTGTAATATTATTCGATATTCTAAAAGATCCTAGGACTCCTTCAACTCAGTTGAAAAGTGCAGGGGATAATAGCCCTTTTAAACCCAAAAATGTTTGTGAAATTTTTGTTCAGCGCTCTCTGCTGATTACGCATTAGTTTCATGTGGATATAACCTAGCAAAAAATTGTGCTTCGCTGGAAGCACCTATATAAGTGCTCTTTTGGTAGGCAAGCGCTTACCCAATGCATGCAATTTTGCATGATTTTTATATGGAATTCCTCACGTAGAAGCTCTGCCACTTCGATCTAAAATGTGATTCTTTCATGCCTGCCGGAGTGACCTGAATTCTACAAAAATATTCGACTTCCTGGAAGCATGTCTTTATCAGGAGTCGATCCCAGGATTTCCTTATGTTAGGCTAGAACACTGCCCACTGAACTACCGAAGCAC
The DNA here is from genome assembly GCA_944452675.1 of Tachina lurida. NCBI lineage: Eukaryota > Metazoa > Arthropoda > Insecta > Diptera > Tachinidae > Tachina > Tachina lurida. Next base: position 112,075,977 of record OX101756.1, read on the forward strand.
ATATTTAAAGTTTCTATACATAAACTGGTTTTAGCGTACACTTGAAGCACACGTTATTTTTGGCATATGGGGGCAAGTTTTTTTACTTTAAAATTTCTTTAATTTCATTAATAGCAAAATAGTATCCGACAGCATTCTGCCTAAATTGATATTTGTGCCCACATAGTATTGCTTTCTTGTTCACACTATCGACCATTAAGGGCCTTCGTTACTTTAACACTTCAAGATGAATTAATTCAAAATGTGGTAAAAAAATTGTGCTTTGAAAGGCAGAATAAGTGAAGAGATAAAAAATAAATTAGAAATAGTTATACAAAAAAAAAACATGGAATTAAAATATGTGCAACAAATTATATCAATAGTTTATAGTTCTAATAACGAAAAATTAGGAACTAACTATTGAGCAGCAATAACTTTGACAATTAAAAAAAAACATTTATTCATTCATGTAAATAAAAGTTCGACTGATGTTTATTTTGTATTCCATATGATTTGACAAAATAATTTTTAAGAATGCATTGAAGCTGAATTTTATATATTTTATATTTTTTAATTTTTTAAGGACAAAATGTTTGTTACGAAAAAAAATGAAGCCCATTTTTAAAATTTTTTAGTTTTTAATGTTATTAAAATTCTAATTCTGTTCGACGATTGTATCGTCTATTCTATGGACGAAAAAAAGAAGAAGTTTTGATTCTTCAAAACAATTATTATTTATTGTCTGTGCTAGAAGGTTCGTGTATTTGCTTTTTGATTTTCTTCCAAACATTATGGTTCGTATTCAAAAAAATATTAATATTAAAGTTACCAAGCACTTTAAGGCTAACATTGCTTTATTAAGAAATTGTATTCAAAAGACAACTTTAATTATTTTTAACTGACTTCAAAAAAAGAAGGAGGTTAACAGTTCGTCTCTATTTTTTTTATGTAATTTAATAATAAATACTGGTAACTCCACCGTGTTCAACAACCAATTCACAGCTTATGATGTACAACATCGAATAGAATTTCATTCGAGTATTCAAACAATTTTTTATTTTATTAAATAAATTTTTATTATCTTGAAGTAAAGCAACCTACTTTAAAAAATATGAGCTTCTGACATGGAAGGAAAACACATAAACATTTTTATGAAGTAAAAGTAAAAATAATATGACGAACAAAGAAAAATTATCACAATTTATTTTATTCGAATGAAATGATTATTTGATTATCCAGATTTTTTCCATTCGTTTTGACTGTATGTACATCACTAAAACATTTTTGTATAATTGAATTTATTTTAATATATTTTTATGGATTTTGCTATGTATTTCGAATCATTTGGATAATTTGGTGATGTTTTCCATAACATGACAGAAATAATAAATTTAAAATAAGAGCTAACACTTTTAGCTTCATTTTCAGATGTATCATGAATCAATACGTGCTATATGAACAAAAATATTTGAGGTACAAAAAACACATTTTGGAAATATCAATTTAAAGTAGTCTTATAAGTCATTTACATGAGCACAAAATCTAGTATATTTTGATTAAAATCTGTATGAAAATCTATACCGTTTACAGCAGCTTTTTTTTACATTTATTAAGATTTGTTTATCCAAAACGAAACCCATCAACTGATTTGTTTCCAAAACTACAACCAAAACAATGCATTGTAGCCAGTTCACACACCTTTTTAAGCAGACCGTAGCTAAATCACTCACCTTTTGTTGTACAGGGTTGTTAAGAATAAATAAAAATATGTGATTTTTATTACTGAAAAATTAGATTTCGTTTTGTATGAGAAATTTGGAGAAAAAAACAGCTTGATTTAGCCCGAAATCTCGAAAGTACTAGATTTCGAGACAGTGCAAATGCACTATTAGAAACATGACAAAATAATATTTTTATTTTTCACTATCAAAGACAACAACCATTTTTGATGAAAATAATTTAGGTAATTCAAAAACAAGAACTCAGAAGCATTTCCAAACAATAACGTCCTAAATCTTCTTACTGAATAAGGGCATAATTTAAAAAAAAATCTACTAAAGATTTAATTGAGTCACTTAAAGTTTTGTTTAAAAAACTTAACCCCTGTTTCCATAACACGAATGGTTGACTTGAGTAGAAAATTTATACGAAAAGCACTCATTTCTTTCATACAAATTTTCCAGACGAGTCGCTTGGCTGACTTGTGGAAACAGGGTATTATATAAAAGTTCAATTGACACAACAAAATTTTTAATTGAGTTTTGGTGTTTTTTTTTTCAATTAAAGGAGTTTTTTGCAGCAACAATTTTTTTCTGAAAATGTCATCATAGTTACTATATATCTATCTTAGCCATTTCAGCAAGTGTGATGATGGAAAATATTTAATTTATTTAATTTAATTTAATTTAATTAAAAACTGAAAACATAATAACAGACATTTATAAATCTGTTTTTCTTTTTCAAAACCTATTTATTATCCAAAATTTTTGGAACCACCATCGCATGTAAAAATTGCAATGCAAGTTTTGAAAAGTTATTACTTTTATAAGTAAAACACTAAAAACTTAAATACTTCTTAGTATTTCACACCTTTCAGGAAACATTTTTAACTGCAACACGTCGTTTTAATTTATATTTAAAACATGTTTCATGAGTGTGCAGGCGTGCATGTACATTTTCGACACTTCAGTCGACGGCAATAGAAAAAGTAAAAGTTTTTGCTTGCACGAGAGTTTGCAAAAGTAACTTTATTTTTGTGGTTTGGTGGCGTAATTAGCGTGAAGCCACAAAGATAACCAACAAATATGCAAAAAGACATTATTTTTATTTTAGTTGTAATGAATTTTTAATTAATTTTGGTGAAAACTCATTTGTTTGCGATTCGCATACTGACAAAGAGATTTATGTGAGCGATTGATAAATTTGTCATTTGTGAACTAGCTGCGAATGAAATATTGACACACACAGGACCTGACATAAAGTGAATTTTAAATTTGGAAGCTTCTTTTCTAAAAATAAATTATTAAAATATAAATTAAAGATAAAAATATCTATCACACAGAGAACACATTTTAATATAATAAATAAATGGTAAAAAAATTCTATACAGAGAAAAAACTGCCTCATAAACTTTTGTGGGCTAAGGGGTATGTATCCCAGCAGAAAGAAGCGAAGATTTTTTCATAGAGATTCCTTATTGTTTTTATGTGGTAAATCTTATTAATTTTATCAAGAAGAAAACCACATAAAATCAAGAAGAAATCTTATTATTCACAACTTTTTTTACTCAATTTCCGTTATTTTTGGCACAAAAAACACAATCCATAAAGAAAAACTAATTGCATTTATTAGGTTTTCTTATAAATTATAAACTATAGGGATTTCTTATTGATTTTATTAGGTTGCATTATTGATTTTTTCAATGAGGTTTTTTTTCTTGATTTTAGTAGGTTCCTATATGATTATGTGTAAATCATCTTATTGATTTTTTTAATAAGGATATCTTCTTGATTTTATGAGGTGTCTTGTTATATCGTTTCTATAAATAGACATACAGACAATTTTTTCATGATCTTCTTCATTTTAGTATAAGAATATTTTTACAATAATTTCAATGGTTATTCAGGCTGCTTGTTAGCGTATTGGGTAGAGTGCTTGTCTATGAAGGAGTTTGCTGGTTTAATACTTGGTGAGTAAGTTAGTTAAAAATATAACCTAATGTGTATGTATTCTCTATGAAATTAATAAGGTTTCCTTATTGAAAAAAAAACCATAGAAAATTCTTATTAATTTTGTTCTATTTATATAAGGTATTTTGTAGGCACTGTTTTCTCTGTGTACAACAAAAAAACTGTTTTAATTATCCACTTATGCATTTCTAGACTCTACTTGAATGCATACCTGAAGAAAGCAGCCACATAAACTAACCCACTTATGCAAAACTAATTAATTTGTACTTCAAGTGTGCTTTAGTAAAATTTCTTATAGAAATTTTGTTTTAAGGTATTGGCGAAAAAACAAATTAATTAATTGTAAAGGACAATAAATATTGACAAATGTATTAGGTGTCCACAAATTATTTGCATCTAGAACTGGAACTATGAATAAATTTTTACAATCGGACCAATGCACCCTCATAATAAAAATATTTCAAGTGCTCTAGTTATGATCACATTTCCACTCGTTGTCAATTTTGAAATTGGCTTCCCATATCTTGCTCCTGTATCACGGTCACCTTAAACAACAGGAAACGAAAAAAAAAATTATACAACATGTTGTATTTTGTAACTACTTTTTTTTTATTGAAATTGGAAACCTTTTACTTGCAAAAATGAAAAGAAAAATTTTAAAACATATTAAATATATGTAACTTTAGTTGTTTTAGCTTTATGAACTTAGTCATATATTTGAAAACAAGTTTGTACTAGAAATACAAAGTTTATGTGAACACAATAATGTTGAGGGCGTTGAAAGAAAATAAAAATTTTAAATTATTGATTCCAAACAAATCACGAGAATTGAACGATTTTTTTTTTTGTTTTTGGCGAATTTTTTTTGGTTTGGCAATTTTATAATTTTGGGATTTTTTTGTTTTACCGGTTTTGAAAATTTCAAGAGTTTAGCTCTTACGGTTTCCAAGATACAGTAAGTTGTCAAAATTATATAGTCAAAATTACATTAACTGATGGAACACCCTTTAATTTAAATTTTAGTATTAATTGTTGTAGTCTGTATAAAAATACACTAACCTTACAAATTTCAAGTGTATATACATACAATTGTATGCATATTACATGGGATTTTAAAATTTTTCTTTGCTCGTTTTGGAACAACCTTTAATTTTTATATCTTATGTATTTGTTGTTGTAGCGGATAAAGGTCTACACACTCTGTCAAAAATTTCAGGTCCGTAGCTCTTACGGTTCTCGGGAAAATAGCCTGTCACGTACAGACGGACAGCGTAGCGAAAACAATAGGGTTTCTTTTCACCTTTGGTGTACGGAACCCTAAAAAGTTCAAACTTTCGAAAGATTTAATTAAACAAGTTTTAAACTATCGACAGTCCACTGTATTTGAATTCCACTCAATGCATTTCAATGTAAAGCCTGAAAGTATGGCAAGATTTTTAGCTAAATCAAAAAACATGCTTTCATTATTTGACAATTTTGAATTAGAATAAAATTCATAGACCCACAAAAGTTTTAATATGCATATACATATAAAAATAAAATATCCCAGCAAAAAATTTGCAAATTGCAAAATTAAAACAAAAAATTTATTGGTGTTTTTTGAGTGTTGTTGCAATTACTCGTAAGTTTAACATATCGCTCATTTATTATTATTATTTAGCTTATTCAGTAAAATACTTTTTATTAAAAACCAGCTAACCCCTCAAATAATTAATTTCAATGTACAGTTTGTCAAGAAAATATTTTTGACATACATAGTAAAAATCGCTTTAAATTAAAAGTGAGAGTATAAAAATTACATGAAAGCCAAAAAAACTAAAAAAAATTAATTTTTCAAGGAAATGTTTTTACATCCTGATATTATATAGTTAGCAAACAAAATAGGAAATATTTTAAGCTGCACAACAGTTAAAATTTTTTGTGGCTTTACCGCAATTGCAAAAAAAACATGTTCTTACCCAAAGTGCCTCATGTTTGAGGACTTGTACATTTACCAGCAATAAAGCCAACCTTACATGCGCTTTCAACCCAAAACCATTTCAAATTATTAATGTACAGCTCAGTAACAGTTTGCTAAAAAGAATGGACTGTACTTCAAGAACTGCTCGGAAATCCCCGATACTTACACAGTGCCACAGAAAGAACAACAATTGTCGTTTGTGATAACGCCTGCTTCCCAGCTTGAGGGCTACTACAATTACATGATTTTGTGCGGCAAAATCAATTATTATAATGATGGGTCTGACAAAAAATATTGGAAAGCGAAATTATAAACCCAACTGTAAAATTTAAAAAGTTTTGGTGATTAATTGATTCGAGGTGTATATGCTGTAAAGGGTGTGATAAATTTGCTTTATTGAGAATACCATTAATGTGGGGCAGTACCTCAATATATTGAAGTATTTTTTGGATGATAGCCCGAGTAAGTTTGGAATTTATTGCTGGTAAATGTGCAAGTTTCCAAATATGAGACACTTTGGGTAAGAACAAAAAAATAAATGCATAATACTCGAGATATTTATTCATTATGCGCGAATGCATACATTCATTTGTGTATATAAAATAGCATGATGTTGACTATTTGAAAACATGTTTTATGTGTATGTGTGTAAATAAAATAGCCTTGTATATGCGCATGTGTAGCCGAATAATATTTTTATACTCTTGCGTATGATTGTAGCTCACACAGTCTATAAATATTAGTTGTTGTCGTTGATGCTGCGTAATGTAAAAAATGTGTATAAACATAGTTGTTGGATGCTTATAGTTATACGTATTCTGTTTAAAATTATTGCGCGTCTTTGCATATGAGCATGGTTTTTTTTTTGTCATTCTCTATTTTCTACAAATTTTTATTTGTAGAAAATCTATTTAAAATATATTAATTTTATTTTATTTTTACTGCACTGTACACGCAAAGAAAAGATATGGTTGTAAAATGGTTGAGAAAACAATATTATGTTCTCTGAAACAAATTTGAGGTCGTTGAAAACTAGTTATTGTTATTTTAAACAATAATTTCGTTACAATAAACAGATTAATGTTTGAATTTAATAATTACATTATTATATTCATAGAAAGTGCGATATGGTTTAAGTTTAACAATATAGTTTTGTTAAAAATTTATGACTACAATATAATTTGTATTATTGTGTAAAAATAATGTGAAGTAAATAACAATATAATGTTATCCAAAACCATACTATGTTAAGTTTAAAAAAAAATCTTTTTCAGAAACATCTTCTGTCAGTTCAGTGTTTCGTTTGTAAGTTACCGGTAGTGCACGTGTGGTGTTAGTTAAATAAATAAAAAAGGTATAAACAAAAGGGTAGATAATTAAAAATAATATATACATACATATGTATGTAGATATGTATATCTCTTTATACAGCTGGGTCTGTATTTCGTGTCTACACATATATGTAAGTATACATTTCTATATATACATTTTATGTCAACAATATTAATTTATTTTTATTTCGGATTAACCGCACAGCTGTTTTAAACAAAAGATTTGCCAATAAATGTATGATTAAAAAACAAACGGCCTGGCCCACGATGTCACTAGACATCGTTCGATCGACAACTTGTATTGCAAACAACAATAACTTTAGAAAATTTGTTGTTGTTTGCAATACAAGTTGTCGATCGAACGATTTCTCGTGACATCATGGGCCAGGCCGAAAATATTATTATTACATAAAATAATACTATGGTCGCATTTAACAATCTTATTATATATAATACAAAAATACGTTTATTTGTTATGGGTAAACTCTTCAATGCCCCGACAGATTTTCGACTTCCACCCCGCAAAATATTTGTAAAAGACCTGTGCGTGTTTATATATATATTCTATCCCGGTAAATGCTACGCCCCTTTCAGAAATAGTGATTCGTCGGACAGATGGCGCAATTTTTAGTTTTTTTGTGTTTTTGCACCGTAACTCAAGAACCACTGAATTGATTTTGACCAAACTTCATATGCATGCTCTATGGGGCGTGAGGAGTGTTTCTGTGTAGTTTGAAGTTCGTCCGGAAGATGGCACCATATTTTGTTTTTTTTTATGATTTTGCACTGTAACTCAAGAACTACTACACCGATTTATACCAAACTTTATATAAATGCTCTATGGGCGTGAGGAGCGTGTCTGTGTAGTTTGAAGTTCGTCCGGCAGATCGTGCAATATTTAGTTTATTCGTAGGCAAAATCCAATTTTCATATTGTACCACCAATGCCATATACAACACTAATGTTTGCTTAGGGCCAGCAACGCGGACCGGGGTCAGCTAGTATTATTATAATATTAGAACATGGTATGGTAAGTCTCAATTATATTTTAGTCACATCTAACAATAGTGTTGTCTTATTTACAATAATAAGATTAGGTATAACCAAATTAATTGTTTTTGTAGATAATACTATTATTAACTCAGAAAATAATATTATTTAAACTTTGCTTTTCTATTAACAATAATATGATTTGGCTGCAACCATATAATTCAATCATAGTATGTTGCTGTTTGATTGTGGTAACGTCAACCATATTTATTATTTGCGTGTACAACATGTTTATATAAAAGATGAGTGAATTAGCTGTGGTCTACTTAAAAAGGTGTGTGAATTGGCTCCATTGCAGTAGACAGGTTGTAGTCTGGGAAATTTTTCATTTAATGGTTTTTGTTCTTGATAAATGTCAAAAAAGTAATTGCTGTAAATGATATAGATTTTCATGAAGGTCTTGTAGTGCATTTACACTGTCTCGAAATGTAGTACTTTCGCGATTTCGAGCTAAATCTATCTGCTTTTTTCCAGATTTCCCATACAAAACGAAATCAAATTTTTCAGTGGATTTGTAGGAAATCTAATAAAAATCTAATGTTTTTATTTATTCGTTACTACCCTGTACAATAAAAGGTGAGTGATTTAGCTACGGTCTGCTTAAAAAGGTGTGTCAATCGGCTGCATTGCAGGTTGTAGTTGTAGTTTTGGAAACAAATCAGTATATGGGTGTTGTTTTGGATAAAAAATCTTGATAAATGGCAAAAAAAAGCTGGTGCCAACGGTGTAGATTTTCATAAAGATTTTAATCAAAATTCGCTAGATTTTGTGCTAATGTAAATGCCTTATTAATTAAAATCTGCTAAAGTTTGTGCAGCTCTAAGTACCCTATTAATTTAATATTATGAAATTATTATCAAATTGTCATTCCAAAAAAAGGATATGTTCTGCTTAATAACAATACAGAAATGTTTTTTCTGTTTAACTAAAATGCTTATATGTTTTAAATTGCATTTGTAACTTTATAAATATGTATAAAGAAATAATATACATACACACCACTTAGTCCATATTATCGAAAAGTCATTTTTGCTTTTATCGTTTGCAAGCACATTAAAATTAAATAACAATTTTTTCAAAGATTATATACGTTTTCATTCCGAATGACTAGACATTATTTGCAAAAAAGAAAATTTTACATACTTAATATTAAAAAAAGCAAGTAAAAAATTTTAATATATTGTGCAAAAATAACTGGAAATGAATATTTAAATAACAACCTTTGAAGGCAAAATAAAATGTTTGTCATTATTCCTTTGAAATGTGGAAAAATAATTCATATCATAAGCAGCAGCAAATTTGTCTGCATTGCGCTGAATAAAATTTGAATAATATTACCAAAATATTTGGAAACATTTCAATTGTCATGGATTTTATACATATAATGATTCCTTACTTGTTCAGGGAATATAGAATTTATATGTTGCAAATGTTGTATATTATTAAATAAAGGTAAGGAAACATTAAAAAAACTTTAATAAATTCCATATATTTTTATGAAATTTTGCATTTGACAACTTATTTATCTTATTTGCATCACCGAGCCTTTTATCGATAAATAAAAAAAAGTTTTAGGGAATTGTTTTCATGCAAAATTTTAAAATGTAAAATCAATTTGGCTAAAACTAAATTCTCAAATATTCCTGAGACTATTTCATTAAGGGCTTAATTTTGTAAAACGCAACGCTAAGCGTTGACAAATTTTATATGGAAAAAATTTTAATTACAAAAACAAAATACATAGAAAATTTGTCAACGCTTAGCGTAGCGTTTTACAAAATTAGGCCCTAAATCTTTTGATTTTTAATTAGAGGCAATAAAAAGCCTACGAGTATAAGCCCAAAAAAGTTACCTGAAAGCTTCATAAATTATTGATGCGTAACTTAAGGCCTTTCCCACGCTATAATAAATATAACTAAAATTAATTGATTTTGATATTTGCTGTCAGTTGTAGTAAAAAAAGTAAAATCACAAGCTTAAGTTAAATTAGTGTTTTTATTCTTGTTTGTGTCTCATTTTTACATTTTGAATGCATAAATGCCACATGATATAGAATTGAGCAAGTTAATTATAAAGCTGGCTTATATTCAGCATAAGAAAACAATTTCTAACAGGGGATGTAGCTCAGTGGTAGAGCGCTCGCTTTGCATGTGAGAGGCCCCGGGTTCAATAATCGTTGGCATCTCCAAATTAATTTCTTCTATTCTCTTAAAATAATGTTATTTTTATCTTATGCAATTAAATGGTGAGAAAAACACACTTGTGCACTGTCATTAAAAATAAATTACAGTATGAGATCTTCGTTACTGCAAACAAATAAATATATCGATAGTTATTAAGATTGCGGTAACGATAATGTGATTCTACAAGTGGTTTTTAGGAAAGTGCACATCTGAGCTTTATTCGCCAAAATAAGCAAAAGCACAAACAATTAAAGTAAAATGAAATAAATTTAAGTTTTCTGTTTTCCCTTTTTTGCTTCAACTGACAGTGAATATCGTTAGAATATGTTACTGAATAGCAAAGTCGATAAATTTTCGTTATATTTATTATAGCAATATAATTATCGTAATAAAAGTTATTGAATTTGATTTTTGAAATTGTGCTGTCGAAAAAGCTCACTGTGCGTCCTTGCAGATAGTTATCAGCATTTTTAGCAGTTAGAACGTGTTCTTTATAGGGCATTTAAATTGTTTCGAAATCTAGTATTTACGAGATTTCGAGCTAAATCTTGCTGCTATTTACTAGATTTCCCATACAAAACAACACCTATTTTGTCAGTTGATTTGTAGGAAATCTAATCAAAATATAATATTTTTATTTATCTCTTATAGTGCATTTACGCTGTCTCGAAGTAAGCGAGATTTCGATCTAAATTAAGCTGCTTTTTTCCAGATTTCCCATACAAAACGAAATCTTATTTTTCAGTAGATTTGTTGGAAATCTAATAAAAATCTAATGTTTTTATTTATTCTTTACTACCCTGTACAACAAAAGGTGAGTGAATTAGCTGCGGTCTGCTTAAAAAGGTGTGTCAATCGGCTACAATGAAGTTGTTTGGTTGTGGTTTTGGAAACAACGCAGTTGATGGGTTTTGATTTGGATAAAAAAATCTTGATAAATGTCAAAAAAAAATGCTGGTATAAACGGTATAGATTTTCACAAAGATTTTAATCAAAATATACTAGATTTTGTACTGATATAAATGCCCTATTACTACCTTGTTCAACATATTTATATCAAAAGTGATTAAATTAGCTAAGCTCTATACAATTTTTTATTGAAGGTGAGTGAATGAGCAAAGTCGTCAATTTTTGGGTTACAACAGTTTAAGACAAAGGACTTTGTCTTGTATAGTGAATCTAGAAAAATGTCTAAAAAAAACTTAATGTAAACGATATAGATTTTCATGCAGATTTTAATTGAAATCCGCAAAATTTCGCGTAGTTGTAAATGCCCTATTATCAAAGATGCAGATTGCCAAATGTAAACTGAAAGTTAAACACTTTTTTTGTAATTGGAAATCATCATCTATATCAAAATAAAAAATTCATTCTTAAATCACCCTGTAATCTTATGAATAGTTAAAAAAAATTTGTCAGAAACTTTTACATTCTAAATTTATAGAAAAAAACATGAAGATCTTTTAAAAAAAATTCTTGCAAACAACAAACAACAAAATTAAAATTTAGCAACAAAAAAATAACTTTACAAAGCCATGATATAAAAATGGAAGCAAAATCTTCAAACGTTGAAGCTAAAAAAGAAGAAAGCCAGCAACTTAATACCAAGAAAGATACTTATAATTTACAAACCATCAACAACTCATTTGCATTAACAAGCCAAAAAAATCTTAAACAAACCTTTATTACTAAATCAAGCACATCCGGAGAATCATATGCAGAATCTTCAACATCTGCCGTAAAGGTGCTTCCCATCAAAAAAATTTTTATGCATAAGGCCAAAAGGCAAATGTTGGAAGTACGACGTCTTCAAAATCAGAAGATATCATCAACTCTATCCTCTGACTCCAGTTTGGATGAACCACGCTTGCAGCATATGAGAAGACGTTGTCTGAGGCGTAAATCTCAATTAAAAAGGCAACTTTTTTGGATTAAATATGAAGATTTCTTAAAGAAATCATTTCAATGTGCCGAAGGTAGTGGTGGCAGTGGTACCACTAGTAGTAGCAGTGGTACGGGAAAACTCTATAAATCTAACTGATAGTGATTTGAAGGAAGAGACTCGCACCCATATATGTCCGCATTTTTAACTTTTCTAAAAGATAAATTGATAAACTACAATATTTTCCAAAATCAAATATTAGGGCATATGTATGTATGAATGTATTATATACGACCGTTTCACTTGAGTGAAAGGAGAGCAACAACTTTATTCCACTACAGTTCGTCAAGCAATTGTTTGCATAATGTAGGTAGAGTTCAAGGCTTCAACAAAATAAACAACTATCTAAAGAACTTTTTTTTATTATTTTCATTTAATATCCTCTGCCGCGTTTCTGTGACTTCTCGCATCGAGAAAAATTAAATAATTGTATTGGTTGTCCTAAAAATTTATATAAACTTTATATAAAAAATATCAACAAATAGAATTTTTTTTCTTACTCGCCCTGAGTTTCACAGGATGATAAAAAAAATTTTCGACTCATATTCCTTACAGAAACGAGGCACTGCTTGCAGAAAAGATAACTAAACAGGCATTTATTTCGCCGGTTGTTTTTAGAGCCATTTAATAAAAAAAACATAGTTACCCACACATTTGCAATGTTATTGTGCAATATTATTGTGCAATAATTGATATTGTACTATAAAACTTATTGTGTGTATAATATATTGGTATTTGGAACAATATATTGATTTATATTGCCCAATAAGAAATATTTGGTACTGTGTTGACAATAGTGCACAATAATTATTTCCAGTTACATCACTAAACATATTTTTTTTATTTTTCTTTTCATTAATTTTAGTTTTTGTTATTTTCTTTTGGGTTTGGTACAAATCTCATATGTGTCACAAAAAATAAATTTCTAAATTCTTAAACGCTCATATGATTGTGTGTTCAAAAATATTTGCTTTTACATATAAGAAAATTTGCCTAGTACATATATTTTTTTAATATTTTGTGGAGCCATTTAATAAAAATTATAGGTATCCACACATTTTCAATGGAATGGTGCAATATTATTGTGCAATATTATTGTGCAATATTAATGCTGAAATTTGGCAGAAAATATTGGTTTATACATCACTAAATATTATTTTTCTATTGCTTTTATTAATTAAAAATTATTTAATTTGTTAAGATTTTCTATAAATTTACAGCCTTATTTAGGCTTAATAAGAAAAGTTTTGTATGAAAATTGTTTTAAAACCGTTCATAAGCGTATGTATTAAAAAAATCAATTGAAAAAAAATTTAACGCTCATGTGTTACACTCATAAGAAAATTTGCCCCCATATATTTTGTTTAATATTGTGCAATTTATTGCATAGTGTCGAGCAAAATGACAATAATTTTAGCAACAAAGTACGCAATAATATTGCACAGTCTTATCTAATGTACCAACCCAAGGCGCCATCAACAATTTTCTTTTATTTTCTAATGTAAAAAAAAAACACACAGCCTAAAGGGAAATTACGAACTTGGAGTATTTTTTTATAATCCAAGGTTTGCAGTTTTATGATCCCTTATCTCAGGACTAGTTTAATAATTTAGCTTTGACACAAACCAATGTTCAAACCATGATACAATAATATAAAGGTACAACCATGATACAATAATATAAAGGTACAACCGTTCTCTCTTTTCGTCGCCATATTAACCTTCTGACGCTTGTGCCGACAATTTTTTACTCTCAAAATTAATGCTACCTTATTAATTTATGAAATCCGAGTTTTTGATTAATTTTTTGACGTTCTTTTTTATTTATTGAAAAATATTGAAGAATATGTATTTAAATTATAATTATAAAAAAAAATTACATCAGCATAAACAATTCAAGGGAAATTACCAACGGAAAAGCCTCTGAATCAAGGGTGGGACTTTCTCTTCGTACTACTCTGGCTTATTGCTTTACATCAGGTGCGTCCAAGTCATATGCACAATGTGCAAACTTTTTTAAAAGAGCTATTGAGCTTTCACACCGACGAGAGCACAATTGCCAATCAGATCTCGGCGAAAACAATGCTTCCTCTTAATTTGCAAGGAAACAACAGCACACTTAACAGCTTTCAAAGCTGTTTGCCTCAAATACAATCATCAGAGTATGCCGGCTTAGAGCCTAAAATTATAAGCAAAAGGCCACACGTGGGCACTTCGTTATGCTCTGTTTTAAACATACATACATATGTATATATAAACGAATAAACGTATCATGGGTTCTAAGCACCCATTGGAATGATGAGCAGTTTTGCTAAATGTTAGCCCATGCTCATCAATGACACGCCTGTGTTAAAATCATGCGTTCTGCACCTAAATTGAACCAATTCATTAGCAATAGAACCCATGCACTAACTATTTCTTTTTTTGTTCAGATTATTCAGATGTAGCCCATCAAAAAAGTATTAATTCTTAGTGTAAGCTGCAATAAATTTGCACACGAAGTGTATGTAAATGTGTATTATATGCATGAAACACGCTCATCCATTCTACATCATATTATACACATGCATATTTCGTTATCCACGTATCCAATTAATACAACATTTAAAAAAATGTGTATTAAACCATAATTTCTAAACTTAAAATTACACATTTCCAAAAACATTCCTAAAAAAAGTTCCCCGTAATTTCGTGTGGCAACGTTTTCCTCTCTCTTTACAAAAAAACAGCAATCAAACAATTTTGGTAAAAGTCAAAATTAATTTTATACGTCAAATGTGGTAGTACCTTTATATTATTGTATCATGGTTCAAACATATCAAATAAATAAAAAATGGGTTGATAATAGCTTTGTCTCAAAATTCCATAGGTGTACGAATTCGACACAACTCTAAAATAAAACGAAAAAAAAGCAAATTTAGCGTTAAGGGAAAATTTAATAAAAAAAAAACAGAGAGAACACAAAATGTGATATTTTTCTCCACATCATTCGCCATAAAACCCAAAAATTATCCTCCCAGCTTAGCATAAAGTTTTCTCAAAGCCTGAACAAAATTGTAATTTTTAAACACTTCCCAATTTGAAATTCAGCATAAATATTTTCACTCAAAACTGACTGTTTTGAAAATATTATTTTATCAGTCATTAAAAAAATACAATAACTCCAATCACTTACATATTTTTTATCTCTACATTAAAGAAAAAACTTAATTTATTTTATATTTAAAACAAAGTTAAACAACTTAAGAAACAAAACTAAAGATTTTTTCTTAAGATGACTAAACGCCTAAGAATTAGCAAGCAAATTAAGCAAAAGGGAATTACAGGCAAACGAACTTCTAAAAAGCAAAAGTCAAGGGCCTTACAAAATGAAAGATATTTAAACTCACCAGCTTCGTCTTCATCATCACCAGCATCATCATCAAGAACAGCAGCAACCACAGCATCATCGTCATCAGACTCAATTGTATACGGAACTGCTCAGCATGAAGAAACACAAACATCCTCATCAGATTTTTCACAGAATTTAAGCGACGAAGAACTGCAAGTAGAGCCAGTAGTTCAACAAATAAAATCGTTTGCAGAAGATTTCAAATATTTTGAAAACTTTTCCCACTTACCGGATATAAACGATCTATCAGAAGACATAAGCCTGACTTACTCAAAACCCATAAAGGACATTGCCTCACACACCAATGATATTGGATATTTTGTGCATCCACTTACCGGCTTGGAACATCCAACAGACAGTGATTTAACATCTTCGCCAAAAATTGATTCTATTGAATGCCTAGCGGAGGAAGAACAATCGGAATTGAGTGATCTTTTGTTAAGCGAGTATGAACTAGAGGAAGAATTAGCCACAGAACCCCGCAAAACCTGGATGGACGAGGAAAGGGAGGAAACTGAATTTTTACTAAAAACATTTATCAATCGAAATTTATTTGAATTAAATGAAGCTACAGATGAAATTGATGTGGCTGACTTAGAGAAAGAGCGCCATGCCAAAGAGATTATGCAAAACACTTTAGAATTTATCAACGAACTTGTGCAAAAAGTGGTGGAGAACGTCGAGTTCGCAACTAGCGAAACAATACTAAGAAAAAGCTTAGACAAGCGTAAGCTTTTACTAGAATTATTCCACTTACGCCGTAAATCCAAACAGGAACAAAATATTTCCGATTTTGTAAATAAAAGAGTGATCGAGTTTCATAGACATAGAAATATCTATATTCCAATCATGAAGGCAACCAAAGGGACTAAGCCGCAAGAAAATGAAAAATATTTAAGAGCTATGAAACATTTAGATGAGCTTCTGGCTAGACAGAGAAGTATGGAAGATTTGTTATCAAAAACTATGGCGACATTGAACAGCGAATTGAAAACAGTAAAACAAGAAATTCAAAATCAAATTTTGGCATTTGAAAATTTGGTTAAAAGGAATTTATGTAGGCGAGATCTTCCACAATCGAAAGGGGTAAGTTTTTTTTTTAATTCAAATTTAAGGAAGTCTTTGCTTATTCCACTTAAGGCAGGGCTTATGCCATTTTCTTTTCTGAAAAAATTTATTAAACTTGTTTGTTTGTTTTTTAAGCTAAAAAGCTATTTATTTGAGATATCATATATCCTAGAATTGCTGAGTAGTACTTGACAATATAGCTTAATTTTTAATTATCACAAAATATGTTTATTTCCTTCTTTAAAATGCAAAAGAAACTGTTGTCATATTGTTTTGTTTCATTACTAAATTATTTTAGATCCGTGAAGACTGTTCTAGGTCTTGTATTTCAAGAACAATCAGACTATTGACTAACTTATCAGCATGATCATCAAATAAGCTTAAATGACCTATTAACTTTTTTTTTATTTTTATTTGCATCTTTTGGGAAATCCCTAATTACAGTTTACTTCCTCTCTATACACAGTTGCGACAAAAATTAAAGTTTTCAGGAGAATGTTTTTTTATAATATTCAAATATTCAATAAAATTTTACAGCCCGTATCTTAAAAGTTATCAACAATTTTAAATTATGGGTAGGCCCACCAATTTTAATTTCAATAAAAAATTATATTTTCGATAACATGTCGCAAATAAATACAATAAAATCAAAAAATAACCTCGATATGGTTGCACAAAAATGGACGGAGTGACTAGACCATATCGTCCCTACCACGTCAAACTATCCAATATGCAAAATTGTAATTTTCAGAAGAGCTCAAAGAGTCGTCAATTGTGAATTTAAGGTTGGCGTATTCCTAAAAATTTCAGGATTAAAATATTTCTTATTGAGTTATCTATCGTCTATGAAGATTTCAGCATTTTAAAATTAGTCATATCCTAGAAATTGGGGTACCAAGGTAACGAATCTAAATAACAACTTTTGCATATTGGATAGTTAGACGTGGTAGGGACGATATGTTCATGATGTTATTAACAGTATTCTTAAAAATTTTTCGTGACTGACTATACCCAACCTATGCCTACACATACAGTGAAAAGAAAATTTTCATAAAATCAATGAATTCATTTCATTGACGAAGATTCAATAGTATTTTTTTAAAAATACGTTGATTCAATGTACTTATACAATTTTTCAATGAAAATATTCTTTGCAATGTACGAGTTCATTGGGTGAACGTATTGGTTCATTAAAATCAATGTATGAGTTCATTTGGGCCAACGTAAAGGTTTATTAAAATCAATGTAAAAGTTCATTGCAATAATGTATCAGTTAATTGATATAATAAACACTTTCGTTGTGTCAATGAATTTATACATTAATTTTAAAAACTTTAAATTTTAAATGAACGATAGTTCATTGATTCAATGTACCTGTGTCTGAGGTCAAAATTAAGCCACAAATTCATTGAAACAATGTACTTTTTCATTGGTTGTATGTACTTTTTTGGTTCAGTATAGAAATCAACAATGTGGCTATCAACGAAAATCCACAAAAAATTCGCAAAACTATACGGTTATCCGTTCCAAATCAATCAGAAGACCAAACAACACACAAGCCTGACCGTAAAATGAGTAAATCGTAAAATCATAGACAAAAAGGTAGAACATATGTTTTAATTATAAAGTTGTTACTTTTGTACACGTGCCTGAAGAAGTAAAACTGAAGTAAATGGAATAAAAGCTATGGTGCTGTAATTGTTATTCATTAAGGCTAAACGCTCAGTTAGCCGACTGTAATGTAATGTAACTGCAACGTAGCAAACAGCTGATCGATATTTTTATGTGAAAAATAGGCTACGTTACATTACATTTCTATATGTTGCAGTAACTGCAACAGTAGGAAACAACTGATCGATATTGTTATGTGAAAAGTAATTAAAATGATTATAGAGATGTAATGTAACGTAATCTACTTTTCATATAAAAATATCGATCAGCTGTTTCCTACGTTGCAGTAACATTACATTACAATCGGATAACTGAGCCTTAGCTGAACGTTAAGGCTCGATATGTTTTTAAAATATTGTACTTAGAGAGAGGCTCTCTGAGCGAATTTGTATGTATCGTGTACATAAATACACGATACAAATTATTGTGAACTAAGCAAGTGTCCCTACAAGGACACTACCAGTCAATTGACTGCTCATTTGATCTGAAGTCAGGCAGGATATATTCACTATTGCGCAGAACAAAGTTTCTATCACATTATTAAAGGCAAAATGAAAAATGTGATGGAAACTTCTGTGTACGTGTGATGTTGCATCTCTCTCTAACTAATGAATATAACATATAGTTGAACTGTTCACTCTAGTGATTTTTAGAAATCAATGATAGCATAAATATTACCCAAGTTTGACTGATCATAATTGAATAATATACCCCCCCCCCCCAAAATTGAGCAATCATACATGATTGATATACTGACAATAAATATAATTTTTATTATTTTAATTGTATAAAAGTATAAAAGCACATAAAATATTTGAAACGAGAGATATAGTTCAGCAAAAACAGAATAACCTAGGCGGTATCTAGCCCTATTCACAACTTTTAATATCCAACGCATCTTGCTTTTAACAAATATCAAAAATTTTTAAAACAAATGCATTAATTTAAATTTTGTAAACTTCTTTTATTAAATTTTTAGTTATCTTTTTTAACACTTATAAATTTAAATTTTTACAGACAATGAATTGTTTATTTTTTAAAATAAAACTCGATGTTTTAAAAGTTTTGGCATATGTACATTAGATGTCCCACTCTAATATATATGCTAGAGTGGGGCAGATATAATTAATAAATAAATCCATCAAAACTTCCGATCAAATGACTAGTCAATTGACTGTCAGTATTGAATTCAATGTAAAATTAGTGCAAATATGTTAGTGAACAAATCTTGTTTGTTTTAGTTTCAGTCATTCCCCTGTAGTAAATTAAATAATCAGTTGAGAAAAAACACTAACTTATAAATTAATTATTTTGCAAGTGACTACAAATTGGTTTAAATCTCATGCAGATATCAACCAAACATATTGAATAGAAGCATACGTAAGAAATAAATAAAAGCAAAATAAGTAAATGAAAAGAAAATAAAAAAATAAAAAGAAGCATGCCATGAAAACAAATGCCAAATGTTTGTGTTGAAAAAAAAACTAAATAATTTCAATAATATTTTCTATGAGCGGTTCGTATGTATGGATATATTTATGTACATATATATGAATGTACGAATTTTTTATTTTTAGTGAATATAATAATAAATATTTATATAGACATATATGTATTTATATATTTACATAGATACATATACATATATGAATATATACATATATGTATATATATATATAATATATAATACAAATATACATATATCTTTTTTTTCCCTATAATATTAATTAACTACAAATTGGTTGAAAAATAAGTAGTTAGTAGTCAATTTAATAGTCATGCAGAGATGGCCAATTGACTACCGCCTATGACATGCCTATGTTAAAATAGTGAGTCGGCGACAAGGAAAAAAATCACTTAATCAACCAGTTGTGGTTATTAAAAAACCAGTTTGAAGTTACTAACAAATGGGTTTGAGTTCCTATAGGGTCATTTCTTGTAGGGGTTGTTGGTATGTGTAATGCAGGGTATACACGTTACTTAATTTCGTACTGAGAGTAGTATGAGTTGTAGTACGTTTTTAAGATACAAGTTCCTACAACTCATACTAATTCATTTGAAAGAAAATGTTGAAGGTAATGCACACGCGTATAAATGAATAATGTGGTGGATTTATTAATAATAAGTAAGCTGCAGGTGAAAATAATGAAAAAAAAAATAATGCAAAAAGAAAATGGGCATGTTGTAGAGAATGGTTAAAATAATGGTTTATTTTATTTTTTTTTTAATTAAAATATCCGCTACATAAAGCTAATTTTAAAATTGAGCCGCAAAACCACTGCGTTTTCTAAATCAGCTCCTCATAAAACAAATCTTGCTGTACAATGGCATGATACACAATACTTATTATCGTACTTATTGAATTTTTGATTTTTATACTATAAAATATACTTCATAAGTATGACAGCATGATACGCATTACTAATTTCATACTTTTACGATTTATCGTACGATTTGTTGTAACGCCTATACTCGCCATAACATAAAATGGCTCGAAATAATTATTTATATGGAGACAGAAATGCATGTTCCTTCGCAATAATTATAGTTGTTCATTGTAAGGAAAACTTTGTTATATGGAAATTAATAATAATTAATAAAATACCCTGAAATTGTAACGAAAACGCTGTGATTTTTTTTAAATAGGCAGAGCTTCATGCTATAAAAAATCACTGTAAAAGAAATTTTAAAATTTTCTTCTGCATTATACATTTTTTAAAACCGTGATTTCCTTAATATTGTTGTTGTTCAACAATGCATACGTGTTAAATTCATGGACGACCTATGTTTAGTATTTTTTTTTATCTTTCAAGTCTATTGCCTCAAATGAATTATAATATAGGGCCTCATTTTGTAAATCACAACGCTTACCGTTGATAACTTTTGTATGTATTTTGTTTTTGTAATTAAAATTTTTTCCATATAAAATTTGTCAACACTTGGCGTTGCATTTTACACAATTAGCCCCATAATGTGATTACAATAAGCCCTATAATTAATAAAAAAAATTTATTTTCTTATTTTATTTCAGCTTATCGAAAAATTGTTAAATAGTATGGCCAATTGTCGCCAGGAAATAAGTGATGTACGCCTGCAACTGATTACCAAACAACAAGACTATACCCAGCTCTTGAATGTACGGTTTGATTGTTAAGAAAAAAAAATATGGTATTTATACACAGCATTACCTTTATTACAGAAAGATTCACATTTGGAAAACTTAGGCCCTGGTGTATCTTTAAAGTACTGCGATCACATACAAACTGAAAATAATACATTAGGCCATGAAATTGAAAGTAAATTTACCAAAAACATACTTACATATCTGCTTATAAATAATATGAAAAAAAACCGTTTTTTTCTTTTAGAACGCAAATCAGACTTGAAGAAACTTCACTTGCGCTTGTGCCGCAACATTCATGTCATGGCTCATGTCAAGGAACAACAAATTAGTATGAAATCTTTGGTTGCCAAACAGTCCTCTAGATTACGTGAACTCCGTAGTGAACACGGTTCTCTGCGTAAATATGTTAATCAATCGAGATTGAAGAATGGTAATGTTTGTAAAGAAATTGAAAAATTAAGTTTTCAAAGTGGTCTACTGGGTAAGCCTATCCTCATGTACGACTACGATCAGACGGTGGAGCTTATAAGTGAGCAGCGTGAATTGGTTAATAGTTTAAGAAACACTTTGGAGACAATTCAACAAAAAATTAATAAGTTAGAAAAACGCTTAACTTCATAATCATAAAAATAGAGTTTCACTTGTTATAAGTGAGTTTTCTTAATGCATTGTAACAATGTTATATGAAAGAAAAAGTCTAATTAAAAGAAAATTATATGAAAATATTGAAAGGGTGTTTAAAATGAAGTGTAAAGCATCAATATACAGTGAACCAGCTGGATCTGGCATTAACTGACATGACACAAAATGTACTAAACACAAATTAGTGATGTTAAAATTTGAGCTTTCATTACATAAAAAGCTTTCAACAAATTGGGATATGATGAATTAAAATAATTCACATATTCCAATTGCATTGAACAAAACTTTTGTAGGGCTGATGCTTACAACAATTGATCCAGACTCAGTAGACTTAATATAAGAACGCTGACTATGAAGCCATGGCGACTTACGAAGGCAGCTTGTTTTTTCTGCTTGAGTTTGCCACAATAATTTATAATTATCATTGGTGATATTTTTTCCTTAAAAAGTTCTCACCAAGGAGTATCTATAATTCTGTTATTTTATATTCTCCTAAAGTTCCATGGAGGAATATAGGGCCACATTGTGTGATTGCACCATGATTATCACATTTAGCCGAATCAAACTAAAAACAAAGAAACAAGGTCCTGTTTGTCTAAAGATGAATGAACGTTTTCATCGCACGTTTGAAGAACATATTCGATCGGAACGTTTGTTCGCATTTAGACAAACAGGCCACAAATAAAGTGATTTTAAATGTGATTTTAAATGAGTTCGAATACTTTAAAAAAATATGCAGGAATTGAAACAAACTAATACCCTGTTTCCACAAGTCAGGCAGACGACTCATCCAGAAAATTTTTATGAAAAATGTAAAAAAAATTAGAATATATTTTTTTTTAAGTGTAAAGGAGAAAAAACACTCCTCTACTATGTCTAGAAAGACCTTGATTTTGTTTTACATGTTAACTTAGTCGCTATTTTCTCTGAAAATAGACCATATGAACTGCCAGTTTATCGAAGACAATCCAAAAATTCTTGTCTCCCTATTCATATTGGGAACAAAAATAAATGTTGAGTGTTTTGTTTTCAACTATAAATAGACAGACGAAAAGTTTTGATTGTTTTCTATAAGCTGGCAGATAACCTTTCAGAAAGTATACGTTATATGAAATTATTTTTGGCTATACATTACGTATACGCAATTGCAATATAGATTCATTAAAAAACGAACAATATCAGACCGAACTAAGGCCGAGTTTACATCTGGCAAACATATGCCCAAAAAAGCGTAACCACTATTTGATTAAAACATGTATTTCGTGATTTAAACCAGGCATATGCAAAATGTGCAAACTTTTAAAAAAGAGCTTTTGTGCTTCCACACCGGCGAGAGTACAACAGCCACAACAACAACACATTAGATAACAATGCTTGCGCTTGCTTTGCAAAGAAACAAGAACAAATGTAAGAGCTTTCAATGCAGTTTACCTCAAATGCAAATATCTGTGCATATGTGCTTGGACGTAGCTGATTTAAACAGTTTCCAGTCAGGTGGGCTTCTACAAAATTATTTATTAGTTATGTATGAAACTGTTTAACATAATAAATATTTGTCTGAATCAAACATTTTGTATATAGAACCAAGGCAAGGCAAATTCGTATAAGGTATACTCAGGGCAATTCGCTTTGAAAAATTCCCACTTTTGATGTCAAAAAGTGTTTTCAAATTACATGCAAAAAAAGTATAGTCACTTGAACAGTTGAGACCACCTAATTTGGATTCGCCTTGAAAAAAGGCCAATTCGCCTTGAATATGCCTTCCTTGGGACCACCCCAGGCGAAGTCATACTAGATGGTCACAACCGATCAGCTGACTATTTCTGCCGCTTGTTATTTTAATATATGTACGTTGGATGCCAAGGCGAATTCATACTAGGTGGTCGCAGGGGATCAGGTGACTATTTCTGCCGCTAGTAATTTGAATAAATGTACGTTGGATGTCAACACACATTTCTCAGTACATTTTTTTGACATTTAAAATATAAATTCCTCAAAGCGAATTGAGTTGAGTATATCTTATATGAATTTGCCTTGGTTGGATGCCAACACATATTTTTCAGTACCATTTTTTTAAGTATAAATTTTTCAAAGTGAACTCAGCCTCAAAGCGAATTGATACTTTATATGAATTTGCCTTGCTTGGCTACAAGGTATACTCAGCTCGATTTGCTTTGTGAAATTTATACTTTAAATGTCAAAAAAATTTACAGAAAAATATATGTTGACATCTAATGTGTATTCAAATTAAAATCGGCGGAAATAATCACCTGATCCCTTGCGACCAAGGCGAATCAATACTAGGTGGCCGCAAAGCATCAGCTGACTATTTTCACCGCTTGTAATTTGAATATACTTTGGATGTCAACACATATTTTTCAGTACATTTTTTTGACATTTAAAGTATAAATTCCTCAAAGTGAATTGAGCTGAGTATATCTTGTATGCAATTGCCTTGCTTGCGACCAACTAGTATGAATTCGCCTTGCTTGAGAACACTTTACATGAATTCGCC
This sequence comes from Tachina lurida, assembly GCA_944452675.1. NCBI lineage: Eukaryota > Metazoa > Arthropoda > Insecta > Diptera > Tachinidae > Tachina > Tachina lurida. The sequence goes on from OX101756.1 coordinate 112,100,521, forward strand.
TTGATTATGCTCCTAAAAACCCTTTTCATTATTTTTAATAGACAGTTTATAAAAGTAGAAATATTTTATATGTATATTCTTATGTTTTTAATTTTTTCTTAACATTTTATAATTTTTTCTGTGTTTTTATATCGCGTGTATCTTATTAATTGCAATTTCGTATAACTCGCATTCAGTTCAAAATTAAACAAGATGCCATCAACAAAAAGACACAGTACGAGAAGCTTAATTAAAAGAAAAATAGCTAAACCGAAATATATGGTGAAATCGCCCAAAGCGAAGAAGGAAATAAATAAATACTTCCTGGCGGAAACCAAGAATACAAATGCAAAACTAAAACAAGTGAATTCCATAGAAACTGACTTACAGGAAAATTTATCCACCAGCATCGTAACAAAAAAAGAAATACCAGATGAGATTGAGCCCAAAGAATTGTCCTCGGAAACAGAAAAACTTTTAAGGGAATCTGAGGATAGCGTAGAGCTAAAAAGTGACATGGAGTTACAGGAAACAAAGATTGTTGCAGAAGATGCCCCAGCAACTTCTGATCAAATAAGCGAAGAAGAGGAATTGGATTATGCTCAACCAAATGAACCGGAAAATGTAGAAGACTTCTTTGAAACTTTCAGCGGACTACCGGACATAGACGAAGTTTCACTAGACTTAACAGAAGTAGTGACAGTAGAACAGCCAATAGTTGGTGAAACAGATTCAACATTAATGAACGAAGCCGGACAATTTATAGATCCCTTAGCTGTAAGGCTATCTGTTTATTCAACAAAAAGCATCAAATCTTTGCCTGAAGATTTGCCCAGTTCTGAGGAAAGTAAAAGTGAAACAGTGATAAAAGAGGAAAAGGAAGCAGAACATCGTAAATTCAAAGATGACACATTTCACGAAGAGGATGTCGAAGAACCTGCTGAGGTTATTGGAAGTGCAGGAGTTTCAACAACGATTGCCGATGACACATTTGAACTATTTCTTGAAACAATGCAACAAATAGAAACTCAAGTCATAGCTGAAGCTGAAACAGATGAAGCAGCTGTAAAAGCTGCAAAAGAAAAGCAAGATTGTGAAAATATTGTCACCAGCTTTTTGAATAAACTAACAGATCATTGTGTAGCCAAGGCCGAGTATTTGGACCGAGATATAATATTACGCAGGTCTTTGGATAAAAATAAGTTAATGCACGAACTAAGAGCGAAATATGATTTAATGGAGTTGGAAAGAAGAAAAACACAATTTCTCAATAAAAAAGCCGTAGTTTTTTTCAAGCGTAAGAACAATTTGCTGCCAATTTCCGCTGATGACTCCAAATCGTTAAAACTAAAACGCAAACAATTTAATGCTGCCCTCGAAAGTCTAGATAAATCATTGATTAGCGAAGAAACAAGTAAAAATCTTCACTCAAACAAAATGCATATTTTGCAGCAAGAGTTTGAAGTAAGCAAACAAAAATCTAACAAAGAAATTGACAAGCTTGAACAATTAATAAAGTCCACGCTTGAAACGAAAAATTTAAGCAAACTACAGACTACAGTTGAAGAAAATTTAGGTAAAATAGCTGCAACAAGAAAGGAAATTTCACAAGTTCGTTTGAGACTTTTCCTGCAGCAACATCACTTTTCTTCACTGACCGAAGTAAGTATAAATAGTTATATTCGTATTTTTTATAATATTATAAAACTTAAAGTGGTAACTTAATACTCCTTACCAGCAAATGGATAAGTTGGAAATTTTGGGAAATGGCTTAAGCTTGCGGCAATTTGAGTCTTTAGGAACGGAAACTACGTCCATGAGTAAGAAAACTGAAGGTGAGCAAATGGTGAATATTTAACGTACGATATACGAGTACAATGTCATTTAAATGACTGAACTAGTGATCCATACTCTAAAACTTTAATTTATTTTCTATTCTATTTTTTAGAAAATAACTCCACCCTTAAGAAACTGCATAACCAATGTAATGATAACATTCATATGGTGGCCCATTTAAAGGAAAGAATTGAAATGTTTCGCCAAATTAAAACGGTCCAAAAAGAATATTTGCAAGAAATGATGCACGAGAAAATTCATTGGCGTCAATATATCAGTAACTTAAGGCTGCAGCGCAATCGTTGCAGAAAAGAATTAAACTATCTGAGGTATCAGAGCGGTCTTCTAACTAAACCAACACTTATGAGAGACTATGATAAAACTGTGGAGATGGCAACTAAATTACAACAAGCAAATGAAAATTCTAGAGAAATTATTAGAGATTTAAATGGTAAAATTGCTTTAATGGAGAGAAATTGCATGCAGTAATAATTGCGTTTTTTGTTTGATTTGGTAAGTGCTAAAATTTGTAAAGTAAGAAAAGGAATAAATTAATAAGTGTCTGTTACAGAAAAAAAATTTGTTTTATTACTCTTAGCAATAATAAAGATGTATCGTGAGTAGTAATTTTGAGTGTCTTCGTTAAAAGGAACGTCTAGGCGAGTAATTGTCGCCTTCAAATAACCAATAGTCACCTATTGCCAGTGACTATTCTTTATGTTAGAGGCGGCTGGAAGCGGGCGTCGCACAGTGCTTTGTCCACATATAGTGAATCGGCAAAATTAGAGAAGTTATCGCAGAAAAATGAAATTTGGTGCGCTGGTTCAAAATATGTTAATTAAGAAAAATTCGAGGTTTCGAAAAAATCGGTGCAAGGACATGACTACCTTCCATATATAATTTTTCTCAAAAACTAAATTGTAACTACATTAGTGATCAGAATGCACTGAAAACGTATAACAACTTATAAAACTATATTTTTGGGCTCTTGGGAAATTTTGCTTTATTCGATACAAGGACATGACCATCTCCCATATATCCTTTTTCTCATAAACTAAATTTTTGCTACATTAGTGATCAGAATGCACTGAAAATTTATAACAACTTATAAAACTATATTTTTGGGCTCTTGGAAAATTTCGCTTTATTCGATACAAGGACATGACCATCTCCCATATATCCTTTTTCTCATAAACTAAATTTTTGCTACATTAGTGATCAGAATGCACTGAAAATTTATAACAACTTATAAAACTATATTTTTGGGCTCTTGGGAAATTTCACTTTATTCGATACAAGGACATGACCATCTCCCATATATCCTTTTTCTCATAAACTAAATTTTTGCTACATTTGTGATCAAAATGCAAATAATTTAATATTCTCTTTAAAAAGGGCCATAAATAAATTTGCTTCTAAATTTGCTCAACAAATAAGATAATTAATTTTAATTGTAATTTATGATGTTTTCTTTCAAAATGTATTTCTCAATTTCTTTGAATTCATTTGTTTGGGTGCCCCTGTGGCTGAGTGGTAGCGATGCTAGCCTCTCAGTCCAGGGGTCGTGGGTTCGATTCCTACCATAGACCCTGGGTTTTTTCCGCAGACAAGCTAATCGCTTTGCGGGTTGTGTTTGTTCTTTAAAAAAAAAAAAAAAAAAAAAAAAATTTAAAAACCCCCGAATATATCTAGAGAGGATGTGATATCTTCTAAACGGCTAGACCGATTTTCTTCAAACATAACTAAGAACCATCTCGATTAAGTCATCTTTCAAACAGAGAAAACCAAATCAAAATCGGTTCAGCCGTTTGGGCTGTACGTGGGCACGGACAGACAAACAGATACACAGATACACACATACACAGATACACAGACGCACACTGCAAACTTATAACACCCTTTTTTTGGTCGGGGGTTAAAAATATGAAATAAGGAATATGTCTCAAAGTAATTCCATTATATCCGACGATAGATTTCGGCTTAGCTAGATGATTCGGTTGACGGGTCGGTTCGATGACTTGATTCCAATATTCTTAGCTTCAGTAGATTCGTTGATTATCGGCTTGAATCGATGCCTTTAACCGTTGATGGACAGTTCAGCTCGATAGCGTGGTTCTTTTGTTGTTGGCTGGCTGAATTCCCTCATTGATTGTCGGGTCAACTTGATGTTTCGGCTTCAATAAATTCGTTGAATATCAGTTCGACTCGATGAATTGACCCGTTGATGGTCGGTTTGATTCCATGACATGGTTCATGAATTGTCGGCTCGATGACGCGGCTTAAAACAGAATTGGCAGTCCTAGATTAGTTAACGTTCAGCTTACGTTTACTTGTACGTTGATTTAGTTTCGGATATCAAGTTCGATAAGGTTGAGGTCAGGTAAAATAAATACCCATTTGTTATAATACATGCAATGCTTGTTTAGCCCAGTACAACAGTCAGCCGAAGCCATAGTGAGAACAATCAGTCGAAATTACTGTGAAAACAGTCAACCGAAATTGCGGTGAGAACAGTGAACCAAAGTTGCAGTAACATACAGTATAAGCTACTGTGAGACTACCCAACCAAATTTGCTGTGAGATCAGTCATCCAAAGCCACTGTGAGAACAGTTTGTGAAAACTACTGTGAGAACAATCAACCAAAGTCACTTTGAGAACAGTCAATCAAAATTTATATAAAAAGAAGTCTACCATAGTTACTGTCAACCGAAGTAACTGTTAAAACACTCTGAGGAAAAATCAGTAAAAATTTACTGTGAGAACAGTCAACCGAAGTTGCTGTGCAAAATTAATTACGTATGTACATAAGTACCTATACCTTTAGAAAAATATAACTGGCTTCTCCTGGAGAATAGTGGGCTAAACAAAATAAATTGTAGTAAAGCTTCTAGCCATGGAGGAGGATACTTTTCTTCCGTTACATAAGCAAGGTGAAGTTTATACTTTATTTATTTTATTTTATTTTATTTTATTTAACATTTAAGAAATTTATTAATCGACATATTGTCAAAAGTATTTTAATTTGAAACAATGAAATGCATATAGACATCGCTGAACCACCAGCAAATAAATTTCAAATTATTTTATTTAATTTTATTTTATTATATTTTATTCTATTTTATTTTATTTTTAACTCCCGACCAAAAAAGGGGTGTTATATGTTTGTAGTGTGTGTCAACGTACAGAACAAAGGGCTGGGCCGATTTCGATTTAGTTTTTTTTTTGTCTAAAATGTGATTTGATGCTATATCTTCTGGCTTATACTTGAAGAAAATCAGTCCACTCGTTTGATCTGTACGTTGGGGGTTTTAAAAATTTTTAATTTTTGTTATATTTCATATTTGTATATGCTAACTACGTGTAAACACACACACACACACAAACACAAAAACCATTTCCTATCAATAAATTTAGACAAATAAAATATTTTATTAACAATTAAATTCATAATTGAAAATTTTGCAGGTGTTTTCTACCTGCAATTTCAAGGTGATTATCTCATAGGAAACTCACCAAAAATTTTACAAATAATTAAATTTTATTTCAAAATGTATGAGAGAAAAACATTCTGTCAATCTGCCAAGCAATTTTTTCATGGAACATTAAGAATTATTTATTATTGAAAAAGCTCTCGCTCATTTTGTGTGTACACTTATAAGAATTTAAAATATGAACATAAAATTTTTGAAAATTTGTAATAAAAAAATATTTTAATAGTTCAAAAAATCTATTTTTAACTATGAATACTATTTACGCTGCCTTATAGAGACACTAGAATTAATTAAATTACGAATTAGTGAACTTAAATTGACTGTATTAGCAAATTTTTAAGAGATTTTAATTAAATACAATGATAAATTTGATACCTTTTTATTGCATATATATACAATAGTTCAGCTTACAGTGATTGGCTTTCAAAATGACAAGCTTCCAGTACTATCGTGGATACAAAGGATAGTTTATCAACCTCTTCATTTTTCTTCTTCAGAGTTTAAAATTAGTTATATATGTATATACATATGTATTTCCTGTATAGAAAATAAAGCGAATTTAAACAAGTAAGAGTGCAGTGCCGATTCTTTTATATCCCTCACAAGTCAACAAATTTCTAAATGTAATATAGAAAGCCCCTAACTTATTGGTTTTGCATTTTTTATATTTTTCCATACCTTAGACGTTCTCCTATCGAAATGTGGAACAAAAAAATTCGATTACAAAAAAGTAATGAGTTAGGGCCTTTCTATATTAAGGTAGCGATATGTCTATGCATATACTAAAGATAATCCATGCGATATTCTCTAAAAAAAATACATTCGTATATAGCTTTTGCTTCAATATAGTCATGATTCAAAAAACACATTTCCATTCGAAATGACAGAAAAAACAGCCCCAGAAAGCAGCCGACAGATAATGATTAAACAGAATGCCGGCATAAACACATTTTTCATACAAATTGACACAAAAAAACAGCCCCATAAAGCAGTCGAGAGATGGAATCTATTTTATTTTGAGAACGTTTTTTCTTATGCTCTCACTTATCAATACTCATTCTGAGAAAAATGTTACCATACTTTCAATACATTTGTAAAGAAAACTACAAATAAAAGCACAAGAGAAAATCATTACATAGTATAAAACAAAGTCGCTTTTTCTGTCCCTATATCCCCATGTAATGCTTAAATCTTTAAAACTACGCAACGGATTTTGATGCGATTTTTTTTAATAGATAGAGTGATTGAAGAGGAAGGTATATATGTACAATAACATCCATTAAATAGAGGGGAAATACTGTTATTTTTGAGGTTTCTAATGTGATGTCGTAAATAATTAAATTTTTTTCCGCTTAAATTGCAAACACAGGCTGTACCCTACGAGATTTATCCAACTAATGTGCTAAGTATTGTACACATTGAAAAGGTCTACAGAAAACTCCGCTATGGTATATGTCTATCTCTTATGGATATCGCACAATAACATTTTTAACCGACTTCAAAAAAGAAGGAGAAGGAGAATGTTCGTACACGCTAACTCGGTCATTTCTAAACTGATTTTCGAAATTTTTTTTTTTGTTTGAAAGGGTTTGCCTGCCATTAGGTCCTTTAATATTTTTTTTTTGAAAATCGGCAGGGAAAATTTCATAACTCTGCTATTCGTGAACCGATTTTCAAAATTCTTTTTTGGTTTGAAAGAAGTTTGCTTAAAGTTAGAACAAATTTCGTTGGGATATTTTGAGGCCCCCTCCACCCTCCGAAAAAAAAAATTATTAGTGATTACATAACTTCTCTATTTATGGACTGATTTCTAAAATTCTTTTCTTTTTGTTCCGATATTATTTTCATACTTGCGTTCGTTTTGTAATCTTTTGGATTGATTCTTAGTATTGGAGTCAGTTTTTTTTTGCCAGAATTATTTTGGCATTTACTTTTTACGACAAATAATGGCTAATTTTCGAAGCGATTTTAACCAGTACAGCATTAAGCCTTATCTAATTAAATACCTTAAATACATTGTTGATTTCATATAGAATGTTACTGCATATTGTAAAAGACCCTACATCCTTTGCACAGCTAAGCTTTAAAAAAATTTGAGATCTACCGGAAAAATTGCGTTAGCTGTTGTGTTATCCGGCATTGCCGCTACGCTTTTAGAAGGAGGCCGAACCGCACACTCTACATTCAACTCCCGCTGAAAATCGCCACCGATGACAATAACAGCGTCTGTAGTATTTCTAAGCAGAGGAATACAGGAAAATTGATGCGTGACTGCTCATTCATAGTCTGGGATGAAGCTACCATGTCAAACAAGACGTCTGTGGAAGCACTGGATAGGACAATGAGCGATTTGCGCAACAAAAATTCACCTCTGGGTGGATGTACAATTCTGTTCTCAGGAGATTTCCGTCAAATTCTACCAGTTGTGACTCGAGGAACAAGTGCTGATGAAATAAATGCTTCCTTAAAAAGATCCAACCTTTCGCAACATGTCAATAAATTAAATTTAATTAAATTATTTAAATTAATATGAGGGTTTCGTCATCTTCACGTAAGAACAGGGTATTTCCAGAGATGCTGCTAAAAGTTGGCAATGGAGAGTTAGCACAAAGTGAGGGAAGGATTAACCTAGAAAACCTTTGTATTTTGCTAGACAACGTCCAAGAGTTTGTCCACAATGTCTATCTGGACATTGATAACATAAGTTATAAGACAATATATTGGTTTAAAGAATGAGCGATTCTGTCACCAACTAACGAACAAGTAGATAAGGTAAATAACTTGATTATTTCAAAGATTGATGCGCCGACGAAAATATACTACTCGGTCGATACTGTTCTCGATTTTGAAGAAGCTGTTCATTTTCCTACAGAATTTCTAAACTCTTTGAACCCGCCTGGACTCCCTCCCCACAAAATGGTGTTGAAAGTAGGTTGTCCTGTTATTATATTAAGAAACCTGAATCCACCTAAACTTTGCAATGGTACGCGTTTGCTGGTAAAATCACTGAAAACTTTCATAAGAGAGTGCACAATACTCACAGGATGTGATACCGGAGAAGATGTATTGATTCCCCCAATCGCTCTGATACCATTGAATTTACTCTTCCAATTTAAACGTTTACACTTTCCGGTAAATATATGTTCTGCAATGACCATTAATAAATCGCAGGGTCAAACCTTCAACGTTGCAGGCTTAGATTTAAGCGTTGACTGCTTTTCACATGACCACCTGTATGTCACTCTTTCAAGAGTAACCTCTAGAGAAAACATGTTTGTATTGTCTAATGACAAGAAAGCTGTTAACGTTGTATATAAAGACATTCCGTAATATTTTAATTGTTGTAAAAATAAAATAAATATGTAAAAATGTAAAAAGTAAATAAGTAAAAATGTAGTGTATGAATTTTGATATTCCAAAGATAGCAGGAAATCTTCATGGTTTGGGGAAAGAAGAATTGTTTAACCCTAAATTTAACGCGTGCGGGCCACGGGCAGTAATGAATAAATCAAAACTACTGGATCGATTTTTGTCATTTTTTCATTAAATGACATAGGCTATATATTTTATACCCGTGCGAAGCCGGAGCGGGCCGCTAGTAAAACATAAATAAAAGAGCATTTGAAGTTACTGCCATCGATGTTATTGTGAGCTTTATTAATTTGTCAGCGATTTTTCTGAAGTTGCGGACTTTATTCTGTTTCATCATATAGAATTTATTTTATGTTGACAGCGTTTTTTCTTATGCTCTCACATATAATTATGCATTCTCTCGACAAGGCTACCTACCATACTTTCTATAAATTTCATACATTTTGTAAATAAATCTACAAAGAAAAACAAGCACTAAACAAAATAAAACAATAATTAGAGAGCATTTGAAGTTACTGCCTTATATTTTATTATGGGCTTTGTTGATTTGATAGCAATTTTTTTCGAAAGTTGCGGACTTATTCTGTTTGAGCATTATTAATTTTGTTTAAAAATTACATACAAATTCTTGTATACTCAAACCTTGAGAGACTAATAAAACTTTCTTTTTCCATTCAGTTATTAGTATGTTACTTCAAAGTCTGCAAAACAACTTCAAAGTCTTTCTCTGCAAAAAAAAAGTTGTTTGAGCTATGAGTCTATTAAAGCAGTAGCTGGACTAATGTGCATATGTATTTTTATACATACATATCTATATTTATTTTGAGTAAAATTGCAATGCATAGCCCTTTTGAAGACAAAAAAATCTCTCACCTTACGCTGTCCTTCTTAACATAACATGGAACATAGAAAATTATGAATTAAATCAAAGGAAATTGAAATGTAGACAATTGGCAACAATATGCATGCAAGGGTTAAAATTTTATTTTACTACGCAGACAATATTTTTTTAATGTACGATAAATTTCGCATATTCTTCAGACTAATTTTATAAAATATCTACATATTTTGTTATTTCTTGTATGAATAATGAATGGACTTATATCAAACATATGTTGTGTATTAAGTTGTAAATAAAAATTTTTGGTCTACTATGTTAATTTTCGAAAACCCTAATAAATTTACACCATGGCATTATGAAAGTGGCTTGAGTCAAATACATTTTGCTTCAAAATATTAAATTAATCTTTAAAAAATTATAATAAATATTTAATAAATACAAAATAAGTTCAAAGTAATCGAGACTTGTGCAACTTTTAACTAAAATGTTGCATAATAAACAAATATTTTTTGATTCATTCTAATTCTTATTCCGTGCAAGTTTTCTCAATTTTCCCTTTTCTCTTATTATGAATTGATTTTTCCCCTTCTCTTACCAAATGGGGACATAAAAAACTCCCCTGGGAAAAGTAGGTCTTGTGAATGCAATTTAACTTGCTTTTATTCACTAAAAGATCTTTCTAAATCTTTACAAATCAATATAAATGAAATAGTATTTTATAGTTCTGGCACTTCGAAAAACACATATAATGCCCAAATTTACACATTTTTTTCAAGTTGTTCAATTTTAATTTTGTATCTGCTTTCACGAAACAAATGAGAGAAAGCCAAGTGTCAACAAACAAAACAACTGGCTGCGAAACACTGTGATGCCACTTTTTCCCCATTTTAATTCCCAAGTAATTTATGATTAGAGGAAATTTTTTTCTCGAGAAAACTCTTTTCTGCCAGAAAGAAATTTTCTAGAAAATATTTATGATTGGACATTATATTATATAAGTATATTTTACTATGTAGCAAAATTGCTAAAGTTTGAAAAACACTTAAAAAGTTTTCGAAAAAAACCTGCTGGCAGCACTTAATTAACAAGCGAGTTTCCACCAAGGCTGCCATATTGAATAATTTTTCGCCATTTTGATGACTTTTGTTTCTCAGAATGGCAAAGTGACAGTTTGATAATTTTTTCACAATGCCTCAAGATTTAATTCATTGGAGAATATATAGAAATTTTGGTTTATTTTTTTAGTATAACAGATGCCATAAGGCATCTTTTGTGAAATCAGTGAACTGCAAGGAAATATTTATGTTATCAACTTAATATTTTATATTTCAGATTACAGAAATACTGAGACAAAATTCAGTCAACTGAATAAAAATTAATATAAAAAATTAACTCTATTCTCTCCAAAGAAACAAAGGATTTTTTTTCTTCTTCTTCATATTAATATCTATCTTATTTTATCTTAAATTGTGGTTGCTTATTTGGCGGTATATTTTCTAATTAAGGTTTTTTTTTTCAAGGAAAAACTTTATCACAGACATGACAACTTTACATGTTTTCTGCTTTCTGCTTCTGTTCAATTCTAGCAGCCTAAAAATACTGACTACCACAAAATATCGAAAAACTTAAAGCTGCAAGGATTAACTACTTTTCTGCTGGGCTTCTTTATGGTCATTAATTATTTTTTTACAAATGGTAGAACATAAAAACAATATACCATTATCACTTCCACAAATATTTAAGAAACTGTTGCTGCGTTACACAAATAGTAACTAGTAATTTTGTGTGCTTTATTGTTTCAAAAGTTATTTATTTCATTAAATTGATAACCAAAAATAGCAATAGTTAAACACCAAGAAAAAAGAAACATTTGCTTCAACAGAGACATAAATAAAACCACAGACATGTTGTCTTTAGTTTAGGAGAAAAAAAAATAAATCAGAAATTGTACTTTCATTCGGCTATGCTGACCAGTGGCGGATTTATGTTTGATGTCGCCCTAGGGCCCGAGAGATATGTCGCCCTTTCTGCTCTATGAAGAAAAGCTTTTTAAAATTAAATATGAAATTTATAAATATTTAAATTACAATATGCATTACATGGGCAAATTCGCATGATCCTGACAGGATTTTGGTGGCCAACTTTTTTTTTAGATCTCAAAATATGCTGTGCTCAGTTTTTGGCCAACGGCTAATTCAGACTTAGTGATAGCGCCTTAGTAATAGTGTCTGGCAATAATGTAGCTTAGAGTCCACTAAATAAGTTTCATTAACATTTTACGTCGAATAAATTATTTTATCGTGCACTTTTTTGCAAAAGTAAAGTAATTTTTTTTTTATTTCTTTTAGAATAACTAACAGGTACTAAAAATTTGTTGCTAACAATATTTGGCAATATAATCTGAACGTGTCTAGGCTCCGTAATAGGTCATACAGAGCAATTTTTAACTCAAAAATTTTAGTTTTTCACAATTTGTTTTTTTTTTAATATCATATAATTAATGCACACTTCTAGCAAAAAACCAAAATTTAACATCCGAATTTATTTAAAGGAACAGTCAGTCAAACTGACAGCTATTCGAATACTTCGACAGATGAATATCTACGTTAGGTATAATATTTCGTTTCATGCGTTCGCTTAGACTGAAACTGTTTACATTTTCAGAAGCAGAAGCGTAAGCAGAAGCAAAAGCAATTACACAAATCAGAAGTTCTTAAACGCTGTTTGTTAATACCTCCTTTCTAGAGTATGATCTGGCTTCGTAAATAAACATATCAAATACACTTACCCGAACTGTCATTATATCTCAATTCAATGTTTCACTCAATTTAAAAATAATTTACATTGCACCAATAAGGTCTGAATTATATTCTTAATTTTTCATTGATTGTCAATATCAACCTATTTAAAATTTAAATTCTTAGGGTTCTTAAGAATTTGCCGCCCCTAAAACCATACCGCCATCCAGCACTGATGCTGTGTCATATATGCCCTTCACCGAAGCATTATTAAAAGAAATACATATTTTCAAAACCGCTTCCCCTACCTGAAACCTCTGTTTGCACAACCCAGTCCTCGTCGAATCGAATAGAAAGTTTTTATAGAAACCACACAAATAAGCCCTATTTATAAACATACATGGCTTACATTTGGCCAAAATCAATTACTTAGAAGATTTCGGGCAAAATCTAGCAGATTTCCCATACAGAACAAAATCTATTTCGTCACTAGATTTTATCGAAATCCAATTAAAATCTAGTAAAACTAATTGATGCAGATATGGTTTTTTTCAAAGTTGTACTAAAAACTAAGTCTCTGTACTCAAAAAGGTTGTGAATTAGCTACTTTGCAGTTGTTTGGTTTTAGCTTATATGGCATTTACATCAGCACAAATTCTAGCATATTTTTATTAAAATCTTTATGAAAATCTATACCGTTTACACCAACTTTTTTTAACATTTATCAAGATTTTTTTATCCAAAACAAAACCCATCAACTGAATTGTTTCCAAAACTACAACCAAACAACTAAAATGTAGCCAATTCACACACTTTTTTAAGCAGACCATAGCTAGTTCACTCACCTTTGGTTGTATAGGGTAGTAAAGAATAAATAAAAACATTAGATTTTTATTAGATTACCTACAAATCTACTGAAAAATTAGATTTGATTTTGTATGGGAAATCTGGAAAAAAGCAGCTTGATTTAGCTCAAAATCCCGAAAGTAATAGATTTCGAGACAGTGTAAATGCACTATTAGAAACATTTTCCCCAAAGGTTTTTATTTTGGATAAAAAATTTTGATAAATGTCAAAAACACTTAAAGTAAACGGTATAGATTTTGATAGATACTTAAATCGAAATGTACAAGATTTTGCACAGGTGTTAGATGTCGTATAAAAATTCTATCACATGAGTTGTGTAAACAGGGTTTAACTTTTCTTCATTATATTAGTGGACTTCCGTTATTTAGACTTTTAATCTGAAACGAAATTCCGGCTTTTCGTATTAAATTTCTTTCCTTCTGTTTCTGTTTCGACTCTGCTCAGTGTTAAGTTTTTTTTTTAATTTCTCAATTTTTAGAAAACTTCATAGTTATAAGAATTGAACTTTTCTTTTGTCTAAAACGTTTTAGTCAAACGAACATTTTATGATCAGTTTATGTGTAATTTTTTTTATTTGAAACGCGTTTCTGTTTTCTTTGGTATTATTTTCACTAATTTTACATTTGTTTAAATATAAAATTAACCTAAACATATACTTATGTTTATTTTATTTAATGTAAATATAAAAAAGTTATTCTCTTTTCTTTTCTTTTTAATTAAAAAAAAAATTACAAATTTCTTCTAATAAATTTTGTGTGTTTTGTGTTGTTGTGTTTCTAATAAAAATGAGAGTATGTATTTGTGTATGTATTTTAAAGGAATTTTTAAACTTAAACTAAAACCATACGAAATGTTGTAAAACTGTATTCTAAAGTAATAAGCAGTTGGCTGCTGGTGATCAGTTTACTTGCCGAGCAAGATTTTACGGCCAGCACCGATGTTTTGGCCAGCTTGGGTGGCGCCCTTATTTTGACCGGCTTGCAAGCCAATAACAGTTTGGCCAGCTTTCAGTTGTTCGTCAGTAAAATCACGCTTGCATTCATCAGCGGGCTTGGGGCCCAAGAAGGGGCCTTTGAATTCTGGGTGTTTGTAGCACTATTATAGGGAAATAAATATTGTTATAGAAATGTATGCATATGTTTATCTTTTTTTTTACTTACAGCACGTCCCAAGGCAAAAATGGTGTTGGTAACTGTGGCAATGTCTTTCTTTTCCCACAAATCTACAGTTTGGAAGACATCAATGTCAGGCACACCGTAAGCTTTCAAGGCTTTTTGGAAGTTGTTGATGTTTTCCATCATCTTGAATTGGCCGCCGGAAGAGTTGATCTTGGACACGGAGTCGGGTGCCAAAGTGTTTATCAATTTGCACAAGACTTGACCGTCCTTGAGGTGTTCCTCGTAGTCAACACCACCGGGGAACTTCTCACCCAAAATGGCTTCAATCCATTCTTGGGCTTCTTTGTCCATCTCGGGGTTGCGCTTGCCAGCGATCTAGAAAATACGTGTAAAAAAATATATTTTGTTAATTGTTTGCAAATTTTTAATGATACATAGAATTTTTGCAATAATAATTTGGATACCTTAATAGAGAAAGACCATAATAATTATTTTTTTAAATCGAGGTTTTTGTATATTTCGAAACAAGAACATCTAATTTATCGAAAAATGCAAAAACCGCGATTACAAAAAAAAATTAAGTTAGGGCCTTTCTATATTAAGATGTATACAATAATTTTAATTAAATTTGACAAACAAAAACATAGAGCAATGGTTCAACTTCTTATATATTTTTATAAAAAATTTAGTTCGTAATCAGTTTCAAGTGTACACGAGCCAACTGTTGAAGAGGAGAAACCATGTTCGTTTCTAAATTTTTTGTCCTTGAAAACTTGAGTTATCACAGTCGCTGACTCCCGTATTCATAAATTTTCTTATTTACAAAATTTATGGGAGGTTGCTTAATAAAGTCTTAGAAAACCAAAAAATGTTCTAAGGCCATAAGAGCCTCATGGAAAACAAACCAAAAAATCAAAAATATTAAAAATATGTTTTTGGTTTTTTCAACAAAGGAACGCCTACTCATTATTTTGCTGCATAATTTGTATGAAAAATAAAAACCAATTTGTAACATTTTTGAAATTTTGGTCTTTGTTGCTCAAATTTTATTATGTATCCCGTGCTAAGCTACAACCAAACAACTGCAATATAGCCAAGTCACACACCTTTTTAAGTATATCGGTTGGAAAAATCTAGTAGATTTCACATACAAAACAAAATCTTTTTCATCATTAGATTCTGTCGTAATTTAATTTAAATCTAACTTAGAACTCAGTGATACAACTATGGGTTTTTTTTTTCAAAATTGTACTTAAAAGTAAATCTCTCTACTTCAAAAGGTGTGTGAATTAGCTATAATGCAGTTGTGTGGTTGTAGTTTAGGAAAAATGTCAGTCAATGGTTTTAGTTTTGGATAAAAAATATTTGATATTTGATGTCAAAAACATGCAGTGTAAAAGGGATTTCAATTGAAATCTATTAGATTTCATGTAGATGTAAATATTTTATTATAAGAAGTTTATCAAATAGGAGTCAAATCGTTACAACCGTGAACGTACAACTCCTCACATAAAAACACTATTTTCGAATTATGGCATACGTGAACGTATTGAAATCCCATTCAGCTTATACCACTGACGCAGCACTTAATTTGTTTTCGTACGATTGTCGATACGATCACGGATGTAACGATTTTAGCCCAGTTTTCCATAACAAATTTATTTTATAAACCCTTTATAATACAAAAATTATTTCTATGAATAAGGCAGTATGAGTTAAATAAATATTTAGCAACTCAAGCGAATACCCCTATTACTCATTTTCAATAACAGCACAAATGGAACAATTGTTCTTCGATCTATTTTATTGGATCTAAGTGTCGCACTTCTTAAAATTTTTTAATTTCAAGTTAGATAGATGATTTGAAAAGCATAAGAATGTGTGTAGTTTTAACTAGGCTGTATGAGCCCTTTATTTTAAAAGTGACGCAAGTCCATTTTGGTGAATTTTTTGCAGATAAAATGAGCTTAACAAGTTAAATCTACAAATACTATTGTCTTAATTTTTCCCAAAACTAGACTTGTCTCACTTTCAAAATAAACGGCTTTTATATATATTTCTTTTTTATATATAACACAAAATTTAAAAAAAAATTTTAATTAACACCGAAACTTTTAAATAAAAAAATAACTTTTATTTGTTTTTTTTTTTTGGGGCATAATTATTTTCTCTTGTAAATTAATTTAAAACTTTTTATTTTTGTATTAAAGTTTTAAAGTTTTTTTTTTTTGTATTATACTAATATTTTTATATATATTTGTTTTTTAATATTTTACTTTATTTTGTATAGTATTTGCACTTTTTTAAGACATTATTTCTTTTAAACACTTAACAAATATTCACCTTAGCCTTAATAGCACGTTCAAGAGACATTTTTTATTATGTTTTTAGTTGTTTTGTGCTTGCTTTAGAATTCACAGACGACTGATATTGATCCTCCTTGGTGCCACAGCTTATAAACATTTTGATAATCATATGCTTCTAATGATATTTTTACGCATCACCCACACATAAGAAAACTTAGCAAAACACTCACTTAAGACTCTCTTGCTCTTACACTCTCTCATTTTAATACACATCATTAATAAAAATTCTAACGGAATATTTTAATAAGAACTTACATATTTCCAAAAATAACGTAACAACAACAAAAAAAACAGAAAATCTCACTCAAGAGCACAAAATTTTTAAATAAGCGAACAAAGCAAAAATACGCCCACGCATCAAAAATAAATACATACATGCATATACATATGTATGTACATATGTAAGTATGTATGTATGTATATATATTTTTTAAATTCTTTTAGTAAATTTTTAGAGAAAATTTTCATTATTAAATGCAAAAACATATTAAAAACATACATACACACTTACATGTTATATACGAGTATGTATGTATGTATGTATGGTTATTCTATGGTTGTTTTTGATTTTGGCAGAGATGACTGTTCATTTATAATTATAGTTTAAAGACGCACTACTCAGGAAAACCACACACACACACACACCAACACACACACATGTACATACACTTACTTTAGCACTTATTGCAAAGTGCTGCCTAATAACTCATACATTAGTTAGGAATGTTGTTTTAAATTTTTTCTACATATATTTTTTTTATTTAATGAAAAAAAAAATTAAAACACAAATTGTGAATAGAAAAAAAAAATTCACAACTGTTCATCACATTAATGCTGCACTAAAAATATTATTTAAGTGAAAAAATTAAAATAAATAAATCGAAATAATTTAATATTCAAAATAAATTGTAAAAATTTTCATATAAAGTTATAATTATAAAATTGTAGAATTTCCCACAATGCATTCATTGAATGATTAAAAGTCGAAAAATTTGCTGTTAATCATCAATAAATATTTATTAAATTCATAAAAATTCTCATTAATCAATCCGGTTAAAACATGTGCAAGATTTTATATAAAAATTTTTCCATCAACTTAATAATGAAATATGTACGTATTTTTGTAAATAATTTTAAACAGTTTTCAAAACTTATAACATCAAATAAATATAATAAATAGTAGCGAAAATACTAAAATTTTAAATTAGCCAAAAAAAAGCAAAATTAATATGCATATTTGACTTTCTAGACTTGAAGATAACCAGTAGTAGCGGTATAGTTTTCTTTTTAAATAGAAGCCCAAATTAAATCAAAACCAGATGGGAGAAAAACAATATTTGCCAAAAATTTACAAATTAGTTAATTAGTGATTTCATAGCTACAGAGAGGCTTAATAAGACGAGTTCAAAAGCAGCTCCCAATTCGGTTGTATTATAAGTTACAAGATAAATGCGTCCTGTCATTTAAATCCCTATGGCGCGTAGTCATAGTCAAAGCAAATTACACTTTAAGAAATTAAACCAGTATTTTGTATGGTAATACTGGTTTTAACTTCTTAAAGTGTACTTTGTTTTGACTATGACTACGCGCCTATATCTCTAAAGTTTACGAATGAAATTGTTTCCTTGCGCAACAATCACATCTTGCGGATGTCAATCTTCGGATTCGCTTTTTGTATTGCTATTTCCAACTTTAATAATATAAATTACTCGTACGATATTAGTTTCGAGGTTTGTTTTTAAGAAGTATTCCAACATTCGACCAAAATCGTTCGAATAAATTCTTAATTATAAAATTAAAAATGTTAATTCTCACAAAAAAATTAAAAACAAAAGTTATTCCAATATTACGAGTACAATATTTAATTGTATTCGATTGACATACATACACAAGGATTATATTACACATTAAGTATACGCCACACTGTTATTATATAGGGCATACTTTAGGGCTCGAATAATTATAGCGTATACTTAATATTAAAATAATAGATCAAGTATGTTGCAACTAGAGATGCTAATCGGGACCAGTGTTGCCAGCGAAATTTCGAGAAAGTTACATTTTAGTTTCTAAAGAGATAAATTTTTTCACATAAAGATATATTTTGAAAAAAGTTTGAAAATCCATTTTTAACGTTTAACATTTATCAACATCACATTTTTACTTCATATTTAATGAATATTGGAAAGAAAATGATATCATATAATGCCAGCCATACACCACACAAGTTCACTGCACAAGTCTGGCACTATACAGAGCGTTTGTGTAGTGTATTGGGGTGGTTGTAGTATTTGCGCAGTGAACTTAGTAAATACCAAAATGATTTTGATATTTGATCAGTTTGAAAACTACAGTGAAACTTGTGTAGTATATTTTGCAAACGCTCAGTTTTTCTGTCCTAATTTTTCACGACTAATGTACCACTTTTTACACCATACGCGACTATTTTTCTTTGTTTTCGTTTTTTATTGCCACAGCAACTAATAAAATAGAGCAGTATACAAACATTTTGTCTTTTTTACTTATAGCTTTAAAATAAAAACTGCACAGCTTACTAGTATAGTGTGTGTCACAAGCTTAGTTTACGAGGTGCCAAACTTTAGCACTGAACTTGTGTAGTGTATGGCTGCCATAAGCTCATTTTCATATTTATTTGTCATAAATACTAGTATGTAATTTTTAAAAATACAGTAAGCAAACTATAAATTAATTTCAATTGGGATGTTATCAAAAAAAAAATAGTCTGTACATTTTGCGTACAGATTCAAAAGATACGAAAAATTTCAGGATTATACATAATACCTGAAGTCATCAAAAGATACGAAAAATGTATCTTTCGTATCCTAATGGCATCACTGATCGGGACAGGTTTTTTAAATCGCGGGCTTCGGGATTTAGTGATGGAGTCTCGAAATGCCGAACAGGGACCCCGGGATTTTTGGGACTTACAAATGTGCGTCTTTATATTAAAAATAATATTTTAATTTTACAATTTAGTTTTTTTTTGCAAAGGTGCATACAACGAACATAGCTGTCGATATTTGACACAACGTCTTCTTTGTAAATCAACAAACCTTTCAGTAGAGCGAAAAAGGTGTTAAAATGACAAAACAAAAAGTTAAAAAAAGTTTATAGTTAAAAATTTAATGAAATTTTATATTTGGATATTATAGACAAATACTAAATGAACATTTTGTGATCTATTTTTTCCCTCTAAAAGCAAAAGTTTTTTTTTCAAACTACAACAGCACAAATAAGATTTTTTGTCAAATGGATTCTAAACTAAAAAATTAACTTTTTCCATACAAGTCCTTTTTGGTTAAATTGTTATGATTAAATAAAAAAAAAATGATTTTAGTAGCTGAAGTCAAGACAAACTTTGCTTTTGGTAAAACGAATTCTTTCGAAAGAAGCTGTTTTATCAAAAGGGAATTGGAAAAACCGTGCTAGAATTAAATGGAGACAATTTCTTTAGTTAAATACCAGTTATGTATTAGTTTTTTGTTTGAATATTCAAATTATTTTCAAGTCTCTGAAA
The DNA here is from genome assembly GCA_944452675.1 of Tachina lurida. Classification (NCBI taxonomy): domain Eukaryota; kingdom Metazoa; phylum Arthropoda; class Insecta; order Diptera; family Tachinidae; genus Tachina; species Tachina lurida. The sequence goes on from OX101756.1 coordinate 112,120,668, forward strand.
GAAGTCGTTTTGCCGAATTGAAATTGGAGAAAAATCTGAAAGAGTTCGATTATTAGATTGCATTCCAAAGGTCGTAGAAATATGGGGGTTAGAGCAAAATAAGTGCATTAAAATGTTATATTTACTATAAAAATCTGGGAAAATTGTCTTATCTCGAGAGAAGTCATTTTGTCAAATATCTACAGATATGTATGTACTTATATAATTCAGATATTTAATTACAAATTTTATTTGAAAAGTGTATGTATGTATTTTTTCCTAAAAAAAACGCTATATTATGTAAATGCAATATAATATTATCTACTAAAATATTTATTCAAAGCAAATTTTTTATTTTAACTTTTTATAACAGGAAGTTTCTAATAATTTTTAAAATATAGAAGATGACATTCAAAAATATTATTTATGCAAAAACGGGATTCAGATAATTCCGAAAATCCCGGGCTTTAAAATTAAACAATCCCGGGCTCCGAGATTTTCATAATCCCGAAAATCCCGGGATTTCCGGGCTCGGCATTTCCCGTTTAGCATCTCTATTTGCAATGCCAATAACAGTTGTTTTCCCAATGTAAACTAAAAAATTTAACATAAAGAGAAGTGCTTCGCGCACAAGGAAAACACCAAGATAACCCTTGTTACATGGACCATTTTTAGAGGACTCAAATTTGTTTTCATTTTCAACATAAATAGGCAGACGAAAATTTTTACTTGTCTTGTATAAAGTGGCAGAAGATTTTATTTCTGAATTTCTGAAAAAGAATGAGTTTCTCACTGGACAGTGAAACGAATGCGTTTTGAAAATCTTTCCAATTTTCACTTAATTTATTTCTTTCATTTAAGCTCAATGGCTTGATGGTATACAGTAAATGCTTGGAAAACTGCAAATTATGGCGTTTTCTTTTCTAAGAAAAAATGTTACACCTATTGCGCTTTCGAATGAAATATCGCAATAAAATGGTTTATTGAAATGGAGGTTGTATAAGAAATTATTTTATCACACCTTGCGAGCGTAAATGTTTACTTCAAATTTGTTTGAATTGAATTTTATTGTTCTTAATAAAAAGTTAAAGAAATGTTGCACTTTTTCTAGAAACAAAAACGGCATTATATATCGTCCCCTCAACAAAACAATAGTGTATACGCATATAAACCATAATTTGTTTATTGCATAATAAGACTATTATTACATAACTGATTCCACCACATATTTAAATGATCTCAGCTTAAAAACATTTTGAATATTTTCTGAAATATTACTGTTTTCCCAGATGTCTAATAACACAAAAACTTTAAACTACATTATCTCGAAACGGCAAAAAAAAATTATACACTGTTGTTTTATCAAGGGGACGATATAATGCTAAAAATATTTTACTTTATTAATTTTTTTATCAAATTAAAATTTGTAACAATATTTTTTATATTCATATTTTGATTCCAAAAACCAAATAGTCAAGGTCAGTTAAAAATAAATTAACAATCAAAAAAGTACATGTTAAAAATTACCTCCAATAAAGTTTTAACTTATATTTACGAGTATATACATATATATATTTAAACACAAATCTTTGATATTAAAAAAATACAGATAGAAATAAAAAATATAAAATATAAAAAAATTTCAGAAAAATTTAAAAAAAAAATAAACTAATAAATAAAATCATGAAACATAACCATAAATTAAATATTGTGAACATTTTATTATCTTTCAAAATTTATAAAATTTTTAAACATAAACAAACACATAAATTACAAAAATTATTATACACTCCCGATTAAATGATTATAAGCACTTAAATTTATATTTGTGGTGCAGCATATTTTTTTTAAATGTTTTGTAGGCAGCTATAAAATTTTACAAACATCGCACTATAGGAAAGAATTTTTCCATTTTTGGGCCATAATTAATTACATCCAAAGGGCAGGACAGCTTGAAACTATTTTTTTTTTGGGTCAAACTTCGTAAGCCTTCCAATTAATGTCCTTAAAATTTTTATTACTTAATCTTACGAAGAAAAAGATTTGTATACCTTACACCCATGTCCTCTCATGCGTGACAACTCTTACATAATATTAATAATACACTCAACTTTGAAATCATATTAAATTTTTTAATATTCAAAACCTATAAATGAATTTATTATGAAAACCCTTACCACACTCAATCATTATTTCGTTAACACACACAAAACACTTGACACTATGGGAGAAAATCAAAATTGTCGAAAAATTTAAAAAAATTGTTGTTTCCTTTGTTATGCTAGGAACACGAACGACGAATTTTTCGGTGCGAATTTTCGTTATAAAAAATAAAACACATGTGTGCATATGAAAATGAACACAACACCGCCGTACAACGAAATTCGTTATGCGTGACGAATACTGAGATAGATTTATTTCTAATTTGTACGCTGACGAACGACGAAAAAATAATTTTCTCTCTCTCACTCTCTGTCTTTGTACACACAGCAAACAAATTTATTAAATATAAGAGAGGAATTCGCTGAGTAAATTCTTCGTTGTTGTGCTTCACACGACGAATTTACGCAGCGAACTCTTATCGACGAATTCATCGACATGGACGAAATTCGTCGTTCGTCCCAATTGTGTTCCTAGCATTATTCTTTTTACATTAAAGCAAAAATAAATTAATTTTTTAACTCACACTCACGCATACTTACGCGTGATAATTTTAAACACTCCCTTTTTATATCTTTTAATTTCGAACATCAAAGGTGAAAAGGAAGCCTACGTAGCCTATCGCTACGGTGTCCATCTGTCAGTCTGTTAGTCCGTCAGTCTGTCAGTCTATCACAGGCTATTTTTCAGGAACCTAAAAGAATCCCAAAATAAAATAAAGCAAGTATTAAAAAAAAACCACAACGAAAAAATCAACAAAAGCCGAAAAAAGTTTACCGTGTTCTTAAAAGTTTTAAAAAAAATTTCTTTATCGAGTAAGATACTCGACTATATAAGAAGAAGTTTATAGTGCGAGCCAGAGTCACACTTTTCTGAATTTTAAGAGCTATGCTCCTTATACAGATTACGAAAATACACGGAACAAAATGAATGATTTTGTTTTGTTTTTGAAATGAGTGAAACAATGAGATCGATTGCCTAATTTTTTTTATTATTTTTGCACATGAGCACAAACAATACAATAATTCAATCGTACGCAGCTAGAAAATAGAATAAGAGTGAATAAATGGAAACGTTTTGAAATCTTTGCGGTGAATTCGACATCATTACATAACATAATTTCATTGCATTGCTAGTTAACACATGAAATTTGTTTTATATGCATAGCTAAGCAGCATAGCTCTAACCGGGTATCCTAAGATACTTCGCTTCTTTTTATTATATTTTTGTAATGTTGACTTAATAATCTTTGCGATGGTAATACAATTTTAACTCTTAACAAAAAAATTTAAATGATATAGCGTGTTAATAGCAAAAAGTTTAAGTGCTTCACATCATATGATGGGCAGTGTATCCTATATTTTACTAAGAAGAAAAGTAAAACATGAAATATTTACATATGTACATACATACATACATATCGTTAGGTGAAATGCCAAATCACGTAACTACACTTATTTAAATTTTTTGGAAGAAAGAAAAAAACTAAACCAAATTATTCAAGCGCATGAAGTAAAGTTTTTTTTTATTTTTAATTCATTTTTAATACGGTTACTTTGTATGATAAAACTTTGAAAATTTGTAAGGACATTTCTTTCCATTTAATAACCAAAAATTTATTTAAAATGCGATTTTGAATTTTTTGTGAGTTACATGGTTTCGCATTTTAGCTGAAGATATGTACATGCTTTATATTTTATATTGTTTAAATCTACTTCAATCTAATAAATACACGTGTAAGTCGTTGCTTGTCGCATTTCAACGTACCCACTCAATGTCAAGCTGAGTGAGTGTATGATAATGACCATTAAGTGACACGCGGTGGTCACAAAAATAAAAATGGAAAAGTTTTTTATTATTTTTTTTATTTAAAAAAAAACAACATAAAAACATTTCAACAAACTTTAAAGAGCTGGAAAATGCGTCATGCAAAATATAAACAGATATAAAGATGTTTTATAACCATAGGATTTATAAATTGATCGCATACATATATATTTACACACACACATACATACATACATACATATATACGTATACATATACATACATATTTATAAACATTATTTCACCTTTTGTATTGCAATAAATTTAAGTAGATCACTTCTGTCATTAAATGTATTTTTTTTTCCTTGGTAAAATAAAAGAGACCATAATTGTCCTTAAGGATGTTTAACATATTTGTTATGTATGTGTTGTTTACATTAATCATCCTTTGATATTTAATCGCACAATTATGGCAAATATTTTGTCTATTACGTTTTGTTTATTGTTAACTTGCCACTGCCAATAATTTTAGTTAAATTTTATTTTATAGAAAAATTCGTAAGAAAAAATTGTATATTGAACAGATTTTTCAATCAATAATAATAATAAGAAAAAAAGAACTTAAAAAATTTTAACAAGTAGAAGTTAAGAGATAGAAAATTTTATATATTCCAAAATTAATAGAAAATATAATAAAAAGTTTAAAAGGAATTTTTTATCTAAAGTCCATGAACAACAACAACTAATGAATTAAACTTTTGGAATATATAAAGATAAACAATAAACAATTTAAATTTAAATTAAGTTTTCTTTTTGTTTATAATTAAATAATTCACATGCAGATCTACACTCAGAGAAAAACTCAAATTTAAATATAAAAACACGTCATATTAATTCAATAACTTTCAATATAATAGAAAATTATATTGAGCAAAAAAACACATTTAATCAATTTTAAACTTTGAAATAAATAATAATAAATAAATAAATAAGTAGTGAATTATATTGAATCAAATTTATTTTGTAATATATTATCATTTTAAGATTTTTATTTAATTAATTTCTATATGAGGTTGAAATTTAAATTACAAATTATTAAAAAAAAAATTATTTTTGCCAACCCATATTAGGAAGTTAAAAGGCAAGCATTGCAATATTAAGTTATATTTTAAGACGCTGTTGTGAACCCCCTAATTGTTTCACATGGATATAAAAAATTTTAAAACTACTAGACTTTTGTTAATGTTTCTTATAGTGCGTTTACATTAGAGCAAAATCTAGTACTTACGAGATTTTAAGCAAAATCTAGAAGATTTCCTATACAAAATAAAATCTATTTCGTTAGTAAACCTTATAGGCCATTTACATTGTTGGCGAAATCTAGTGCTTATGGGATTTCGACCTAAATCTAGTAGCAGTTTACTAACTTCCCCAACAAAATGTAAGTAGGGGGGTAAGTAGATTTGTACGAAATCTACTCAAAATCTACTACTTTTATTTTTTTTACCAACCTTTACAACGTATTTATATAAAAGGTGCGTGAATTGGCTACGCTCTACAAAAATTTGCTATTGAAGGTGTGTGTATGAGATAAGTCAGTGATTGTTGGGTTATACTTTGATAAGCAGATTTTGTAAAAAATTTCGTTTCTGAACGTTTCAAATTTGTATGAAAAAGGAAAGTGAAAACTCGTTTCAAAAAGTATTTTTTCCATACAAATTTCAAAACAAAGAATTTTTTCTTGGATACGAAATCTTGAAAAATTTAAAAAAAAAATTAGTGTAAACGATAAAGATTTCAAATCAAATGTGCCAGATTTCGAGACAATATAAATGCCCCATTAGTGGTGCAACTATGGCTTCTTTTAAATATGTACTAAAAAGTTAGCCCGTGTAATTAAAAAGGTGTGTGAATTAGCTATATTGCAGTTGTTTGGTTGTAATTTTGGAAAATGTTCAGTTAAGGGGTTTTGTTTTGGATAAAAAAAAACTTGATAAATGTCAAAAAGGCTTGGCGTAAACGGTATATGTGACGCGTAAAATAGAAAGGGACCTAAGGGTAAAAACCGGTTTTGTTCAGGAGAGCCATTTTAAAGATTTAAATACGTGTATCTTTGGTGTACCATCACTGAGCGTGTTCGTAGTGGTCTCATTTGAAAGCGACACATCTCATGACGTCAGAAACGTGTTGGTTAACCTTGAAAACAAGCGTAGGTCGTCCCTACTTCTTGTTTTGTGTAGTTGGTTTTTACTGTTTTCTACCTAGCGTGCTGTTTCCATGAGTTTGATATCAATTTTGCTCGCGTTTTTTCGAATCCAGGTTTATTTTCTGAAATTATTAATTGTGAATTATAATAAATACTCATTTATAATTCTTTTAAATCGTGAATATCAATCTGTTAGTACGAAAATTTTTTCACATAACCTTAGAATCATCGACCTCAATTTCATAAAACGCGCATATCTCTGGGAGGGAACACTTTTGGGGCATGGGATCGGTCTCATTCGATGCTCAGATGTTGTCCACATCAAAAAAAAAGTGCAAATTGATTTTTTTTACCCTTAGCTCCCTTTCTCTATGCACTGTCACATATATAGATTTTTATAAAGATTTCAATTAAAATCTGCTAGAGTTTGTGCCGATGTAAGTGTCCTAATGTTGATTCTAAATGGTTTTTATTGAATTTAAATTGTTTTTTCTCTGGGTGTATACACAAAAAAAAGAATCTTCTCTGAACAAGGTCATGAGTAGGGTTTGGGAAACGGGAATTCCCGGGCGGGAAATCCCGGGAAATGTCTGTCTAATATTCCCGGGAAATTTTTGAGATTTTCCCGGGAAAACGGAAAATTAAAAGTGCATGTTATTTCATAAATATATAGAATTTATAATCCAATTTTACTTTAATAGAAAAACTTATTATTTTTTTATATATTACAAAAGTTCGTTTGAATGATTGTATGACTAAATTTACACGAACGTTGACACGTTTTTTATTGTCTGTTTAAACACTTACTTACTTAAATCTTAAAATTTAAATTGAGTTTTTGTTTTAAATGTAACTGTAAGAAAGAAAGAATTCTTTCGACTCCGATAAACAAGAAGTAAAATGTCCATGTTTTTTAATATAAAATAAAAATGTGAGCTATTCAAATCTAGTCTGAAATTTCATAAAAATTCCATTAAATTGAGGTCATACCATATCTTCTAAAAAAAAGTGGAATAAATTGTATAAGTATGAATGATTACAATGATATAATCGTTTCCTAAAGTAAATAATTCGATGCTAAGCGAACTTGAAGTGATTTTTCGCCGACTTAGTGAACAAATTTTGAAAAGTGTAAGAACTCTGAGTTGACGAAACTTAAATTGATTACAAGTAGACGCTATTATGGAAACCCTGCAGAAAATATTTTAGGAGAAATAAAATGAAAGACACTTAGACATACTGTGGCTCAGAGTATTCAAAATTCGGCGCAGCGCATTATGGTCTGTAATCTGCTTGTACTTAACGATAAGAAACCGCCTGGAACTTTTTCAAAAAGAATGAGAAACAAGCAAGGCAAATTCTTATTAAAATGAAGATAGGTCTTATTAGAAAATTGTCTACTAATTGTGGTAACAGTCGTCAATTGGTTTTTATATGATCTTTTGCTGTGTAATAACTTTATTCCATTTGCTTAAATTCAATTAAAAATTCTTAAAAATTTGTCTTAGAACTGCTTTTTTATTAACTTTTATTTCAAAAGAATGCTTACATTAATAAAACAATCGAAATTTCACCAACTTTCATTTAATAAATGTATTTAATTTAGAAAATTAGCTTTTCCCGGGAATCCCGGGAATTCCCGGCAACTTGATTTTTTAATTCCCGTTTCCCGGGAAGTGCAAAAGTCCGGGAAATCCCAAACCCTAGTCATGAGTGCAATTTTAAAACATTAATAAAAATAATTGGATTAATCTTGCATAATATATGTATGGTTAACAAGAAATAGAATTTTCAATAAAAAAAATTTTTAGATATGAGTCATCTTGTACTTGGCCATACGGAAGTTTTTTTTTTAATCATTAAATTCTTTGTAATTCGTTACATATTTTGATTTTCGATGGTTAAACAAAATCAATTTTTACTATACCGAATACATTTTTACAAATTTAATGAAGCAACAACAACACCAAGTTGTTTAATTTAAATACAAGAAACGAAATTTTATTTGTGGGACCCATTATCTCTCACACACCCACACACACACACAAAATGTGTTGATATCTACACCTGTTTAAATGATTGCTCAACATTAAGGAAAACAAAGATATTTACTTTCACAGCTCCTTTTAAATGGTAGTGTAAACAAATGTGGGGCATGCAACAAATTTATATTAATGATGGAAATCAATTTAAAATTCTCCAAAAATGCTAACAATTGAAGCATATTTCTTTTAATGTTTCTTGTTTCCAAGCCATTAAAGAATGTTTGGTCTCTCGTCATGACGAATAGGTGCGATTGTGCTGTAGAATGAATGTAGAAAACATTACATATTTCTAATGTCGGATAAAAAAACAAACAAATATAAAAGAGAAGAAACGAAAAGAATAGACTGAAGTCATATCGCAGATGTTTGAACTGTGAAAGTGTGATTTAATACATTTAAGATTTTAGGTACGAGTATTAACTACGACAAATGTTGTTCTATTAAGAATTTAATATTGATGTATTGAAACCCCAAAAGGTAATATTGAAAAAGGCATTTTAGCTAAAGACTCAATAACTTATTTTTATAAACAATTTTTGAATGTCTCAAAATTACTTTTTACAGCGAAACCTTTGAGACCTTAAGCAGATTAATTTTAAAATCTATAACCCTAGACACAAACCATCGTGTTTAACAGACGTCTGTCAGGCATGGCTATAACTAACACAAAAGAAAAACCTCATTTAGTTGCCCTGTGTTATCAAAATATTATAATAATTTATTCGTCCTTTGTTTTCGCTACTATGTCCGTTTGTCCATCGCAGGATGTTTTCTCGAGAGTCATAAGAGCTACGAAACTGAAATTTTCACAGAATATGTAAAACTTTGGCAATAACAACAAGTTTATGATAGTTGAAAATTACAGGGTGTTCCAATGCTTGAAACAAAAAATTTTTAAATCCTAATGTTGCTATTATTTTAATTATAGACACTCGAAATTTTCGAAGTTAGTGTATTTTTTTGCAGACTACACCAATAATATTAAATAACAAAAATTAAAAATTTTAAAAACCCCCGATACATCTAGAAAAGATGTGAAATCTTCTAAACGGCTGGACCAATTTTCCTCAAACATGGTTAAAAACCATCTCGATCAAGTCACTTTTCAAACAAAAAAAAACTAAATCAAAATCGGTCCAGCCGTTTGGGCTGTACGTGGACACGGACAGATACACAAATCCACAGATACACAGACACACACTACAAATTTATAACACCACTTTTTTTGGTCGGGGGTTAAAAATCAAATTAATTATATTTAAAAAAATCTAAATTAAAGGGTACTCTATCAGGTAATGTAATCTTGAATATATAATTTTCACAATTAGCTGTAGCTTGGAAACCGTAAGAGGCAAACTCTTGAAATAAAAAAAAATCTTAAACTAAAAAATTCCAAAATAAAAAAATCGCAAAAAAATATTTTTAAAAACGCTAAAACTAAAAAAAAACCCAAAATAAAAAAATACCGAAACAAAATAATCTCCAAAAATCGAAAAAAATCGCTTAAACTAAACTAAATCGTCAGAAAGCAGAAAATCGTCAAAAACAAAAAAAACGCCAAAACGAAAAAAGCCCAAAAACCGAAAAAAATCACAAAAATTAAAATAAACGCCAAAATTAAGAAAAAGTGCCAAAACAGAACAAAAACGCCATAAATCGAAAAAGTTTACCAAGTACTTGAATTTTTTTTTTTTTTTTTGTTAAATGTCTACATCAGGTGAGATAACAATTTGATTATAAAGGCGAAAGTTCGTATATGTAGTGTCTGTATGGAACCCTTCATGTGCAAGTTAAATGCGTACTTTACTACGTTTATTATTTATTATAGGAAAATTTATTCACATAAAGTATACACGTATCGAAAAGCGTTTAATTTTAATTATTTATTCGGACTAGGAGGCAATTTTACGAGTAGATTTAGTTCTCCCAAAAAGAATGCTGCCCTATAATAGGTGCTTTAATAGCTTAAAAGTATTACACAGAGAAACAACTGCCTCATAGAATCAATAAGATTTTCTCTATGAAACGTTTTTAGGCTAAGGGATATCCCAGCAGAAAGAAGCGAAGATTTTTTCATAGAGATTCCTTATTGTTTTTATGAGCTAATTCTTATTAATTTTATCAAAAAGAAAACCACATAAAATCAAAAAGAAATCTTATTATTCACAACTTTTTTTTACTAAATTTTCGTTATTTTTGGCACCAAAAAAACAATCCATAGAGAAAAACTGCTTGCTTCTATTCGGTTTTCTTATACTATAGGGATTTCTTATTGATTTTATTAGGTTGCCTTATTAATTTTTTTAAAAAAGGTTTTCTTCTTGATTTTATTAGGCTATCTTATTAACTCTTTCAATAAGGTTTTCTTCTTGTTTTTAGCAGGTTCCTATATTATTATGTGTAAAGCATCTTATTGATTTTTTTAATAAGAAAATCTTCCTGATTTTATGAGGTGTCTTGTTATTTCGCTTTTATAAATAGACATACAGACAATGTTTTTCATGATCTTTTTCATTTTTGTATAAGAATGTTTGCACAATAATTTGTTAAGGCTGCTTGTTAGCATATTGGTTAGCGTGCTTGTCTATCAGCTAGAAGTTTGCTGGTTCAATACTTGGTGAGTAAGTTAGTTAAGAATATAATATAATGTGTATGTATGTATGTATGTATGTATAAATAAATAACATCTACAATATATGTATATGGAATAGAATTTAAATGCAAATACATAAGTGCGGAGAATAAAAACGCAATTTTTTTAATTTTTTATTGAAAAAATCAATAAGATAACCTCATAAAAACTACAAGATATCTTCTTGATTTTTTCAAAAAAGGTTTTCTCTATGAAATTAATAAGATTTCCTTATTGAAAAAAACCATGGAGATTTCTTCTTAATTTTGTTCTATTTAGTAGGCACTCTTTTCTCTGCGTACTACTTACTATTTTTAACTGTTTCTTATCGGTTAGTTTCACCAATTTTGTTGGTTGGTGTTATTTAAGCTCTTAACATTGGTGAGGTGTATCTGTTATCTTTCTTCTTTGTATCAGTGGTAAAAACTTAATGAATTTACATATAAAAATACAATAAATATAGAACAAGCTCAAAATTGATTTAAAAGAAAATGCAGCAAAAAAGTTAAAGTTTCAAGCAACCAGACATAATTACATACATACCTACATACATATGTACTACGAGCCAAGTTGCCAGCCTTTAGAGTTTAATGTAATTATATTTTGTTAGGAGTTTTCTATATAATTAATCAATTTAAAACATAAATAATACCTTAAATAAACGAAAAGTGTGTACAGTTGTCACTGGCATAACGCGCAATTTTAACAACAAAAGCAAAACTCTGCAAATATATTGAGGGAGAGAGAAACGTAGAGCGCAACCAACTGAAAATAAACTGATTACATAACACAGAAACTAGCAAAAGAAACACATGGTCGATCCACCATCGCTTCTATATTTGTTATATGATACAGGAAAAAATTATTATTCTTACGAATAAATCTAAATATATATCTACTGTTAGCCGTATTTTTCCTATATGTTTCGTTCATTTATAGATATCTGAAATAATTCTAATATTATTTAGTCAAAATATTGTAGGAAAATTTTTTCTATTAAACTAAAGAAAAGCATAATATTGCATCATCCTCATTAAATAGTACGACTTGCAGCAAAATGTTCACGTTTTACGTGGGAGACCTGTATATGAATGTTATTTTACTACAACCAAATGTCACTCATTAACCAACTCAAATAATACAAAAAAAATACTTTAACAATCTCACTCTCTCAGTTGTCTAAAAATATTATCGGTCATAAACAAAATTAATTTCTAGACGCTTCCATCAAATTGAGTGGGCAGACTGTCTTGCTAATAAAGGTGTGTATATTATATTTGTAAGCTATTTTATTAATTTGTCTATAAGAAAACAAATTGTTTTATTTTCAATAAAACGGAATTTCAACTACTAAAATACAATTAACATTTTACAATGTCACGTAGTTATTTATACGGCAAAAAGGAATAAAATAATATATAGTTATACATATGAATGCATGTATGTATGTATGTATGTATGTATATGAAAACCTAAACATGTTTTGTGTATTAAAGCTAAAAGCTAATTTCAAAATTATTATGCTATGAAAACTACTTTAATTTGTAATTAAAATTTTCAAAATTTATTTTGCCCTCAAATCATCATCAAACTTATAAAGAGTGTTTTTTTTAGAGTGTCACAACTTTAAGTTGGCATCACTGCTTTATTTGAGCACCTACTTAACAGCTGATAGTTGCTTTTTGTTTAGTTTGCTTTGAAATTTCATTATGAGTCGAATTACACAAAAGCAACACATAAAAATTGTTGAAATTTTGAACATTTTAAAAAATTTAAAAATGTAATTTTCCGATGAAGCCCATTTCTGGTTGAATGGGTACGTAAATAAGCAGAATTGTTGCATTTGGAGTGAGTAGAATTCACAAGCTTTTGTCGAAACACCATTACATCCACAGAAAATTACTGCTTGGTGCGTTTTATGGGCTGGCGGAGTCATTGGCCCATATGTCCTCAGAAACGATGATCGTCAGAATATTACTGTAAATGCTGAACGGTATAGGAATATGATTCGAAATATTTTCATACCTAAATGAGCCGTATGCCACACAGTGGGTGCTACAATTGATTTACTCAAAGAAACTTTTGATGTAAATATAATTTGACGTAACGGCCCAATTAATTGGCCACCAAGATCATGTGATTTAAGCCCATTGTATTATTTTCTTTGGGGTTATTTTAAGTCATGTGCCTACTTCGAAGAGTTATCGGTGAAATACAGCCGCAAATGCTGCGAAAACTTATTGAAAACTTCACCTTCTACATAACAGAAATCATATTTAAACATAAATTTCATAAGATTTTCTTTGCAATTGATATTAAAAATATATCTCCTTGTTTTATTATGATTTAAATTTTTGTCAATCTACAAAAAAAAACACCCTTTACTTAATTATTTAACACATCTAAGAAATTGTTACAGGGAAAGATATTTTTAGGTACAAAAGCAATTTGACATTGATACACGCAAAGAAAAAATATGGTTGAGGTAACCATAATCAAACAGCAACATACTATAATTGAATTATATGGTTGCAGTCAAATCATATTATTGTCAATGGAATAGCAAATTTTAAATAATATTATTTTTTGAGTTAATAATAATAAACACTATTGCCAGATGTGACTAAAATATAATTGAGACTTACCATACCATGTTCTAATATTATAATAATATTGTTAAATATGACCATAGTATTATTTTATGTAATAATAATATTTTGTTTTTTAATCATATATTTATTGGAAACAGCTGTGCTGTAAATCCGAAATAAAAATAAATTAATATTTTTGTATGTATGTATAGAAATGTATACTTACATATATGTATACACACGAAATACAAACACATCTGTATAAAGAGATATACATACATACATATGTATGTACATATTATTTTTATTTATCTACCCTTTTGTTCATACTTTTTTTTTTTTTTGTTTATTTAACACCACGCGTGCACTACCGATAGCTTACAAATGAAACACTGAACTGACAGAAAATGTTTCTGAAAAAGATTTGTTTAAGAGCTTAACATAGTATGGTTTTGGATAACATTATATTGTTATTTACATCATATTATTTTTACACAATAATACAAATTTATGACTACAATACAAGTCATAAATTTTTAACAAAACTATATTGTTAAACTCTAACCATATCGCACTTTCTATGAATATAATAATGTAATTATTAAATTCAAACATTACTGTATTTATCGTAACGCAATTAATGTTTAAAATAACAGTAACTAGTTTTCAACAACCACACATTTGTTTCAGAGAACATAATATTGTTTTCTCAACCATTTTACAACCATATATTTTCTTTGCGTGTAAGGAGCTCGCTTTTAGCTTTTTCCTTTTTGTCATTACGGTTGTCTCGTACATTAACTTTCAAACAAAAAAAATCATTCTATGTACTTCTGCATTGGTCTACTCAAAAGCCATTTCAAGGCACTCATTTCTAATTTATGTAACTTATTTTTTTTTAATAAATAAAATAATTTTGTTTCCGCTTTCCTAAAGGATATTCTCTTTCAGGGCTTCAAGAGTCTAATGCCCTAATTCTTTTTGACCATAAGGTCATCTTGTCTTAGGGCGAAAATAAGTCGTAGTTGTGATTCTTTAATAGGGCATTTACACCTGCACCAAATCTATAAGATTTCAAGGAAATCTTTATGAAAATCAATACCATTTAAACCAAATTTTTTGACGTTTATCAAAATTGTTTATCCAAAATAAGACCCATTAACTGAACTTTTTCCAAAACTATAACCAAACTACTGGAATTTAGCCAGTTCACATACCTTTTTAAATACAAAAGCTGACTTTTTAGTGCAAATACGAAAAAAAACATAGTTGCACTACTAAAGCTATGTACACACGGTTGGCAATGTGCTGACATTGTACTGACAATCAAAAATTGCAAGTGTATGGCAGATTGACAGTTCACACGGTTGTATCAAATTTGTCAGGAAATCTTACAATTTATTGCTAGATGATTGTATGACAATAAAATCAGCTGACAAAATCGTCAGCAAAAAAATTGTAAGTTCACACGGTTGTTATATGCAAAAATTGCCAGACATTATTATGCGTTGCCATTGTTAAATATCAATCGTTTGTGGTGGTGTTAAATGTAAAAAGTGAAAATATTAATTATTATGGACCATAAAGAAGCAACTGCAATGATTTTGGCTGCATATATTTTATTAAATATATTTTCTTTAAAATCAAGCGTGTACAGTGTTGCCCATAGAAATAATTCTCTTACAATGACGCCATTGTCAGATGCACGAACTTCGCACGTCTGACAATATTAAAATGTCTGACAAATAGCTGGCAATAATTTTACAATGTATTCACACGATTGTAAGATGTCTGACAATTTGTTGTCAGCTGCTAGTCTTGCAATGGACTGACAATGATTGCCAGTTCACACGATTGTAAGAAATTTTGAGCACATTTTACTGGCAATATTTTAAGATCTGACAACCGTCTGTACATAGCTTAAGGCCCAATAATTGAGTTCTCAATTATATCTCATTTATCTTTAAGTTCCATTTAAGTACCGAATTATAGCCTAATTATGTTCGACGATTGTATCGTCTTGTCTATGGACAAAAAAAAGAAGCAGTTTTGATTATTTAAAACAATTATTATTTATTGTCTATGCTAGAAGGTTCGTGTATTTGCTTTATTGTTCCAAACATTATATCCAACACATATTTTTTTCATGAATTTTTCAAACTATTGTGTAATACTTTAATTGAATTTTTATGTTTTAAAAACATGGCAATAATATTTATATTTTTTATTATCAAAGACAACAACCATTTTTGAAGAAAATAATTTAGAGACTTCAAAGACAAGAACTCAGAAGCATTTTCAAACAAAAACGTTCTAAATCTTCTTACTGAATTAGGGCATAAGTCCTTTTAGATATTAAGTAGATTTTGACTAAATCCAGTGACGAAGTAGATTTCGTTTTGTATCGGAAATCTACTAAGTACTCGTAAGTACTCGATTTTGCTCAAATGTAAATACACTATTAGAGAATTCAAAATCAAAGGCTCAAAAATATTAAAAAAAAATTATAATAATGCCCTAATTCAGCAATAGTGCATTTACACTGTCTCGAAATCTGGTACTTTCGGGATTTCGAGCTAAATCAAGCTGCTTTTTTTCCAGATTTCCCATACAAAATGAAATCAAATTTTTCAGTAGATTTGTAGAAAATCTAATAAAAATCTAATGTTTTTATTTATTCTTTACTACCCTATACAACCAAAGGTGAGTGCATTAGCTACGGTTTACTTAAAAAGTGTGTGAATTGGCTACATTTCAGTTGTTTGGTTGTAGTTTTGGAAACAATTCAGTTGAGGGGTTTTGTTTTGGATAAAAAAAATCTTGATAAATGTCAAAAACGTTGGTGTAAATGGAATAGATTTTCATAAAGATTTTAATCAAAATATGCTAGATTTTGTTTAGATGTAAATGCACTATAAGTAAATTTGCAACGTTTTTGTTTGAAAATATTTTTGAGTTCTTGCTTTTGAATTTTCTAACATATTTTTTTTTAAATGGTTGTTGTCTTTGATAATGAAAAATAAAAATATTATTGCCATGTTTTTAAAACATAAAAATTAAATAAAAATATTATACAATAGTTTGAAAATACATGAAAAAAATATGTGCTGGATACAATAGGGCATTTACATTGTCTCGAAATCTAGTACTTACGAGATTTGGAGCTAAATCTAAATATACTATATTTCCCATACAAAATAAAGTCTATTTTGTCAGTAGATTTGTAGGAAATCTAATCACCATGGACAACATATTTCTAAAAAAGATGAGTGAATTAGCTACGGTCTGCTCTAAAAGGTGTATGAATTGGCTACATTGCAGTTGTTTGGTTGCAGTTTTTAAAATTGTTTAGTTAATGGGCTTTGTTTTGGTTAAAAAAATTTTGATAAATGTCACAAAATGTTGGTGTAAACGGTATAGCTTTTCATAAAGATTTTAATTAAAATCTGCTAGATTTTGTGCAGGTTTAAATGCCCTATAGTATTTGGAATAAAATCTTAAAGGAAATACACGAATCTTCTTGTATATACAGTAAATAATAATTGTTTTATAGAATCACAACTGCGACTTTTTTTCGTCCGTATACAAGACGATACAATTGTCGAACAGAATTATGGCATAAGTCTTCTTACTAAATTATAGCATAAAACTTATTGGCATACACTTGTGACTTCAAGAAATACCACCAAACGGAGTCAAGAACCAGCCAACCAATAAACTGCACTAAAGCTAATTCACACACCCCTTTCAGTACAGCTGTTTATTTTCCTGAACAATTTTGTAGAAAAAAATCACTTTTGCATCACCAAGTACTTTTAAATGTTTAGTTGATTTCGACAAAATCTAGTGACGAAATAGATTTAGTTTTTTATGACAAATTTACTGGATTTTGCTTGAAATCTCGTAAGTAATAAATTTTGTCCAGATGTAAACTTACTATGTAGTAATTTTAATTTCATAATTTTATGCCCTAATTCTGTTCGACGAATGTATCGTATTGTCCATGGACGAAAAAAAAAGCAGTTTTGATTCTTTAAAACGATTATTATTTATTGTCTATGCTAGAAGGTTCGTGTATTTGCTTAATGATTTTGTTCCAAACATTATATCCAACACATATTCTTTCATGTATTTTTCAAACTATTGTGTAATACTTTAATTGAATGTTTATGTTTTAAAAACATGACAATAATATTTATATTTTTCATTATCAAAGACAACAACCTTTTTTGAAGAAAATAATTTAGAGACTTCAAAGACAAGACATCAGAAGCATTTTCAAACGAGAACGTCCTAAATCTTCTTACTGAATTAGGGCATTAATCAAAAAAATTAAAACTCAATAATTAACATAAAATGTGACTGATTTTTTTATTTATTTTTTTTTTTTTATTTTAAAAATGTGCATATCAAAAGTGTTGTCATACAACTAAAATTAGCAACTATAGCTATTTTTAAATAATTTGCAGAATGCTGCAGTCTACTTAACAAAATTGTTGCACACTTGTTTCAATTTGCTTATTTGTAGATAATTTTTATATCTCTGAATAACAAATTATTTTTAATTATGTTAACTCACGTTGATAATATTTCTTTCGTTCCCCTCCATTCTGGCTATTTATAAATTTATAAAAAAAAAATCCTAATTAATCTTAGAGCACACGAGTGAAAAAAATTAAACAAAAACTGTTTGTTGCTCAATTTACAATATTAACAAATAATTTTGGACATTTTGAAAGCACTTTGATTACGGCCAAGTGTCTATTTTTTTTTTCTCAAATTTATTAAATTTGTAATTTTTTCGACTTCCCCTCCACAAAAACAAAAAATTATGACGGCTAAGGTCAAACTGCTTAATTATGTATGTCTGTATTTTAGGCTAAAATTTTCTCTAATGCTTATGTTTTATTTACCAAACAACTAAACAAGTCTTGTCTATATACGCGTACACATATTAAGTAATTGTAATTTTTCTTAGGGCCATTATTACAACTTAAAGTTAGTTAAAAGTAGGATTTTATAGGAAGTACAAAAACTTTTTCATTAGAACAATTTTAGCTTAATCTTAAGTGAGCGCTTAGTTAAAGGCAAATGTATCCTTCCTGGTTAGTTAAATTAAACTTATAATAAGGAATAGCGTTTTAGACGTCCAACAAAATCCTACCTTTAGCTAACTTTAAGTTGTAATAATGACCCTTAAAGATTTTTGTTCACTTCTGCTTTTTAACATCACAAGTTTTTTTTTTTTTGCTATTAATTCCACAACCACCCCAAATATTTTTTATTTCTTAACATATCGATGATGTAAAGGAAGGCAAGGCAACAGTTTTCATGAAAAGAAAAACATTTAGATAGAAGTGTCATGTGAAAATAAACATTAAAGTTTCAAAGTCTTTAAGATATACATACATATATTTCAATAACAAAAATTTACATGTTTATTTGCTTAATGGAAAAAAATTAAAGAAACAGAAAAACTACTATTGTAGTCGGCTTAATATAGAAAGGTCCTAACTCATAGTTTTTTCGAAATCAAGCTTTTTCTATATTTATATACGAAAAATACAAAATCTGGATTAAAAAAAAATAATCACACACACTATCGTGAATATTTATTCCCTGGAATTATTTCCCCTCTCTCTAAAGTTGCAATCGTGAATTATTTCCATGTGAAAAATTCCATGTTCGAAAAAAAATATGGCATCGCCGATTTTTATTCCCGTGAGTTTTTCCCCAAAAGTATGTGTATTTTTTCACATACGTTTTGTTTAGGAATAAAAAAAAGAAGCACAATGTAGTTTTCTTGTTGTTTTTTAATGCCCCAATTCTGTTCGATAATTGCATCGTCTTGTCTATGGACAAGCCGCAGTTGTGATTCTTTAAAACAATTATTATTTATTGTCTATGCTAGAAGGTTGTTGTATTTGCTTTATGATTTTGTTCCAAACATTCACCCCTATCGTGAATAAAATGTGAAATTTTTGTTCCCATGAAATTTTCATTCCCCAAGAAGGGAAATTTGCTAACGGGAACTTCATGGGAACGTTTGTTGCCGCTATCGATTCGCAGTGAATGTAAAAAACGGCAAGAAGACTTGTAAAAAGCTTAAAAATTAATTGAAAATCAGACAAATTTTTGTTTGATAGTGAAAAATACACAAATTTTTTGTTTCAAATGCAATGTTTTTAAGTTTAAAGTAGTATTTTTTAATTATTTTGGGTGCAGTGGAATGTCATCGCCATAAAATTCACTGCCTGTGAACCAATGATGTGCATATTCCTTGAAAAAAGGTGTTGTACGAAATTATTGTTATTAATTATTTACTGATATTGTCCTTAAAATAATTGTTTAAAATTAAATGTTATCAATTGGAAGTTTAATAATATAATTACGCAGCTCGCCTGCAAAAATGAAGTGAACAAAAGCAAGGGAAAAGTGATAAAATGCATGTGAAAAGTATTATTCACGATAAGGGGAATCAAAAAAGGAAACAGATTACTGGGGGAAAACTATTCACGATTGCAATTTGGGGAAAAGTGAAAGTGTTTTAAAGGAAAAACTGTTCACGACAGGGGTGATTATATCCAACACACAGAGAAAAAACTGCCTCGTATAATCAAGAAGATTTTCTCTATGAAACGTTTTTAGGCTAAGGGGTATCCCAGCAGAAAGAAGCGAAGATGTTTTCATAGAGAGTCCTTATTGTTTTTATGTGGTAAATCTTATTAATTTTATCAAGAAGAAAACCATATAAAATCAAGAAGAAATCTTATTATTCACAGCTTTTTTACTCAATTTCCGTTATTTTTGGCACCAAAAAAATCCATAGAGAAAAACTTCTTGATTCTATTAGGTTTTCTTATAAATTGTAAACTATGGGAATTTCTTACTTTCTTTCTTGATTTTTTCAATGCTTCTTGATTTTAGTAGGTTCCTATATGAGTATGTGTAAAGCATCGTATTGATTTTTTTATAAGGAAACCTTCTTGATTTTATGAGGTGTCTTGTTATTTCGTTTCTATAAATAGACATACAGACAATGTTTTTCATGATCTTTTTCATTTTTGTATAAGAATGTTTGCCCAATAATTTCAATGGTTATTCAGGCTGCTTGTTAGCATATTGAGTGCATTTGTAATTTTTTGAAATATTTGTATTGGGAAACCCCCAGAGATGGTTCCAAGGTGTGTGCCACTAGCATAGCTGGGTCGGCCCTCCAAAATTAGTCGGGGTCGATCATACATTTTGACTCGATTGAGGAACTCTAAATGGGTCAAAGTGAGATTTTTCAAAATTTGACCCTTCGGATCAAAAGTCGGTACATCAAAATACATTTTAGAGGTATGGTTCCTTCGGCAAAGTTTCTTATTTTGATCCCTATAATACGATTTTCCTTGTAAGTTGTGCGATTTTTAAATAGATCCGCCCTAATGTGCATGTACTTCCAATTAATTTAAGTAAATTTTACAGCATCATTTTTAGGGTTCCGTACACCAAAGGTGAAAAAGGAACATTATTGTTTTCGCTAGCTGTCCGTCTGTCCGTCTGTCCGTCTGGCCGTCTGTCCGTCTGTCCGTCTGTCCGTCTGTCCGTCTGTCCGTCTGTCCGTCTGTCCGTCTGTCCGTCTGGCCGTCTGTCCGTCTGTCCGTCTGTCCGTCACAGGGTATTTTCTCGAGAACCGTAAGAGCTACGGACCTGAAATTTGGACAGAGTGTGTAGACCCTTGGCCGCTACAACAACAAATACATGAGAGTTGGAAATTAAAGGGTGTGCCAAAACGAGCAACGAAAAATTTTAAAATCCCATGTAATATACATACAATTGTATGTATGTATGTATATTACATGGGACCCTTGGCCGCTACAACAACAAATACATGAGAGTTGGAAATTAAAGGGTGTGCCAAAACGAGCAACGAAAAATTTTAAAATTTCATCTAATATACACACAATTGGATGTATATGCACTTGAAATTTGTAAAGTTCGTGTATTTTTATACAGACTACAACAACTAACACTAAAATTTAAAAAAATTTAATTAAAGGGTGTACCATCAGTTAATGTAATTTTGACTATGTAATTTTGATAACTTGCTGTATCTTGGAAACCGTAAGAGCAAACTTCTTGAAATTTTCAAAAACGGTAAAACAAAAAAATCTCAAAATTATAAAATCGCCAAACCGAAAAAAAATCGCCAAAATCAAAAAAAAATCGCCAAAACGAAAAAAAGCACCAAATTAAAAAAAATTTCTAAATCGAAAATAAATCGCGGAAAACCGGAAAAATCGCCAAAATAAAAAAATCGCCAAAATGAAAAAAATCGCCAAAATGAAAAAATCGCCAAAATGAAAAAAAAAATCGCCAAAATGAAAAAATCGCCAAAATGAAAAAAATCGCCAAAATTCAAAAAATTGCCAAAACGAGAAAAAAACAAAAATTAAAAAATAAATTATTTCAGCTTAAAAAACGTAAAAAAACACTGTATTAAAAAAATGCTCAAAGCCAACGTACGGAACCCTTCGTGCGCGAGTCAAAGTCGCACTTTACTGAATTTATTCTACTTTATTATATAATTTGTGTAGGGAAAACATTTCTTATTTATTGATTTATATATACATACATACATACATACATACATACATACTACAATTTCTAATTGCGCTATTGCTGAAGTTTAAATGTTGTCTTTAAAAAATTAGGTAATAATTCAAATTCATTTAAAGAAATGAAATACATAATTTAGTTGTTTTTCCAATAAAAATAAAAACAATACTTAAAGGCAAAACTTTTCTCGTTGCTTTGTTTTTTATTGGTACTCGTACTTAAGTAACAAACTTGTTCATCAACATTTTTGTGTCAATATTTAATGTGGGTGTCTGTCTTTCTGAGTCCTTGCTTATGTATTTGTGCACAAAATCAAACAAATTATGTGTGTGTGTGTGTGTGTGCGAGTGCTTGATTTAACTTCCCTTTTTTATTTGTAAATCATCTGTCCTTGTATTTCACACTTAAGCCTGCCAGACTTCCATAAAAAAAGAAATATTGCCAATGAAAAGAGTTTTTATAGAAAAATCAATAATGTTCAATTGCATACATTAACAAGTTTTATTATCAGACTGTACTTACACGTAAAATGTTTCTGCGTGTAAATAGCTTTTGCTTGATTAAAAAGGAATCTTTAAGACAATTTTTGAGGATTGAGTTGCAGCTCAGACGTTATTTCATTAATATGGGTAGTTAATTTTCCACAAAAGTTACAGCACTTTTATACAAATTATGCCATAAATTGTTACAAAAGAACAACTTATTAACTTTGTTTCAAAAGAAAATAAAAATTACTACATATAGGCAGGAGTTGAATTGTATATCAAAGGAATAATATAAAAAAGAAGTACATATCTTACTTTTTTATTGTTTTACTTTAGGAGAAACAAATAAAGTTATTAGACTATAAGCAAATAGATATGTACAAAATAAAAAGTTAAGGCTTCTTTTATGTTCCTGTAAATGCGTTATTTTCAAACATATCTCACTTTAGTGAAGGCCGAGTCACATAGGATTCGTAATTTTATAAGCTTCGCCTTTTTCAACTGACAGCTAAGTTGAAATACAGGATTACTTAAGAGCTATGTCACACTATGTATGTCTCCATCAACGTAAAGTTTAAAAATTGGGCAACTTTGAACTACTAGCGTACGTCACCTTTGGTGTACGGAACTAGGGATGGCCAAAAAATATCGATATATCGAAATAAATATCGATATATATTGCCGATATTTCAAAAACCAATATATCGATAAATCGATTCTTATTTACGAGTATCGGGTTTCGATACTTTTAAGAGCTATAGCCGTTTGATTGACATCACTACTAGTGATTCGAAGAAAAAGAGAAATTGCATAATAACATCCCAGGCGAATCTATAAAGTAACTATAACTAAGGCAGGTGACTTTTTGGATGGTGTGGGTATAAGCCTACAGGCAGAATTTGTTTTTACTTTCTGTTCTGTTACGAATCAGCTGACTCTTTTTGGTTTATAGATATCATATACAAGCCGTTAGTTTTTCTCTCCTTAATTCTGTTCTGTTTCGGTTCAACCTGTGAAAATAAAAACTGTTAGCTAACTAATTGTAAGTGGCAGCATAAATAAAATAAAAACATTTCGAAATAAACTGTGATTGTGCTTTAAGAATTTAAAAAAATTTAATTTTTACCAGAAAAACATAAAACTATATTG
This sequence comes from Tachina lurida, assembly GCA_944452675.1. NCBI lineage: Eukaryota > Metazoa > Arthropoda > Insecta > Diptera > Tachinidae > Tachina > Tachina lurida. The sequence goes on from OX101756.1 coordinate 112,144,286, forward strand.
AAACATAAAAATTAGTGTTTTTCATAGGGATTTCCTGGTAAAAAATTTCCCGGAATCCCGCACATTTTCCGGGAAACAAATCCCGGGAAATTTGTACGGGCAAATTTAGTTTGTACAAATGTACACATTCGTCGTTATTCACTTTATGAATGCGATGGTGGAATAATAAGGTGATGGAAGTAGAACTATAGCTAAAACTTTACAATTACTCCTGGGAACTGAAATTGTATTATTTTTTTTACTAATGTGTTTATAAAACGTTATTATTTAATCGATATCATGAATTATAATCTGTTTTTTGTTGAAATAAATAAATTAAAATTAAATAAAAAAATATTTTGTATTATCTTGCACCGGGCGGGAATTCCTGGGAAACCGAAAAGTCGTTCCCGCTTTCCTGTGAAATGAAAAAGTCCGGGAAAAGAAAAACTCTAATAACAATGGACGATGTAAACCTCATCACTTTAGTGGAAAACTGTGACCGTTCTGGTCCGAAACAGCTGATAATTTATTACAGAAAAAGTGACTATTAAAATTAAGAAACAGAACGGCACAGCACAGAGCAGCAACAGAAAGTAAAGACTAATGAAGTCTTAAGGAGCTACAGTAGGTTACGTATAACTTAACTTAAATAGTTCTTTTGTATTAAATTTCTTAAAGTGACTAATTGCGCATTCGAAATTAATGCAGCTACTGTTCAAAAATATCGATACGATATATATCGATAAATTTTTTTCATTTGCCCATCCCTATACGGAACCCCATTGTTTTCACTACGATTCCGTATATCCGTCTGTCTGTCTGTTTTCTCGAAAACTGTAAGAGCTACGAATCTAAAATTTTCACACAATATGTAAAACTTTGGCAGCTACAACAGCAAATAAATGACAGTTATAACTTATAGGGTATTCCAAAGCGAGCAACGCAACATGTTAAAATTCTGATGAAATATACAAAGAATTATACATAGACACTTGAAATTTTATGCAGACTATAGCAATTAACACAAAAATTTTAAAATCAAAACTAAAGGGTATTCCATCAGTTAATATAATTTTGATAACTTGCTGTAGCTTGTAAATAGTAACGGGCAAATTCTTAAAATTTTTTAAAACACTCAAACTAAAAAATTCCAAAAGAGAAAAATCGCCGAAATAAAGAAGCACTCACCAAAAAAAATAAAAAAAAATCGCCGAAACAAAAAAAGCGAAAATACTGAAAAACTAAAAATATGTATTGAAAAAAAAATCGCCAAAAGCTGAAAAAAATGGTTAAACCCAAAAAAGGGTCAAAACTAAATAATTCGCTAAAACTTAAAAAAGTGGGTACAAATACAGTTTAGTGAAGCGGCTCTAAATAAAATTAAAAGTAACTGATGCGATAAAAAATTTAGATATATTAAATAAAACAGTTGGCGGCGACGCATATTTGGCAAGTTATGGTGATCTGAACTTTTCATAGAAAACTGTGAAGAATCTCCAAAAAAATTTAATATCTTATCTGATAGGAAATAGATATAATAAGAAAAAAATTAGGTAAAAATATTGGCAGCGAACCTTATTTCCCGATTTATGGGCTCTGAAGTTTTCATATAAAATTGAAAATGAAACGACACTGCCGGGCTTAAGGAATTTTTCCACCATGGTGTTTGCCAACGCGGCACAACATAAAACACATTTTCTGCTTTACAAAGTTTTCCTGCCTGATAACGTTTTCCTGCAATGTCGGCCTTAGACCCTGCTTAAAAATGTTCTCCACCATGGTGTCTCAGGGCGCACCCTGCAAGGTTTTTCTGCTTAATAACTGCATTTAAGCCAATAAGCTTAACAGGTACTTAAAATTTCTTAAAAAATTTCTGCATCAGGTAAGATGTTCGATTATATAGGCTACAGTTTGTATTGTATTATATATGTAGAGTCCGTACGGAACCCTTTGTGCGCGAGTCAAAGTCGCACTTTACTGAAATTATTTTTTGGTATGTTTTGATTTTCTAGGAGCAGTAATTAAATAAAATAAAAGAAATAAATAAGTAAAAAAAAGTTTAATTAGTGAAATGGAGAAGTTATTGAATAAAACTGCTCAAATATTTACGTCAACAAAGTACTCGTATTCATTGTGTCAATTTTTTCCATTGCTGCATTAATGTCAGTTGAAAAAGGTGACTACTAACATATGAAGGATTCTATGTGACTCGGCCTTAAAAATACTACCCGAAAACTTTGAAAAGGCGATTTTGAAGTATAGGTACGATATATCGATATAAGGTATACGCCACACATACACATGACTGCTAATTATAATAAAATGTTTTTTTGAGGTTATACTGCGGTGTATGACGAACATTCGCATAATGGAATCTACACATTGTAGGGAAATACATAGTATATCTGTGGGAAAGAAAGGAAAGTTCTGAAGTCAAGATGTCACCTCTATAATCTTCATATTCAAAAGTATCCCGGGACAAAATCTCAATTATATTGCTGTATAACGATGTTTTCCTTAAAAAATAAAAGTGAACACAGAATTTCCCAATTTAAGTGTCAAAGAAATAAATTTCTGAAAATCAACTTGAAAGATTGAAATTGCTCTACTACAAAACATATGAGTGTTATATAAAATACTAGCGGCCCGCTCCGGCTTCGCACGGGTATAAAATATATAGCCTATGTCATTTAATGAAAAAATGACAAAAATCGATCCAGTAGTTTTGATTTATTCATTACTGCCCGTGGCCCGCACGCGTTAAATTTAGGGTTAAACAATTCTTCTTTCCCCAAACCATGAAGATTTCCTGCTATCTTTGGAATATCAAAATTCATACACTACATTTTTACTTATTTACTTTTTACATTTTTACATATTTATTTTATTTTTACAACAATTAAAATATTACAGAATGTCTTTATATACAACGTTAACAGCTTTCTTGTCATTAGACAATACAAACATGTTTTCTCTAGAGGTTACTCTTGAAAGAGTGACATACAGGTGGTCATGTGAAAAGCAGTCAACGCTTAAATCTAAGCCTGCAACGTTGAAGGTTTGACCCTGCGATTTATTAATGGTCATTGCAAAACATATATATGCCGGAAAGTGTAAACGTTTAAATTGGAAGAGTAAATTCAATGGTATCAGAGCGATTGGGGGAATCAATACATCTTCTCCGGTATCACATCCTGTGAGTATTGTGCACTCTCTTATGAAAGTTTTCAGTGATTTTACCAGCAAACGCGTACCATTGCAAAGTTTAGGTGGATTCAGGTTTCTTAATATAATAACAGGACAACCTACTTTCAACACCATTTTGTGGGGAGGGAGTCCAGGCGGGTTCAAAGAGTTTAGAAATTCTGTAGGAAAATGAACAGCTTCTTCAAAATCGAGAACAGTATCGACCGAGTAGTATATTTTCGTCGGCGCATCAATCTTTGAAATAATCAAGTTATTTACCTTATCTACTTGTTCGTTAGTTGGTGACAGAATCGCTCATTCTTTAAACCAAGATATTGTCTTATAACTTATGTTATCAATGTCCAGATAGACATTGTGGACAAACTCTTGGACGTTGTCTAGCAAAATACAAAGGTTTTCTAGGTTAATCCTTCCCTCACTTTGTGCTAACTCTCCATTGCCAACTTTTAGCAGCATCTCTGGAAATAGCCTGTTCTTACGTGAAGATGACGAAACCCTCATATTAATTTAAATAATTTAATTAAATTTAATTTATTGACATGTTGCGAAAGGTTGGATCTTTTTAAGGAAGCATTTATTTCATCAGCACTTGTTCCTCGAGTCACAACTGGTAGAATTTGACGGAAATCTCCTGAGAACAGAATTGTACATCCACCCAGAGGTGAATATTTGTTGCGCAAATCGCTCATTGTCCTATCCAGTGCTTCCACAGACGTCTTGTTTGACATGGTAGCTTCATCCCAGACTATTAATGAGCAGTCACGCATCAATTTTCCTGTATTCCTCTGCTTAGAAATACTACAGACGCTGTTATTGTCATCGGTGACGATTTTCAGCGGGAGTTGAATGTAGAGTGTGCGGTTCGGCCTCCTTCTAAAAGCGTAGCGGCAATGCCGGATAACGCAACAGCTAACGCAATTTTTCCGGTAGATCTCAAATTTTTTTAAAGCTTAGCTGTGCAAAGGATGTAGGGCCTTTTACAATATGCAGTAACATTCTATATGAAATCAACAATGTATTTAAGGTATTTAATTAGATAAGGCTTAATGCTGTACTGGTTAAAATCGCTTCGAAAATTAGCCATTATTTGTCGTAAAAAGTAAATACCAAAATAATTCTGGCAAAAAAAACTGACTCCAATACTAAGAATCAATCCAAAAGATTACAAAACGAACGCAAGTATGAAAATAATATTGGAACAAAAAGAAAAGAATTTTAGAAATCAGTCCATAAATAGAGAAGTTATGTAATGTAACGAAGTTTTCTTAGGCTGGGGTAAAACTCAGCGATGTCCAGGATTCGTCTACAAAAATTTATTGATTTTTGAGACCATAAGAGAGTAAAACACGAAGTCAATTCAATGCCGAATATTTATTTATTTTTTTAAATTACAAAATTAAACTTATCAATTTAAATGACAACTCAAATGCCTAATGAGCGTGGTCAGAAAGACAGAGCTCGTGGAGAGCGCAATCACTATGCACACAGCTGCAGGAGGGATGTGTAACACCACACAACCTACAGGCTGCGCGTGTGAGAACGCGAGAAACGAATGCTCAGAGGGAGCGGTATTACGCGTGCTCGTGAGGAGCGCAGTCACTAGCACACAGATGCAGGCGGGATGTGTAACACCACACAACCTACAAACTGCGCGTGTGAGAACGCGATGGAATTGCTCAGAAGGAGCGGTGTGCTCGTGGAGAGCGATAACAGGTGTAGGCGGGATGTGTAACACCACACAACCTACAGCTGCGACAAATGTTCTACACTCGTTGTGCTATTATAAGTCTGTCCACTAGATGTGTTTAGAGGCAAGTACAATGCTGATGGATGTGTAACACCACGTTCAACTTTGTGTTCTTACCTTGCTGACAGCTAGCAGCAGACTCCCCTTTGATAATAAGCAGTGTGACCAGATTTTAAAATAATATTAAGCTAAATCACGTTTGAAAAAAAGCTAAAATAAGCTAAAAAGTTACATTTTAGGCTAGAAAATAAAGCTAAACTTTTTTCCACTTCTTTGATCACTTTTCAATAGTTTCTTATAGCTAAACTAACGTTAAATATTACACAAACATATTTTGTTATTATACATATAGAATATTTGCTTAATGAAATTATTTATTAATTATTATATTTTAGATTTAATGAAGAACAAAACAAAAACTTCCCCAAAATAATCTTAAAAAGTTTTTAAAAATGTAAAAACATTTATACTAAAATACGAAAGCTTTTTAAGTGAATTAATGATATTTAAGGTAAAGCATGGATCACACTATCTGCACAATGTACCGAGTTTCGTCAGGTCAGTGAAATAAAGTCATAAGTAAAGATTTTGCTCTAATTTATCGAATACTTGAAATACAAGGACATAATTGCGCCACACTGCATTGGTAATAAGCCCATATAGACTTATTCCAGAATTAATTGAGTAATAATGCAATTTTTTTTTTTTTTTTTAAGAAAAGAGAAAACACTCAGGCAATTAATGCCTACTATTATTACTAGATGTTACCTTCTTTTAGGAAAGGGATAGTGGGAGAGAAGACAGGTGGTGAAGGAAGAGATAGAGGAAAGCTTCATTCTTTTACAACTCTGCTTTTTCGCACGTTTTTTTTTTTTTAATAATGCAGTGTTGCAGCGCCTCTCTGATGTTAAATGAGGCGTATTAATTTGTTGAAGCTGTGTCTTGTAGCCATTTTATTGATTATTTTACTTCGCCGATGATTTTGCTACACAACGAAGGAGGGCGCTCTGATGTTACATTAGGATTAGTATCTGCTGAAGTCGGTATAGTTCAGTGACCAGTGACTATGCCTTCATCACTTGAACTTTCCTACAACAACTGACACAAAGAGACACTAATGCACATCAGAAAAATGCGTGGTGTTGTTATTTAATGACTGTCGGATACAGGGATTGAACCCAGGACCTTCGGTTTTGTAGTCAACGTGCTAACTACTTCAGCCAACTTATGACTTTATTGAGGTGGCCCGACGAAAATCGGTACATAGTGTTATCCAGGCTTAAGGCTATTTCAGGTTTTTGTTATAAGTTAATTGATGCCGCTGAATGAACGTTCAACTCAAGTCAAATAATTTTATACCCAAAAAACTCAAAAAGTGTTTTGGCCACTAATATGAATTTAACTTTTTCCATTGGAATTCTAACCATTCTGCCATTATCTACTATTTTTCTTCTTTCCATTTCTGTTATAAAATTGTCGTATAATTTACATTTTGACTTTTTTGGAAACTATTTCACAATGCTAAAATATTATAATTTTTATAAGTTGTTTATGTTTTTAATATATTTTTAGAGAACACGCAATTTAGACTAAAAAAGGCTAAAAAAGCTAAATGAGTTTTTAAAAAAAGCTAAAAAATAAGCTAAGAGCTAAATGAAAATTTTAAGGCTAAATCTGAAACAAATAAGCTAAATTTAGCTCAAAATAAGCTAATATGGTCACGCTGATAATAAGATTCTTCCTTATATACCCAAAAATATCTGCTATTACTTAGTTGTCATAAAGCGTAACTTACTAAATAATGGTTGTTTAAAAATGTCAACTTATTTGCAATAGTACAATAATTTACATATAGATGGCGACTCCATCTAAAAAAATGCGTTAGTTTTAAATTGATGTTTCAATAACAAATGAATATGTTTGCTCATCTGAGTACATCTAAATTATTGATTAACTAAATAATATAATGTTATTATTATAACAAAAATAATATGTGGGATAATATTAATGATATTATGCAATTGTAATAATTAATACAAATTACTTTGATTACAAGAAAAATAAATTGGTTTCGGGTGCTTGGCCCATAAATGTGGTGACATTCTCAAGGTTGTACGGCTAAAACGAGGGTCACCCGACTTTCGTCGTTACAGTAATCATTAATAAATTTTTTTTTCGGAGGGTGGAGGGGGCCTTAAAATATCCCAACGAAATTTGTTCTAACTTTAAGCGAAATTCTTTCAAACCAAAAAAGAATTTTGAAAATCGGTTCACGAATAGCAGAGTTATGAAATTTTCCCTGCCGATTTTCAAAAAAAAAAAATATTAAAGGACCTAATGGCAGGCAAACCCTTTCAAACAAAAAAACAATTTCGAAAATCAGTTTAAAAATGACCGAGTTAGCGTGTACGAACATTCTCCTTCTCCTTCTTTTTTGAAGTCGGTTAAAAATGTTATTGTGCGATATCCATAAGAGATAGACATATACCATAGCGGAGTTTTCTGTAGACCTTTTCAATGTGTACAATACTTAGCACATTAGTTGGATAAATCTCGTAGGGTACAGCCTGTGTTTGCAATTTAAGCGGAAAAAAATGTAATTATTTACGACATCACATTAGAAACCTCAAAAATAACAGTATTTCCCCTCTATTTAATGGATGCTATTGTACATATAAACCTTCCTCTTCAATCACTCTATCTATTAAAAAAAATTGCATCAAAATCCGTTGCGTAGTTTTAAAGATTTAAGCATACATAGGCATATAGGGACAGAAAAAGCGACTTTGTTTTATACTATGTAATAATGATTGAAATCATTTTATTAATTCCGTAAGGCTTATAAGAAATATTTTTCAAAAACCGTTTCAACCATAAACTTTAAATGTATTTCAAAAGTGTTAAGGCTAAAGAATAAAACCCTTGATACTTAATATTATGTATATGCATACAGATTTCACATGTATCTAACAAATGCTATTAAATACACACATATAAAAATAAATCTGAAAATTATTTATTACACAATGATCTAAAACCGCAATGAAAGCCATAAAGTATTTACAAGTAAGACGGTTAAAAATCTTCAGCAACACTAACGTCCCTTTTCACAATGTATGGTTAAGAGTTAACGTGAAGTTTAACTGACAGTTCTTCATACAAAACTTGCAGTTAAAGTCTCTGTTATCTTTTAACCATACATTGTGAAAAGGTACGTAAATCTATAAGACAATTTTTATTGCCAATATTTATTTTACTATCCAGCACTACATAGCAGGGCCCTTTGCAAGAATATTGTCAATAAATCTATATCTACTGATATAATGGGGATCTACTCCGCAATTCGAAATGAAAGAAAAGATGTTATTAAGATACAAATTCGAAAGGGTTTTTTATTCTACGTTTCAAATTATAGATAAGACACTCTGAACTGCCCAGCAAAAAATTACACATTACCATCAGAACTACTTGCCATACATATAATGACTTACTTTTCTGATTACCAAATTTCATTATTCGCTTACAAATCACATTACCTAAAATTTAAAAAAAATTATGTACACGTTGCTAAATGAGGAGAATAATTTTTTTAGATTAAATGGATTACGTGAACAAGGTGCCAAATAAAAAAAGTAAGTACTTCTCAAGAATCGATTATTTTAGTCTCACGCCTTGTTAAAATCATTAAGTTGGTAATCCAGTAAGGAACAGCTTCCACCAAAAATGCTTAATTCCAAACCCGATTAGCTTTTTTGAAATTTTTTGCTGGGTGATTTCAAAAAGAATAGAAACTAAGATTTTGTTAAATGTTTATTATAAACATGATGTTGGCATATAAAGTGAACAAATCTTACGGCTGGTGCTTGTAAAACTTTCTGAAGAACAGATATAGAAAGATTTCATATATTTGCTAAAAGATAGTTACAATGTGTGACAAAATAGTATAAAAAAATTAAAAAAAACTTTTTTAAAAACCTACTTTAGCAGACTATTTTATAATTTTAAGGCAGCTACATATGTCTAAGCACACATACTCTGACATTTGCATTTGAGATAAAAAGCTTCGAAAGCTCTTAAATTTGTTCTTGTTTCTTTGGAAAGTAAGAGGAAGCATTGTTATCGCCGAGATCAGATTGACTGTTGGGGTCTTGTCGGTGTGAAAGCGCAAAAGCTCTTTTGTAAAAGTTTGCACATTGTGCATATGGCTTGGACGTGGCTGTTGTAAGGAATTCCATTGCAATCGTAAAAAATAAAGTTATTGATAAAAATACGATTTTCGGAGCTTTGTAGACAAAAAATATGTTCAATTTGAAAGAGCACAGACTTCAAGAAGCAACCTTACCCAAGACCGGTTTTATTACAGACGGGCTGCATGCTACATTTTCGAATAGTTTACATCACGTTCTATTATACGTAAGAGTAATTGGTTTTGCAATTGCTGCAATAATTAAAAATATATACATATATAGTTTTTTCACACAATATATTTTTAATCGCAGCCACAGTGCACTGGCATCGATATCTTCGATTCTTTAAATTGGTAATACCAATCACAAATACTTAAGCTAAGTTGAAATACTAAAAAGCATAAACAATACATTTTCTCATTCTACTAAAAATTGTAATAAGCAAAAACTGTTAAAACACATTTTCCATTAAAAATTTTATCACTTCATAAACAGGAATTCATTGAGAAATATCAAAGTATACAATCCAGTGATCGGCAATGATTCTTTTTTGTTGCTATTCGTACTGACTCGTGAAATTTTAAATATAAGTGAGTAGACATCATTTAAACTCAACTACTCTGACTTACGCATACTCACGATGACATTGATTTATAAGTATAGATTGAAATAAATATGAATGCGATGTCGTCATCATAGTCATACCACACTCACACTCATAAATCACCTCAGTTTGATTTCTAATTTTAGAAAAATACTTATGCCCTAATTCAGTAAGAAGATTTAGGACGTTTTTGTTTGAAAATGCTTCTGAGTTTTTGTCTTTGAAGTCTCCAAATTATTTTCTTCAAAAATGGTTGTTGTCTTTGACAATGAAAAATATAAATATTATTGCCATGTTTTTAAAACATAAAAATTCAATTAAATCATTATACAATAGTTTGAAAAATACATTAAAAAATATGTGTTAGATATAATGTTTAGAACAAAATCATAAAGCAAATACACGAGTCTTCTAGCATAGACAATAAATAATAATCGTTTTAAAGAATCAAAACTGCTTCTTTTTTTCGTCCATAGACAAGACGATACACTCGTTGAACAGAATTAGGGCATTATACTACTTACATTGATTCAGCTCACTCAACTCATGCATGTATGTATGTTTATTTAAAAGTTTAGTCATTAAACAGTTTGCAAGTAGTATATAATATAATTCCTGCAACAAAAAAGCAACAGAGAAACACATAATCTCATCATGAGAACTTTAATGTTCGTATGTGAAGTTTGTATTATAAATCATACTTATTATGCATGGTACATAGGCATTGATTTAAGGAGAGTCAAAATCACCAACGTCATAAATGTTGCTAGGCATGAGTTCGATGCGCACTTTAAACTTTCGAGTGAATACGATTCATAGACAACATTGCAATAAGTATGAGTGCGAGAAATTATAAGTCATGATTCAACTCTACTCACTTTTTCACTACTTATTGCTGTCCTCTGATACAATCTTAATGTTGGCGTAAAGCAAAATGTGCTTTCACTGAATTACTTTTCAATTAAGTTCTTATAAAACTTTTCACTATACAATGCTAACACACATTAATTATGTTATGAAAACAATGCCTCAAGTAAATGAAATTATTTCTTCTACAAACATATTTCTAAATTATATTTAGAGATTCTTAAAAACTTTCCCACTTTGGAGTAGTTTTAAATTAGCTTACAACAGACATTATTGTTGGCAAAGTTTTTTGTTACTTTTAACACCTCTATAAATAGATTTTCAAAATCTATTTATCATTTGTTTTAGCTTTGCACATACTTTAGTGGAATATCGTATTCTAAAAAATAAATAAACTTTTGTTTCTTTTGCCTCAAAACTTTTCTCATTGTTTTTACTTTCATTTGTAATTGTATATGTTTTCATTAAAAACTTTATTATGCTCAAAATATAAATAAGTTATATGATGTCAACATAAAGTAATGGTAACCACAAAAAGTCAGGTGTCATGACGAAAATAAAATAGCAGGTGGCTCAAAAGAAATTCCACAATTTGTATTGGTTGTAATTTTTGCAACTGGCTCCAAATGTCTTTGACATTTAGGATGTGAATACATACAGAAAAATTTCAACTTAAAATATACGTAAACAAGTTTAATCTAATCTTATTCGGTAATAATTTTGCTTCATGTGTGTTCCATGTTAATCTAAATGATTTATAGTAATTTTTCCTTTTGAAATAACATTTACGTAATGTTCAAATCAAAATGAAGAATCATGTTGAATCAAAGTTAGTTAGAACAACATGAATTTAATTTAATGTAATAATTGTAATATATTAACTATTTAACTTGGTACAGGCGCAAATATACACACGAATTGTATATAAATTGGCTTCCCCGGCCTAGATTTGAGCTCAACTTAACAATTTTAAATATATTTTAGATACACACGAAATATAAAGCATAAAAATATTATTCAACTTTAATCAGGAATAATTTGAACTCATCAATATTTAATTGATCATTTAACATTAAATTTCTTTGAAAAGTTATATTAAAGAAAAAATACTTTGACTTGTCTCAAGGATACGAACCTTCGAGTACAAGGCTATCACACTGACTACCAGCCAGCAGCAGGAAGTTTTCTTCATTGTAGTTACAAAAATATTTTATTAAAGTTTACACGAAACTATAGATTAATTACAACTGTGGTTTGATACTTTTGATCTTCTTTTATGTCACCTAATCAATTTAAAATATTTTTTGTATGAATTCTTCATAAAAATATGTATTAAAGTTTTCCATTACCCGAACGAAAATTATTTCGTAACATTAATGATACTACGAAATGTAAAATACTAAACATTACAAAGATTTCCATTAATGAAATTGGCATCAATATAATTTTTTATTTTATTTTATTTAACATACTATACAAAGTAAATTTGCATAGTATGGCGTTGCACAAACATGGGCGGAGTAACTAAGACCTTATGCCCAAGATGTTATTAACAGTAGTTTAAAAAGTTTTGTTACTGACTGTACACGACCTATACCCTCACATAGGCAGTAGCAACGTGTTTGTAAAAGAAATTCTACAAAAAACCGCAAGATTATACGGTTATCCGTGGCACATCAGTCAACCAGTGCAAGCGAGACGAAAAACTCTCGAAGGCCAAACAACACACACAAGCCTGACCGCACTTAAGAAATAATTACGATGACGCGAGAGATGTTCTCCAACCCATAGCTGCTTAACGACTGTGGCATCAATATAATATCCCAGCAAAAAATTTCAAAAAAGGTAATCGGGTTTGGAATTAAGCATTTTTGGTGGAAGCTGTTCCTTACTGGATTACCAACTTAATGATTTTAACAAGGCGTGAGACTAAAATAATCGATTCTTGAGAAGTACTTACTTCTTTTTTATTTGGCAACTTGTTCACGTAATCTATTTAATCTAAAAAAATTATTCTTCACACTTAATTTTTTTAATTTTTTAAACTTTAGGTAATGTGACTTGTAAGCGAGTAATGAAATTTGGTAATCAGAAAAGTAAGTCATTATATGGCAAGTAGTTCTGATGGTAATGTGTAATTTTTTGCTGGGATGTTGCATTTTATTAATGAAACTTGTCGTTGTATTAATGAGAGGGGTTGAACGTAATGGTTTCATTACCGCTACGAAGTGTTTTTCTTTCAGTGTAGTTCCCATGGAATAAAGCCAAAATCGGTCGCATTGTGTGGCTCGTGGCAGCATCTTTTTGAAACCACATATCGTCCAGTTTATATGTAGTTAATAACTCGCTTATCATACGGCCATAGGGCTGTGAATTGACACTAAAGGCTCAGTTACCCGATTGTTTTTTTTTTTGCACGAAAATTTTTCTGATTGCTAATTGCAGTGATACAGAAGAGAGTGATACATAAAAAATTTCTTAACAGAAATCTCTGAAGCATTTTTTGCAACTTCGTTCATCTGATTTGCTTCTCCAGGTCTCCTATTTTCATTCAACTAATTTCATGAAAAAAAGCTTAATGTTAATAGTTACAAACATTGAAATTCCAATAAAAAGTTTCTAAAAAAATTGCCTGACCAATATACATAATAAGAATAAATAGTTTTGCCATGATGATATTTTTTGTGGTTTTAGCGTGTTTGATATAAAAAAAAATTCAACCAAGGTAAGTCTATTGATATATGGTTATTTACAATTAAAAAAAACAAAAATAAAATACACAATCTTTCTACGAGGTGCGTTCGTTTTATACAAATGAGATGGTTGCAAAAGAAAATTTATAGAAATTATTTCTAATAGCTAATGCATCAAGAAAGAGCTCGGTGCTTAATTTTAAGGGGGGTGCTACCGCCCACTTTTAAAAATCAAAGTTACAGCAGTACAGTACCTCTGCAAGAGGCTCAAGTATTTTCAAAGTTTCCTAAGAATCGTTAACATAAAAGCAATATGGAATCTTAGGTTAAGTATCTATTAAACTGGACATGGCCACTTTAAGTACTGCTAGATTATGTTATTCCAAGGTATGTACACAGTTTCATTAAGATCGTTTGACTAATTTTATACACACAGAAAAAAAATACCAATGTAACATCACCATGCAAAAATGTTGATTCAAATTCATTCAAAGCAAATTAAATTTATGTTTCATATTATGTTTAATGTGCAGAACAAAATCATAAAGCAAATACACGAACCTTCTAGCATAGACAATAAATAATAATCGTTTTAAAGAATTAAAACTGTTTCTTCTTCTTCTTTTTTCGTCCATAGACAAGACGATACATTCGTCGAACAGAATTAGGGCATAAGTATGTTAGTGTCTATTTGCTTTGTTCATACTGCAATACACTTGTATGCTTAGTTGTGTGATTTGTTCAAATCCTGGAGTCAAGTCAAGGTATTTTGTATTTTTTTAAGCTAATGCCCTAATTCTGTTCGACGAATGTATCGTCTTGTCTATGGAAGAAAAAAAGAAGCAGTTTTTATTCTTTAAAACGATTATTATTTATTGTCTATGCTAGAAGGTTCGTGTATTTGCTTTATGATTTTGTTCTAAACATTATAGCCAACACATATTTTTTCATGTATTTTTCAAACTATTGTATAATACTTTAATTGAATTTATTTGTTTTAAAAACATGGCAATAATATTTATATTTTTCATTGTCAAAGACAACAACCATTTTTGAAGAAAATAATTTAGAGACTTCAAAGGCAAGAACTCAGAAGAATTTTCAAACAGAAACGTCCTAAATCTTCCTACTGAATTAGGCCATAAATCTTTTCAAGTCAAATTATTTTTTTTTTAACTAAAACATTTCAAATAAATTGTAGGTTAAATGATCAATGAAATAATGTTGAATCAAAATGTTATTCATCATACCAAGTGATGAGTTCAGAGTTCAAATCTTGACAGGGGAAGCCAATTTATATACAAACAAAAATTTTTGTGATGCCTGTGCCAATATACACACATAAGTTAAATAGTTAGTATAATACAATTAATACATTAAATTAAATTCATGTTGTTCCAACTTGAAATAACTTTGATTCAACATGTTTCTTCATTTTGATTTTAACAGTACGCAAATATTAAATCAACGTGAAATAAAGTTATTTCAAAAGGAAAAATGTTCTTTGAAAATTACCATAAATCATGTTAGATTAACAAGAAACACATATGAAGCAAAATGATTGCCGAAAAAGATTAGATTAACCTTTTTTACGTAGATTTTAAGTTGAAATTTTTCTATGTATACGTAAAACATTATGTTAGATCTTAATGGACATTAATCGCCTCCTTTTTTAAATTCACAATTTTTTTATTACAAAATTTTGTAGTTGTGTGTAAAGTTTTGTAGAAATTGGGCAGAGCAACACGAAACAAGAGGTTAAAGTACGATGGCCGTAATGAAGCCCAATTTTTACACACAAAAATTATAGCATTGCATCAATGCCAATATCGTGCCACACAGAGAAAACAGTGCCTAAAAAATACCTCATAAAATAGAACAAAATTAATAAGAAATCTCTATGGTTTTTTTTTCAATAAGGAAATCTTATTAATTTCATAGAGAAAACCTTTTTGAAAAAATCAAGAAGAAATTTAGTAGTTTTTATGTGGTTATCTTATTGATTTTTTCAATAAAAAATAAAAAAAAAGTGCGTCTTTATTCTCTGTACTTATGTATTTTCATTTAAATTCTATACCATATACATATGTGTGTATGTATGTAGTATATTGTAGATGTTATTTATTTATACATACATACATACACATTATGTTATACATATTCTTAACTAACTTACTCACCAAGTATTGAACCAGCAAACTTCTACCTGATAGACAAGCAGTCTAACCAATATGCTAACAAGCAGCCTGAATAACCATTGAAATTATTCTGCAAGCATTTTTATAAAAATTAAAAAGATCATGAAAAAAATTGTCTCTATGTCTATTTATAGATATAAAATAACAAGACACCTCATAAAATCAAGAAGGTTTCCTTATTAAAAAAAATCAATAAGATGCTTTACACATTACTCATATAGGAACCTACTAAAAACAAGAAGAAACCTTATTGAAAAAATCAATAAGCAATCTAATAAAATCAAGAAGAAAACCTTTTTAAAAAAATTAATAAGGCAACGTAATAAAATCAATAAGAAATCCCTTTAGTTTACAATTTATAAGAAATCCTAATAGAATCAAGAAGTTTTTCTCTATGGATTGTTTTTTTGGTGCCAAAAATAACGGAAATTGAGTAAAAAAAGTTGTGAATAATAAGATTTCTTCTTGATTTTATGTGGTTTTCTTCTTGATAAAATTAATAAGATTTACCACATAAAAACAATAAGGAATCTCTATGAAAAAACCTTCGCTTCTTTCTGCTGGGATACCCCTTAGCCTAAAAACGTTTCATAGAGAAAATCTTCGTGATTCTATGAGGCAGTTTTTTCTCTGTGCATAACCGCTAAAATAGCTTAAGCGACACATATTTTGGACTTCGTTGTTTTTTTGACGAAAATGGATCGCAAATAATCGATTTTGGTCGAAAAATTAAGTTCGAAAAGTATGTCGCTTAAGCTTTTTTGGCGGTTATGGCACGATATAGGCGCAGAGTTGCGGTAGAATCGTTGGTGCTGACAACGCTCAGTTTTATTTATTTTCTCACGGATTTTCTAACTAGCGGTCTCTACTAGCCATGAACTTGTTATGGGCATCATGTCGGACATCGCAAGTGGTTAGTGGCGACCGCTCATATCCATGTTTCGTACATGCTCTGACATGGATGCCCGAATATATGTCTGAACAATAATGATCGGCATGAGACTCGCCATCCGCAACCATTTGTAACAGAAAGAAAAGAGACAGAACAAAATTGGTGAATATTCCAACTCTATTGCGCTACCGCAATATGCCTTGGTATGACTGAGAATGGACATCGCACGTACTCACCACAATAAAGAAGTTGATGAATTTTTCACAGTTTCTCTGCCAGCATCATGTTCATGTCATGCTCAAGTTTATGGCTCGTGAAGACGTAGGGTAAACTTCGCACGAGAGGTGAGAGGTCACCAATTTATGGTTAAGGGCAACAAAGGCTGAAATTTAGATTAACTGTTGTTTACTTAAATTTAACTTAATGATAAATAAAAGTATTTCAAGTATTATCTAAAAGACATTTTATTAAGAAGAGCTCTTGTATATAAAATTCCCACGAAAATATTTTATGCTCACATTGTTGTCCAAATTTAAAATATTTTAATTGTAATACCGAGAATAATTAAAATTTTATCCGACCTAACAAAATGAGTTAATTTCCCCTTAATAGATATCTATACTAAAATTAATTTTAAAATTTCTTTTGAAGTTTTTTTTTATTGTATAGTATTACCTAAATACACATTTAATTTTTATTCAAAGAAGATAATTTGATAAAGTAAAATTTTGACTCTTTGACCTTCAAAACGATATGGTTTTATGTACATATTTAAAAAAAGCGTGTAGTATAAGAGGTGTAATAAAAATAATAATAAAACAACCACAGTAATAATAAGAGAGTTACATTTGGTTGTGACGAATTTTAAATAACCTTTACAACGAACTGAAAAATTATATTGGTGGTAAAGAATAAGTTTGCAATGTAGCAACCAAATAAATATTTCTTAAGATGTGGATGAAGGATATTAAGATTAAATTTGTTGAATCCTTTTTTGTAATTGTGGTTTACATCCATATGTATTCCATACATTCAACATTCTACTCGTAAGCTACCTTTTTTTTAAGAGAAGTAACACTCAGGCAGTGAATGCCTTTTACTAACTATTACGAGGTGTTACTTTCTTTAGGAAAGGGATAGTGATATACCCCTTTTCCATACGCAAAGTTTACTTTTCAAAGTCTTAATTCAGCTGTCTGAAAGACAGAGGGAGCAGTACAGTCTCTTTCTGTCTTTCTCCCAGCTGAACTAAAACTTAACGTGTGGAAAAGGGTTGATAGTGAAGACAGATGGTGAAAGGAAAGATAGAAAAAAGGCTCATTATTTTACAACTCTGTTTTTTGCACGTTTTTTTATTTTTAATAACACTGTGTTGTGTGAATATTACAATGTATAATAGAATTCCCATTTGGTTGATATTGAAATTTGTATAAGTATTTCATTACAAATGGAATATTTTTTTTTTTAATTTTGGTTTGCCCTCTTAAAACATCCAAAAAAATACAGATGATGGTGTTCCTTGTCATTTACTGCACTTACTGGATATCATAATGTATGATAGAATTTCCATTTGCTTTATATTGAAATTGGTATAAGTATTTTAAGAGTTTACAGACAGTTCGTTATCGATTACTAGAAGGGTAGAAGACATTTACATTTTTTAACCAATTAATGTGTTATATGTTTAATTAAAAATAAAACGAAGAACAAAAATTTTCTAATTTCCTGTAAAGAAAAACATCATAAATAGAATTGAAAATACCTTTGAGTTCTTGTTTTTGAATTCTCTGAATTATGCCCTAATTCAGTAAGAAGATTTAGGACGTTTTTGATTGAAAATGCTTCTGAGTTCTTATCTTTGAAGTCTCTAAATTATTTTCTTCAAAAATGTTTGTTGTCTTTGACAATGAAAAATATAAATATTATTGCCATGTTTTTAAAACATAAAATCCAATTAAATTATTATACAACAGTTTGAAAAATATATGAAAAAATATGCGTTGGATATAATGTTTAGAACAAAATTACAAAGCAAATACTCGAACCTTCTAGCATAGACAATAAATAATAACCGTTTTAAAGAATCAAAACTGCTTCTTTTTTTCGTCCATAGACAAGACGATACATTCGTCGAACAGAATTAGGGCATTATTTTCTTCAAAAATGGTTGTTGTCTTTAATAATGAAAGTTAAAAATAGTATTGCCATGTTTTTAAAATATAAACAATAAATTAAAGTATTATTATTATTATTATGAAAAATATATGAAAAATATGTATTGGATATAATGTTTGGAACATAAAGCAAATACACGAACCTTCTAGCATAGACAATAAATAATAATTGTTTTAAAAGAATCACAACTGCGCCTTTTTTCGTCCATATACAAGACGATAAAATCGTGGAACAGAATTAGGGTATATATTTTTTATGAAAGCAGATATCTTCCTGCAAAGACAAAAAAGATTATGCTAATTTAAATCACATGTGCATGATTAATAATAACAAACAAACAACACAACAGCGAGTCTGTTGTAAATTAGGGATGATAAATTTGAGCTTTTATTACATAAAAAGCTTTCAACTAATTGCAGTACGATGAATTAAAACAATTCACACATTACATTTGCATGGAAAACTATGTATATAGAGCAGCAACGTTCAAACAAACATACACTGATATTTGCTTTTAAGGTAAATAGCTTTGAAAGCTCTTAAATTTGTTCTTGTTTTTTTGCAAAGTAAGAGCCAGCATTGATATCTGTTGTGTTGTTGTTGTGGATGTTGCACTCTCGTCGGTGTGAAAGCACAAAAAGCTCTTTATAAACGTTTGCAATATCTGCATATGGCTTGGACGTAGCTGATATAGAGCTTAATTGTGCACCAATTGAAATCACACACAGCACCAAATACAAGAACGCTAATAATAAAGGTGTGGTAGCCTTCGAAAACAGCATGTTCTTCCGTTTTTTGCTAGTGTTGGTCATAATATATACAATTTGTCCTTAGTGTAATTTGTTCCTTAAAAATTATCATAGGTAATTTTGACTACAGAGCGATACGAATCATAATTAACAAAATAGTTTAATATCTTCTAGATCATGAAAATTTCACTACTTCTATATAGATCACAAAGGATGCGATAATAAAGTCAGTAAATTTTTGAATGACTCTATTTCATTCATATGTTTTTGAATACAAAATAATTTTATTTTTTCAACGTAGTCTCTCTCTCTCTCTCTCTTGAGCAATACAACAATATTTGTATCCCTTCGAAAAAAAAAACTTATTTTTATCGAAGTCATCCAAATGGGTATTTGGTCGTTAGATGATATCGTCGTTGAATTCAAATCTCTTTCTGTTGAGTCATTTTTTCAGGTTTAGTAAAAAGAAATAGGGACCAAGCTAAGTCTGAAGAATAGGAGAAGCCCAATGCATGGATTTTTGGAAACCTTGCATTGTCCTGGTGAAAAATAACATATTTTTTCAATTAAATCTTCTCAATAAGTTGATACAATATTCACTATTGATTGATCTGCCCTTGTGTGCATCCCAAAAAATTGCCACACAATTGTGAAAAAAACGTGGCATCCACCTTGCAAAAAAGTTTATTGTAACCACGTTATGAATCAAAATTATGGTTTCCACAAGCTCTCCCGCTTTCAATCTCCCATCGGACAATACAAATTTTTTTTAATTGTTTCAAATGTAGACACCTCAACTGGGCGTCCAGAATGTTCAGCATCTTCCAACCAACAACGAAATTCAGTAAACCACTTTCTTACCATTGAAATTGATGGTGAAGGATCCTTATTGTATTTTCCAAGCCTGGGCTTGGTTTGAGTGAAATAAAATTTTTTTTATTATTAATTTTTTGCTATTTTCTTCTCAAATCACGCGATTGTTTGCTAGCAATGACATTCAAACATAAACTAAATGAAGCAGGTTGTTCAAATTGTGACAGTTAAGTTAAGCTTAAATTAAACGTGCCATAACCATAACTATACAAACAGCTGTTCGAACCAAACAAATGGGCAACACTGTATTTGATTATAGATTACTCGCCTTAATGCCATAGCCATAACCATAGAAACCAATTGAATTTCGGTTCTGGTTATGTATATGGAAATTATGTTATGGCTTGACTAATTTAAGCTTTAACTGACGGTTGGTTATTGATAGTAGCAGTGTTGCCCTGTCAGTTATTTTAATAATGTTTTTTCGTGGTGCTGTCACAAGTACTATAATATTTACATCTATTATTTTCTTATATGTATTTGGGCCCTTCGAAAAGTTGATTGCACATGTATTAACAAATTGGCAACGTCAAAAAAAACCGCGTTACCTATATAGAAGGAGCCAAAATAAATGCGTTAGCAGTTTGCAAAGTTACAAATCAAATAACAAACTAAACAATTTTTTCTTGTAAGAAGTGTAAAAGTTATGCAAAAAAAAATAAAGGTTTTCAAATATTTAAGGCATAAGGCTGCTTCAACATAAACCATACTTTTAATATTTCACGAGAAACGCATAAATAGAGAGAAGGTGTCTGTAACTGTTTGTTTAACAGCCATTTACCCTAAAGCTGTTTGATTATTGTCTTATAAATTTATTTCATTTACAGATAAAAGGTTTCTTTTTATTATATATTTTTAATATAATATTATTTTATACCTGCAGGACACTTTGCTCTAACAACTGAAAACACCGAACACAAGCAGAATTTTTAGTGGGTAAAGGGAAATAAACACTGAGGTGCACAAACGATGAACTTATAAAATGTGAAAACATAAGTGTGTATGATTATGTGTTATTTAAGCGTTTTGTTTTAAGCTTTGAGGACTCTTGTAATATAGTGAAAGAAAATTTTGAAGATGTTTTAATGTAAAAAAATATACATTTGTATTTTATAAATGAATGTAAGTATAATAATAAATATGCAAGTATGGGAAAACAAAGAACAGAAAATTATAATAAAAAATATTTCCGTCAATAAAGTACTCATTGTGACAACCTTTCCGTCGGTGCGTTAATGTCAGTTGAAAGATGTGATGTATAAGGTATGACGGATTCTATATGACTCGGACTTAAGGTATGGTCACACTTGCCAAACCCTTGCCTTAATTAGCGTAACCACAAAATAGTACTGAAAAAGCTTTTGATTCAGGCAAATGTTTATTTAATTAATCAGTAGTCATTTGTTATTTTGGGAAAGTTTTATTTGGTTACGCAGCGTTAGTCCTAATTTACTCTAATCAAGTCTTAAGGCTCAGTTAGCCGACAGCAATGTAAAATAACTGCAACGTAGGAAACAGCTGATCGATATTTTTATATGAAAAGTAGGTTGCGTTACATTACATCTCTATAACCATTTTCATTACTTTTCACATAACAATATCGATCAGCTGTTTCCTACGTTGCAGTTACATTACATTACAGTCTGGTAACTGAGCCTTTATTGCTAAGCTGATTAGTTTTTTAGGAGAGAGAGTGACGAGGGGAAAAGAAACGTATCTGTTCCCCTCGTCTCCTTCAAACTAATCAGCCTAGCAATAAGACTTGCTTAGTGTAAACTAGGACTTATTAATACTTTTGGTCCCATTGTGAAAAGTGGCACAATTAGTTGTGAATTTATGCCACCATATATTTCCTAAAAATTTATTAAATATTTAACTATAAAAAAGGATTTTATATTCAACATAGAATCGACTTAAAAGGTATTATTCTCGCAAGTTTTAGAAAAAATCTACGTACACAATGTTTTCTGTCATGTTAAGAAGGCATCATTGCATTACAATTTATTTAGGCTATTCATTTAAATAGTAACCTTCGTATCTGTTTCATGCACAAAATATTAATACAATTTCGAAACATTTTTAACTTTATCAAATCATTAATCTACAAAAGCAATTTAATTAAATTCCACAAATTTATAAATTTATTACAATTGTTTTGTAATTCTGTTGTCATTTAATTATTATTAAACATAGATAGATATTCATAAACAAAATCTAAATTTAAATCAATAAATTCTAAAAAGTTTACCACTAATGCTGCTTTTTTATCTTTGCAAGATTGTGAATTATTATTATTTGCTTTGGGCAATTTCGAAATTTTTATTTTTATTTAAGCCTAGTTTGTGCGCTAAAGCATTTTATTTGTATAATTGCAATTACATTCGAAATTCAATCAATTAGATATAAATATATACTCAAACATACTTTCGGTTTTTAGCTAGCGCCCAATGAAAAAAAGTTAAGGTATGTTCACACTTGGCAAACATTTACTCAACAGCGTAACCACCAAATATTAATGAAAAACCTTCTGATCGGGACTGAATCAGAAGGTTTATTAAATTGAACACTTTCCAACCATGTTATATACTAGAACATTGTCTTTTACTTACATATGTGTGACACTGTTTAACTTAACAAATATCTACTTGCTTGAATCAATCAATTCTTCGTTAGTATTTAGTGGTTATAATTTTTTGGGCAAATATTTGCCAAGTGTGAACATACCCTTACACTTTTTTTTTATGTGCAATGAAGTTGGGATATAACCAACAGCGTTTATTACAAATTATTGCGAGTAACAAACAACTTCTGCGGTCGAAATAGTTTTTCATCAATATTTCATATATCATTATTTAATATTCGTATACATTTCAAGACTGATACACAGAGAAAAAACTGCCTCATAGAATCAAGAAGATTTTCTCTATGAAACGTTTTTAGGTTAAGGGGTATCCCAGCAGAAAGAATCGAAGATTTTTTCACAGAGATTCCTTATTGTTTTTATGTGGTAAATCTTATTCATTTTATCAAGAAGAATACCATATAAAATCAAGAAGAAATCTTATTATTCACAACTTTTTTTACTCAATTTCCGTTATTTTTGGCACCAAAAAAACAATCCATAGAGAAAAACTTCTTGATTCTATCAGGTTTTCTTATAAATTGTAAACTATAGGGATTTCTTATTGATTTTATTAGGTTGCTTTATTGATTTTTTTAAAAGGTTTTCTTCTTGATTTTATTAGGCTATCTTATTGATTTTTTTCAATAAGGTTTTCTTCTTGATTTTAGTAGGTGTCTTGTTATTTCATATCTATAAATAGACATAGAGACAATTTTTTCATGATCTTTTTCATAAATAATAAAGTCTAGTCTGCAGCCCAATTAAATCTAAAAAAAAATTATAAAAAAATGTCTCACATTTTAATTTTAATTTTACAAAACTTTTTTTATTGGGAAAAATTGTGTTAGAAAAATTTAAACGTTTTTACAAAATTACCTCTCTCGCCTACATTTATGTGTAGGATGTCAAGAATTTCTTACAAGCTACTTATAATAAGTTTATTTATAATAAAAGATAAAAAGATGTACAAAAAACGGGTGCAATTTTTTTCCACATCCAAATATTACATTTTTTGCAAAAACCAATGCTACATGTAGGATGCACCCTCAAAAATCTCTAAAATTTAATTCACAGTATTTCTTAATGCCTTCTCTCTCTTGAAACAATCAAAAGTTTTATCAAATACTTAATCATTTTTTAAAATATTCCAAAAAAAATTAAGAAGAATACTTTTTTCACAAAATATACAAAATTTTCTCATAATTTTCAAAAATTCAAATTGCTAAATTATTCCTTGCTACATGTTTTATTTTTGTTTCGTAACGTTTATTATCCCGCTGAAAAAATTATAAGGATCAGTCGATTTTTACAAAAGTTACAAAGATCCAAAAGAATTCCGACACCCGCAGTTTCCCAATTTGAGGCTGTTTGGAGCACCCTGTCTTACAACAGGGTGCCTTCAAATATACTTTCTCAAAAGATCAACACTTCTTCTTTCCAAGGCAGCTGGTTTCATCAATCGGTTCACTAGTTCAAAAGTTGCGAACTTCTTTACCACTTTTTTTATTTCACACCACTGTGCAAATTGAAATACGAGTAACAATGTTCTGTCAACTGATTCTTGTAGAAGGGCCTATTTAAAGCTGAAATCGTGTTATACTTATGTTTTTGATGTAAATAACTTCAAAACATTTATTTAGAACATTACAAGCAATATTTTCTTGGTATACATGTACCCTGTAACTCTTCTAGAAATGGGTTTTTCTTGCAATTTTTTTTTTAAACCAAGAATCACAGGAATGTTCCTAGTTGAAATATTCTGCTAAAATCTATATGTCCCATATCTATCTATGTATATGTTCCATCTATATCCTCCCTTTATTCACTATCCCAACTTATTCTACTACTTTCAACTCAGGTAGCACAAAGGGATAAAAGTATTGGACCCAAGTGATCTGGATCCCTAGATTTTATTCTTCACCAGCAGCTTGCTAACCTAACCTATATGTGCCAGACCACACTCAAGTCGAGAATTCAACTTTAATACCAGAATTTTCTGAAGACATTATATACCAAAAACCTAAGTATAACACGATTTTATACATTTTTTACTAAATAGGCCGTAAAATGATGTACATTTTTAAAATGCGGATACAAGTACATCTTTATTTTTTTAGTACCCTCTACAAGAATCAATTGGCAGAACATTGTTAATTTTTTATGTGCTGGACAGTGTTATAGACTAAAATCAGCTAAGCCGAAACAGAACGTTAAAATTGTATGGGCATGGTCAGTCCCACTTTTTAAAATTCAAAATTCTAGCCTTGCTTGAGATGCTGCTACTTAAAAGCTTTAATTTTAATTTATAGTTTTAAGCTTTAAGAGTGTGGCCCCGCCTTTCTTCTAGAAAGCTCCAAGTTTTAAGATTTTTCTATTTGATTACTCACCTAGTCATAGTTGCGTATCACATTTCAACTCTCTAGCCATACCGAAAATGACTCTTAATATTGATGAGTGAGTCAGTCAGTCAATCAGGCATTCAGTAAATCTGTCTTTTTACACATATTTCAGGAAGCTTTCCTCGTAAAGCTTTCAAACTACGCATATGATGTTGCCTAGATGTTTTAAGTGTCCTCATTTTACTATTGAGGAAAACAAAGTTATGAGGTAGAGGACGAATTACTTCATGTATATCTATATACATATACATATATGTTTGTATGTTTTTATATACAAACTGTGTGCAGAGGCTTTAACTTAACCTGACGCACTTTTGGTTTGTAAAATTTTTTATTATTTTTACTTTGTTAAAATTTCCCTACAAATATAAAATTATATTAAACACTTTACTTCTTAAATATTATTTTTGTAACAAAATTGACTGGAATTGCGATGAAATTGAATCACGTTTTCACACTTAAAAAAGCAATAAAAAATTTAAGACACAAAAAGACAATTTTGTTTTAACAGCATGTAACACAATTTGATTTATTACAATACCAATAAAACAAATACAAAGTTATGTAACTAATGAAAGAGCAAGTTAAATCCTTAATACACAAAATGGCAAATTTAATTGCTCTAATATTTAAGTTTAAAACACATTTTAGCTTTACATATCTTTCCGAAAGTTAGTGGGTAATTCCAAAAACAGATGATATTAAAATCAGACCTGCTGTCATGATAATAAATAAACATATTTTACACTACTGATACACACACATACATACATACATACATACATATAAACATACATATAAATATGAAATGAAATTAAAAGGAGTAGTAAAGCTTAACTCAGGCATTTAGGAAATTATAATAATAATTATGCTGTTGAAATCTACCATAAGCTAACTAAACCTTCCGAATGTAATAGCTGTGGCAAAAATGAAAAAGCGCTTAAGTCAAGATAAGCTGATTTTGAGTTAACTTCACCGCTGTAATCTTCATATTCAAAACTACCCCTCGACAAAATCTCAATTATTTTATGCGATTTTTCAGTAAGTTATGGCGCAATGATTTGCTGCTTATCTTTTTTCGACCTATAATCTCAAATGGGATAACAAGTGATTTAAGCTTATACTTTGGTATATTTCAAATCGAGTATAAGGTTCAATCAGACGTGCCATAGCTATAACCATAGAAAACAGCTGTTAGAACTAAACTTATGGGCAACAATGTATTTGATTATATGTGACTCGCCATAACGCCATAGCCATTACCATAGAAACCAATTGAATTTTTTCTTTGGTTATGGCTATGGAATTATGGCTATGTCACGTCTAATTTAAGCTATACTTGTATTACTTATGGTGTGCAAAACGATGTGTTTCTAAATAAAATAAAATAAAACATTGAAGTTACAAATTTAAGTGAAATTTTGTGCTCTCGCGCAAAACAGTAAAATATGACTCAAGAACTTTTTCCCTCATTGCCGCAGATACATATGTAAATTCTGGAGAAAATTCAGATGGCTCATATGTTTGTATAGAAATTTCTTACAAGAGAATTGAGAATTACTTAATTTATAATTTTTAAAAAAAATTTTTATTTAATTTTGAATCTATTTTTTTTATCCACGTGTAAGAATAGCCTCAGGGACACTGAGTCCATCCGGTAGTAAAACCGTCGTGGTATATGACATTAAAGGCTCAGTTATCCGACTGTAATGTAATCTAACTGCAACGTAGGAAACAGCTGATCGATAATTTTACATGAAAAGTAGGTTACGTTACATTACATCTCTATAACCATTTTCATTACTTTTCACATAACAACATCAATCAGCTGTTTCCTACTGTTGCTGTTACTTTACATTACAGTCGGATAACTGAGCCAAGCCGGCTGTAATGGAATGTAACTGTAAGGGTAGGAAGTAGCTGATCGATATTGTTATGTGAAAAATAATGCAAATGGTTATAGAGATGTAACCGGAATATAAGAGTTTGTACATTACTTTTCACATAACAATATATATCAGCTGTTTCCTACCGTTACATTTACATTCCATTACAGTCGGCTAACTGAGCCTTTATAGAGATGTAATATAACGTAACCTACATTTCACATAACAATATCGACTAAAGGCTCAGTTACCCGACTGTACGAAACACTTGATCGATATTGTTATGTGAAAAGTAATGAAAATGTTTATAGAGATGTAATATAACGTAACCTACTTTTCATATAAAAGTATCGATCAGCTGTTTCCTACTGTTGCAGTTACTTTACATTACAGTCGGGTAACTGAGCCTTAAGCCTTGAGCCTTTGTACATCACGATTACAGCACTATAGCTTTTATTCCGTTTACTTCAGTTTCGTTTCTCCAGGCACGTGTAAAAATGTAACAACTTTTTAATCAAAACAGATGTTCTCCCTTTGTGTCAATGATTTTACGATTTACTTATTTTACGATTTATAATTAACATTATATTTTTCATCACCCCTTCAGAATGATAAACTAAATACATAATTATTTCAAAGAAAGTCGTTTGCCAACTAAGCCCTTAGTCACTTTATACACGAAATAGATACTTCAAATCTTGTATCCTTTAAATTCATCTCAGGAATAAATTGCTTGTGCACTCACACACACACAAGAAAATTTGTCTAAATGCCAACATGTCAAAAAGATTGCATATTAATGCTTTACATTTGTGCACTGAATCTTTCGTTTACAACATATGTATCTCTCGTCAAGTTTTATAGCTTTTATTTACTAAATATTACTACCATGTGGATTTAGGTGTGTGAGCACATGGGTCTAATGATTCCTTCATGCCATATAACATTCTTAACACGTCTTATGTGCGCCTAATTTATTTTTGATTACAATAGTGAATAGCCTAAGCCATAATGAATTAGTCTATTATGGAAAAGTTCATTCATGAATATATTCCTGGATATTTCGTTCTAAAAAAGAAAACAGAACAACTAACAAATTACTAAAGGTGTGGTCAGACGCAGCAAATATGTGATAAATTAAAAGTAACTATTAGAGTGAATTGTCATTCGAACAAGAGTAATTTTTTCGTAATCAATGAGTTAGTTCTTCGAATAGAACTACAGGTAACGCATATAGAATTTTTTTATTTAACTGAATGTAAATTATTTAAATTTGTTGCTCATTATATTTATAAACAACACGTATAGCAAGACAATGGCAAGACTGTTGTAAATTTAGAGATGGTAAAATTGAGCTTTCATTACAAAAAAAAAGCTTTCAACAAATTGTAATACGATGAATGAAAACAATCCTTATATTGAATTTGCAATAAAAAGCGGAGTATATAAAGGTTCAATCAGACGTGCCATAGCCATAACCATACAAAACAGCTGTTCGAACCAAACTTATGAGCAACACTGTGTTTGATTATAGGTGACTCGCCATAACACCATAGCCATTACCACAGAAATCAATTGCATTTTATGGCAAAAGGACGCTGATGATGAAGGTGTCGTTGCCTTCGAAAACAGCTAGTTGTTCCGTTCTACTACGTGTTTGTCAGAATATTTACAATTAACTTTGGTGTTATTTGTTCATTAATAATTATCACATGTAATTTGGGTTACAAAGCGATAAGAAATTTAGCCTAATCAAATCATATATTTAGAAATAAGTGAAGTTAATTAAAAGTATAGCAGTGGTTTTTGTAAAATATAAGTAGGAAAATATATATGAATAAAATAAATTTAAATCGAATTAATAAAAAATCATTTACCTGAGGTATTTTACTGTGACCAAGTGTGGCTCTCTCTGTCCACCTCAAGAATACGAAGTTCAAATTGAAATATTTTGAAATTCCGTTCAATATAGAGCGCCAGATAGTTTGCTCCTTATGGCCTGTTTCACAATAACGAAACGAAACTTTCGATTGAAAATTTATATGGAAAACAAAAACAAATTTTCATATTTTATTGTTGTTTTCAATATAAATTTTCTGTCGAAAGAAAAGGCCATTAATTTATTTCATGGCTAATGAAATTTTTTTTTATTAAATTATTTCTTTGACAATTAAGACCATTAAGTTTTTCTCTTTCACTCCTTTCTGATATCAAATTATAATAAGTATTAATTTTTCTGTATGCATTTGAACAAAATTAATTGCTTATCCTTCCAGAAAAGGGTGAAACTTGTGCAAATACACAAACAAAGGAGGACATTTAATGACTGATAAATTACACATTATTTATTGTATTTGAAAAAGCATCCGTTGTTGACAAGTGTCGTGCGTAATGTAAAAGGGGCCCAAAAAATATTTATGATAATTAATGTGGTAGACAAATAAAAATATACCATTACATATTTAACCAGGCTGTAAACCGATACTAATTACAAAATAAATGATGAATAAAATGTTTTAATTGTACATACACAACTTTCTGTTGTAGAGTATAGAAAATGAGTTAATTTATTTTTTTTTAATAATATTCAAACAATGTCCACAAATTAGGGTTTGTTTTACCATTTAAAATGAAATTAAACACTCACATGTAAAATAACACTCTGTTAAATAAATAATTATGACAAGTTCTATTTAAATGGAATTTTCCAGCTCCATGTACTCGTACTTAAGTAACGCCGCATAAAGGGAATACCACACAGAGAAAAATTTTATATTATAATCTACGAAAATAAGGTCAATTTACCTTCTTCTGTAATGAATTTGCTTTATATGTATGTGTTTCATGTTGATTCAACATGATTTAGAGTAATCTGTAACGTAAATGCTTCTTTAAATAAATAAAAATAAGTATTTTATGAATATAAAATTGAACTCCTCGCCACCGCTTGGCCAGATTTTATTAAATTTTTTATAGGACTGAGAATAGGTCATTATCTTCTTTTCATACGCCTAAATGGTCTGTGCCACGCCTATATGAACAAAATATATTATATCTTGGAAGCTAGAGTAGTCTGAGTATTCAAATTTGGTATGGACTCTTTTGAGTGTAAGATGCGAAGTAATTCAAAATATTATTTATTATTTATTAATAGTATTCTTAATAGTTCTTTATGAAAAAATAACTTTGATTAAACTATCGCTCACGAAAGCCTGGCTCACTCGAAATTTTAAATGAATTTCGCTCTATGACTGCTTCTGCATGATTATAAAAGATATATCTATGTATATATTAAAAATTTATATTTTTGATGTGTAAACATCTATACGCTAGGGGGTAAAAATCTTTTTCACAATACAATCACCAATTTTGAGTAAGATGTGCGAAGCGTTATCAAATCGGTGTGAGCTATGTATGAGTGGATAAGTGTAATCGGATAAGTGTTATACACTCAACCGAATTTTAAAGCATACCTTCAGGAGCAATGTTAATTTTAATAGAAATTGCTTGTGCAGTGTAATAGTGTTGCCAGTGGGGATAATTTTGTTGAAAAGTTGAAAAATATAAAATAAATATAAACTTTAAGATAAAGAGCGTTTTAAATGTCAAATATTTGTTTAAAAGATAAATAGCCGTCTTTATAAAGAATTTATAATATTATATTATAACATATCTTCATTACGTACTGTTGCATTACACTGAAGCTGGTGCACGACAATTGGGTAACAATCTCCATCTCATGCCAATTATTGTGGGTGGAGATTTTAATACAAATTTTGCCAACCCACAGTCGCAAGCTTTATCAAAATTTTTATTTGACCCCCAGAACTAATAATTCCACTACTGTAGATGCAGTTTTCCATAGATTTTTAAATTTATATAGCTTATTTTAGTTACCATAAGCCAATATTAAGAAAAATTTTCATTACTAGATTCTTACACATCTTCCCTGTGATCGGACTCACATTCCTTTTTTTTTATACAAAATCGATGTAACGTAAAATATGAAAATTTATGGTAAACTTGCTGTTATTACATAATTACTTTTATTTACTTGTTTAAGATTTTATAAACTTACATGATTTTACTTCGAAATTTCATTATTTTGTTAAATTAACCAAAGACCTTTGCGAGACAAGGCGTGGTATTTTCGAATTTATAACTTTTTCTTTCTGACAGCAATCGTTACAGCAGCTTTTATTTTTAATTTTGCAACTACTTTTCGTGCAGAAGAAATAAATTGTTTTTAAATTTTTTCCCCTCTTATGTGACAATCTATTCTCAAAGTCTTCACTCTTCGGCTTTAGTCTGGCACACGCGTTTGGAAAATCAACTCTAAATGATTTAACTTTACACTGATTGCAATTACTACCAGCTTTCAAACGATCTTGTTTTTGTTTCTCAGTTTGGTTTGTGTCCGAACTTTCTGTTTCGTTTTCCACATTTCTTATTAAAAATTCTGGCATAACCACATGAGATATTTCATCAAAGTCTAAAGCTGCTATTCTGCTACCTCCACGGCAAACAGTTCCAGTAGTTTCTGATTTTTCATAGCAATCGCATTCATGGCAAGAACAGCTCGGTACGCCACACTTGTGAGGAAACTTTTTTAAGATCGGTAAATTGTCCGAAGTCTTCGGGGATGACGTTGCACTTCCATTATTCAGGACTTTGTCAGACATTTCTGAAAGCATTAAGATATACTAAGTCTAAATTTAAACTATATACGTCTTCACAATTGTGGATAAAAATTCACAAAAATTCGACCTTAACATATACTCAGCGTTTGCAAGAGCTGCCATTGTTATATTTCATTTGCTTTGGCTGTGCTGTACTGTGACTGCCAAAAGTTTCAAAGCAGATAGCCAAACGAAAGCACAAAGCAAAAAACGAACGAATGACTGTCAACTGTGCTGTTAAACGAAAAAAAAGTTTAACTTAACTGTTGTTGTGCTATGAAGATCTTCGCAGCTAAAGTCAAAGCAACAGCAACAGCACACAAAATTCGACTGTCCGTGTTGCTTTGTTTTAGCTATGCTAAGCTTTTACAAAAATTAACTACAACAACAAACAAACGACGATTCATAGCCACGGCAGTTAAAGCACAAAATCTACCACGAACTTTTGAAACTGTGCTTTGACTGAACTGCTTGAAGTTTCGAAGTTAAGGCAACAAAACAGTCAACGCGCGATATAGCTGTGCTGTGACCAGGATGACTGATGACATTTTGCAAAAATTGGCACCAAATAGGGGATTTATCAAAAAAAAGAGGCAACGTTAAAAAAACGAGACAACTACACTAAACTTTTCATTTTTAATGTATTATTATATAATTAACTCTAAAACAAGTAAGAGTGCTATATTCGGCTGTGCCGAATCTTATATACCCTTTACCAACGTATGTACATACATATACATATATATAGTATACAGACACATACATACATATTTGTTTCCATCTTGGGAGCTTTAATTTTCATTTTTCAAATTTCATACGCTAAACTTTTCTTTCAGAAGCATAAAATATATTCAATTTATAAAGAAAACGAAAAAAATTTTTAGACCTATTTAATTTTACATAACACAAAAAGTGTGAGTTTTCCAACCCTGGAGTCATAATTTTGGATTTTTCTGATTATTGATACCAATCTAGTTCTTTAAAAAATACATAAAATATGTTAAGTGAACAAAGCAAAAACGAAATAAGGAAAAACTTAGTTTCATTTAATTCCTTTAATATTAAAAAATTCAGTAAAGTGCGACTTTGAATCGCGCACGAAAGGCAGGCTATTTTGCTTTTTCGAAGATTTTTTCAGTTTAAACGATTTTTTCAGTGTTGTCGCTTTTTTCTCGTTTCGGCGATTTTTTCTGTTTTTGGAGGTTTTTTTCTTTTTGGCGATTTTTTTTGTGTTTTTGGGCTTTTCTTCATTTTGGAGATTTTTTTTTCAGTTTGGAGATTTTTTTTTCAGTTTGGCGATTTTTTTTAGTTTTTGGGTTTCTTTTATATAAGCGATTTTTTTTTGGTTTTTTTCATTTTGGCGATTTTTTTCTGTTTTTTGGGGTTTTTTTCGTTTTGGCGATTTTTTTTCATTTTGGCGATTTTTTTCATTTTGGCGATTTTTTTTTCATTTTGGCGATTTTTTCTGTTTTTTAGGTTTATTTTTCGTTTTGGCATTTTTTTCCATTTTGGCGATTTTTTTTCATTTTGGCGATTTTTTTTTCATTTTGGCGATTTTTTTTAATTTTAGAAATTTTTCCGTTTTATGCGATTTATTTTAGTCTTAGAAATTTTTTTTAATTCGGTGCTTTTTTTCGTTTTGGCGATTTTTTTTTTGTTTTTGGCGATTTTTTTCAGTTTGGCGATTTTATAATTTTTTGATTTTTTAGTTTTACCGTTTTTGAAAATTTCAAGAGTTTTGCTCTTATGGTTTCCAAGATACAGCAAGTTGTCAAAATTGCATAGTCAAAAGTGCATTAACTGATGGAACACCCTCTAATTTAAATTTTTGGAAATTTTAGTGTTAATTTTTGTAGTCTGTATAAAAAGTGTATATACATATAATTGTATGTATATTACATGGGATTTTAACATTTTTCGCTGCTCGTTTTGGAACACCCTTTAATTTCCAATTCTCATGTATTTGTTGTTGTAGCGGCCAAAGGTCTACACACTGTGTCCAAATTTCAGGTCTGTAGCTCTTACGGTTCTCGAGAAAATACTAATATAGTTTTAGACATAGTTAATTTTACATAACACAAAAAGTTACAGTTTTCCAACCCTGGAAACGTTTTTTTAATTTTTTTATATTTTTTTAATTTAAAATACCAGTTGTAATCGTACTGATGTGTAAAATAAGTTTATTTATTAAAAAAAAATAAAAATTTGTTTTCGGTAGTTACTTTTATATGGCAAAATGAAGTTTACGTTTTCCAGCTCTGCAATCGTCTGCTCGATTTTGCTGAATTTCAATACCAATCTATTTTGGAAAATTTCTGACACACCAGTCCAAGAACGAAGTCTCTAGCTTTTCTGGGAGCTTCGGAAAACTGATTTCACGTACAGACAGACGGACAGACGGACAGACGGACAGACGGACAGACGGACAGACGGACAGACGGACAGACGGACAGACGGACAGACGGACAGACGGACATCGCTTATTCGTCTTCCCTATGCATAAGGATCCAGAATATATATATTTTATGGATCGCTTATTGATATTATAGAAATTACAAACGGAATGACAAACCTATATATACCCTTTTACCATTTTTGTTGGTAAAGGGTATAAAAAGGGGGACCAAAAGTGGCAAGGCAGTCGAAAAAAATGGCAATTCGCCACTTTAGTCGGTCAAACGGTCACGCTGGCTGTGACTTAACTGCAGACATGTGCACAGCACAGCAACAAAAGTTTAAACAAATAAATAAACTTTTCGCAGCCCAGCAAAAGCAGTTTTTAGTGCTGTTGCTGTTTTGCTGGCAGTTTTTCAAACACTGCATAAACTACATACATAAATGTCTATAAAAATATTTATAAATCTAATACAATTTTTATTTTAGTTTCCATTTCCAGATTTAAGTTCATTTCACTTACCTAAAATTCGTTCTAACTTTCGAACTTTTTCTACCAACTCTTGAATTTCCTGATTTACTACGCCACTATAATCATCTGTTGTACTCGTAATTGAATCAACTTTTGTTTTCTCGTCTGGCCTAGGTGTCATCGTTATGTCATTTCGAATTTCATCTTCTACTACAATTTCCGTTTCCTTCAACTGGTCCATATTCACTTTGTCTTTGTATATTCCCTTTCTTATTTGTTCGCTATTGCAAGCACATATTTTACAATGTTGATGCTCTTCTAGTTGATGAGCTTTTGGGTATTCGTCGTTAGTATCTTCACTGCCGCTGGCTGTAGAACTCGCATACTTCTTTTCCTTTTCTTTATTAGAAGTTGCTGGACTCTCTCGATTAAATTTCTTAGTTCTCTTTAATCGTCTTTTTATCAAATTACTTTCCTGTGACTTACAAAACTCCTTACTACAAGAGCAAAGACATATGATTTCATCAACACCTTCATTGTTCCCAATTGCAGAGTGATGTGCAAGGTTCCGATGTATGGAATCATTAAGAAAGTCATATTCTTCTTCTTCCGAACTGTTTGCTAAGGATGAAATATCCTTTATATGAAAAGAAATTCGTCCTTCTTCCA
This sequence comes from Tachina lurida, assembly GCA_944452675.1. NCBI lineage: Eukaryota > Metazoa > Arthropoda > Insecta > Diptera > Tachinidae > Tachina > Tachina lurida. Next base: position 112,179,582 of record OX101756.1, read on the forward strand.
GTTGTCAACATCGACGTCACGTCAATACAGTTCTACTCGCTCTCGAGAACAATTTTATGCTATTTACAGTGTATTTCTATTCCCTAAAGTCCAGAAGTAGCAGTCAGTTATACTCGAGAGCGAATAGACAAACCCAAATTTTTTGGTATTGTATTGACGTGACGTCGTTATAGACAACTGGAATGAGGGTGATCAAAAGAAGAAATAAGTAGAAGAAAATATTCATTATATCTTTGTTGTTGGTTCTTAAGTTACAGTCACACTTAGGAAATATTATATCAAATAAGCGTAACCACCAACCGACAACAAACAAAAATTGTTCATATTAATATATTACAGCTTTAACGCCAAAATAAAAAAATTAGTTGTCACTAAACTTAAACTCCCATATTCATAAAAGTTAAAATTAGTTTGAAATGTATTTTATTTCAAATTTTTCATAAAAAATTTTCCTAAAATGGATTTCAAATTAATTTAATTTTTTATGAATACATCTTTAGTTTGATCGTTCTTTTTAGTACCAAAGGTATCGGATACTTTCCTAAGCTTACAATACTCCCTCCTTGATATAATTCTTTAAAAAAAAATTCCTTACCTTTTGTTTTTGAACTTCTATCATTATTTTTATTACTGACTTCACCCACATTAATATTTCGTTTAGATTTTTCATCACTTCTCTTTCTTGCATTGTAACCCTTGTCAGATTCATACCCTGTGTATTCCGTTTCAATAGTCAGAGGCGAGGGGAATGGAAACTTTCCAATATTCTTCAACATATAACTTAATTTTTGAATACCTTCATAGTTTATGACATAAAATTGCATCTTCTTTAAACGATGAAACCAATCGAATAATTTGGGAAACTTTCCATAGTCTATGGGAAAAATAATGTTCAAGGCGCTGACCGAGGAGACCATGCAAATGTCGGCAATAGTCAACTGATGGATTTATAAAAAAAAAACACATATCAATAATTGATATGTAAATATGCATTTGTACTTACATAGTTTCCAATCATAAATGATTGACCCCTAACAAATGTATTCAAAGAATTGTAGACCTTTGAGACTTTTCTTCTGTGATATTCAACATCGACATTGGGAAATTTAGCCAGCAAAATATCGGTCTAAAAAAGAGATTCGATTATGAGATGAAAAACGATTTAAGACACAAAACCGATTTGAAAACGAAATAAAAAATCGCGATGTGCTTTCTATAGTCGTTTTATCAATCACATGGATGAAATCAATCACGGTCGGAATCAATACGCTCGGAAAGGAACATGTAACGGAAATAAATATCGACCAATATTTAACATCCCTGTTTTTATTAACTCTGAGGTGGTATAGTGACAGTTTTTCAGTGTTGCCGGAATCGAAATTAAATTTTACACAGACGAACCTTCAAAATTATCCAAAATATCATAAATTACACAAACAAATTTGTGTTTCATAATAAGTAATGCTTTTTATATAAGAAAAAAATATATATATCGAGTGATTTCTTTACTATTTGTTTTTCAGTGTGAATTTTTATAGTACAAAAAAATTATTCGTAACTTGTGGCAATTCCAAAAATGCTCAGTAAGGTTTGCCATTTTACCATGAATACACTAAAGAACGAACAACACTTTCAAATCATTGAATTTTATTATCAAAATTCGTGCTGTGTGAGAAATGTGTTTCGTTAATTATGTGCATTTTATGGTCGTCATAATCGATCGACCTTTTTAAGCTGTTCTGACTAAATTTTGCACCGGTTTCACTTTTTTGAACATTAATCTACCAATACGTATGCAAAGATTGCGCACAGAGGAGAATATTGCTGTTACATCCGGCAGTGTCAATAAAGATAGCGATATGTCAACAACGAAACTTTTTCTTTTTTGTAATTCAGGTAATGCAGCACTATATAAGGGAGTGATTGATAAAAAATAACGTAAGCATTAATCACTGAAGCATTTTCAGCTACTTTTTTTATCTGATTTGATTTTCCGACCTCCTGTTAGCAAATGAAAAAATTTTCATGCAACTAATTTTGTGAAAAACTGCTTAATGTAAATAAGGTATTACTGTTTGCGATATATTGAAAATTTTAATTCCAATAACTCATTTTCAACATATTTTTGGTTGGTTCAAAATAGTCTCCTCAATATTGTCCTATACCTGCATATACCAAAAATATACCAGACGACAACTTATTCTTCATGTTAATTTTTTTTATTTTAATTTGCTGGAAACTTTACTGAACAGTTCGAAAATAAAAGAAAGAGATCATCACCAAGGCAAGTATGTATGTATAGCCAAACAAAAATATAAAAATATTATAAAAATGTTTGGTAGTAAATTTATGGAGTAAAATTTCTTTTAAATGAAATGAAGATCTTTAATTAAATAATTTACTTGAGTACTCGTATAATGTTGGAACGAAATTACACAAAAATTACACAAATAATTTCATGGTCCCAAAATAGTTCCAAGAAAATATTTTTTATCCCATTTTTGGATAATTACACAGAAATCGGCAACGCTGCAGCTTTTGCTTATTATGGCTCGATTATGGATGGTGAGCAAGCTTTAAGGCTCAGTTAGCCGACTGTAATAGAATGTAACTGCAACGGTAGGAAACAGCTGATAGATATTGCTATGTGAAAAGTAATGAAAATGGTTATAGAGATGTAACCGGAATGTAAGAATCTGTACATTAATTTTCACATAAAAATATTCATCAGCTGTTTCCTACAGTTGCAGTTACATTCCATTACAGTCGGCTAACTGAGTCTTTAGTTGCGTTGCCAGTTACCGAAATATTTTTACTTACAGCTGTTCCGTTCGGAAACGGAATTCAATCCACCCCATTTTTTTAACAGATGGTGTTTAAAAAAGAAAACTAAAATACGGAAATTTGACAGGTGTGTCCAGAACGTTGGGGGCCGCGATATGCTGGGGTATGCTCCAGCTAGGGCTTGACATCTAAACGGAATTGAATTCTGTGATATGGCCGAATATGTTTGACAAAAACAAATTTTAATAACTTTTAAAGCAAAAAGGTGATAAAATTAAAATAAAATTTAAATTAACGTCCGTTATTTCTACAAACAGGTAATTTACCTAAGGTTTTGCCTAAGAGTTTGCCTTATAAAATTTAACTTGCACGATAGAAGTAAACTTAGCTTAAAATAAAAAACTCACCAATAAATGGCTTAAGCAGCGATATAAAACACAACACTCGTAGAACAGCATGCTAGTTATTTTTTGTCTTGTTATATTATCGCAAGGACAAAGATGTGTTAAGCTTTGAGGGGCATACTTTTGACACAAATAAATCATAATCGAGTGTCCATTACATAATGTAACGCCACTATCCACCAGCGTTGGTAACTTGCAATAAGAATTTAACTAAAAAAATGTTAAATACTTCATAATAATAAAATGCATTGACAATGTAGAAGGGTACGTTTTAGTGGCAATCAATTCCATTACCCATGTATAGGATTCATTTGAATTTATATCATCCATTGAATCGGTTGACTGAAGATCCACATTAATTTTTAACAATTGTATAAGCATTCGACAGCTGCGACCATGAGAACTTAAGGCATCGTAATATAATTTTGGCGCTGTTGCGCAATCCTCCAACTCGTCAAATTCCATTATTACAACGAAATGAAAAGATTATCTTGTATAATTTTTTACAAAAAATTTATTATTATGTGGTAATCAAATACAGAAAATATAAAATAAATTATACAAATGATTTTTTTTTAATAACGAGTAAACGGAAACTTTTTTTAAGAATTAAATATTTGTGTCATATACATGACATCAAGCCGTGCACAGTGGGATATGAGTAGAAAAAAAAATAAGTTGAAATAAATCTGCACAAAGTATATTTCAAGGTCAAGGCAGCTGGTTCATGTACTAGCAGTTCTACAACAAAAAAACAACACCAAGAAACATACGCAGTTTTTGGTAAAAATTAACACAATAGTCAACATTTTTATGTGTTTGCCCTTTTGTGTTCCCAGTTGACCATGTCTTTCAGACATCTTACAAAGCGGATGCACGACAATGTTAGAGCGTGGAGAATCTGTTGGCGACAGCTCAAAAAGATCATTAAGGAAATGATCGGACAAGCATATGGCCGCCAAATTCAAACATGCCAACAAGAGAGACACTTTTACTCATAAGTCCCGGTCCAGACTTTCAATTTTTGTTGCAGCAACTTTTTATTTTTAAGTGTAAAAGAGCGAGATATGAATACAAAACGTTTATATTTCTATTTCAACACTCTCCCAGTTATATTCAAGAATTGCTGCAACAAAAATTGCAAGTCTGGACCGGAACTAATTTTCTATAACATTTTCATTAATGAAATTACATACATATATTTTACATTGAATGTTGAAAGATTAGCTTGCGGGTAATATGCACCAACTAATTTGATGCATGGCCAATTGAGTAGTTTTTCTTTACCAACTCCTTGAGTACGGTTTCTGTTAGATTGTCTTGGAAGAAACTGTAATCGATGAATATCGTGTATGACAAATGTCGAAATTTCCCTAAGTATTTGTTGATGACAGTGTCCTCTGCGATAAGTTGGTCAACTGGGTTCTTAACAAGGCACACTCTGACACGCAATTTACTTAAAATCACCCGGTCAGCATTTTATGAAATTAATGTTCATATTCGATCAAATTTTTCTGCTCCTCCGCACGATTAAAATAAGCATTGATGCTCTCATTTTCGAGTCGAAAATTATTGTACACTCGGTAGAAAATGGTACCCTAGCCGCGAGTCTTCTGAAATAGTATTTTATGACTCGCGTTTCTGATCGATTCACTTTCGAAACAGTTTGTGGAAGTAATACCACATTCAGTTTTTTTGTTTTAAATTTTTTTATACATACATAAATTCAATCATTCTTTATATTTTTTTTTTTATTTTACTGCTCTTTGGTTTTGTTTTTTTTTTTTAATCACTTCCTAAGTATTTCTGGGCATAATTTTCGAGTCTTATTGTAAGCGCAGAACTGATTAATCAGTTTTTGATCATCCAAGGTAGTCGAAAAAGACTCAGTTTGGTAAAACAATCTTCCATATGCTGACTGGGCACACACACCCTTGCATTTTCCCAGTTGACCAGCGGTTCTACTCTGTAATTCGAAACGAAAGAAAATGCTTTTGAATTTACATATTATAAGCATACAAATTCGAAAGTATTTTTTTTTCGTTTCGAATTACATAGTAGACCCTCACGACTTTCGTTAATGATATCGATTTCGAATTTAGTTATCGAACATTTATCGTGTCGCTCAGTTTTATTCCAAAAAAATAGATTTCGAAGTTTCGCTAGCAATATCAAAAGTCAGCCAATATCAAACTAATGAGGCAGCAGAAAAAGTAAAAAAGGTAATTTGTCTTTAATTTATTTATATAAATTTATTTTAAATATTTTTTTAAGTCTTTCACTAACGCTGCAGGATTTGAACACGGCACCTCCATTCTAACAGACTAGCACATATCCCCTGGGCTATCGTGGCAAATTTTTTTTTCGTTCAATTATTGCACATATCGCTCATTTATTCAAATAACGTCATAACTCAAAAAAACCCAGTTTGCCAGAAAACGAGTCTCAAGTTTTCAATTTACACATTTATTTATCTCTCAAGAGTTCAGTAGACGAAATATTTGCATGGAATTTTTACACAATATAAAGAACGATATGAGAATTAATTCTGCATTGCTAATTCAAAAATTTCATTTATTGAGTTATGACATTCTTTGAGTAAATAAGCGTTATGTAAAGTATGTGTGTGTTTTTTTTTTTAATTTTTTAACTTACGGTGCAGTCATGGCTCGAAGTCGTTACCTTTAAACTAACAGACAAGCTTATATCCCCTAGGCTATCGTCACACACTTGAGAAACTATCGAGAGAAGTTCGCGAATAAATATCGAACAATTTTATTTCGATATTTCTTCGCTTTGGTAAGCATTCGTTTACATCGAATCTCAGGTCAAGTGGGTTGTGAACATTAACATTAACTTATTGAACTTCTTTATTCAAGGTTAAATACACCTTAAAAGGGCTATTAAACAGGCATACTTGTCTTAAGAAATGTACGATGGCATACTTTTGGTTTTGCTATTACAATATCGAGCGCATATTAATTATGCGACAGACATAAGAAAATCAAAAATTTTTGAAAACCAACATACATGTCTAACATACTCGTATACATGCTATTAGACAGTGAGACTTGGTATGCCATCGTACATGTCTTAAGACAAGTATGCCTGTCTAATAGCCCTTTTAGTATATTTCTGTGACAATATGGAATAATAGTACAAGTTGGCTTAAGCAAAGCAGGGATTTTCGGGAGATTTGACGTTACCAGTACCAATTCTAATTTCGTGTGATGCTTAATTTCCATATCTATATTTTTAAGCGCTGCAAATTTCAAGTGGAACATAAACCAGCATAATAAAGATAAATTTCCTTAAGTCTGCTTAAGCTACTATTCCATATTGACACAGAATTATATAAAATTTTTGTACAAGCAACAACAACAATGGACAGAAATATTTTTTGTGAAATATTTTAATCTTAAGTGAGACAGTTTTTAGATTTAATTGAACTGTAGTGAATTTTAATCAGAAATAATTTCTTAATCAGGCTTAAGTTCAATAATTTCAATTCTTACCGAATGAAATATTTTTATTAATTAATGTGAGTTTCTAAAGAAAAGAAGAAAAATTAAACTAGACTTTATTTAGGTAATATATATTTTTCTGTGCAGCCACGCACTTCATCAGCACCCATGTCTATCTACTGGGTTAGAGATTATTATTAACATCAGCTATTTAACTTAAATTTTCTATGAAATGGAATATGAGAATTGTTTGTGTATACAATTATTGAATACAAAATGGAAAAACAGAAAAGTGATACTTACAAATATATTTACCAAAGGTTAATCAATAATTGTATACACAATCAGTTCTCATATTCCATTTCATAGAAAATTTAAGTTAAATAGCTGATGTTAATAATAATCTCTAACCCAGTAGATAGACATGGGTGCTGATGAAGTACGTGGCTGCACAGAAAAATATCGGTATTTCTCCCAGCTAACAAAGTCTAGTTTAATTTTTCTTAATTTCTAATTAAAAAATTATTTCTGATTAATATTTTAATCTTGTGAAAAAACGGACAACAAAAATATAGAGAAAAATTAACGTAAAGAACACTCTGCAAGTCTTATTGCTAAACTGATTAGTTTGTTTGGTGAGTGAGAGACGAGGGAAACAGAAACGGTTATTTTCCCCTCGTCTCTCTGTTACGCAAACTAATCACCATAGCAATAACACTTGCATAGTGTAAACTAGGACCGTGGAATACAGAACATACCCGAATATATTTTTGGTATTAAACTTAAAAAAAACACTACTTCTTTATATTTAACTTTGCTTATACATAAATTACATATACATATTATTATTTGCATATGCACATTTTTATATAAAATACATTGTTAATCATTTTATTCCAATCTTATTTCATCAGTAGGAAATTTAAATTGCCCACATTCTTCAATCATGCATTTTAATTTTTGCAAACCACTTTGATTTATTTCATATTCAGGCATTGATTTCATAATCGTCATCCACGATGCCAGTGAAGGCCATTGTGCGCCAGTAATGGGAAACATGAGTTCAATGGTGCTCAATGTGGTTACGGCGGAAATATCAGCAATTGTTAACTGAGAAATGAAACATGATAGTTTGAATAAAAATAAATGAATAAATGAAAATTGATTTGTTTGCTTAAGCAGCTACATACATACATATGTATGTATATGTATGTACATATCGTCACCTAAAATCCAAAAGGAAGGGAGCCTTAAGACTGCATATTTATTTGTTATTTGCCAAAATTAAATAATGAATAAAATCGGTATTTTTGAACATATGTGAGTAAAATTTTAAGGTTAATTTGGGTAATATTTGGTTAATCACATCATAATCAATCAAAAAGTCTGTTTTCATTTTTTTTTGGTTTTTGCGGCCTTTTGGATTTTAGGTGGCGATATGTACAAATGTATGAACTTACATAATCTGTGGCAAAATACAAATTCTTCGTCAAGTGAGCTTCGCACATGTCGTAAGTTTCGTGAATTTTGCGTTGATGGTACGATATATCAACATTGGCATATGTCTTGCGAACAATTTCGGACTGAAAGAGTAAGAGAATTCCATACACATACATATGAGAGAAAAATATAAAAAATATCAGAAAACCTTAACAAAATAAAGTGTTCTCAAATATAGTTAGTTATGTAGAAAAATTTGTTATATTAAAGTTCGTTATAGGTAAGTTCGACTATAATTTAATATTAAACTTTAATGGGCGTGTCCTCGCCCTTTTTTTTAAGCAAGATAGTGTAATTCTTAGAGCTCAGGCTAAGTGCCACATTTCGTAAGAATAAGTTAAGTAGAAGGACGTGAAATATAGCATTAAATTTTAATGGGCGTGAGTCCGCCCATATTTTAAAGTTCCACATTGTGTCATTATGATAGACGAAGGTGTGTGCTAAGTTTCGTAGCGACTCGATAAATAAAAAATACATAAAATCAAAAGAAAAGAAAAAATTGTATGGGCATATTCTCGCCCACTCTTTTGGCAATGGGACAAAAAATAAAAGAATTTTTAAAATTGGTGTAAAAATGACGTAGCTATAAAGAGGTAAAACTCATAAAAAATTCAGAAAGAGATTTCTCCAATTTTGAAGTCGGTTCAATGTAAAATAAAATAATTATATTTCCACAAAAAACTTAAATCGCGCTTACATTCAGAAAATTTTGTTGGTTATACTTAGGTATTAAAGAAAATAATCCTCCTTATCGACTTCGACTACAACCTTTTTGTAATAGATTACGGAATACTTTAAATGTTGTCCTTTAATCCAGAACCAAAGTGTCGCAGTCGAAGTTTTAAAACTTACCATCATTTCACTATCACGTCGAAAGATTAAAGAAGCCTCAAATAACAGCATATTGATTACTTTAAGGCGTTCCTTGTATTCTTTGGGCCACAGTTTCGAATTGTCCTTTTGATATTTCTCACATAAATGCATTAAAATTACATGAGAATCGGTTAATATTAGATCTTCGTCACTATCGACAAGAGTGGGCACAGTATGAGCTGGATTTGTCTGAAAGTTTTGAAATCCTTTAGCAAAATCATACATACATATGTACGTACATAAGTGTGTACACAGTATATATTGAATGTAAGTATACATACTTCTTTAAAACTCGGCTTAAACTGTTCACCCTTAAACAAATCGATGAATTTTAATTCCACATCAATTTCAAGAATCTTTAATAACATTAACACACTGCGCACTGGAGGGCTGCGTTGATCATAGTATAAAACTGGCTGCACCATACCGCACCTTGCGAAAGACGTGCTTACAATTTCAAAAACAAATTAAAACTGACTCCAAGTGAAATTAAATTTAATGGAAGTTCTCATTTCTTAAATTTTTTAGCCTACACTACATTAACTTAGGTTGTAGTCTTTGCTAAATGCAAAATGTTCTCTTATGTTAGCATTGCAGTATGGCATCTCTCAATGAATAAAAGGTAAACATCAGCACAGCTGTTCGAATCTAACCTCAAAACAAGAACAATAACATTTTGAGCATATTGTTGCATGAAATTAAAAACTTTATTTAATAATCAAATTTTAAATAAAATTTGCACATTTCTTGTGAAAATTACTTAAAATTAGTGAAATAACAATGCATTTAGCGAAACGCTGGCAATGTTTACCTAAAAATGTACGTTTTTTGAAAACCAGTGCAAATGTTGCAGCGGCCAGTGCGTCCAGAACAAAAGAAGAAATTGTTATACCAAAACGCATACACAGAACGCCCACAAGTATTTTGCAAGCTTTAGCCGCTACCGTTAAAAGAGATCCAACGGCGCCCCACTATAAGTACCACGATGATCCATACTTGATACCTACATCAAATATTGCCAAACGTACTTTAGCCATGTCTCAAGAAGCCGGCCGCAAGGCTGCTAAATGGATTAAACAAGAACATAGGGATCTATTCCGGGTAATATTCACAATTATTGCTTTATATATTTCAATTAACTGCTAACATTGTGCTCTTTAAGCATCAAGAAGCCCAACCTCCCATAGAGGCTTTTGCTCCCAAAATGGTTTTCACCGAGGAATCCGAGGTTACTAGCCAAACTTTAGAGAAACTAATTAAACAATGTGAAATTGAAGATGCAGTTTTCGTTTATAACCTTATGAAAGAAAAGGGCTTGGAAATTACTTCTGAACAACGGCAAAGCCTTTTAGAGTTTATTTCTTTCTATAACAATGAACAACCACTGCCGGAAGAATATTACGAGGAGCGTTGGTTTAATCAAAATAATGAGGCACAGCAGCGTCATCGTAAAACCTGGAAAGATGGCGACTTAGCCGAACAGATTTTTAATGAAATTGAACCCAAAACGGCTCAGACATACGCAGCCATAATTAGGGGCATGGCTAAATATTATCAGGTGAATATGACTATTACTATTTATGGTAATTTCTTTTTTTTTTTTAATTTAAAGCTTTTCAAAATGAATAGGAATTTTAAAAAAGTTTGTTGTTGAATAAGCATATGCACCATTCGAAAAAGTTTTTTTGAATTGTGGTTAGACCTCAACCGATGAATTACCTCAGCAGCAACGCAGCGCATCTAGACCAATAGCAAACGATTTTTTTTTAAGGATAGACAACTTTAAAAAGTGATTCTAAAAAACAGTGGCGTTTCAATATTGGCAGGGATGTTAAAACATAGTTTTCGATTTCCTTTTTCTTCTCATAGGACATATATATTTATTATTCGAAATTGCACAACTCTTTCCCTCATATTCATAAAGCTTAAAATAACAAAAATTAAAAATTTTAAAAACCCCTGAATATATCTAGAAAAGATGTGATATCTTCTAAACGCCTAGACCGTTTTTCTTAAAACATAGCTAAGAACCTTCTCGATCAAGTCACCTTTCGAACAAAAAAACCTAAATCAAAATCGGCTCAGCCGTTTGGTCTGTACGTGGACTCGTTGGGAGATAATAAGTTCGAAATATATATTCAGGCTTATCATAAATAAATTTTCACATGGAAATTTCCGAATGTGTTAACAATTGGTATCAAAAAAAAAACTTCGTTGCGAAACATTTTGACAATTTATGAAGAAAAGTATTCACAAAGATTTGTCTGTTAGAAAAAGTGGAAATATGTAAGTTTTTAACTTCATTGGAATTAACGATACGAAATTAAAATCCATGTGAACAAAAAATTTTATTCGGAAATTTTCACATGTGAAATTCATGATAAGGCTGAATCAAAAAAAAATTAAAATTGTTTATTATATTTTTTTATGAATATAAATAAACCTATGTGTATAACATACGTTCGGTTTGGGCCAGTTATTTTCAAGCAATTAAGAATTGATCCTTGATTTCTTTTAATAAGTTAAGCATAATCGTTCATTTCTCTTAATTATTAACTGTCTTATTCATAAAAAAATATTTTCGATGTATAAGAGGATTGTAAAATAGTTTTTCATAAAAAATTTGTTTTATAAACCCTTTATAATTAAAATATTTATTTTTATTTCAATATTTTTTTTTAATTCCTGCCTGTTCTATAATCCGAGTCTATTTCAAAGCGCTCGATTTAGAAAAGATTAAATCCGCTAATAGCGAATTTTTTTAGACTTGTAGTTTTCTATTTTTTAGAGCTGGAAATATATCTGAAATTAATTTAGTATGTATGATTTAAATCACATCAATGGGGTCGTTATTTATTTTTCGAAAACGAGAAATTTACTCGGTTTCGGTTTACAGAACATGGCCGATTATTAATAGTAAATAAATTTACGAATTATTATTCGGTTATAGGAACTAGCTGCAGTGTCATTTGATTTTGTTTTTATTTAACTCCTGCTAAAATTAATATTTAATAATTTCAAAAATGTATACATATGTTGTTGGCTAGGCAGGTTGCTGCTGCAACGAATTACATCTATATAGACGTGCTAAACCAACAACAAATACAATTTTTAAATAAAGTATTTTAATAAAAAAAAATATTAAAATTTAATTTGATAAAAATTTCAAAATAAAATGCCATCATGCTTTAGCGCCCTTTAAATATTTAAGCAGTAGCGTAAACACTTCTTTGATTAGGTCAACTAAACGATTATTCCATATGGCCACATATTTGTTTTTAATACAAATTATGACCCCCTATTTCTTAAATCTCTGCTGTAGGTGTCCAAAAATCGTATTATTTCATAGGATATCAAGCCAATATTTAAAAAGTAATTCTTAAATAAAACATAGTTTTGAAAACATTTTTATATGTACATATGTATTTTTTTCAGGGCGACCGAGCTTACGCCCTGTTCCAGGAAGCGCAAGAAAAACAATTCCAACTGGACACTAACACCTACAATTTCATTATAACTAATGCCAACTTTCTCAAGGAAAATGTTGACCAACGTTGGGAATTGTGCAAAGATTTATTGCAACAAATGAAAGAACAAAAGTTAAAACCAAATTTAGGCACTATGAATGCACTATTGGAATGCATCAGCACTTTTGGCAATTATAAACTGGCAAGGACTTCAGCCCTGCAAGTTCTGTCGGAATTTAAAAATATAGGCATAGATCCCAGCTTAGGAACGTATTACTATGTTTTGATTATCTTTTGCCGTGAAAGGGGGCCAGTTTCACATGTCATTGTGGACATATTAAATGAAATTGAAGGTCGAGAATTTCATATACAACATCCCAAAGATACATTTTTCTTTACCACTGCCATGGATGTGTGCCGTCATCATTTACACGATCGTTCATTGGCCAAAAGGGTGAATGACTTGTTGCACACGGGCAGTAATTATGATTTGATTGGTGACACCTACAAAGAAGCTATTTATTATAGACATTACTTTGCCTTGCTTAGTCAAACTTCGACTGTGGAGGAGTTTATGGAAATATACGAACTATTAGTGCCTAATATTTGCATACCAGAACCCGGCATAATGGAGGAAATTTTAAAAATGGTAGAGCTTAATGGTGCATTTGAATTGATGCCTCGTTTGTGGTCTGATATGGTGATATTTGATCATATAAATCGTGAAAGCCTTTTAACACGCCCCTTGAAAATAATGGTCTCCAATAAACCAGATATAAGCCAACTGCACCAACAGCAATTACCCGAACAATTCGCTAAAGTTGCTTTGGATATTTATAACAAAGTCGAAGAATCGGAGAGTAGGCAAAAGAAATTGTCCTTTACCGGGGATATGATTGGTGATATTTTGTCCCTTATATTACGTGCTGGTAATTGGTTAAAGGCTGTGGAAGTTTTTGCCAATATAGATAAAAATCAACACCGTATACCTGGTACTCCGTCGGAAGCTTGTCTTATGGAATATATTGAAGCTTCCATAGTGAACAAGGCGCCCTCGGAAGCTTTAGTGTGCCTGGAATATGCTGTTGAAAACAACATGGATGGCTTAGTCTTGGCCAAACGCATTAATGATGGTTTCACCTTAAACGAAGTGCATCTGTCCAAAATGAAGTCTTTGGTGGGCGATAGTTTTTTAAAAGAATAATTTAACTAATGTTTGCTTTTAATTAATTTATATTAGCTTATTTAGATGAGAAGACGTATTGTTTTTTGTTAAGTTCAGCGATTAAAAAAATAAATATAAATAATATAAAAGTTGGACTATTTTAATATTTTTTTCTTCATATCAATTGTTGTTGTATATAAACCGAGAAACTCCGGGAAAAAGATGGTAATTTTTTTATTCGTATCAATTGTTGTATATAATCCGAGAAGCTTAGGGAGCAGATACATAATTTTTCACTTTATTTTCTATTTATTTATTACTAGAAAATCTACAAATAGGATATGTTTCCTATACGATGTCTGAGGGCACAACTTTCACAATTTTTTCTAGATTTTGATACCTCGTATAAGTATATAAAATTTAAATATTTATTTATGAAATAATTTTCAGGCACTAGAAAAAACTTTTGTACCTTATATATTAAAAAATTACATATTTATTTTAATTAATATGCATATTCATAAAATTTAAAATGAATTTGAAATGTATTTATTTCAAATTTTTCATACAAAATTTTCCTAAAATGGATTTCAAACGCATTTGATTTTTTTATGAATATGGGGGTCAGTATGTTAATGTACTAGTATATAAATATTTTATTACTATTAAATTTTAAAATGAAATGTCTGTTATAAAATAGTGCTTAGATATAAATATATTCACTTTAACGATTTTTCGTTGACTGCTTAAACAGATTCTCCCAATGTATACCATCGTGAGGCAAAGGGCTACTCAAAAAAGGTGATAACCACACTAAATGCCAGCGTTTACCCAAAATCATTTCAATATTCATCTTCCAACCTAAATCGTAATGGGGATAATTACGTTCATATGTTGTCGCTCCTTTCAAAATATTGGGGAGATGGAACCATATAAGTACCATAATATAGATAAATAAAACAAAATTGATTTCATACACGAAGAGATACACATTTAGCCATGAGAACTCAGCAAATAATCCTAAAAATGGAAAGACGAGCTTAAAGGCAGTACGTAAATTCCAATAGATATCTTTGTGTAGCCACCAGATGTAAATATTATTGTAGAGAAAAGAATAGGCACAGCCGATAAGTGAATGTAGCAGAAATAATAAGAAATAGCGTTGATTGCGATGGCCAATACAATTTGCGGCAAAAACGCAATGATGATCACGTTTTAAAATGCAAGTTTTACAAGTGTCACAATGCCAGGAGCGGGGTGGTGCCAGCAGCTCACATACCGTACACAAACGCCAGTGTTTGCGCAGCTGAGCTTCAAGGGGAGGCTTAAGCATTAAACCTTAAAACAAAGAGTAAATTTAAATTGTTTAAAAATAAAAATGTATGCATACATATTTCATTGCTTACTCCTTATGCTGGGATCCTCTAGTATGCAGGCTATATAGTTGCCCATGATATTGTAAACAATGTAAACACCACCCAACCATGTTAGTATAAACATTATGCTGCCGGGCTCATGAAATGCTGGCAATACAATGCACAATTGAAATATAAAACTTACGGGCACAAATGACAGCAAAAACATTAGGCAGCCCACATCAGCTGGAGATTGTGGTATGTCCCGTAGAGATCTAATTTTAAACATTATTCTTGATTAAACAGAAATATATGCGTTTTCCTGAGAATTCTTATTAAAACTTTTATTCTTTTTTTGATGTTTAATTTTATACTTCGGTTTTTAGTGTGTGTGTGTGTGTGTGTATGCATTTACTCAAAACAAAAACAATTCTCATTTCCTGCCTTTTGATGTTTGTTTGGTATTGTTGAATGACACAACAGAAGCAATGTAACTGTAACATTTTTTTATAAGTATTAAAATGTGCTGCCAAGTCCTGTAACGACTGTCAACATAAGTTTCATTTTATTGAGCTTTCATATATGTTATAGTGTGTAGTTTTTAACGGTTGTTTTTGAATCGTTGACATTATTCAATACCAGTGCATTAAAATTTGGCGTTTTACAGTAAATATTAGATTTTTAATAGCTAATACTAATTGGCTTAAAACTGATCCTAACACCTAGTTTTCATTAAAAAAATAAGTCATATCGCTGGCTTAGCATACAAAGGCTCCTAAGTCCACTTTTTTAGAAATTGCTATATTAATGCAGTAATGTTCAATAAGTAAAAATACATTGATTATAAATAAAAAAAATATAGTTATTTCGTTTTTTGCTGTTATTTTGTAGTGATGAGAGCAGGGATCGCAAATAACGATTATTTTCCATATTTAAAGTAAAAAAATCACAATAATAGAGAAGTGCTACATGCACAAGGAATATACCAAGATACTCCATGTTACATGGACTACCGATAGATGCAATGATTTTTATTTTTTTGATTTTTATTTATTCCTCACAAAATAACTCTTATTTTGTGACTTTTATTTATTCCTCAGAAAATAACAGTTATTTATTGATTTTTATTTATCCCTCACAAAATAAGAGTTATTTTGTGACTTTTATTTATTCCTCACAAAATAACAGTTAATTTTTGATTTTTATTTTTTTGCTCAAAAAAATTTTAACTTTTAAAATTAATAAATAATAAAAAAGTAAATTTAATTTAACATATAAGAGTTTTTTTTAAAGACTCTGGCGATAAATTCAATTTTAAATCGGTTAATATTCATTTTAACGCAAAAATTACGCTTTCTACATTTTAAAAGTTAAGCAAAAAAATAAAAATCAAACAGTAACTGTTATTTTGTGAGGAATAAATAAAAGTCACAAAATAACTCTTATTTTGTGAGGGATAAATAAAAATCAAGAAATAACTGTTATTTTCTGAGGAATAAATAAAAGTCACAAAATAAGAGTTATTTTGTGAGGGATAAATAAAAATCAAGAAATAATGATTAAAAAGTGATTTTTAAAATAAAAATTATAACCGTTACGGTCCCTGGATGAGAGCATAAGCGGTTAGACCAAGTCCCTATAAAATTGTTCAATCACATTTATTTAAAAAAATCGACTAACTGTTTTTTATAATAATTAATGTATGCTAAATTTTTTTTTTAATATCAACGTGTCACTCCAGTATTGTATTGTTTTTTTTCTCACCTGTAAAACTTAAAATTATGGACTTAGAGCCAAATGAAACGTGCTAAAAAAACTATAAAATTTGCGTTTAAAATTTATTTTTATATACATGTATACATTTTAAAATAAAACTAAAAATATACAGCCTTATTTATAAAAAATTATTAAGGCTTATAAAGGCTTAATAAGAAAAATATTGTATGAAAATTTGTCTTCAAACCCTTTATAAAGCCTTAATAATTTTTATAAATAAGGCCGATAGCATTTAAGTTAAAAGGGCCCTTCTTCATATATTTTATATGTACATAAAAACATAATATTAGAATAAGCTAATTAAAATTAGATATTTCATTTATTATACACACTAACTTCTTTTTTTATTGCCATTAAGCTTATCAGTCTTCCCCGCAACATTCCAATGAACACCATCATCTGGCAGATCACTTTGCAACAGTGGTGACAGCCATACTAAATGCTTATGTTTACCGAAAACTGTCTCCACGTTTCGCTTCCACGATCCCATATTGTAGGGATAATTTTTATCTTTCTCATAACAAACTCCACCTTTAAATAATCCCGGGACGTGATAAACTAGCAAAACCACACTATAACACACAGCTAATATATTGAGATTGTAATATATTAGAAACATGTTATGCCACATAGAACCACTGATCAGCATTAAAAGTGGACAGGCCATTCTTAGAATGGAAAACCAATTATAAAAGATACGTGCTTTCACTACCCACAAAAATAAGGAGTTGTAAACGAAGGCATAAGTGGCACCAATAAACAGGTAGATGATAAACATTATGAAATAACGATGATTTTTATGGCCCACACAACAGCCAACAAAAAGGCAGTGGTGATCACGTTTCAGAATGCAGGTTTGACACACCATGCAATGCCAACTGCGCGGAGGTGCCAGCTTTTGGCACTTTTCACATTCATGCCATCCCAGGGAATCCAATTTATCTCTCTCTTCCTGAGGTACCTTAAGGTTTTTAACTGAAATTTCAAAGAAGCATAGAATATTTTATTTTTAGTGGAAATTATTCCATATTTGCTGAGGTAATTTAATAATAAATATTTTGCAAAATTCAGAAAACAAACAGAGTATCCAATACATACCAACATACATACATTATTAAGACCTTTTAGGATGTTCAAATATAAGTTTATACGAGTTTATAGCTGGGTATCTCATATTCCGAGATACTTACCTAATTTTGACTAATTTGACTGGACTACTAGCTGTAATGAATTTGGAACGATTTCTCGAAATAATAATATGTATATAATAGATAATAGGAAGCTCAATTATGAAAGATTTCTAAAACGTAATTTTTTTTCTATTTTAAATCAATTAATTTACAAAAGTCGATGTGCATCAAATAGCAAATAAATAGCGTTCGATAGCGAACGAAATTGAAAAATTATTTTATGGAAATATTTTGAAATTTCATTCTATAACTTCCCAGTAAAAACTAAAATGAGTACTTCCTTAGAAACCACTTCTTAATTACTTCTGGTTTGAAGAAGTTATTTTTAATCACATATCTAAAGTAATATTAAATCACTTATTTTATTATTAATCTCTAAAATAAAAACCCCGTAAAAAAGCTATGAAAAAGAAGTAGAAAAAGCACCACAAACTAGTGATACGAAACACATCAAACTCCGAATGAAAATTGAGTACAAAAGTATAAATTCTTCAACGTCAAAAATGAACGGAAACTAGAACTGGTTTCCTTATTTTTTCTTGTGAGGCAATTATTTTAATGAGTAGAATAGTTTTAGGAATTAAAAGGCTTGAATTAAGCAGCACTTCCTAAATCATAGATTTAACTGCTTTGAAAAAGTGGTTAATAACCACATCCTAAATGTAAAATATATTGGATTTACTTCATCAATAAAAAATCACACTTTATTTTATTAAAAAGTCAATTTTATTCGCTCCTGGGTTGGCAAAATAAAATGACACGCTAATGTAAAATTCACTTCTTTTTGCTCGGAGTTTGAAGTGCTCTTCGTATTACTCGTTGTGGTGCTTTTCCTACTGCTTTTTCATTAATTTTCTTTGCTGGGTTATTGGGAGTTTTTCTGCAATAACTGGGGGAAGGGGATTTTGTAAGCTTTTTTCAATTCTGGTTGAAGTCTACCTAAATGAGTTTCCTAAGCAGCAACGAAATTCCATCTAACTAAAGTACCCGTATTCATAAAAAATTATTTTGGTTTGCGAAAGATGTTCAAAACGAATTTTGTATGGAAATTTTTTTAAAAAAAGTTTTGTTTGCTTTTGCTCGAAAAAACCCGTGATTGGAAAGTTTCAAGTCCCAAAATCCCGGAACTGTGCTAACTAGCCCTATTTGGCTGCCCTAATCAAACTACATACATACATACATTCATACATATATACATATGTACATACATACCCTGTAGTAAATAAAATAATCAGTTGAGAAAAAACACTAACTTATAAATTAATTATTTTGCAAGTGACTACAAATTGGTTTAAATCTCATGCAGATATCAACCAAACATATTGAATAGAAGCACAGGTAAGAAATAAATAAAAGCAAAATAAGTAAATGAAAAGAAAATAAAAAAATCAAAAGAAGCTTGCCATGAAATCAAATGCCAAATGTTTGTATTGAAAAAAAAACTAAATAATTTCAATACATACTTATGCCAGAAATTACAGACAGATAATTTCCCTAAGCTTTTTACCTACGAGTTTGCCTTATAAAATTTGACTTATGCTATAAACACAATTGGGACGAACGACGAATTTCGTTCACGTTGACGAATTCGTCGATAAGAATTCGCTGAGTAAATTCGTCGTATGAAGTACAATAACGACGACGTTATTGTGCTTAATACGACGAATTTACTCACCGAATTCTGCTGTCATAATTGATAAAGTTGGTTATTGTGTATGCAAAGAGAGAGAAAAAATGGTATTTTCGTCGTTCGTCGGCGTACAAAATAGAAATAAACCTATCTCCGAGTTTGTCACACACGACGAATTTCGTTCTACGGTGGTGTTGTGTTCATTTTCATATGCGCAAATGTGTTTTATTTTTTATGACGAAAGTTCGCACCGAAATATTCGTCGTTCGTCCTAGTTGTGTTTCTAGCATTACACGTCAGATATCTTTACACTAATAGATATCTATGGGTAGAAATTACGGGCATTAATATGTATAATATTTTCTATGAGCGGTTCGTATGTATGGATTTATTTATGTACATGTATGTACGAATTTTTTATTTTTAGTGAATATAATAGGTTTGATCCCGTACTCCACATTGGGAGCCCGCGGGATCCCAATTTTACCGAAAACTGTTCCCGTACTCAAAGTTTGGGCAAGTAAGGGAGCTTTTGAGAGAGTAATGTTCGTCTTCTTCTTGCACGAAACAGCCCGTCATTTTTCTTTAGGCTAGTTTGGTCAAGCCGAAAAACAATCAGCTGTTTGAAAAGTAACCAATAACAAAGTAAAATTAAATTGTCCTAAACACTAAAAACATTGAAAAGTTGTATCAAATAATAAATATTTATATAGACATATAAATATATAATTATATATTTACATAGATGTATATGAATGTATACATATATGTATGTATATATGTATGTATATAATATATATAATATAAATATACATATATTTTTTTTTACAATAATATTAATTAACTACAAATTGGTTGAAAAATAATTAGTTAGTAGTCAATTTAAAAGTCATGCAGAGATGGCCAATTGACTACCGCCTATGACATGCCTATGTTAAAATAGTGCGTCGGCGACAAGGAAAAAAAGTCACTTAATCAACCAGTTGTGGTTATTAAAAAACCAGTTTGAAGTTACTTACAAATGGGTTTGAGTTCCTATAGGGTATGTACATACATACATACATCCACATACATATATCCATATGTATTTAAGTGATTTTGGGTATTTAAGCTTTTTAAAGGGGGAATGTAGGGTATTTTCCAATTGTTGACAAATAAAAGTACATACATACATACATATTTACTATTTGTGATTATGTAGTCGGTTTTTACTTACAATCAACACTTGTGTCCACCATCAGACATGCAATGAAATTCCCTTTGATCTGGAAAATTAGAAACATGGCAAACATAAATGTAAATGTATGCCAAAAACCGCCCGGCTCATGGAAAGCCGGCAATACGATGATCACTTCAAAGATAAAAATTATGGGCATAAAGACACCAATCAATAGAAAACACAGCCAATCGATCAAACGCCGTGGTAATAAATGTTTGCGAATTTTCATCGTTTTTCTTTATTCAGTTTTATTTTAGTTAAAATGCTTATTTGCTTATGTTTTTTTCTTCTATTTAATTTGTTTTTATATCTCTGACCAAATTAACAAAACAGAATAAAATAGAGAATAAAAAACATTTTAAAATTTAAAAAAAAGCTATCTCAGCGCGAACGAGAGTAACGAATAATACTAATTAATTGAATGATTCTCTATCGATGTCGAGCTTGCCAATCTACTACTAATCAGGCATGATAAATTAAAAAGCTATTTTCGTACCAAAAAGCTTTTAAAATTGTACCTACTTTTTCAAACCAACTCATACCATACCACAGAGCAAAAACGATCAAGAAATAAGGTGTTGAAAGTTTTTAATTAATAGAATAAAATTAAAGAACTGTAAATAAATGACGGGAATGAATTTGTTCTACATTATTAAAAAATCAGTTAATTATTCTTAAAAAAAAATCAAGTACAAGAAAATATCGGACAACGTTGCCAATCACATAATTTTAGTTGTTTTCAACTAGATTCTTAAAAATTCGAATGATTTTATAATGATTGATTTCTAATTTTTTATGCAGAAATAATTTTTGAGCAGAAATAAATAATTGTTAAATTCTGATTTTTATAGTTTTGGCAGATATATAAGTTATTTCCTGATTTTTATTTTTTCGAGCAGAAATAAAAATCAATTTCTGATTTAAAATTTTTCTAACAGAAATAGAAGTTACATTATGCTAAAAAAAACTATTTATGTATTCATATGCATATCTTATTATATATAATACAAAAGTACGTTTATTTGTTATGGGTAAACTCTTCAATGCCCCAACAGATTTTCGCCTTCCACCCCGCAAAATATTCGTAAAAGACCTGTGCGTGTTTATATATGTATATATTCTATCCCGGTAAATGCTACGCCCCTTTCAGAAATAGTGATTCGTCCGACAGATGGCACAATTTTTATTTTTTTTTTGTGTTTTTGCACCGTAACTCAATAACTACTGAACCGATTTTGACCAAACTTCATATACATGCTCTATAGGGCGTGAGTAGTGTAGTTTGAAGTTCGTCCGACAGATGGCGGGCGTCATATTTAATTTTTTTTTTGTGATTTTGCACCGTAACTCAAGAACTACTGCACCGATTTAGACCAAACTTTATATACACGCTCTATGGGGCGTGAGGAGTGGTTCTGTGTAGTTTGAAGTTCGTCCGACAGATGGCGCCATATTTAGTTTTTTTTGCGATTTTGCACCGTAACTCAAGAACTACTGCTCCGATTTAGACCAAACTTTATATACATGCTCTATGAGGCGTGAGGAGTGTTTCTGTGTAGTTTGAAGTTCGTCCGGCAGATGGCGCAATATTTAGTTTATTCGTGGGCAAAATCCAATTTTCATATTGTACCACCAATGCCATATACAACACTAATGTTTGCTTAGGGCCAGCAACGCGGACCGGGGTCAGCTAGTGTATGTATATAATATAAGAAAATGGGCATTCCACCATTTTTTTTTTCCTTTGGAAAACACTGAAAATGCATTAATTATACAAAATGCTATAAATTACACAAAACAAATTTTGTGTTTGATAATAATAATGCTTTTTATATAAGAAAAAAATACGAGTATATATCTGGTGATTTTTTTACTATATGTTTTTTCAGTGCGAATTTTTTCACCATGAATACTTAAAAATCATGGAATTTTATTATCAAAAATCGTGCTGTGTGAGAGATGTGTTTCGAAAATTATGCCCATTTTACGGTCGTAATAATCAATCGCACTTTTCATGATATTGTGACTTTAATTTCGCACCAGTTTCACTTCTTTGAACATTAATCCACCAATACGTAAGCAAAGAGTGCGCATTGAAGAGAATATTGCTTTTATATTGGACCGTGTCAATAAAGGTAGCGATATGTCAACAACGAAACTTTTTCTTTTCGGTAATTCAGGTACTTTTTTATCTTATTTGTTTTTCCGGCCTCCTCTTAACAATTGAAAACATTTTCATGCAACTAATTTTGTAAAAAAATGCTTAATGTAAATTGGGTATTACTGTTGGCGATATATTGCAATTTTTAATTCCAATATATCATTTTCAACACATTTTTGGTTGGTTCAAAATAGTCCC
The DNA here is from genome assembly GCA_944452675.1 of Tachina lurida. NCBI lineage: Eukaryota > Metazoa > Arthropoda > Insecta > Diptera > Tachinidae > Tachina > Tachina lurida. The sequence goes on from OX101756.1 coordinate 112,202,768, forward strand.
CTCAATATTGTCCTATACCTTCATATACAAAAAAATATTGACACGATGGTACCAGACGACAACTTATTCTTGATGTAAGTTTTTGTTAATTTGAATTTGCTGAAAATTTTTTGTACTGAACAGTTCAAAAATAAAAGACAAGTATAGCCAAACAAAAACATCAAAATATTATAAAAATGTTTGGTAGTAAATTAACGGAGTACATTTTTTTAATGAAGAGAAGATCTTTAATTAAATAATTTACTTGTGTATAATTTTGGGGCGAAATTAGACAAAAATTACACAGAAAATTGTATGGTCCCAAAATAGTTCAAGAAAATATTTTTTGTCCCATTTTTGGATAATTACACAGAAATCGGCAACGCTGGTTCTTTAATAATTTAAAAAGCTCCCCTTCTCAATTAGCACGTGAGAAGCGCACAAAGCTCAGTAAATGTACATCAGGAATGGAAAAGTTGATACAATTGTACTTATTTCTTAGCACTGTTTGAAATTCCAAAGTACCATAGCACTCTAATGACCAATTTAGCACTATTGAAAAGTTTTCCCTATAGTACTATAATGTACTATATGTGCCACAAATGCCTAAATAGCCAGATTCGGGCGCTGTTTGATGTAAAAACTATTAATAGCCTTGTGTATAACGAAAAACTTAATGACATTAAAAATCGGCGCTTATTATTATTAAATCCTATGTTTTGTGAACTTTCTTAAATTAAACATTAATATTAATTAATACTGTTAATTAATAATATTAAATAAATTTTACGTACGTTTTTATTTAATAAAAAACAGTAATAACCAAAATAAAGATATCGGTACAATCGAACTGAAAAAAGTACATTTTTCTTGATAGTTAGTACAATTTGTAAAACTTATTTCTCATCCCTGATGTGCATACAGTGGAATCTCTCTTGAGCGTACACTGAAGGCACCATTGAAATGTGTCCGTACAAGGGGACTGTCCGGTCAAAAGAAAACTAAACATTTAAATGGAGCGCTGCCAGGACCTGTCAAAAGTGTCCGTCTAAAGGGAGTGTCCGCCTATAGAAAGTGTTCGTTAAGGGAGATTCCACTGTACATACATATTTGTTAATAATTTCGCTCTTGATATCTTATCTAAAAGCATTAGTTCTAAAGCTTCACAAGTTTTTTGTAATTTAAAGCTAAACGTTTTATCAAAATAGTGCTTAAAGCTTCAATAAATATATTAGAGGTTAATATGGGTTTTTGGATTTTGTGCAACTACCAAAATATCGAGAGTTACACTCAAAAATGAATCGCAAAAAATTCACCAGTCGATCACTTATGTCCCAAAAAACATTCGATATCGAAGTTTCGCTGGCAATATCAAAAATGAGAGAATATCGAACTAATTTCGATATCGAAAAAAGGCAGCAGAAAGAGTAAAAAGTATTTTAATTTAACAAAAATTTAACAGTCTTAAAAAATAATATAGATTTTGTTAGCTAAAACATATTTATATGTGTTACCCATAGAGATATTCGAAGTCGGTTAACTAAAGGCATAAATATGTAAATGCAGAATGTAGGGCAAATTTATGGCATTCCATATCGAAAAAAATTTCATACAATTTTAATTATTTGCATGAAAATTTCGATCGATATCGAATGCCGTAGCTGACTTCGAATAGCGCTAAACATATATAAAAATTTTTCATTTAATTGAATATAATTAATTACCTTTAGAAAGCAATGACAACAAATTTTTTAGAAAGTTAAAATCTGCCTTCTGTAGAAACGAACAGGATATTCAGTGTTCAGTCAACTTATCGTGCCATAACCGCCAAAAAAGCTTAACCGACATAATTTTCGAACTTAATTTTCTGCGATCGTAAATAGTAGATTTTCGTCAAAACAACGAAGTCCAAAAAATGTGTCGCTTAAGCTATTTTAGCGGTTATGGCTCGTCATATCTTCTAATAGCTACAGCTTGTCGAGCCATAACCGCTAAAATAGCTTAAGCGACACATTTTTTTGTCAAAAAATTAAGTTTGAAAATTATGTCGCTTAAGCTTTTTTGGAGGTTGTGGCAGCAGACTTCTTAGGAATTCATGCATAAAAAATAAAAGTACTATTTGTTTGAATAATATGGTATGTTTTGTCTAGCTTTCTGGACACATTTTTTTTATCAAATGTATTCACAAAATCATTTTAAAAAGAGGGAATCAGTAGTCAAAATCATTAACATTTGCATAGCCTAATGCATTAAACACATTCGACACAGCAGGCTACACGAACACACGACTCAAATGCCGCTAGCAGCATTTGTCGCTTCGTAGCCAGCTACTTAATTATTTTGGAGACGGCAACAGCACAATCTGCAGCTGATATTCAAGTAGAAATACATAATTCAGTATTGCCACTTTCATATATTTTGCATTTATAAACATTAATTGCTCTTTTAAAATGTACTTATTTCACGTAAAAGTACAAACATTAAATCAATTTATTCTTTACATAAATTTTTGGATATTGATTCTGGTAAATAGTACAAAATAATTGTACGATTTCATTCATTCAACATTTTGTATTACACTGGCAACGAAAAAGCAATAAAAATTAGTTTAATTGGAGTACAACGACAAAATCAGCATAGACAACAACCTGTCGCCCTGCTCTCTTCAAGAGAATCATTCTTATATAAACATGTGTATTATATCCTTTACATTTAGTAGTCGGTAGCTTGCTGTGGTAAATGTGTTTAATGCATTACAGTTAAATTATCTCTTTATCTAAATATTTCACTAGAATATATTGTAGCATAGATCAGTTACAATTTATTTTTATTTTTGTAAATAGCTCATGAATAAATAATATTCTTTTTAATATTTTGCATCTACATACATACATACATACATACATATGTACATGTTTTCATTCACGGTTTGAGTATAAAATAGTTTTACAAATATTTTTATATTAAAGTGATAAGTATAAAAATAAATACAAAATAAAAAACAAAGTTTTTGGTTAGGGAAGAAAACACATCATATAGTTGCTATATTGACAATAGTTATAAAGTTTAATATTGTATATAATCACTTAAGTATTTTGTTTAAGGGGTGTGTATTAAAAATGTATATAATAAGAGAAGTCATATATGAATGTATACAAGTAATGGTATAATAAACACCGTCCCTACAATAATTATAATATTTATAAAGTCCCGGTATACAATTCTTAGCAAATCAGACACTTTGTTTACTCAACACAGATATTAAAAGCTTTTAAAACACACAATGTTAAATTAATTCTAGGCTAGAATACAACGATGTTAACTTTGCTGTTCTTTATTAAACTGACTACACCCTTAGTCTTAGTTTACACTAAGCAAGTCTTATTGCTAAGCTGATTAGTTTGAGGGAGAGAGAGAGAGAGAGAGACGAGGGGAACAGAAACGTTTCTTTTAACGCTTTTAGCATTTAAGTTGAAATTAGATTCATTTAAAATTCCCCAAAACGAAAATGATTCGGCATTTAAAACCATTGACAATAGTGATATTTTGAAAGCCGAAAGCAGCAATTAGATTGAAAAATTATCAAAAATCGCTAAAGGCAAAAACTGAAGTTGTAGGCAAATAATTAATTATCATTGTAAAGCGTTTTGCAACTTTCGATAATTAAAAGCGAAAGCTAATTTAAATGATGTAAATAAATAAACAGCTGTATGCTCAATTTAGTTTAAATATTTGAATGTGTGAATAAAGTGATTAGCATACCAAGTGTATACAGTGACTGAGCTGTGAAATAAAATAGTTTTCAGACATTTTTTTGTGTCAATATCTTAAGCGAAGAAAGTGAAAAAAGTTATTTTCTTAAAGGTACCGAAATATATTTAATTGATGCTAAGTCTGTAATGTGAAAGGGTTGTGAAAATAGGAAATAGTTTTAAGTCTTAAGTGTAGCATTAAACACATTCAATACAGCAGGCTATATGGCTACATGACTACAAGTGCCGCTGGCTATAAATGTTGCCTGGTAGCCAGCTGCGTAATTATTTTGAAAACGGCAGCAGCACCATAAGAACCTGATATTGAGGTATAAATATTAGGGTCGATTTTTTTAAATCGTATAGCAAAAACGTAGTCTGCACGAAATTCTAAGAAAACTCTACCAAGAAACCATGGGTCTAAAATGAAGCCCTATACCGAGCTTTTTAACATGAATATTTATTTTCTCTTTAGAAAAAATATATAAATTTTTTTAATTAATGTTTTTCCAAAGAGAAAAATGTATGCGATAAAATATAAGTGCTACTAAATTGGAATCATTATTCTATCTTACACTTACCATTTTGTATTTTGAGTGGTGGTCTTGCAAATTCAAATTATAATTCAATACTTGAGGCAGGTCTTTATGAAGTATCTGCACAGATAAGCACGTTTAATAAAAAAAAAAACAAAAAATCAATTAGAAATTTTACTGAGACAGTTAAACTTTTATTAAATTAAATTTTTAAACACAAAAGTTTGATTGAATCAAATAAATATATATATATATTGTTACGTTTTTTATTCTCTGTTAAAAACGCTTTTCCGTAGATTCGAAGATTTGCAATAAATAAAAGACCCCAGTGTACTAATTAGGGTTAAGAATGATACAATCTTTATTAATCAATAAATACTGCTTATGCTAAATCTAATTCAAGAGCTTAAATACAAAAACACATATTTTATTCAAATGTTCACAACTGGTTACCACTACACCTTCTTTGCTGTTGTATATAAACGTCTCAGAACACTGGCTGCGCTAGTGTTGACACAATTATGCTTTCTCTGTTGCTCGTCACACACAAGACTCACTCTGCCGACACTTCCAGTTGATACACCAATAACAACTCTATGGCAGACTATCACAGTTGATACACTAATCAGGACTCGCTGGCTTCACTTACACACATTTATCAGCTTCCACTGCTCCCTTACTCTTTACTCAAGGGACTCCACAATAAACTCAAATCACGACAGACTCTAACTGTCACTATAGACTGTACTATAGTCTCTTCAATTTCCAACTCACGTATTGTAAAGCACAGACTCAAATATCAACTCACTGTTGTATCACAAATCACGGACTGCGCACAACTTAATTGTCAACTCACTTGATTAACAACAGACTTCTTATTAGCAACTGAGCTTCTTCGCAACTGATTTATTCCCAACTAACTTTTGATCGCGACTGAACTTGCTGTTGGATGCGTCAACCCCTTTTTATACTTCGCACAACAACCACTAGAATTTTCATGCAAAGTCTAGACCGAATCATCATTATCTTCAATGTTGTTTACAAAGCGCATAATTAAGTTCATGTGGTAACTATGTACATACGTGTGTATATGCATACATCATTAAGTGGTTGTTTACTTTTATTTCTGCCTTTAGTTGGAATTATCAGGCATGTACGTATGTATGCATGTAGCTATGTATACCTTCTTAATAAGCAGACGCTTGTAGTTGTTGTTGGTTGTTTACGTTTAATCACGTATGTATGTGCTACGCATGTGTATATAGTTGTTTGCTATAGTGCTTGTATGTGAATACGAGTGTACGTTTAGTTATTTATTTAAATACTTCTGGATGTTTCTTTATATTGGCCCTGTTCGAATATTCTTGCGTAACACTTATTAATCTTGTCGACGGCCATTTCCGTAACAATATACTATATGTATAATATTTCAGTGTACAGAGAAAAAACTGCCTCAAGAATCAATAAGATTTTCTCTATGAAACGTTTTTAGGCTAAGGGGTATCCCAGCAGAAAGAAGCGAAGATTTTTTCATAGAGATTCCTTATTGTTTTTATGTGGTAAATCTTATTAATTTTATCAAAAAGAAAACCACATAAAATCAAGAAGAAATCTTATTATTCACAACTTTTTTTTACTCAATTTCCGTTATTTTGGGCACCAAAAAAACAATACATAGAGAAAAACTTCTTGATTCTATTAGGTTTTCTTATAAATTGTAAACTATAGGCATTTCTTATTGATTTTATTAGGTTGCCTTCTTGATTTTTTTTAAAAGGGTTTCTTTTTAATTTTATTAGGTTGCCTTATTGATTTTTTCAATAAGGTTTTCTTCTTGATTTTAGTACGTTCCTATATGAGTATGTGTAAAGCATCTTATTGATTTTTTTTATAAGGAAACCTTCTTGATTTGCTGAGGTGTCTTGTTATTTCGTTTCTATAAATAGACATACAGACAATTTTTTTCATGATCTTTTTCATTTTTGTATAAGCATGTTTGTACAATTATTTCGATGGTTGTTCAGGCTGCTTGTTAGCATATTGGGTAGAGTGCTTGTCTATCGTAGGAGTTTGCTGGTTCAATACTTGGTGAGTAAGTTATTTAAGAATATAACATAATGTGTATGTATGAATGTATAAATAAATAACATCTACAATATACTACATACATATGTATAGAATTTAAATGAAAATAAAGACAAATAAAGTACAGAGAATAAAGACGCAATATTTTTTTTTATTGAAAAAAAAAACAATAAGATAACCTCATAAAAACTACAAGATTTCTTCTTGATTTTTTCAAAAAGGTTTTCTCTATGAAAATAATAAGATTTCCTTATTGAAAAAACCCATAGAGATTTCTTATTAATTTTGTTCTATTTTATGAGGTATTTAGTAGGCACTGTTTTCTCTGTGTGGTTAATGTATGTATGTATATATATTTCAGTGGTGTCATTTTCAAATATTTCACATTTATAAAAAAGCTTATTTAAATTTCACTTGTATCACGTAAAGATATAAAATCAAATCAATTTATTTCTTTATATTATATATTATCACTTTTAAATTGTTTGGAAGCAGAAACATAATAAAAACCTTTTGAAGTGTTTCGAGCAAAACAACTTGTTTTGCTCATAGTGGAAAAGTATTATAAGTTAGTCTTAAAAGAGTAATTTTTGTGATGTTTTCAAAAAAACAATCTTCCAATTACTGACTGGGCATGTGTTTGCATGTCTGTACGTGTGTAGACTAAAAGAAATTAACACGAACATACAAAATTATGTGCCTTAAAATGGAAAAGATTTATGAATCAAATTATATTGTTAGTTAAGTTAATAGGGAAAATTTCCACAATTAAAAATATTAAATAATTTGCTAATTTATTTAGTTATATTAGCAATAAAATATTGTACATAAACATTGGAATCTTCCTAGAGCCCGTTTTCTAGACATCACCTGGAGACTGCGTGTTGAAAAAATTTGCAGAATATTTGTCGGATATTATTTATTGTTAGTAAATTGAATTTTGTTTTGTTAAGATGCGAAATAAATCTGTTTACTTTTTTATTTTGTATTATCAAGAAAATTTTATTGATTTTTTTGCCAAAATCTTTTATCACAATACATAATTTTCTTTACATAAGATTTTCACAGTTTTTTTTTTTTTGCAAAGCAAAAATTATATCAGTTGAATAAAAGATGTTTGCATCTTAAGTCTTTTGTTGTCATTTTTTGATTTTTTTTTCAAATTTGCGTTTTCTCTTCCTGTTTTGCTTTATCATTAAAACTTTGTGTGCTTAAATAATGCTAGTCACCCCTATTGTGAATAACAAGTGGAAGTTTTGCTCCCATGAAATTTTTTATATGATATCGTGAATCTACCGTGAATTTTGTCCCCGCTTAAATAATGCTAATCACCCCTATTGTGAATAACAAGTGGAATTTTTGTTCCCATGAAATTTTTTATATGCTATCGTGAATCTACCGTGAAATTTGTCCCCGCTATTGTGAATAGCCCAGTGAATGTAAAAAAGGGAAAAAGCTTTGTAGGGCTTGAGAATTAATTGAAAATTCACACAAAGTTTACTTTGCAAAGTCTTGACTTTGTAGGAGAGAAAGGAGAGTTCACACTTCTAAAAGTTTATATTTCATACACTCTCTATATCAGGGTTTCCCACTAAATTTCTGTTCATGGAACCCATGTAATTTTTTTCTGTGTGGACCTTTTCAAGTATAGGTTAAATAAAAAAAGTGAAAGACAAAAAGATATGTTTAACCCAGCAAGAACAGTCCAAGTCAAATGACCGGTCATTTGACCAACAGTGGTGATGGATTTACCTATCTAAGTTTCTATCAGTTTGTTAAGGGCAATGTCGAAAAATTTATGTGCACTTTTGTGTACGTGTGATTTCGCATCTTTGTCTAACTAATTAAAAATATCTACTACGAAATATATACATCTGACCTGCTTACTCTGCCGTATTTTAACATGTCATTGATGATGCATGTCTTAGTCACGTTTGACTGATCACACTTGATGTATATAATATTTATCTGTTTGTGTTTGAAGATTTCGCAACTGGTTATAGATATTTTATTATATTATATTTTTTATATTTTAAAAAATAGAATAAAATACAAAAAGCATGTAGAAAAAAAAATAAAGATTTATATTATTTTTAAAAACACTATTTTTCGGCTCTTTAGGCGCACCCTTTTTTAAAGAATAATGCACTTCTTAAGCTAAGAGGCGTTACTTAACAAATAATAAGTGAATATATGTAAGTCAGTTTTCTGATATGAAAGAAATTGAAAATGATTATTCCTTCAATTTTTTTTTTTAATTTTATTTATCTACATACATGATACTTTGGGTGTAATAACAAAAATGTTTAAAGATAGATTTTACACTCCGTTACAATATTTTACTTTATTTGAGTTCAACACTTAAATGCCTCTTGTATGAAATAAGTAGTGCGGAAATTTATTTATTTATTTGTCAAATATAAACAGCAAAACCCAAGACAGACTTTGCAAATTCGCATTCTCAAGCTCGAAAGTCTCGTGCCAAATGCAGTGATATTTCTTTTTCTCTTATTCGATTCACTGCTAAATGTGTAAAGTGTTTGCGCTGAACAAACAAAACGAGCTGCTAAATAAACTTTAACATTATTAAACAAAAGATGTGAAGTCTTGCACGTATTTTTTGTTTCTTTGGTGTAAATCCGTTTGATTAAAAAAAGTTTTATATTTATATATTATAAGCGATTTTCAAAATTGGAATATGCAGAAATATTAAAGTATTTAATTCAATTTATTCTACGAGTATACATATATGTTTATGTATAATATATTATTATTATTGTTATTTAATAAAATTATAAAAAAAAATAATTAAGTTCTTACAAGCAGAGTTTATTTACTTTTACTGACCTTTCAGAATTTTACTTTTTTTTTAATTTTTTTAATATGGCTCTAATTGAAATTAATTAACTGAATAATATTAATTTGAAATAAATATTTCTTTTTGAAAATATTCCCCTAAAATTAAAGGAATAATGAATGAATCATGTGTATAATAAGTAAATACCTAATAATAAATATATACTTATCATATTTTATATGCATGTCTGTATGTAAAGATATCGTTACCTTAATATAGAGAGGCCCTAACTCATAATTTTTTTGAATTCGAGATTTTGGAATTTTTCGATATACTATATGCTCTTTTGTCGAAATATACAAAAAACTCGAGTTAAAAAAAAATAATAAGTTAGGGCCTTTCTATATTAAGGTAACGATATATACATTAGACTGGTCGCAAAATTTTTTTCTTTAATTGATATATTTGCACTATAAAAATATTATGTTTGCTGTCCTAAGTGCGGTCTTAATTTTTTAGCTCGATCCGACGGTGCCTAGTGGGGCCTAAAGTACTCGATGCACAGTGGGGTATTTTGTTAAAAAATTTAAGAAATTCTGCACTTTCTAAACGAGCCGTCCGATTATTATGCACTTTCATACATCATTTAAGAAGGTGTCACAAAGCTTAAGTCTGGAATTTGGGTTAATGAGAAATTAAAACCGATGCCACGCCGATGTTTTTTATCTGATAAAAAAGATTTTTTGCAAGTGGATTTTGTTTTCTTTCCAAGAGCTAATAAAAACTTTGCTATATTTATGGGTTTTTCGCTTACAGTTTAGGAATCATATTTGAGAAAAAAATTAAAAATTTTGGTTTTTTTTACCAACCTTGGTCCACTGTATTGCCAATGGAGAAGTCAAATATTGTTCGATTAAAAAAAAAGAAACTTATGAAATTATTTGCAGAAAAAAGTGGGTTAATTATTTCGCTATTATAAAAAAAAATTTGCAAATATATGAACCTCATATTTTTACATATTCAAGAGGTAATAAATAGTATGTATAAGAAATATTACAAAGAAATTTTTTGCACAAAATGTTCATTATTGAAGGAACCACATCATTTCTAATTAGAACTATTTTTGTTATAATTATCAAATTTAAGGCCTTTTGTCTCAAATTTCAAGGGTGAACCGAATAAATTTATTATGCCATTTTAAGACAAAATATGTGGCTTTAATTATGAAAGTGGTCTAAGTCATACGCATTTTTGCTTAGAAATTTTAAATACATATTGAAAAAGCTTCAATAAATATTTACAGCCTTATTTATAGAAACTATTAGGGCTTTATAAGGGCCTTATAAGGAAATTTGTTTTAAAAACCCTTTATAAAGCCATAATAAGTTTTATAAATAAGGCTATTAATAAATATTAAATAAATTTATATTAATCGAGACTGCAACAAGTCTAAATTTAAATGTTGCATAGCATAAAAATATTTTTTGATTTGTTCAAATGTAGTCTACTAAATATATCGAACAAATAAATATATGACTTAGACTACTCTCATAATTAAGGGCACATATGTTTTTAAAGATTTCCAAAAATATTATCTGCTTCCGGCGAAAAATAAGAAAATATATTTAATTAACAAAGACCAAAAAATAGTTTTATTTAGTTACTTTTATATACGAAAAACAGTTTAAATTTTCCAGCTCTGGTGATGTGTTTTTTTAGTTAACTGATATTTTACACCAAGCTATTTCTTTCTAATATATAACTTGTATTAAATTTATTAAACAAAATGTATTTGAAGTAACTATTTACTTTTATACATATACCAAAAAAAACTAGAATTTTCCAACCCTGAAATTATCATTTTAGATTTTTCAGATTTCTCATACCAATCTGTATCTTTTAAAAATGTAAAATATGTTTACTTTATAGAGAAAAAATTAGTTTTAGTAGGTTACTTTTATATATCAAAAAAAAATTTCAACTTTCCAACCCTGGAATAATGTATTTCTTTCTAAAATAAAAAATATGTTTAATTTATAGGGAAGAAAATTATTTTTAGTAGGTTACTTTCTTTCATATATAAAAATAAAAGTTTAAAGTTTTCCAACCCTGGAATCATCTTTTTGATTTTTTTTATTTTAGATACCAATTTAATTCTTACTGAAATATAAAACAGGTTTGATTAATAAAAATACTAAAACCAGCTTAAACTAGTTAATTTTATATACCGAAAAACAGTTTAAATTTTCCAGCAATACCAAACTATAATAATATTTCTGACACATCTGAGAGCTTCGGAAAAGGCCACACGGACATCGTTTATTCGACTTCCCAATTCACAAGGACCCAGAATATACATACATATAAACTTAAGGAGTTGCTTATTAATATCCATACAAGAAATTAATGACTGAAACTAAAGCTAGATTTACACGATTGAAATTTTCTTCAAAATTTCTTTTAAAAATGCTTCAAACTCGTGTAAACAGCAAAATTTTAAAGAAACCATTTTGAAGAGCAATTTTGTAGAAAATTTCAATCGTGTAAATCTAGCTTAACACAAACGAAATTTTTTCACTAACACATTTGGAACAATTTTATATTGAATTCTATAGTGACAGTCAATTGACTGGTCATTTTACCGGCAGTGATGATGTGTACATTTATTAGTTATAGTTTCTCTACTCCAACATGTATGTTAGAGTGGAACATCTAATGTAAATATGTATGTATTTTTTTTTAAATTTAAGATACGTATTTATAAAAAACAAGGTGTGTTGAAGGGTGAAAGAAGCGTGAAGAGGCTAGACCACCCACGTTATTTTGTGTTTTTGCTTTTGTTTGTTTTTAAATATTTTTATTATACATATCTTTATTTTTCTATAATACAAAACTATTAAAACAATATGAAAATTATGTTTATTAATATATTAGTTTGCTATGACGACTGTAAACATCAAGTGTGAATAGTCAGACGTGACAGGGACATGCATCATCAATGAAAAGTAAAAATGCGGCAGAGTAAGCATTTCATGTATATATGTATATATCTTCCATGGCAGATATTTTTAATTTGTTAGACATGATGATGCAAAATCAAACGTACACACTTTTTCCACATTGCCCTTAATAAACTGATAGAAACTAAAATAGATAAATCCATCACCACTGTCGGTCAAATGACCGGTCATTTGACTTGGTCTGCTCTTGCTGGGATGTATTGTAGAAATTACACACGGAATGACAAACCTGTTTATACCTTTTAAATGTATTTTACTTCATAGTGCTTCTTTTTGAAGTCAGTTAAATATCTTATAAGTTTAAGCTTTTTAGTGCCTTTGATCGATTTTCAGGGGCGTAGTCTTACCCAGTTTTGCAAACGTTAGTGGCCCAAAATACAACGGGTGATAGCCAATAAATACAATTGGGGGATTCAAACGGTAGTCATAAGTGTCTTGTTGTTATAATGTTTCAAATTATTTTAATATAATTGTTTTTGCTTTTGTTTTTTTATTTCAAACAAAAATTTTACCACAATATAACAGTATTACACTTATGACTGCCATTTGAAGCTCCTAAATATGTAATATGAAACATGGAACACTAGATTTTGTGGGAAATAAGACTTTTGTAAATAATTCATTTTCATAAATTTATAAATAACTTTTTTGCTTTAGTCGGGTTTTACACAAAACAGTTTTTGTTGCTTAATGAGAAAGAAAAAGAAAGGTATACCAAAGTTATATATTACTCACTCATCTCTCTCATATAAAGTAAAGAGTTAAGCAACTAAAACTGATGTGCGTAAGGCCCGACTTATTTAAATTTTTCATAATTCATCGACAATTTATTTAGAATTATTATTTTCATTGTAATTAGTTTAAAATGTTAATGTCTGGGTTCTATAAAGTATTTACATATTTTTTCACGAATTTATGTGTGTTGGCAGCGTATTTCACAGTTTGGTGTGAAAATTATATTTAAAATGCATGTACATACATATTTTTTTTTACCGAATTTCAACTTATTACTGATTTCCTATAAAAACTCTTTTTCAATGCCAATTAAGAAACAGAATTATTTTGAATTTAGAGTTGCTATTAACACACACGGATTAAGTGCTGTCATCAAAAAAATAATCTTTAAGGGAAAAGATAAAACGAGGAATACAATTTGCATCAAGAAAGGATTATTCTTAGAGATTTTGAAATATATTTAACGAAAATTGTTTTAAAGTATCTCAGCAGCTGTAATTATTACAATGGATTTAATGGTGAGAATCGTTATTTGAAGTTACAAAAAAACAAATGAAAATTATATGTTAACAAAAAAAGTGCAACTACCTATACAAGTGTTTGTAAAAATAGCAAAAAGAATTCTAAAATAACAAAATTCTTTAATGAATTAATGACATTAAATCAAATCATTAATTACGATGTAAATGCGATGTTCGACGGTGGCAACCAGCGGCTGCTTTCACACCCGCAGAAATTAACACAATCAAACAAAAGAACATAAAAACAACCTCGTAGAAAACTAAGAACTATAAGTTACATACTTTAAATAAAAATAAGTTGTTCCATTGTGACGGGTGTGACCATGATAAATTTAAATTTTTTCTATATTCTTATGAAATTTTTTCTTTTAATTCAAAATATTTAAAATTTATAATTTAAAAAATGGGTGCGGTTCTCAAGCATGTTGATCTTAAAAACATTTAATTCTAGCTAGATAATGAAAGAACATGCGTGCTCAGAATGGCCATAGTAATTCTGTGACGGGTGTGACCTTACGAATCTGAGTGTTTACAGAATTATTACTTCTAGTATATATATTTTAAAATCTTCAGTAAAACGCACATAGCATAAGCCAGTAGAGCCAGTTGTGCGCTCTCATGTGAATTAAAAACCAAACTCCCCCCCCCCCATTCACCCTTGGTAGAAACACAGTATGATTGACGTAGTCATTCAATATTTTCGAGTCAATACCTCTTAATCGGTTAATGTCCGGTATGGCGCCATCACTCCGCCCCCCCCCCCACCCCAAAAAAAAGCATCTCAGATGGGTGAGAGCTGGACAATGACAAAGAAAGTGCTCCGTTGTCTCAATGTCATCCAAGCATGCCCTGCAGTGATTGTTATATGTGGCTCCAATCCGATTCAGGCGCCCCCGTAAGTTAAAGTGCTCCGTGAAGACCCCGTTCAATTTTCTTAGTTCGGGCTTGTTTAGTTTCAGCAGCCCCTTGTTTTATCTTCTTCCAGGGTTCAACAGAATCTAGTGGGGACCCGTTGGAATAGAATCACGATGGAATAGTGATATTAAGGATATCTTCGCCCTATTTAGTAACTCAATCTTATTTTTGGTGTACTAAAATCTTCAAATTCTTTTTGATTGTATTAAATACTGAATGGCTGAAAAAAAGTTGTTTTAAAAAATTTTTTCAAAAATGTGACGTTTGTGATTTTTCCATGTGACAAATGTAAGCAAATCATCAAGACTGTTGACGATTAATCAACATAATTCACGTATTACATTTGAACAAGAGTATTCCTTAAAAAATATGAAATTTCTATTAAATTAATTTAAAAAAATAAGATATAAAATATGACACAATTGGGGGATTCAAACGGTAGTCTTAAGTGTCATAGTGTCATAGTGTCATAATGTTTTAAAATTTTTGTTTGAAAATAACAACATTTAAAAATTTAAAAAACGCCCTAATACATCTAGAAAAAAAGTTATAATTAAAAAATAAGTAAAAAAAGCAAAAAGTAAAAACAATTGTATTAAAATAACAAAAATTAAAAATTTTAAAAACCCCCGATATATCTAGAAAAGATGTGATATCTTCTAAACGACTGGACCGATTTTCAAACATAGTTAAGAAACTTCTCGATCAAGTCACCTTTCAAACAGAAAAAACTAAATCAAAATCGGTCCAGCGGTTCGGGCTGTACGTGGACACGGACAGACACACAGATACACAGATGCACAAATACACAGACACACAGACACACACTACAAACTTATAACACCCCTTTTTTTGTCGGGGGTTGTAAATTGTTGCCATATTATTGTTTTATTGTGACTTACTTGCTTAGAAAACTATACCCCTTTTAGACACGCAAGGTTTTCTTTGCAAAATCTTAATTCAGCTGTGTGAAAGACAAAGTGAGAAATACTATCCCCTTCTGTCTTTTTCCCAGCTAAAGACATTGCAAAGTAAACTTTCCGTGTCCAAAAGGTGTACTATTCACGATTAACGAACCACTATTTGCAAATAAAATGCTTGAGGTTGCCACACTTACAAATGTTTGCTAATAAAATAAATAGATTGATAAATATTGCACAAAAAACATTCGATAGAAGCAAATAATGACAATAAAAACAAATTTTTTTTTTGTTAACATAAGTAACTTTTCTATAGAAGTGCTGCCAAGTTTTTATATATTTGCAATGCCGTATAAACAAATATTTTTATTTGCAAACAGTGCGCGTATAAACGTAGTATATAACACTTAAGACATCCCCCCAATCATTCAAGCATTTTAAAATTATACATATGTATGTTTTACTCACTTCTATATATTAAAAAAGGGGCATATCAAAGAGTGCCTAAGGCGGGAGCTACTGAGTGTAACGTTTTAGAACAACAGCTTGTTGTTCCGTTCTGCTAGTATCTATCAGAATAATTTGCATTATCTTTGGTGTAATTTGTACCTAAAAAATTATCACAAGTTTTTCTGGCTTCCTTAACTTTTTAGCCTATTTAAATTAAAGGAAAAAATAAAGAATTTCTCAAAGCAAAAATATATAAAATAGATTACAACCCAAATGAGAACCTACTTTTTTGAAGTCTCTTAAAAATAAATAAATAAATAAAATTAAATATGTATTTATTATTATTTTGTTTCCTCTTCTTTTCAGCACTTATTTGCATACATTACCCTCTTGCTGTACCTGCTCTTTGGCCTCATCGCTGAAAGCACAGCTCGTTCTGTCACCGACTTGGATGCATTTATTGCTGCACCCCTTGACATTGAGCGCCAATTCAACAGTGACTATTTGCAAACTTATAAAACTAAGCCAGTGGTATCGAAAGACTCATTGCTGAGTCGTCTTAGCCGTGGTTACTACTACATCAATGACGGCGAAATAATACCCATCAGACTAACGGCCTTAAATGAAGACGTACAAATTGGCCGCAGACGCTTCGATTCCTTTCCCGATGAAAGAGTAGAAAGAGTGAAACCAAAAAAATTATTTGTTCCCAATTTATTTGGATAAAGAATTTCAATTTGAAATTTGCAAACGAGAGTATATAGACTGGAAAGATTGTTACTGTTTAGTATTTCATAGAGGAGGGAGTTTTGGAGGGAGTGGTTTTGGAGAGGGAGTACTTTAAGTTGGCAACACTATTTTCTATACCAATTGATTTGCTGATCGAATTAATTAATTGGCTTTTCTAATTTACGAAATAAATTTAAATTCGTGATACTCAAGTGGTTACATGTTGAATATCCTTTGACATTCACAAAACGTCTACGTTTGGAGGATTTATTTATTTACTACGAAGATTGTGTTAAAACTTAATGCCCTGTTAACATCACAAGTCCAAATTCATATTAATACAATAGCATAGAGCTAGTTTCAGAAATATCAATAATACTTTCCTTATTTTATGTATTTCTGTAGTTTTCATGAATATGCGCTGTAGGACCCCATAAAGTAGAAAATAAAACAAATAAAAAAACATTTAGTATTTAAAAACATTTGAATAAAATTCAAAACCGGTCCATACTATTAAGAATATTTTCAAATCTATCATAGATTGTGTAAATTTGTTCATGATAGCTGCAGAAATTTTTAAACAAAGTATTATTATTTTAGTTAAGAATATGTATATATGTTAAGTAACTTATTACAACTTTGCTACCTCATTTTGTAAAACTCAAAGCGAATTCTTATACAATTTTGAATTTTATGGTACAAAATTATACATACTATGATATTTTATTTCAACATTTAGCACAGCGTGTTATAAGATTAACGTATTTTTAATGTATTCATATTTAAATATAAGAAAAATAAAGTGAATATTAACCGAACTCAACTCCATTCAAAAGTGGTTCTAATTTCGAAAATTAAGTTTTTAGAGAACGAAAAACGAAAAATGTTGTCGTAATGAAATCACTTAAATCCTTTTAAAGAGAATTTTCTATTTTTCATGATTTAGTTAGAGCTAGTTTTTAATATAAAGATAAACTCTACTTGTCAGTTAAATGTAGTTTAAAATTAAATTGATCAGTTAAACTCAAGTTAGAACTGTCAAATGATAAAATATATGAAATAAATGTTACGCAATTGAAAAAAAAAAGATTTACTAAAAAGTTTAATAAATATATACTTTCACATTCATACATATCGTTACCTAAATATAGAAAGGCCCTAACTCATTATTATTTTGAAATCGATTTTTTTTATATTTTAGTAGAAGAACATCTAATGTATCGCAAAATGCAAAAATCTCGATTTCTAAAAAATATACTATGGCAACGAAGATTTTAGTGATTATGAAACCAAAATAACTTGGATAGGGCGATTGTGAGAAAAATAAAAGAGATGATGAGTATGATGGGATTTAAAATTTAATGATATTTTTTGGTTTTATTTTGGAAGCGTCACTATTTTGCAAGTCCATACTATTTATTTTTTCAAAAATTCATAATTCAGCTATTGAAATTTTTCTTTACTAAATTAAAAAAAACTTTCACCTCGCTTTTAATGTTGCCCTATTTATATAAAATAGTTTCAAGAATGTCACATCTATATTGAAAAAAGTATGGCATTTCCAGCTAAATTGACAACTGTTAAACCATCACTGAAAAACAGCATGGGCGGCTAAACCCAATTTAAATTTGTTTCTTGGTTAACTCAAAAGCATGTTAAACTAAGTTTAACTAATTAGAACAATTTTAAATCAACCTAACATTAAGGGCTAATAAATCACTGCAAGTTAATCTCTATTTTTGGCTTAAAATGTGTTTAAGCTAGCAAACCTATAAATCAATGCAGTATTTAAACCATCTGTAAACGAATAAAGTTGGGCGTTTAAACTACCAATACAGGCCATATGGTTTTGTTACTTACAGATCATATGTTTTGCATTCAAAGAGCACTCAACTTTTTCGCAAGCCTCTACTTTTTCTTCAGATCTTGTTCGACCTGTTTTCTTACACTCAATTATTCTTTTATTCTATTCTACTTCGCCAAGCATAAATATAATTCCTTTCACAGTAAAATTTGGCCATCTTTAATTAAAATTTCATACTTTTTTTTGCCCTTTTTATTGTGCAAAGAATTGATAGCCTGCTGCTAAACAGCTGCTTTTTGACATTTATTCTAGTGCTGCCACAATAATATTTTTTAAGCTACACATAAGGTATGGTTCACTGATTTACTCCTATTGAGGTAGTTTACACGAGACTAATTTTTATGCGGCACAATTTTTGTTTTTTTAAGAACCCACGAGACTAATTCATCCGTCATAAAAATGTATACGTATACACAGCTTTGTGTGTGTTACTGTTTTTCGTATTCACCCTGCAGGAAATGCGACTATTGAAATTGTAGTGCTTTACTAGTGACATTGTCAATAGTGCTACTGACGAGGTGTACCCCAGCCAATGTAATCATCTATTGACATTTAACGTTAGCTTGTCATTGAAAATCCACCACTAGACTGTAGCACTACTTTCTAATTAGTTCTTTTGGGACCACGTAGAGACATTGGCACCAAAGATTCACTAGTAAATTTTAGGGGTTCTAGTCTACAATATCGATATTTCCTCGCTCATTGTCAATAGTAAAATTGTAGTGATTTACTAGTGATATTGTCAACAGTAGTACTGACCAGGTGTACCCTAGCCATTACAATTGCCTATGGGCATATAACATAAGGTTGTCATTGAAAATCTACCGCTAGACTATTATTTTACGACCATATGGAGACATTTTAACTAAAGATTCACTAGTAAATTTTAGTGACCTTCGACTAAAATTTTAGATGAGTTTGGGGCAACAAACTTAAATACATACATACATACATATGTACGTAAGTTTTAACATTATTGCATAGCATAATACTAAAGAAAAACAAAATATTGACGCGTTCATTGACAATTTCACCAGAAATACACTAGAACTATTGTCTCTAACGTATCTCTACTCGCGCATAAAAGGAAAGTTGTCGACATTTCAACTAGTGCAATTGTCGCTAGAAAAAAGAGTGTTGACATAGAGACATATGGTTCTAGGCTGACTAGAGGGCATTTACCATTTGGAGTTTTTTAAGTTGTGTGTGTATTGGTTTTGTTCTGCTAATGCGGGGTTGTAGCTGGTTGAAAAATTATGCCAAACACAAAACCCCTCACTTTGCCTCTCTCACCAACAAACTGGCATGTTATGCCAGCACAATTAATCCCGTGTAATGCTAGGAACACATTTGGGACGAACGACGAATTTCGTCCACCTCGACGAATTCGTCGATATGAGTTCGCTGCGTAAATTCGTCGTGTGAAGCACAATAAAGACGAATTTACGCAGCGAATTCCTCTCTTATATTTGATAAAGTTGGTTGTTGTGTGTACAAAGACAGAGAGTGAGAGATAGAAAATTGTTTTTTCGTCGTTCGTCGGCGTACAAATTAGAAATAAACTTATCTCAGAATTCGTCACGCACGACGAATTTCGTTGTACGGCGGTGTTGTGTTCATTTTCATATGCACACATGTGTTTTATTTTTTATGACGAAAATTCGCACCGAAAAATTCGTCGTTCGTCCCAGTTGTGTTCCTAGCATAAATCAGCGCATTGAGCTTAAACTACATATAAATTTGAGTTTAGTTAAACTAAACCAGCGTTTAAACGTTGACGTGTAAATACAATGGTAGATACAGACTTTGCGACATGTATATAACATGGCAGATTGTACAGTCGGTCACATAGTGTGCAGTATTGTTTATGGTTGAGTTCAAAGTTTATGGGTTGCATTGTAGGTTGCAGTGTCTGTGTTAAAATATGTCACATCTGATATAAACGTGTTGTATACCTACCATTACTTCTTGTTTATTTTCTTCTGCTTTCTATTCACCAACCATATGTTTATTGTTTTGTCATGCGTTGCGCATGCCATATTTTAGTTGAAAAGTTTGGGTTTTACAATTTTTACAAGTTTTTTTAAAGAACATAAAACAGAATCGATCGGAATACAATATGCGGAATCAATATAAAATCATTCCGATTGGAATGGATGACACATCTGATTTATTTTTTAAATATTCTTGCGGTGGCTGTTTTATGATTTTTATTCATATTTATATAAATAAATAAAATTGAAGTGTCTAAAAATTACACAACTGAATAACAGCTTTTTACTTAATGGATATGAAAGTATATATAAACATATGATACTTAAGCCATGTCAGACGATTGTCAGATCTTACAATATTGTCAGTAAAATGTGCTAACAATTTCTTAGCACCGTGTGAACTGTAAATTTTACCCTGACATTGTTGCCAGAAAAGGTATTGTCAGTCCATTGTAACATTACCAGCTGACAACAAATTGTGAGACATCTTACAGTGGTGTGAACACATTTCGTTGCCTTGGTAAAGTTATTGTCACATATTTGTCAGATATTTTTTATTCACCTGGCAATGGCATTATTGTCAGAGAATTATTTATATTGGCAGCACGGCACACACTTGTTACTAAAGAAAAAGGAAAGTGGAAAAATATAAAAAAGTACATATGAGCAATTCCAGAGAATGTCACGTACGCTCACCAATCAATTAAGCTTATATTTCAGATCAATCTGGTTATATTTTTCCTTATATTTTACCAAAGGTAGAGCTACTTACGATCCTCAAAAGAAAAAATTTAAATGTCTCTGAAATACATGGTTAACGTACGTTACATCGTATGTGACATTCTGTGGAATCGCCCATATATGCAACCAAAATCATTGCAAATCTTTTTTGATGGTTCATAACAATTTATATATTAATTTTTTACATTTACCGCCCTCACAATCGTATTTCAACAGATTTGACAATTCTTGCATATGAAAACCGTGTGGACTGTCAATTTTTTTATTGGCGACATTGTCAGATAAATTTATTATCATATAATTGTCTGGCATTAAATTGTAACACCACAGTTTCCATACAACTTTTAACTAGAGCACACTTGAAGTACAAATTAGTTTGTATGCATAAAGGTAAGCAGCTGGACCGATTTGAATGAATTTTTTTGTATGCGTTTGGGTGGCGCTCTGGATGGTTTAGATTCACAAAACTAAGACCAGGAGGGCGATACGGGGGAAATTTCTGACCCTCCGAAACAATCAAACCAATTTTAATGAAATTTAGAACATAAATAGATCTGCGTTTGAAAAGTCACAAGGGTTATGTAAATTTTTAAGACTAGGACCAGGAGGGTGAAAGGGGGGAAATGTATACCCGTCTGAAACATTAGAAGAGATTTAGATACATCACATAGGCTAAGGGCGATAGGGCGAAATTTTCGCCCCTCCGAAACGCTAGAACTGATTTTAATGAAATTTAGAACATATAAAGATATGCGTCTAAAAATGCGCATAGGCTATATTTATTTTCAAAAGTATGACCAAGAGGGAGACTACGGAGAAATTTCTGATTCTCCGAAACAATCAAACCAATTTTAATGAAATTTAGAATATGGATAGATCTGCGTCTAAAAGTCACAAAATGACTACATCCATTTTAAGTCTACTCAATTTCTTTCTGGATGCGAACGAAGTCGAGGGAAAAGTCTAGTAGATTTATAAAAAAACAAAATTAAGTTCGTTTTGTCCGTTTGTTTATCAGTTTGTTTTTTCAGGCTAATCTACGCATTATTAGGATCGAATTTAACGGTACTTTCATTGACAGAAAAGTGATGTTATATTTTGCCCCTATAGGCTACTATTTTTTATTTACTTTGAATGAGGGGGTAGAAAAGAGTACACCACTACAAAGTAGTTACGAATTATCCTATATCTGGACAACTAGAATAAAGAGAGTGTTAAAATTTTGCAAGGGTAACTTTGAAGACAATGTACATAGTCAAGCATCCTTCTCATGGGATAGAAGGAGGAACAAGAGAACCCTTGTATAAGAAAGTATTTCATTTATACTCGTACCATATTTGGAAAATTGCATTTGTTAGAGTTTTGAGATGTACACAGATTACTTTTAAGATAATGTGCATAATCAAGCAGAAACTCCCGCACATTTTCGAGAAAGGGGAATAAGGGATACTCATACAAAAAATTAAAGGTTTAGTTACATATATCTGAAGAGCTGCAAAAGTGACATTCCTTAAATTTGTTTATTGCTATTTTCAAAAGAATGTGCATAGTCCAGCAGAAAACTGATTGGTTGGGAGGGGGTATAAGGGAACCCATTACAAAAAAGAATTGTTATCCTATATGTAGTGACAGTCCTCAAATTTGGTTTATGTTACCTTGAATATAATGTGCGTAGGCAAAAAAACAAGGTGGAGGAGATCATGCCTAACATACTGAGTAATCGGATAAAGTAGTAAGTATTACTAATAATCGTATATGTATGTATATGGAAAACTATTTCAGCAAGTCTTTAAATTGTGTGTATTACTTTTAAAAGAAAGTAAGTATTCTAAATAGAATCAATAGTCAAGACAAATAATTCTATCAAAAAAATACCCGACTGCAAAATAAACGGATGTACAGATAGACAGTAAGACAGAAAGACGGACATTAAGCTCAAGATATAAAAATCAGGGCGAATTCGATATTTTTCCACACTCAAAGTAAAAGCCTACTCTATATAAAATTCTAATACATATATATATCTGCTAAATTTTATTTATACATGTTTATTTAATTTGTTTTAATTTATACTTTTTCTTTCTAAATACATTAAACGTAAAACTGAAAATATTTATTTGCTTGCCTGTTAAATATGAATTTACTTATTTAGAGTTATTTACTATTGGAACGCGTAATATACCAACAACTTGTTAATTGTATAAATTGTTAATAACATTTTGTATTGTTGTTTATAATTTAGTGCAAATATTATTTGCCAATATTGTTGTAGTTGCTTTATACTTGTTTGTATTCTTTAAATAAATGACTGGCATACGGTAAGTTTCAAAATACTCGTACACGTAACGCCTTAAGGTATGCATAATAATTTGTAGAATTGTACAGGGTGTCTCAAAAGAAAGCTCAAATTAAGAAACAACGAAACAACACAAGTTGAGAATTTATTTCTTATGGGCATTTACGCCTGCACAAAATCTATCAGATTTTAATTAAAATCTTTATGAAAATCTATACCGTTTACATTAACTTTGTTTGATATTTATCAAGACTTTTTATCCAAAATAAAACCCATTAACTGAAAAATATCCAAAACTACAACCAAACAACTGCAATGCAGCCAATGCACACACCTTTTTAAAAAGACCGTAGCTAATTCACTCATCTTTTTTATAAATATATTGGACAGGGTACACAGAGAAAAAACTGCCTCATAGAATAAATAAGATTTTCTCTATGAAACGTTTTTAGGCTAAGGGGTATCCCAGCAGAAAGAAGCGAAGATTTTTTCATAGAGATTCCTTATTGTTTTAATGTGGTAAATCTTATTAATTTTATCAAGAAGAAACCCGCATTAAATCAAGAAGAAATCTTATTATTCACAACTTTTTTTACTCAATTTCCGTTATTTTTGGCACCAAAAAAAAAACCATAGAGAAAAACTTCTTGATTCTATTAGGTTTTCTTATAAATGGTAAACTATAGAGATTTCTTATTGATTTTATTAGGTTGCCTTATTGATTTTTTTTTAAATGTTTCCTTCTTGATTTTATTAGGCTATCTTATTGATTTTTCAATAAGGTTTTCTTCTTGATTTTATTAGGTTCCTATATGATTATATGTAAAGCATCTTACTGATTTTTTATTAGGTTTCTTGTTATTTCATTTCTATAAATAGACATAGAGATAATTTTTTCATGATCTTTTTAATTTTTGTATAAGCATGCTTGCACAATTATTTCAATGGTTGCTTGTTAGCATATTGGTTAGAGTGCTTGTCTATCAGTCAGAAGTTTGCTGGTTCAATACTTGGTGAGTTAGTTAAGAATATAACCAAAGAATATAAATCATATTTACATATTCTTTGATATAACATAATGTTTATGTATGTATCTATAAATAAATAAATAACATCTACAATATACTACATACATACATATGTAGTATATGGTATAGAATTTAAATGAAAATACATAAGTACAGAGAATAAAGACTCAATTATTTTGGTTTTTTATGCGGTCGCCTAATAAAAACAAGAAGAAAACCTTATTGAAAAAATCAATAAGATAACCTATTAAAAGCTAGAAGGTTTCTTCGTGATTCTTTCAAAAAGGGTTTCCCTATGAAATTAATAAGATTTGCTTATTGAAAAAAAGCCATAGAGATTTCTTATTAATTTTGTTCTATTTTATGAGGTATTTAGTAGGCACTGTTTTCTCTGTGTAGTAAAAAATAAATAAACATATTAAATTTTGATTAGATTTCCTACATATCTACTGACAAAATCGATTCGTTTTGTCCTAGGAATCTAGTAAATCTAGCTAGATTTAGCTTGAAATCTCATAAGTACTACATTTCGAGGGAATGTAAGTGCCCTATTAAAAAATTTAAAATCCCGGAATATTGGGCTTTCATTTAATCGAGCACTGAAATTGCTTTCTGGCTCGGCAGGTAAACTGCGTGATGGCTGCCATTTTGTAAGGGATATTTTATTTTAAAAATGCCCCGAAAGTCGCTATGTAAATTCAGCCTTCAACTTTATATTTGATATAAGCCAACAGGATAAATTTTATTGGGGCTTAGTCATGACTGCAGGAAGGCTATTGTATATCAACTCTTCCAGATTTGGGATAGTTTTTATTTAATAATGTTACGAAAATATACATGAACAAACCTAATGCAAAAGTTTTTCATAATGATTTGTGGATTATACTCGTTGCGCATAAATGTTTTTATGAAAAAACGTTTTATATAATGGGAAAAATGCAGAAGAACAAAAATTAACAAACATACAAGACAATGTTGAAGTAAACATAAAAGTTATAATAATCACTATTATGTTATAGGGCATTTACAGCTGCACAAAATCTAACATATTTCGATTAAAATCTTTATGAAGATCTTTACACCAGTTTTTTTTACATTTATCAAAAAAAAAATTTATCCAAAACAAAACCCATCAACTGATTGCTTTCCAAGACTACAACCAAACAACTGCATTGTAGCCAATTCACACACTTTTTTAAGCAGACCGTAGCTAATTCACTCACCCTTTGTTGCATGAGATAGAAAATAATTGATAAGAACATTAGATTTTTATTAGATTTCCCACAAATCTACTGAAAAAATTGGATTTTGTTTTGTATGGGAAATCTGGAAAAAAGAGCTTCATTTAGCTCGAAATCTCGAAGATAACCCCACAGGAAAATTTTTTATTGGGGCTCAATCATGACTGCAGGAAGAACATTGTATATCAACTATTCCAGATTTAGCACCGTTTTTTTTTAATAATAATGTTACGAAAATATACGTGAACAAACCTAATGTAAATATTTATCATAATGATTTCTGGATTATGCTCGTTGCGCATAAATGTTTTTGTGAAAAAAAAAGTTTTATATAATGAGAAAAATCCATAAGAACAAAAATTAACAAGCATACATCATACATCACTATTATGTTTTGCTTTCTGCTTCTTAAGGAATATACAACCACACAAACACATAAGCCAATGCAGACAAAAGAAGTAGTTAGCACGTTGAAGGTCCTGGGTTCAATCCCTGTATCCAACAGTCATTAAATAACAACACCACGCATTTTTCTGATGTGCATTAGTGTCCCTTTGTATCAGTTGTTGTAGGAAAGTTCAAGTGATGAAGGCATAGTCACTGGTCACTGAACTATACCGAGTTCCGCAGATACTAAGCCTAATGTAACATCAGAGCGCCCTCTTTCGTTGTGTAGCAGAATCATCGGCGAAGTAAAATAATCAATAAAACACAGCTTCAAAAAATTAATACACCTCGTTTAACATGAGAGAGGCGCTGCAGCACTGCATTATTAAAAACGTGCAAAAAGCAGAGTTGTAAAAAAAAACACATTTATAATGCTTACATTGCAGAATCTACAACAATGCTGCTGTATGTGTATTCATTTGTATAAGATGTTGATTGAAGTTCGGCACTCTGGTGCCACTTTGGACAGCTATGTTCTACAACGATGTTCTATTATCAACACAAATACACACAAACCAACAAAATTAGTTGTAACACGAACCAATAACGTGATCGTAACATAAAAATTGAGAGACTGTGCTGAGGTTTTCTGGATGTTGCTGACATTCTTCTGGAAGCTTAGCGTTAAGTATAAAAATGCAGAGTAGAGTATTGTTTAAATAACAGCGTAGTTAACATCGTGGTATTCTAGCAGTGAATTATTTAACATTGTGTGTTTAAAAGCTATTACTATCAGCGTTTAGTAAATGAAATGTTCTAATTTAATATAATTGTACACCAGAGACTTTTTAATTAAACGCAGGTACTCGATCCTATGGAAATAACGAAAAGGTAAAAATGTAACAATGCTATTAATCTTTCATTAAGTTCAGCATTTGCCATTAAAATAATTATTTAGAAAATATTAACAATATAATTACATTAATAACAATTCGTTCACATACATATACATAAATATGTATATATACACATATTATAAGGAGCAGTGACCGAGAGAAAAATAAATAAAAGCATTTTGTTTAATATAATATAATATAATTTAATTATATCAACTTTTGTTTCTTTATTCTAATTTTTCAAAAGGAAAAAAAATGGATTTTGGAATATTAATTCATTATGCAAATAAATTCGAATGTTAATTAAAATAAATTTAAGTAGAGACTGATTAAAATGATTTGATATTTTAGCTGCTTTTTCCAAAAAAAAAAACAAGGAGTAGATCCATTTCAAGGTCGTGTTCAGCAAGTGATACAATTTGTTAGACTTAAAAAGAGTTTGACGTACATACACATTTGCATACGGCTTAATTTTAATGACTTCAATCAAGAGGTATGTATGTATGTCTCTATTAATTTCTATAAATTATTTTTGCTTACATGAAGTAAAAAACATAAAATAAAAATATGTAGCATTTCTTCCTTGTTTATCTAAGGTAATAAAAATATTATTGGTAAACAAAAAAAAGTTAACAATCTACCATCTAAACTTGATTTAAATATTGTCTCAGTTTTGATCTCAGTTTTGCTGGATCACAGCAAACCTTTGGATAGAGTGGATCGCTTTATTCTAATAACTAAGCTACATAAACTCTTTGACCTTTTGCAGATCGCCTTGCCACCTCATGTCCTCTTACCTTACTAATAGATTTCAAATACTTGGAGTACCAAAAATGGTAAAGGGTAAATGGTAATAGGTTTGTCATTCCGTGTGTAATTTCCATAATACTCATATGCGACCCATAAAATATACATATATATTCTGGATCCTTATAAATAGGGAAGACGAATAAGCGATATCCGTCTGTCCATTCTTCCGTCCGTTAGTCTGGTGTACGTGAAATTGGTTTTCCGAAACTCCCAGAAAATTGAGAGACTTCGGTCTTAGACTGGTAAATTATAAATGGTCCAAAACAGATTGGTATTGAAAATCAGCTAAATCGAGCAGACGGTTTCAGAGCTGGAAAGCTTAAACTTTATTTTACCATATATAAGTAACTAGATAACATACATTTTTTGATTTTTTTTTTGTTAAATAAACTTATTTTATATTGCAGTACGAATAAAATTTGTATTAAAAATTTAAGAAAAAAAATAAAAAAAATAAAAAAGATATTTCCAGGGTTGGGAACTTTAAGTTTTTTTGTTATATAAGAATAACCTACTTAAACTAATTTTTCCTTTTTGTCTATAAATTTAAAATATCTTACATTCTTAAAAAAAATTTTAAATTATGATTCCAGGTTCCCAACCCTGGAATCATACATTTTTTGTGATATATAAAATTAACTAGGTCTAATAATTTTTTTTATTTTCATTTATACATATGTATATTTTATATTTTGGAAAGAAAAGCTGGGTATAGAAAATTAAAAAAATAGAAACCACACCTCCACAGCTGGAAAATTTAAAAATTTTTTGATATTAAAGTAACTAAATAAAACTAGTATTTTCCTTATTTCTTTTTTCCTTTGTTCACTTAACATATTTTAAATATTTTTTAAAGAACAAAATTGATATAAGGAACCAAAAAAAAATCTAAAAGAATGATTCCAGGGTTGGGAAAAGTACACTTTTTTTTTGATACATAAAAATAATTAAATAAAACTAGTTATTTCTTTGGTAATTAAATATATACTATATTTTAGAAAGAAAGAAATTAGTACTCGTATTTAAACAGAAAAATTTTAATTATGGTTTCAGGGTTGGAAATTGAAAAAAAAATTTGGGTAAAATTATAACCAAAAATAATTTTGTTTTTCGGTTAAACATATTTCATGTTTTAGGAAGATCTTTACTCAAGCAAATCCTTTAGTCGAAAAAAAGCCGAGAGGTCATTACTAAAAATTACACTATAACAAAAAATTATAAATTTTATCACAAAGCAAATATGTATGTATGTATCTAGTTATGCATTGGTAACGAATATTTAAGATTCGGCACAGCCGAATATAGCACTCTTACTTGTTTATACACGTTTTCAAGTGACTTCAAATGCCGCAAGCTGCATTTGTCGCCTTGCAGCCAGCTATTTATTTTGGTTACCGTAGCAGCATGTAACTAAAGGGTGTTTTTTGTGTTGCATCACTGCTTTATATAAGCACCCATTTATCAGCTGATAGTTGATTTTTGTTTAGTTCGCTTTGAAATTTCATTATGAATCGAATGGGTACGTAAATAAGCAGAATTGTCGTATTTGGAGTGAGGAGAATCCACAAGCTTTTGTCGAAACACCATTACATCCACAGAAAATTACTGTTTGGTTCAGTTTGTAGGCTGGCGGAGTCCTTGCCCCATAAACGATGCTGGTCAGAATGTTACTGTCAATAGTGAACGGTATAGGAACATGATTCCAAATCTTTTTTGTACTTCAAATACCTGGCATTAATCTTGATGATATGTGGTTCTAACAGGACCTTGATGATATGTGGTTCTAACAGGACGGATCCACATGCCACACAGCGGGCGCTACAATTGATTTACTCAAAGAAACTTTGGACGAAAAAATTATTTCACGTAATGACCCAATTAATTGGCCACCAAGATCTTGTGGATTATTTTCTTTGGCGTTATGTTAAGTCACTTGTCTACATCGATAAACCACAAACAATTGAACACCTGGAAATGAACATTCGAAGAGTTATCGGCGAAATACGGCCGCAAATGCTGCGAAAAATGCTTGAAAATTGGTGTTAAAGTAGATAGCGCCGTCTACGCGCCCGCCGTGGCGGCCACATGCCAGAACTCATATTCAAACATTAATTTCATCAAATTTTCTTTCCAATAAAGCGCGTTTCATTGATATTAATAACAAAAATTAAAAATTTGTCGAAACCCCCATATATCTTGAAAAGATGTGACATCTTCTAAATGGCTAGAGCGATTTGCTTCAAACATGGTTAAGAACCATCTCGATCAAGTCACCTTTCAAACAGAGAAAACTAAATCAAAATCCGTCCAGCCGTTTGGGCTGTACGTGGACACAGACAGACACACACACACACACACTACAAACTTGTAACACCCCTTTTTTGGTCGGGGGTTAAAAATATATTTCCTTGTTTTATTATGATTTGTGTCACTCTATAAAAAACACCCTTTACATATTAATTTAAATGGTGCCACCTTCACATATTTAACATTTATACATACTTATATCCTTGCATGAATTTGGGTATAGATTTCTATTAACCCATTAACCGCCAAAACTAAACCAGCATGGACAACAACCTGTTGCAGTATTGCTATGCTGTCGTCAAAATAATCATTGCAGTATAAACATGTGCATTCTATTTTCGACATATTGGCGAGTAGTCATAGTCAAAACAAAGTACACTTTAAGTTTAGTATTACCATACAAAATACTGGTTTTAATTTCTTAAAGTGTACTTTGTTTAAACTATGACTACGCGCCATTGACGCGTGTAGCTTGCTGTGGTGAATGTGTTTAATGCTTAAGCCTACAAAACCAACGAACCTTCGTTGTGGACTCGTTTCACTCATTATTATGAAATAACAAAATTAAATCTAACGAATTCTTTTCTTTAAATTAAGTTTTTTATTTAAATGCAAGTATTTAACTTGAAGTCATCAGCTTCAAACTCTATATAAAAAAATGCAATTTAGAGTGCTGTATGTTTTTGTTATTTTTTTTTCTTACACGTGACTCTGGTGGTAATTCTGAGCATATTTTAATATTATTATTTTGATATTTCCATAATGTCAAAAACCTTTTAATTAAAAATCTATATTATGTTCCACATGCAATTGCGATAGCTCACTTCATTTATTTACTACTGGTTTCTCTCAATAAATATTTCTTTTTAAAAACATTTAACCGAAAACAACTTCTGGCCAACAAATTAAAAGAGGCAAACTGGTGTTTTTGGCTTTAAATGATTTTTAAATTTAACATTTCAAGTTATTTTACTTTCAGTTTGTTTCAACAAACAAAATATAAGGAATTTTTTTTTTTTGTATAAATTATTGAAAATTGAACTGAGCTAATAAAAAGTCTATTGATATGATTTCTAGTCATTAAAAGCTGGTTTGAACTTGAAACAAAATTAAAACGAAAATATTATTATCAGTATCAAAAGAATCTAAAAATTACAGGCATAAGTATTAAAAATATTATCAATTTGATTGTTTTTTTTTCATTTCATAATTTTTTTCTCTCAATATTTCTATATATTCTACAATATATTTTTACAAATATGTTGCAGAATCTTAGTTTTAATGTTTATCTAATTTTTAAGTATTTCTTGGAAAATATTTCGTAAATCTAAGTTGATGTGTATTATTCAAGGAAATTATTATTTAAAACAAATATTTATTATCGACAAAAATAATTTTAAAATAAAAAACAACGATTACGGATATTAGTCATAATAATGGCGATAAGGTATAGCAAAACTGAACTTTAAAGTGACCTTTGAAATCTTTCCCTTATTACAAGTTTCGGATAAAATAAATAATACAATTTTTGATTGTTAAAAGTACTCACAGCCTTTAGTTAACTAATAAATTGATAAGACAAATCGTTAGTTAAATCGTTAGTTAGTAAAATATAGACTGTGAATTTTGACCTTAGTGGCAACGACTTGCTTTTTTTTTATTTTTTTTTTTTTAAGAGAAGTAACACTCAGGCAATTAATGCCTACCGCTAATACTAGGTGTTACCTTCTTTAGGAAAGGGATAGTGAGTGAGAGAGAAGACAGGTGGTGAAAGAAGAGATAGAGGAAAGCTTCATTCTTTTACAACTCTCTTTTCGCACGTTTTTTTAATAATGCAGTGTTGCAGCGCCTCTCTGATGTTAAATGGGGCGTATTATTTTTTTGAAGCTGTGACTTGTAGCCATTTTATTGATTATTTTACTTCGCCGATGATTTTGCTACACAAGTCGGTATGGTTCAGTGACCAGTGACTATGCCTTCATCACTTGAACTTCCCTACAACAACTGACACAAAGGGACACTAATGCACATCAGAAAAATGCGTGGTGTTGTTATTTAATGACTGTCGGATACAGGGATTGAACACAGGACCTTCGGTTTTGTAGTCAACGTGCTAACTACTTCAGCCAACGCCACCCTCAATTATTTGCTTAATTATACACCTTTTAAACAAGCAAAGTTTACTTTGAAAAGTATTAATTCAGCTGGTAGAAAGACAGAAAGAGATAGTATTCCACCTCTATCTTTCACACAGCTGAATTAAGACTCTGCAAAGTAAACTTTGCGTGTCTAAAAGTGGTATACCAAACATAATGAAACCATTTTTGCCTATTCTTTTTTTTTATTGCATATCTATATAATATATAAAAGAAAGTGGTGTTATACCCCTTTTAGACACGAAAAGCTTACTTTGCAAAGTCTTAATTCAGCTGGGAGCAAGACAGAAAGAGATAGTATTCCTCTCTCTTTCTTTCACACAGCTGAATTAAGACCTTGCAAAGTAAACTTTCCGTGTCTAAAAGGGGTATTAGTTACACTATTTATAACTCAAGAATGGATGAACCGATTTGGCTGAAAATTTGTGGATAGTTAGCTTAGAACCAGGAGACGCAAATAATATAATTTCTATCCCGTTCGACCAGGAAGGCGATAGGGGGAAATTTCCGCCCCTTCGAAACCTTCAAAGCAATTTTAATAAAATTTAGAACACAGATAGATCTACGTCTAAAGAGTCACAGAGTCTATCTTAATTTTTAAGACAAGGAAAAGGAGGGCGATAGGGGGAGATTTCTGCCCCTCAAACCGATTGTAATGAAATTTAGAACAAAGATAGATTTGCGTTTAAAAAGTCCCTTATAAGAGCTTAAATAGGCTCTGTACATTTTCAAAACTAGACCACGGAGGGCGTTACGGGGAAAATTGCTGTCCCTCCGAAATGTTCAAACCGATTTTAATACAATTTAGAATATAGATAGATCTGCGTCTAAGGAGCCACAGAGGCTATCTAAATTTTTAAGACTAGGAAAAGGAGGGCGATAGGGGGAGATTTCTGCCCTCCGAAACCGGCAAACCGATTGTAATAAAATTTAGAACATAGATAGATCTGCATCTAAAAACTTACATAGGCTATGTACATTTTCAAAACTATAACTAGAAGTGTGAAAGGGAGGAAATTTCTGCCCCTCCGAAACGTTGCAACTGATTTTGATGAAATTCAAAACATAAATCTGCGTCTAGAAAGTCACAAAATGGCCATAGATATATTCTAAAGTAGGACCAGGAGGAAGTAGGGGGACAATTTCTGAGTCCCAACTCGATATTAGTGAAATTTATAATAAAGATAGCCCTTCGTTTAGAAGCAGACATACTCTATGCATCTTCTCGAAAGTAAGGCGAGCAAGGGGCCAGGGATGAGTCCTGCTCCTCCAAAACGTTAAAAACGATTTTAATGAAATTTAAAGCATAGAAGAAGACATAGTCTATGTACCTTATTTCTGCTCCTTTAACACTTTCAAATCGATGTAAATGAAATTTAGAAGACGATGGGGGTAAATTTTAAAGTTTATCGGGGTAGCGGGTGTAGCTAGTTATGTATATTTTTTTGTTTTATGTCATATTTTGTTCATATAAATAAGCTTCAATTTAGCTAAAATATCCCTTTTAGACATGGAAAGTTTACTTTGCAAAGTCTTTATTCAGCTAGAGGAAAGACAGAAAGAGTATGTACCACTACCTCTGTCTTTCTCCCAGCTGAATTTAGACTTTGCAAAGAAAACTTTCTCTGTGGGTTAAAAAAGGTATTTGCATGTCTAAAAGGCTTATAATTTATATAGTAGAAAGTATGGCAACTTATAAAAATATGGCAATTTCAAATCACTAAAGTTACAGGTAGTCGTTACCTTGTGAACTCTATTTAACTTATCGTGCACTTTTAGCATAAAGTAATAATGAATTAACGAAAAAGCGTTTATTCCCTCGATAAAATCCTATCTTTAACTAACGCCAAGTTGTCATAATGGCCCTAATTGTTTTAGCATACCCGTAATATTTAGACAAAAACGTTCAAACGGTGACGTATCTGTTAAATGGCTTAATTAATTATAACGTCTTTAAGACTAAGTGTGAAAAAATGATTCACAATTCCCAACTTTAAAGTGTTAAAGATCATCGGCATGAACAAGAAAAAGTAGAATTTAATTCAAAGAAAAAAATGTGAAATATGCGAAAAGAATTTCCTATGAATTTTCATGATTAAGTGTTGTTTCTTTCTTTAAATGAAGTGTTAATTTCTGATACATATCGTTAGATGAAAACTGCTAGTATATTTTGTCAATTCATTATTGCCATTATTAATATACACATAAAATCTTATTACATAGCAGCTAAATAAATATGCAAGTTTGACATCAAAATTGAGATGAAATTAAATGTTTTTTTATATAAAATTAGGGAACAATCATATCCGCCAGCATGAACTCTAACGTTTAAAAGCAGTTTACATAGACCTTTAAGGATTCTTATTTGACCCTTTCTTAGAAGAGGACGAAATATTCCCAATCGAAAAAGAGTTCCAGAGATGAAATTTTCCACAAAAAATGTTATTTACATCAAACTGCTGCTGGGCACATGTTGCAACTACAATTCTCTTTAGTCTCAAACCCATTTTTTTTGACATAAACATAAACATAAACATATAACCTGCATTTTTGCCAACATGCAGGTTATAGCATAGAAAAAAAATATATATGGGCATTTCCACAGGAATGTCAACTTTTTGTAGCGTGCGACACCAAGCAAATATGCTTGTTTTTTTTCCAAAAAAAAATAAACTTTTTTCTATTTCTTTATATATTTGTGAGGGCTGTCAGCAGCTCTACTTTAGTAAAATATGAAGAAAACTCGAGTCACGTTGTTCAGAAATACAAAGTTAACTGCTTGCTGTCGCACGCGACAAAATATTGGAATTTCTTGGAGAAATGCCCATATGTAAATAACAAATTTCAAAAATACTTTCAATATTTAATTTTTGTCGTTGGTATGCTTGCCAAAACGGAAGAATATCATCTCGGTGTAGCGATAAGTGGACTAAAAGAAAATTTAAATATGTATTGGAATAAACATAGGCGTAGAAAGGCCATTCTGGGTGGTGCATTACCCTCCCAGAATTGCTGTTGCCCCCCCCCCCGGCCTTGAATTATTACAAATTGCATGTAATTATATATTTGTATATTATTCATGAAAATCACCAGTTATAATGCCCCCTAGAAAAAATATTTAGCTATCCAATGGGGATAACTATAAGTACGCAATAAATTACAATTTTTTTTACGTTTTTGTAACACTTCACCATGTGTCCAAAAGCCGGAATATGCGGCAAAAACTATTTCCAAATGAGAAAGCATCATAAAACTCGGTGTTTAAAATAAGCATTTTAATAAAGTTAGACTCCTCTTAAGGCTCAGTTACCCGACTGTAATGTAAAGTAAATGCAACAGTAGAAAACAGCTGATCGATATTGTTATGTGAAAAGTAATGTAAATGGTTATAGAGATGTTATGTAACGTAGCCTACTTTTCATATAAAAGTATCGATCAGCTGTTTCCTACTTTACAGTTACTTTACATTACAGTCGGGTAACTGAGCCTTTAGCCACGCAAAGTTTACTTTGCAAAGTCTTAATTCAGCTGGGAGAAAGACAGAAAGAGAAAGTATTCTTACCTCTGTCTTTCACTCAGCTAAATTAAGACTTTGCAAAATGAACTTTTCGAGTCAATCTTGTTTTTGAGTACACAATACCTCCAGTATTGTAATCCAAGTTGGTAAAATTTTATAATTAATTTTGAAAAAGAATAAGCTTTTTATTGAATGAAATTGAATTTATCAGGTCGTGAGTTCTGATGACTATATCATAGTTGAGTCTATACGTGATGAATTTTCATCATGATATCAATTTGTCAGGTGTGGACACTATGCAAGAAAATGTAAACATTTACAGCTGTTTATATATAAACAGAGTTGCCAACTGCTACAAATTTTTGATATTTATGTCGCCGAAGTGTTACGAATAGAATTGAGATTTTTTATAGTGTGTTTCCACCGACTTTGAATCAAGTAGGTTTTAGTAAAACACTTCAAAGTGTTTCCACCGAGCTTGTAAAATTTGTTGTTCGAATTATGCACGTGCTTTATAAGGTGGGCGCAGCAGCTGTAATGTGAATTTTATTCACATGTGGTTGACATTTAAAATTTATTAAATATTCCTTAATGTTATTTTTTTCGAAATTGTCAATCACTATTCATGGATGATCCAGAGATGGAGTTTGTAATTTTAAAAGCAACGGAGGGTTGTCAGATACGGCGATTTCTCGCTAAACGTGGCGATTTTTCAACTTGTTTGGCGACTAAATTTTTGATTTGGCGACATGGCGATATTTCTGGTGAATAAATAAATTGGTTGGCGATTTAATGGCTATTTTTTAACAAAATTGAATTTGAAAATTTTAGTAATTCAGGAAAATTAGTTTGTTAAAGGAGTAGTTTCAAAAATAAATCCTACCAAAACTCGTCTGCAAGATATTCGGGTATGTTCTGTATGTTCCACGTGAAATTAAAAGTTGTGCAATACAGAACATACCCGCTTAAAACAATTTGATTTTGATGATTTTTCTTATATTAATTAATTACTAATGCGTTTTGAATTTAATAAAATAAATAAAAAAAATTTTGGCGACTTTATTTCTGCTTTTGGCGATTTGCTGCTAAATTTTCATACGATTATTTTTTTAAAAAGTTATATTAAATTATTATATATATTATATTAGAAAAACGACATAAAATCAATTTTGGCGATTTTTAAAATCAATTTGGCGAAATAGCTCGGAAAAAATCTGACAACCCTGGGTTGCAAACATAAATCGAGTTCGAAAAAGAGTATTTTCGACATTATTTACAATAAATCAACCACTTTGAGGTGATTTATCCATATGCAAAATGTATGATAAATCATGTAGAAATTAGCATGATTTGCACAAATCATCATGATTTGTATAAATCATGCCGGTGGAAACATACGATTAGTAACTTCACTCACTGAAAGAGTGCTGGCATATATTATTTGCATTTTTATAAATCTTGATTGCTTTTTATAATAGGTGCAGATACAAGCTTTCCAAGCTACAATACAAGTGTATTTTTTTGTCTCTGCCAGAATCAGTCATTAGAACTATTTAATTTTTTAATTTTTTGTTGTACAGTATTATGTTTACTATTAAAACACCCTACACTCGTTTCAATTCAATTGGCAACTGAGTCGGTTGTTATCCAAATCAAGGCGTATATGGCTCTGTCAATTGATTGGCTTGGCAGTTGTCGACTTGGTTGAAGAAAAAACAAAAGATTTTGATTTTTCAAGTTGACTAGTAAATCTTTCAATTCGATTGTGCTGTGTGTGCTCTAGTCTCTTGATCAGCTGTCACAGTTTATGTTTGCAGTTTTATTTTGTAAAGAAAAAGTTAAGTATTTTTAAAATTGTATTTATTTTCATATAATTTTAAATAAAAAAAGCAATGTGAGTCCGAGATGTGTAAACATCTTATAATGAAAATTTTTTTTAATATTGGCTTATGGTAACTAAAATAAGCTATATAAATTTTTGACTCTACTGGAAAACGGCATCTATAGTAGTGGAATTATTAGTCGTGGCGGTTTGTGGAGAATTGATCATATGCAAGTGGAAAACGTCAAATAAAAATGTTGATAAAGCTTGCGACTGTGGGTTTGCAAAATTTGTATTAAAATCTCCACCCATAATAATTGGCATGAGATGGAGATTGTTACCCAGTTGTCGTGCACTAGCTTCAGTGTAAGGCAACAGTACGCAATGAAGATGGGACTTATCACGAGTGTCGTATCACGACTTCGACTACTACGATTTTGTATTAGACTAAAGAACATTGCAACATTTTTTCTTTAATCTAATACAAAGTCGTCGTAGTCGTAGTAGAAATACGACACTCGTAATAAGGCCCGATATGTTATAATATAATATTATAAATTCTTTATAAAGACTGCTATATATCTTTTAAACAAATATTTGACATTTAAAACGCTATTTTATTTAAAAGTTTATATTTATTTTATATTTTTCAACTTCTTAACAAAATTATCCCCACTGGCAACACTATTACACTTCACAAGCAATTTCTATTAAAATTAACATTGCTCCTGAAGGCATGCTTTAAAATTCGTTTGAGTGTATTTCTATGCAGCTGTTAAGTTTGTCTGTACTTCTTGTCCATATGATTACAAGTAGTCGTAGTAGAAATACGACATTCGTAATAAGGCCCGATATGTTATAATATAATATTATAAATTCTTTATAAGGACTGCTATATATCTTTTAAACAAATATTTGACATTTAAAACGCTATTTTATTTAAAAGTTTATATATATTTTATTTATTTTATATTTTTTCTTAACAAAATTATCCCCACTGGCAACACTATTACACTTCACAAGCAATTTCTATTAAAATTAACATTGCTCCTGAAGGTATGCTTTAAAATTCGTTTGAGTGTATTTCTATGCAGCTGTTAAGTTTGTCTGTACTTCTTGTCCATATGATTACACTAATACACTCATACATAGCTCACACCGATTTGATAACACATCGCACATCTAAACCAAAATTTGTGATTGTATTGTGAAAAAGATTTTTATCCCCTAGCGTATAGATGTTTAGACATCAAAAATATAAAAATTAATGAATGAATGCAATAGAAGTTTTTAATTTTTAAATTTGTAATTGTGAAAACATAAAAAATTTGACAGTTTAACG
This sequence comes from Tachina lurida, assembly GCA_944452675.1. Taxonomy (NCBI): domain Eukaryota; kingdom Metazoa; phylum Arthropoda; class Insecta; order Diptera; family Tachinidae; genus Tachina; species Tachina lurida. The sequence continues at coordinate 112,241,608 of OX101756.1, forward strand.
AAAATCTTTCCATTCAGTTTATGAAGTGTGGCCAAGAATCAATTCAATTGAAAGACTTAGTTGACAATTGAAAGGTTTATAAGTAAATTTTTAACACTTTCATTAATTAATATATTATAGGAGCATGTCCCCATATATTAAAAATTATATTTGTTTGATAATATTCATAATCAAATTGCTTCGAATGTTTGATATAATGTTGGTTGGGTAGAAGATAATTATAATTATATAATAAAATACTTATAAAGGAATGATTCACACTAATTTATTTGTTTTTATGCTTATTTAAATGTTCACACTAATAAAAAAAGCAACTTTTGAAATGATGGAAACTTTTTAAAGAATTTATGGAAACGTTTCATTGTTATAATTATCATTCTTTATTGTTATTTACAAATAAAAAGGTGCTAATTGAAACCGAAATTCGCTATATAAAAAGAATTTTAAAAAAGTATGACATTTCAATCAGATTTGTTTACAAAACTCTTACGAAAATGGGCAGATGTTGTTAAATTATAGTGCGTTCGAAAAGTATACCTATTTTTTATATGAAAGACTCTATATTTTTTACAAAACTTCAATTCTATAATAATAATTCTTCAATAATATTCTTCGTTTTTTAATGAACAAATCATCAGACCATTTTAACTGCTGTTTATTTAGTTATAAATTTTGCCAGAATATTAACAGCCTTATATGTATATAAAACTTATAAAGGCTTTGTAAAGGAAGTTCTAAAACAAATATTCATACAAAATTTTTCTTAAAAAGCCTTTATAAAGCCTTAATAAGTTTTATAAATAATATTAATTTCAATATAAAAAAATTTTTTTGACAAGAATCAAGCTCGTAACTCTCAACCTAATAGTCCAATATATTCCGCAGTGCATAGAGAGCAAGTGTTGCTTTTTGCAATAATATTTTTATGGCACTATCGCTTAATAACACCTGCTCGTTTGTTCCTTTCAGAGCAAGCTGATAGACTTCCATAAATCTGATTAACTTGTCATAATTTTTTGATTGTTTTGATATGCCTAATTTTTATTTCAATTAGCACTTTTTGTTATTAAATAACAAACAAGAAATTATAATGGTAATAAAAATATCAATCCAAGGTTTCCATAAATTCATAAATACTAGTATAAATAAAATTAAACACTTTAAATTTCGTTACAAAATCTGAAACTCTAAAATAAATTTGTATTTCAGTAAAAAAAAAGATAAATTGTTAGAAGACAAATACGGGTAAATCGGGTCTAAATAATTTGAGAAAAATATGTTAATATGTATACTTTCACCGAAAAGTAAAAAAATTTAAAATTTTAAAATAGTTCTATTGAGTAGTTTAACTATAATTTTATTCAGAATTTATTAAATTTTATTTAAATCAGGTTGTCCGTTAATCTTAATTTTCTTGAAAATTAAAAAACGGGACATTGAGGCAGTTGAAGCCCCATTTTGACAGTGTGTGCGAAGATGAGTTTAAATTTCAGTAGCAGAGACAAAAACCACAAATTTTAGCAGAGCGAATTTTGCACTTAACGTGCACTGTTAATAATTTAACAGTACTAGTAAAAACTAACTGTTAAATGATTACAGTAAAATTAATGGCAAAATCTGGGAATGGGGACTAGGACTATACTCACCAATTAATGGAAAATATTGTCGATATACTTAAGATACATAGATATATAAATAATACAGAAACCTAGTTTTACAAAATATACTCTTTCGGAAGGCTAAATGGTAATTGGGGAAAACTAGAGAGTTCTACATGCATCCCACTACATGTGCTTCTGATGGTTCTCTAAAGAGCAGATTTAGTAACATTTCTGAAATAGTTTAGGCACTTTCAAAAACAAATTTTAAAAAAGTTATATTTTAATAGTTTAAATGCCCTATGTACTCGTATTGTCTCAAAATCTAGTACTTACGAGATTTTGAGCTAAATCTAGCTGATTTGTACTAGATTTCCCATACAAAACCAAATCTATTTTGTCAGTAGATTTGTAGGGAATCGAATAAAAATCTAATAAAACTATTTATTTATTTTTTACTACCCCGTACAATGGACACTAGTGAAATTTCAAAGCAGAATCTTAAGAAATTGCAGCAATAAAAATTGCAAGTCAGGACAGGGGACATAATTATATAAAAGGTGAGTGAATTAGTTACGGTATGCTTAAAAAGGTGTGTGAATTGGCTGTATTGCAGTTGTTTGGTTGTAGTTTTGGAAATTTTTCAGTTAATGGGTTTTGTTTTGGATAAAAAAACCTTGATAAATGCCAAAAAAAAATTGTTGTAAACGGTATAGATTTTCATTAAGAATTTACTTAAAATCTGCTAGATTTTGTGTAGGTGTAAATGCCCTATAAGCAAAAATTTCTGGAGAAGATTATCGAACTTTATACTTTCCTATTCTGTTATCTGGAGCTTCTGCCTGCAGGCTAATTCTTATATTATCGTTTCTGATTCTGTATCTTCTAGATTTTCCAAAAACTCTGCGTACAAGGCGAATTCATACCAGCTGATCTCAGTTTGAAATGAAATGCAACACTGAACAAATGTGTATATTTTTTTTTTTGGTGTAAAATTTCCAGTTGTCAAACAATTTTCGAGTGTTTTGCTTGTTTTGACACCAGAGAAGTTAACAGCTGATCACCATTTCCTGAAAGGATATGATAGCGATAACCATGTATTTATATACTTACATCAATTTTTTGACGATACTTTTCTTCTTTTTTTACTCAATAATATTGTATAGTCTATGGTTACCTTTACCTTAGAAATTTTAAAAACCTCCGACGCAGTTGGCGCTGTAGCAAAACATAAAATCAGAAAAAAATCTCAGCGATAAAATGTTTGCTATATCACACATTAAGCTTACCAGGATACACTCAAACCAGGTAAGCCCATAATGCAGCTGTTTATTTCAACTGTCAACTTCCATATAAAAGCAAAATAAATAAAGAATGCAAATGAAATGTCATTGATAAAAACAAATATAAATCATTATTTTAGTATTAAAGATAACAAAAGATGACAAAAAGAGGACATACATTATATAGATGACAACAAGTTAAAATATATGATTGTACTCTAAAAAAGAGGACGTATGGTCACCTTACTTTACCACATCTGGTAAATAAAGTTGTGCCCAAACTGATTTTGCAATAATCGATTGTTAAGCGCACTGTATGGCACATTGCGCCGTCTTTTTGGAACCAACTGTCGCTGATGCTTAGCTGTTTAATGTTTGGAAACAAAAATTCAGTTAATATGGCTCTATAGCACTCTCCACTCACCGTAATGGTAGCTCCTTGCCCATTGCGCTACATCCGCAATATTCTCTTCGGTGCGCACATTCATTTTGTCTTGTTGAGGGTTTTGAATCGAGAAGATTAAAATTAGTGATAAAACGATCACCGAAACGAAAAGATCAATGAACTTGGCGAACAGATTTATTTCTTTCAAAGTAAATTTTCACAATTTGGAAGCCTTGTTCTGGCTTCAAACAATTCCAAATGGCTTGACACGCTTTGCTGAACATAAATGTCAACACAGTTTGACATTCTCGGCTGTCAAAACATAGTTATCGAGTTTTATGCTAAAAGAAACATGTACGAGTATAACGGTTTTTTCACGAGAACCAGAGTTCATTAAAAATAAGAGAACTTCATGAACATTTCTATGAATATTGACCAAGTGTCATGCATGTAGGGGGCCTGTGATTTCATTCAAATTTATTTCATTTCTTATCTTTTTAATATCTTAATATATATAAAAATCAAAAACACGTTTATTTGTTAGGGGTGAACTCTTCAATGCCCCAACAGATTTTCGCCTTCCACCCCACAAAATATTTGTAAAAGACCGGCGCGTGTTTTTATATATATTCTACCCCGGTAAATGCTACGCCCCTTTCAGAAATAGTGATTCGTCCGACAGATGGCGCAATTTTTAGTTTTTTTGTGTGTTTTGCACCGTAACTCAAGAACTACTGAACCGATTTTGACCAAACTTCATATACATGCTCTATAGGGCGTGAGTTGTGTTTCTATGTAGTTTGAAGTTCGTCCGACAGATGGCGCCATATTTAGTTTTTTTGTTTTTTTGCACCGTAACTCAAGACCTACTGCACCGATTTAGACCAAACTTTATATACATGCTCTATGGGGCGTAAGGAGTGTTTTTGTGTAGTTTGAAGTTCGTCCGACAGATGGCGCAGTATTTATTATTTTTTTGCTTTTGCACCGTAACTCAAGAACTACTGAAACGATTTTGACCAAACTTCATATACATGCTCTATAGGGCGTGAGTTGTGTTTCTATGTAGTTTGAAGTTCGTCCGACAGATGGCGCCATATTTAGTTATTTTTTTGTGATTTTGCACCGTAACTCAAGACCTACTGCACCGATTTAGACCAAACTTTATATGCATGCTCTTTGGGGCGTGAGGAGCGTTTCTGTGTAGTTTGAAGTTCGTCCGGCAGATGGCGCAATATTTAGTTAATTCGTTGGCAAAATCTAATTTTCATATTGTACCACCAATGCCATATGGGTAATTCCATTCTGGCGTTACATGCCATTTGCACGACAAAAGGTTGAAAAAAAGTTTTAAAATTGTGTTTGAAAAAATTTTTTCCTTCATTTGAAAAGTGATTAAATAGGTCTATATTCAGTGAAAAAATTATAACAATCACACCTAAGGATTTCAAGATATTCGCAAAATATGACCTGGCGTTACGTTACAAAAAACAGAAGTGGGGTTTGACTTGACTAACAAAATTGCTTAACTCTGCGAATTGGCCAAGTATTTTTATACAAAACTTTTTTGTTAGGACTTGGACTGATATACACTTATTTTCCAAGCTTCTAGATTAAAAAATCTTTTTCCCCAAGAAAACAAATCTGTTGGTGAACTTTAAATTTGTCCGTCATGGTGGACTTTTTTTTGGAAGTGCCCATATACAACACTAATGTTAGCTTAGGGCCAGCAACGCGGACCGGGGTCAGCTAGTATGTATATAATACACAAATTGCAATTGAATAACTTGAACAACTAATAAATTGTCAACCCTGTTGAAAAACGTTTATGGGCGTCTGTAATTTAATTTTTTATTCTTCTTTGTTTTCATGCTTAATAAGTTAAAAGAAATGAAGCACAAATGCGGTAATAGATTACTTAAATATACTCGTATTCCTAATTTAATATAACCAAAATAAATTTAAAAAATTTGCTCTGGTCGAATAATTCAGCTGTAAATGCCATTAGCTAAAGATAAAAAAAAAGTTGTTGACCAAAACTAAATGTGCCAAAGCGTTATGAAATCTATTGATGCAAAAAAATACCTGTGGAATAACGCTCGTAAAACAAATAATTTACAAAAATTTTGTAACATTTAATGACCCTGAAAATTCAAAAAAAAAAATATATTAACAAATTTGGCATAAATATTGCTGCAAAAAATTCAAACTGAAATTTTAATAAATTACTTGGAAAATAAATTAAAATACATATGCCCATACATACATACATACATAGCTAAAAGTTATCATCGAAACCAAAACCGCATTTACGCATAATTTATTATTTTGTGTTACAAAAAAATCGCAAAAAACGTCATTGAAACGAATGAACTTTTTGCACACATTTGAAAAATAACTACAACTTCATGCCAGGCACTTTTTAGAAGAAAAAAAAATATATATTTTTTTAAAGGCATTAAATAAAATACATACTTTAAAATTGGAAACTCATTGATTTTTTTTTTCTATTTATACTTCTATTATTATTAATAATGAAGATGAATTTTTGAGAACATTTGAAAAAAAGTCGTTTTGATTTTAGTTAAGTGGTAACAAACACACAACACACATGGGCAAATTATTTTTTTCAAACCGGGCTTTTAGTTCTTAATTAAAACTTTGTCTGTCTGATTTTTAAAATGTTTGTGTCAGCGTTATTGGTGGTACTGGAAATATGCAAGACGGACCGTAACGCGATAATCGAGACATTCAAATCAAACAAATATTGAGCGAAGAAGCACAAGCGATAGCGCTGCAGCATTAAATTCTGGAGATGGTAGCGTGACAAATCGTAATCACGCCTTCAAAAGCCGATCTAAATATAACAAGGCTTATGTTGGGCACTAGACAGGATCGACTTCTCCTAGGAAAAAGTTTTGCAATTTTAAAACTGCAAGAATACTTCTGTCACGTATCGAAATACAGCCCATTTATCTCTTTTAGAGTCACCATTTTGAGTCTGTGAAAACCTCTATAAATGTTATATTTATTTTAAACTAGATTTTCTAATTATTTGGTTATTGTTTTCAGGAAGTTATGTTGAATAACTACTCTGAGTAGCATGCGTTTATCAACTTTGTCCGAATAAATATCCACACTCTGAGTATAAGTATGACAGACACCCAATACTCACAATACGCATGAGCATTTCTACTTATATTCGTAGAGTATTTAAGTTTTTCACATAAATGAAGTATGCATAGATCTTTTGTGAATTGGAATCGGCTATACTGATAGTACTTTTAAAGCAAACATGAGGGTGGCGTTGGCTGAAGTAGTTAGCACGTTGATTGCAAAACTGAAGATCCTGGGTTCGAGCCCGGTCTCTGACAGTCATTAAATAACAACACCACACATTTTTCTGATGTGCTTTAGTGTCCTTTGTATCAGTTGATGTGGTCACTAAAGCTACACCGGCTTCAGCGGATGCTAATCCTAATGTAACATCAGAGCGCCCTTCTTCGTCGGAATTGTGTAGCAGAATCATCGTCGAAGTAAAATAACCAATAAAACCTCATTTGACACCAGAGGCGCTGCAACACTGCATTATTTAAAACACAGCGTGCAAGAAAAGCACACTTATAAAAGAATAAAGCTTTCATCTCTCTCTTCTCTCACCAGCTGTCTTCTCTGTCACTGCCCATTCCCTATCCCCCTCTCTCACTATCTTCTCTTCAACTCCCAGGTAACACAAACGAAGGGATCATTGTATTGAACCCAAGTGAGCTGGACTCCAAATTCGACTCTTCCTTACTAGCTAACTTAACCTACCCTAATCTAAGGTAAATATGTGAGCGTACTTATTGTTGTAATACAATTATAGTCACTAAAGTTAAGAATAAATATTTAAGTAAATTTGTTTTTGAGTAATTAGTGTCATTATCTGGTCGGTAGGCCGGCGATGCTCATGTGGCTTGTACGTGCCGGTGGCTGCTTATATTCTACTGGTGAAAATAAGCACTATAATTTATGCATAGTGAAATTATTCCCACAACCAGACATACATATATCGTTCTGGAATTACCGAGTTGATTTGCTACACTGGACTGACAAATTTTGCTACATAAAATAATTTATATATTCATTTGATAGATATTTTTGTTTAATCCACCCTTATTCCAGTTGTCAACATCGCCGTCACGTCAATATTATACCAAATAATTGGGCCTTGTCTTCCCGTTATCGAAAACAAATAGTATCTACGTGGAGAGATACAGCTGTGGCATCTTCCCAACAAATTATTGATGACCGCCTGCTGAATTGATATCGGAATCGCTTCAATTATCGATTGTATCATCTATTTTAAATCATTTAAATTTTATGGTATCAATTTATAAACTTTCTGCTTACAAGAAAAAGTCAACTGTATTTGATTGGGAGACCGGGACAGGCATCGAAATATTGACTTTCTTAAAATAATTTTTTTCGGACATTTTCGGAGTAATTCTGGTAAAACAGCCTTTCTATGAACAAACTTGCCACATATTCTTGAAACCACACAGAACTTAGAGGAATTATCTTTCGCCGCATTTCAGGAAAGAAAGTGACCGCTACAGTGCGACCGTGTTCTTAAAAAAAAGTATGGGTGAGACTGTACACCAGAGTATGACTTGAGCTCCCTCTAACTCCACCCATTTTTTTAACTTTCAAATTGTGTAATTACAAGAACCAAAGCTGTTTTATAAGTTTCGCAGCAATCAAATAAGTCAAATATCATAAAATTATATTCAAAACTTTTTTTACGCTGGGACCAATGGGAAGACAACGAAAAATATTTTACAAACACAGGGTTTGTGTATTTCTTTCTCATACAAAATCAAAACTTGCGCAATAAGGCTTGATATGTGTGAACAGCTTGAAATACAGTAAAAAAATTTTGTTGTATTAAATTCAATATAATAATATAATAAGTAACCGCCTGCTTACAACGTTTCTAAAAAATAATTTTTAAACATTTAGATTTAATTAAAGTAGAATTAATTTTAATCAGGAATAATTTCTAAATCATTCTCGAGTTGCAAAAAATTATTCCTGATTAATTTTGAAATATTAATTTTTTAATTACAATTTTAAAGGTTTGTTTGTTCTGGACTAAGAAGCATGTCTACTAAAAAAAAAGTATTTTAAGCACGAAATATTCTTATCACGTCATTTTCCATTGCTGAAATGAAAGACAACTTCGTGACCGCAAGTGACATGTTGCTCACGATCTCATCTCCATTGATACAATAAACACTACGAGAATTCAAGAGTATTGACGAGTTTACGATGATGACGAAGATGATTATGATGTTGTTGGTGTAATTGTAGTGTTGCCTGTTTACTTACGGTTAAGCAGATGCCGAAGAGAAGACGTTTCAGAATAAAACGCGAATTTCAAATCCGTGGAAATGAAACAATAGGTTGGTTGTTGGCTGATTTACTTGTTTTTGCTTTATATAAAAATGATTTTGTCAACGTACTTTATTGACAGTAACGTATCAGAACCCAAACAGGGAACAACAAAAAACTTGTTTATTTAAAAAGTTTAAAAAAAATAACAATATTAAAATAAATATGTAAATAAATTATTGTATTATTCATAAATAGTGCTCCAAAATATTATTGACAAGGATTATAAACAAAAATCACTACCAAGTAAATAAATAACTCGCAATTGTGAACAAAAAGGCAAATTATAATAAGTCAACAATAACGAAGTGTTAAGTGTTTGAATAATTATTTAACATTTTGCGTACCCATATTGAAGTTTTCACAACAATTTTTATTCTAACAAATTAAATAAATCAATACAAAATGACAGCTGTTAATGGAAAGGTGAGTTGTTAATTTCAAAGAAAGCGAAAATGATTTGAATAAAAATCAATTTGACATTGAAAAAATAAATTGCAAGCAATAATACAATATTAATAAAAGGATTTTTTTTTGATGAAAAAAAAAATAATAATATTCAATGAAATAAATTAATAAAAAAAATATGTCTTTAAGTAAGAAATAAATTATAAACATCTCAGTGTTTCATAAATCCCAGGAAAATAAGTTGCTCATTAAAAGAAAAGAAACATTAAAAAGTCACTTACAAGACGGAGCTAAATATAAATTTCAATGCAATTAATTAACTCCATGAGGCAAAAAATTTAGAGAATATTTTATCGTAAGCGACAATTTACTTACAAAAAAATATTTGAATATTTAAAAAAAACCTTCTCCTGAAAAATTTAATTTTTGACGCTTACGATAAAATCGAAAATAGGGCTGGATATGTGCTAATTTCACTCATGTCATGGCTGATTCAGTTATGCTGCATTAAAGAAATATCGATTTTATAGCAATTTTTCAAGCCCTGGGAGCGTATCCCGGCAAAGCTAATCACACTATTTTTTTAATTCATCAAATTGTTGGCATGAATCAATGACTTCGCGAAAACTAAGAAAAAATAATCCAAAAGAGTTAAGGTGCAATCAGACGTGACATAACCATATCCATAGAAAACAGCCGTTCAAAGCAAACTAATGGGGAAGACAGTATTTGATTACACTGTGTGACAAAAAGGAATAAAGTCGAAATAACAGGAATGCATTACTATTTTTCTCGTAAGCATTGTCGAGTATAATAACAATCTATTTTGGAAATTTTCCAAACACCTCCAAATCATGAGTTGCTGGTAAAACCCGGTTTTTTGTACCCGTTCGCACTAATCAACCTTTAACTAAGTTGAATATTAACCGATTTTAAATTTATAAATGGATTCATAAAGAAAAAACTTAGACCTTTTGAACAATATAAATTCCATTTCAGTAAATTTCAGATATACTCGTACCAACTTTATTTCCTAATTTTTTTATTTATTTGAAAAATTTCTCCATTGGATTTGTTCTTACACAGTATTTTTGTACGGAAACCATACTATCTAAAACCTTACTTATAAAAAATAATTGATTTGTAGTAATTCAATCTTGGATATATAATAGTGAATAGGGCCATGAAATTTTTTCCTGGGGAACAATTTCAAACAATAGCAAGTAATAGGGAAAACAAAAAAAATTTTAATTGGAAGAGGGAGAAATTTCTCGCTGAATTTTATACATAATTGCTACAAAACCTTCTCGCAGACTTCTCCACACCTTTCGCTGCATGCCTCATGCAGCAACAAGGGCAAAATTCAAAATGTAAACGCTCTCTTACAATTAAAATTAACTGCCTTATTATATACATGAAGGGCTTATTGTAGTAACATCATATGCCACAAACAAATTATTTGAGAAAGTCGATTTTAAATTTAAAAAAAAAATATTTAAAATTAAAATAATAAATTATACAATAGACCAGCCCCCGTATTCCGTAAAGTGCTAAAACTAAATCTCTATCGCTAAAAATCTATAAAGTCGATTTCTCGATTTTCGGCTACGAATACAATTTTCAAACGTCTATTGATAAATCAGGCAATGGCTTAAAAACGTAATTCGCCGAAATTTTAGTGTTTTATGTCATAGGAAAAAATTTTTAATTTTCTTTTTGTTCAGCATTTTAGCGATCGAATTTAGCTTTAGCTTACGACTTACGGAATACGGGGGCAGGGCTGTCACATATGGTGATTTCTTGCCAAAAGTGGCGATGTTGAAAAACTTGTTTGACGTCTAAATTTTTGACTTGGCAACATGGCATTTTTTCTGGTGATAAATAAATTTTTTGTCGATTTTTGTAATTCAGGAAAATTAGTTTGTTGAAGGAGTAGTTTCAAAAATAAATCCTATCAAAACTCGCGTGCAAGAAATTAAAACAATTTGATTTTGATGATACATATTTCTTATATTTTTTTTTTGTTAATTTTTGGCGATTTTTTACTAAATTTTTTTTATAAAAATTTTTATTCAGGGCTATCATGAATAAAATTCCGCGAGAAATTTCTCCCTTTTCCAATTAGAATTTTTTGTTTTGCCTATTACTTGTTATTGTTTTAAATTGTTTCACAGGAAAAATTTCTCGCGGAATTTTATTCATGATTGCCCTGGGATCTAATAGCCGCTTTCGATAACGAGCTCATTCGATCACGTTTCTTCAGTTTTGGCATTTGATATCGAAATATAATTGTTCGATAGCGAATGCCATAATCTCAAATCGTGATCGAATCAGCTCGCTATCGAAAGCGACGATTAGATTCCTGATTACAAAATGTTTTACATTTTTTTTTTTTTTTTTTTCATATACAAATTTATTTATTGTATCTTCAAAAATGAACTAACAATAAGTAATCAAATCTTAAATCTAAATATAATTATTAGGCCCGACCAATATCGGACATAAGCTATATTACGGGCAAGCGGATTAGGATGTGACTCGAGTTTAGTTAAATATTTGCCTGCGTATTTTGCAATTTCTTCACTCACTAGTGGCATATTTAAATCACGATGAATATTTGAATTTTTAACGTACCATGGAGCAGATGTTATCAAACGTAAAATTTTGTTTTGCCTTCGTTGGATTCTCTCGACATTTGAAGCTGAAGCAGTGCCCCACAGCTGAATTCCATAGCACCATATTGGCTTCAAAAGCGACTTGTATATCAAAAGTTTGCAGTCTAGGCTGAGTGTTGAATTTCTGCCAATTAACCAATATATTTGAGTCAATTTAAGTTTCATTTGGGTTAACTTAGAGTCAATATGATATTTCCATGTAAGCCTTCGATCAAGGTGTATGCCAAGGTATTTGACTTGAGAATGTTGAGGAATATTTTGATTGTTGATTCGAATGGGGGAACAGGTATCTTTTCTTAGGGTAAACGTTATATGAACACACTTTTGTTCATTGACTTTAATTCTCCATAAGTTCAACCATTATTCAAGCTGGGTAATGTGTGCTTGGAGATTGCGGGATGCCTCATCAGGATTTTTGTGAATACTCAAACAGGCTGTATCATCGGCAAATGTAGAAGTGTGGATGTTATTGCTCACAGGCATATCACAAGTATATATTAGATACAAGACTGGCCCCAGAATACTACCCTGTGGCACACCAGAAGATATAGATTCGGGTACACTCATGAAGTCTCCTTCCACAACGGTAAATGTCCTATCAACAATATAACTTTCCAAAAGCTTTTGTATATTTATTGGTAGGTATGTCTTCAATTTTAAAACTAGGCCTTTGTGCCATACTTTGTCAAATGCCTGAGAAACATCAATAAAAAGGGCAGAACAATACTTCTTTTCTTCAAAAGTCCTCCTTATAATTTGAACCAATCTATGCGTTTGCTCAATAGTGCTATGCTGACTTCTAAAGCCAAATTGATGGTCCGGGATGCACCCAGTATCAGCTAAAATTGTGGACAATTTAGTCATGAGCAGCTTTTCGAAAAGCTTTGAAATTGTTGAAAGTAAGCTTATAGGCCTATATGACTCAGCCTTGGTAAGATCTTTGCCTGGCTTTGGAATCATTTTAATCTTGGCAAGTTTCCAGTTATGTGGAAAATACTGCATTCGTAAAATTGCATTAAAAATAAATAGCAAAATTCTTATTGCAATATGATATGTTTTACATAAAAACAAATTTATTATTAAATATATATTAAGAAAAACTATATAAAATTGATTTTGGAGACTTTTGGCGATTTTTTAAATAAATTTGGCCAAATATGTGGGTCGGAAAAATCTGACAACCCTGCTACAGACCCTTTTAAGAACTCCTTTATAACGACTTACTTATATCACATATCCATCGTCGGACAATAGAAACATACGGAAATCTCTGTTTTAAAAAACTAATATGGCTTATGATGATAGAAAAGTTACAGCTGTGCAAAATGTAGGTATACATTTGAATTGAAATCCTTATTAAAATCTATGTCGTTTACACAAAGTCTTTTTGACATTTCTGTGGTTTTCATAAATAACAAGTTTGTCAGGCGAGCCAAAAAGAGTTCTTTTTGAAAGTCTCTTGCAAAAGGGTAAAAATTGTTTTGTTATTTAACAAAAAAAAATAATGATATTGATTATGGCATACGTGATCGTATAACCAAACGAAAATTCAATAATCACGATTCCATATTAACATTTGTAAACTCTAATTACATTTTAAATTATTTTGAGAGTTCTACATCTATTGTGAGTTTAATACGGGTGGTGGGTTCATTTCCCACCACCACCACCACTGTTTCACTACAACGGGTTAAGGTCTTTATTACTATGCTCGTCAAAATAAGTTCCCATATAATATGTAACTGTATTTGTAAAATTTAATAAATAAATAAATAAATAAAAAATGGACTATTCAAAGTATTGCGCCAGTTGAAAACTACTGTGAATTTTAAGGGAAATTACGATCCATCGCAATTATGATACCACTACGTTTATACGATTGACATTTGGCGTAATTATCTTTAGTACGATTGTCTATAGGATCACAGATGTGACGATTCGAGTCCAGTGGGTCTACTATGAAATTCGAAACGAAAAAAAAATGCTTTCGAATTTGCATGTAAATAACATACAAATTCGAAAGTATTTAAACAAATTTTTTTTAATTAAACATGAAATAGTTTTTAGAACTAAAGTATTTTTAAACCTAAATTATTTATGTGTACGAGTATAATAATAAACTATTTATGTATTTATTTATTTATATAATTTTTATTTATGTATATAATTTTATTTATTTATGTATATACCCTATAGGAACTCAAACCCATTTCTAAGTAACTTCAAACTGGTTTTTTAATAACCACAACTGGTTGATTAAGTGACTTTTTTCCTTATCGCCGACTCACTATTTTAACATAGACATGTCATAGGCGATAGTCAATTGGCCATCTCTGCCAATGACTTTTAAATTGACTACTAACTACTTATTTTTCAACCAATTTGTAGTTAATTAATATTATAGCAAAAAAAGATATATGTATATTTATATTATATATATTATATATACACATGTATGTATGTATATATTCATATATACCTATGTAAATATATAAATACATACACATATGTCTATATAAATATCTATTATTATTATATTCACTAAAAATTAAAAATTCGTACATACATACAGTAAGGGACAAAATTGTTCACAGAATAGTAGTTATTAAGAATATGTTGAATTATATTATTGTAGATATTATTTTATTTGAATATTATATACTTTTTGTAATTCAGAGGCAATGATATGATAGAAAACACTTTAACTTAAAAATATTTTTTTTCATAAAAAATAAAAAATAAATATTTTTTTAGAGTGTAGCTGTGAACAATTATGACCCTCGTAGAAGCAACATACTAATTTAGCTGTTTATACTTTGTATGTTTACCACGAGCGACTTCAACACTGTTTATCCTTCTGGGCATACTTTCCACAAAATTTGTAAGAACAGTTTTATCAATATCTTCCCAAGCTTCAATGGCGTGATCACAAAGCTCATCCAAAGTGCTAGGCGGTTCTTTTTTAGAAAATATTCTCCTCTTTAAAATTGACCAGAGGTGTTCAATCGTGTTCAAATCAAGCGATTGAGGAGTCCAATCTAAAGTATTAATCCCATTGGTAACAAGCCACTCCTTAGTAATTTTAGCCGTGTGCTTAGGGTCCTTATCTTGCATAAAGATGTCGCTCTGACCAGGTCACAAGCCAAATATATCCAGACTTGGGAGATATGAATCTTTCAGAATGGTTGTGTAGTCAGTAGCACAAGTTTTACCTTTTATTCGTCGAAGAATTTCAAGCTCATTACCACGAAAACAACCCCAAGATATCAGTGAACCACCTCCAAATTTTAATGTGCTGCATATGTTGCTCTCTTTAATACCAACACTTTTATCTACCCATGTCCACTGCCGTCCGTCTGATCCTATTTTGTTGATTTTGAACTCATCTGACCACGTAACGCGTTTCTAGTCTTCTACAGTAAAATTTTCATATTTTTTGCAACGGCTAATCTTTTTTTCGATTTTTTCACTGAAAAATGGCTTTTTAGCCTTGGTTCCAGCAACGAATCCACGTGTTCGTAAATTCCTCCGAACTGTTTTAGCGCTAACATCTATATAATACTCTTCTTGAAGATTTTTTTTTGCCTCAACACCTGTATTAACCGCTCCTGTTGTGATCATTCGCTTAGCTACGCAGATATCAGCAGGTGAAAGTTTCTTTGGGCGACCTGCTTAGTTGCTGAAGATATTGAAATCACCTTATTTTTCTATTTTAGTTACTAATCCAACTGAAATTTTATAATTTTGGGCCCTTCAGTTAAATCTTTGATAATATTTTTCTTCAAAAAAGCTTTCACAGGGATTGGCATTATACAAATTTTAAATCTAAGCAAACTATTATTTAAGATTAAGTTTAAAAACAATTTTAGACATATTTTATTTACTTTAGACCGAATCCACAGAAAATCAATTAAGAGTAATTAAAAAGTTACTAATTTTATGTATACCTTATTTTATAAGGGACAAAATTGTTCACACACGTGTTTTCTTTTCTCACTTTATAATAAATAGAAACATAACGGTATTTTCGAAACAGATATGTCATACAACATTAAACAACATGCCACTCAATATGTACAATTTTAAGACTTGACAGATGTATTACGAACAAATATTTTTTGTATAGAATATATTTTCCTTTTTTCTGTGAACAATTTTGTCCCTTACTGTATATATGTTCATAAATATATCCATACATACGAACCGCTCATAGAAAATATTATTGAAATTATTTAGTTTTTTTTCAACACAAAGATTTGGCATTTGATTTCATAGCATGCTTCTTTTGATTTTTTTATTTTCTTTTCATTTTATTTATTTCTTACGTGTGCTTCTATTCAATTTGTTTGGTTGATATCTGCATGAGATTTAAACCAATTTGTAGTCACTTGCAAAATAATTAATTTATAAGTTAGTGTTTTTTCTCAACTGATTATTTTATTTACTACAGGGTACAAATACTTATGCATGCCAAATATCTCCTTAAACATTTTTATTTAAAAAATAAACTACATACTTCATTTGCAAACACGTTTCTTAAGTACGAGTATTAAGTTACACAAAAATATTTTACTAGTTCTTAACTTTTTTATGGCCTCCCATATACACACATATGTATGTATATACGACTACATATTTACATATATATTTAGATTAGCACAATCATCAAATGATCATCACATAAACATGCTTTTCATCAAGTCAATACTCGTAAGTCCTTGACCTATAATTTACACACAAAGTAGCCAAACGGGAAAGATAGACAGAATTGCATAAAATACGAAAATAAAAAACAATATTACCAATGCAAATACATACAACATATCAGTCTCATTAATAAAACCAAACCGCAGACATTCGAGCTGTCAGTCAGACGGACAGATGCACAAACCCATTTTAAGGTAAACATTAAGGCCAAGAGGAAGGTGTTGGTTTCATTGCATCACGCTTAACAAGTGCAAAAATGTTAAATTAACATTGAAGCCTCCACAACAAATAAACAACTTCATAATTTAACCTTAAAAATGGGCGCGTGAAATGCATCCATACAATGTCTTCTTTAAAATTATGCAAAAATTACTTTTTTCGCTTAAAAGCTAAACTTATTTAATATTTGATTGAAATGAATCTTTAAAGCAAAACTGCAATGTTAAGAAAACTCAAGGCGAATTCAGTATCAGGTGAACTCTTCCCTACAACAATTTTACAACACAAAAAACAACACGTAGTTTGCTATGCTACAAAACCAATCTGTCAGAAGATTTCTAAGCAAATTTTGACATTTTGGTTCAAATTGCTCAATTTGGCGTCGACAGCTGATAATCAGCCGGGCGGAAGAGGTCACCTGATACTGAATTCGCCTTGAAGAAAACTAATGGCGTTTTCTATTTTTTTTTTCTCAAAAGAAGTGAAAACTTATTGGGAGGAAAAACAAAGGAATTCAAGGCCACACAAAACGTTTAGTGAAGGGAAAAGAGAATGTGAGGGAAGGGAAAATAGAATGGGAGGGAAAAGAAAAGAGAATGGTAGTGCTTTCCCCTACAAACTAAAGACTGCAAAGTAAACTTTGCGTGTGGAAAAGCCGTCTAAATTTAAAACAAGAAGAAAATAATTTAAGTTTATTTATCAGGATTAATGACATATCTAGATAATGAAATAATAATAATAAGTTGATTATCACAACACAAAAATACTAATATCAAATATATTAGCTTGCTTCTGTTTTAGATTGCACCGCACAGTGGGATGGCTTCATACACCTTTGTGCAGAAACTATGAGAAGTGCGAGATCATTGAAAGTTGGCACTGATCATTATATTAACTGAATTAAGGGAACAAATTAAATTTCACTAATATATGCGATGCCCATCATCTATCCACCGCCATTGCATCCAAATTAATTTTTTCACATAAAATTGTTCCTATCCAAGCACAAATCTTCATATTTCAAATACATATCTACCTTCTAAAATAAAAAAAAAATAGGATGCATGCCTAGTTTCATTAGAATCAACCACGCCCACCACCTACCGCTCACATAGCCCAAATCGGTTTTTTCGTATAAAATTTTTCCTATCCAAGCATAAGTCTTCATGCCAAGATTCATTAAAATCGGCCACCCCTAACGCTCATACCTGCCATACATTCTATTAAATTCTTCTGCTAAGTAGCCGACAGATGATGAAGCGTAATAAATATATTAACCCTTTGGTTAATAGAAGTTTCTTAACCGAACCGGCAGTTACCTAATTTTCTGTTAAAAATCTAATAATCCGACATTGTGAAAATGACCGTAAAGAAAAATAAAATAAAATAAAATAAAATAAAAGTTCTATATTTATGATTAATTAGGCTAAAGTAAGT
Organism: Tachina lurida; assembly: GCA_944452675.1. Taxonomy (NCBI): domain Eukaryota; kingdom Metazoa; phylum Arthropoda; class Insecta; order Diptera; family Tachinidae; genus Tachina; species Tachina lurida. The sequence continues at coordinate 112,259,753 of OX101756.1, forward strand.
ATAGCTATGTAAGCCAAATTACATGTGATAATTATTAATGAACAAATAGTACCAAAGTTAATTGTAAATATACTGGCAAACATTAGTAGAACGGAACAACTAGCTGTTTTCGAAGGTCACTACAGCTTCATCATCAGCGTTCTTTGTGTTTTGGTCCACTGTGTGCGTGTGGTGTTAGTGCAAATGGAATATGTGATTTGTTTTGATTCATCGTATCGTATCCGTGTTGTACGTATGTACATATCGTATACGATGAAGCCTCTAAACCTTAACATCGACTGTATTTTGGACCTGACAAACTTATCAACCGCCATTAGTTGTTTTTTTTTTAGAACAAGCCCTATCCCGAAAAAATTTTATTTTTTTTAGCTGTTTGTAAGCTTATTCTCTTCATTTTATTTCAAGGTTGACCGGAAGAAAAACATATCGCTTATTTACTCAAAGAACGTCATAACTCAAAAAATTAAATTTTTGAGTTAATGATGCAGAATTAATCCTCATATCGTTCTTCCTATTGTTGAAAAATTTCATACAAATTTCTTGTTTACTCAGCTATGGAGAGGAAAATAAAATTTTCTTTTGCCTTTAAGCTGGGTGTAAATTGAAGACTTCAAACTCGTTTTCTGGCAAACTTGTTTTTTTGAGTTATGAAGTTCTTTGAGTAAATGAGCGATATGGTTATTCAATTTATCTTATACATTTTATTACATAAAACTAAACTTTCGTAGGTTTGATTCTTTGCTTTATTTTGTTATTTCATATTTATAAAATTCAACAAATCAATAATAAGTTGCCTGAATTCCAATACACAAACATTTCCTAGTTCTCTAGCTTTAATGAAATGTAAATTTATTTTATATTCAAATATATATAAAAAAGTCTTTTAAAAAGCCAGTTGATCAAATATGATTTGCGAAGAGATTAACGAACCTTATGACAATATATATATGACCATAAATATTTATATGTATTTGATGGAATATAATAAAATTAAAATTATAAGATTGTTTTAATGGGAATTTTATTAAATGATTTCTCAACACTTGTGTACTTGTTAGTAGATTTCCTATAATATAATTTATAATTGATGATGGCTGCTTTGATTCCCAGCCGACCTTGTAAGATTCTAATTTACTTTGGGTAAAATGAAAAAAAAAATAGTTTTTCGTTGAACTTTTTAAACATTAAGAGCAGTTTGAGCCTCGTTTTATCGATTCTCGTCTGTCACACATAATAATTAACAATAAATATAAGTAATAAAATAAATTAGATTTATAAACATATACAAACAACTATATTTATTATAGCTTTAGAAAAACACGTTTTCAAAATGACAAAATCAAAATTAAACATTCAAGACAAATGCTAACGAAAAGTGAAGTCATGATTGATGTGATGTCGACTTTTGTACTAGTTTGCATTTAATTAAATTGCACATAAAATACTTTAAATTCTAGTGGTCATTCAGCAGGATTATTTTGAGCCTTTGCAGCAATAGAGTCATAACCCAAAAAAAATGTAATTTTTGAGTTAATAATGCAAAATTATTAATTATTCCTCATATTGTTTAAAAAGTTCGTACAAATATCTCGCTTACTCAGCTCTTGAGAGAAGAGCAAAAGTTTATTTTTCCATTAGCTTAGGTTAAGAAGGGTGGTGCTATAGCGCACCTCCACTCGGATACCCCATTGGGTTCATTGTGATTCCCTTCTGTTGCCCAGAAAAGATAATATTTACCCCCGCCCCCTGGTGGTAACCAGAAGTGACCCTATTATCCGTCATAGAAATACCGAATTCCCATGATGAAGCCCTGATGTCCCCTAGTTTACACTTCCCGGCATCAGTAATGCTTTCATGGAAACGTCTGCTCAGTCATCTAAGCATATGACGTAGTAGCTTCGAGCAGTGACAGATATTGTGTTCAATAGTTTTCAGTTTCCCAAATGCTGGTTCTTGCTCTGACCGAGAAGTGACATTAAGTTCTTAGTAAATTCAAAACTTCAAACTGATTTTCTATATGAAATGCTAAGTTAAAACTGAATGAGCTGAGCGAATATCCGAATCTCAAATATAAAAATATATAACCATACACCGAAACAAATTTGCTACATATGTAAGTCCAACGAAACAATTTCATTAAAATTTTTTCACAAATCTAATGATAATTTCACAAATCCAATGAAAATTTCATGAATATTGTGAAAGAATTTCATTGGAATTGCTTGCTTGGTATTCTGGTTTCGTAAGAATATTTTATTGGATTTATGACAACAATATTTTCTAATTATTAAGAAACCCCTTTTTATATTAAATTATTTCATTCTTTTCATGAAATTATTTTATTGTTTCGATTAAGTGATAGCACTGCATTAATTACACTGTTAAATAAATTTGATGAAGTTTTCAATAAAATAATTTTAACGAAACTGATTTCATTAATCCAACGAAGCGTGACGTTGGTTGAATTTTAATGAATTTTTCATTAGATTAATGCCAAAATTCATAGAATTTCTGCCGAAAATTTTTTCAGTGTACTTAGAATTTCCGTCTTCTTTGAAGTTCGATTATAAATTGGAAAAAATCATAACTGGCTTCTTGTATTAACATTTTCCAAAAGCGTTGATGGAGACTTCCTTGCTTCAATTTACGAGCTCACATTATTGAAGGAGAAAATTAATTACTATCAAGCCTACTGTGATTGTAGTTTTGTAATTCTCAATAACTTTTTGAAAGTTTGTCTATAAGTATTGGGGCTTTGTAAGCTTTTTTTGAATTGCGGTTGACGTCCGCTGATGTGTTGCATAGCAGCAACGAAATACATCTGGAGATACTAAACCAACAACAAATAAATGGGCCCTGTTCTGTAAACCGAATGCGAGTAAATTTCTCGTTTTCAAAGAATTATTAATGGTCCTGCAGACGTGTTTAAAGTCATACACGATACTTTTCTTTCAGATATGATATTTATGAATCTATACAATAATTTTTTTTTTTTTTTTCATATACATATTTATTTATTGTATCTTCAAAAATGAACTAACAATAAGTAATCAAATCTTAAATCTAAATATAATTATTAGGCCCGACCAATATCGGACATAAGCTTAGTGATAGTTATAAATAATACATAAATAGTGATAATCAAAAAGAAGTATTTTTAAGCAGTTCCATCTGGAGTGTTGGGTATAAGAGCCCTTGTGTCCCTTTTTTTTAAGCGGATGTGTCCAGTAAAGCTCAAAATATTACGGGCAAGCGGATTAGGATGTGACTCGAGTTTAGTTAAATATTTGCCTGCGTATTTTGCAATTTCTTCACTCACTAGTGGCATATTTAAATCACGATGAATATTTAAATTTTTAACGTACCATGGAGCAGATGTTATCAAACGTAAAATTTTGGTTTGCCTTCGTTGGATTCTCTCGACATTTGAAGCTAAAGCAGTGCCCCACAGCTGAATTCCATAGCACCATATTGGCTTCAAAAGCGACTTGTATATCAAAAGTTTGCAGTCTAGGCTGAGTGTTGAATTTCTGCCAATTAACCAATATATTTGAGTCAATTTAAGTTTCATTTGGGTTAACTTAGAGTCAATATGATATTTCCATGTAAGCCTTCGATCAAGGTGTATGCCAAGGTATTTGACTTGAGAATGTTGAGGAATATTTTGATTGTTGATTCGAATGGGAGAACAGGTATCTTTTCTTAGGGTAAACGTTATATGAACACACTTTTGTTCATTGACTTTAAACAGGCTGTATCATCGGCAAATGTAGAAGTGTGGATGTTATTGATCACAAGTATATATTAGATACAAGACTGGCCCCAGAATACTACCCTGTGGCACACCAGAAGATATAGATTCGGGTACACTCATGAAGTCTCCTTCCACAACGGTAAATGTCCTATCAACAATATAACTTTCCAAAAGCTTTTGTATATTTATTGGTAGGTATGTCTTCAATTTTAAAACTAGGCCTTTGTGCCATACTTTGTCAAATGCCTGAGAAACATCAATAAAAAGGGCAGAACAATACTTCTTTTCTTCAAAAGTCCTCCTTATAATTTGAACCAATCTATGCGTTTGCTCAATAGTGCTATGCTGACTTCTAAAGCCAAATTGATGGTCCGGGATGCACCCAGTATCAGCTAAAATTGTGGACAATTTAGTCATGAGCAGCTTTTCGAAAAGCTTTGAAATTGTTGAAAGTAAGCTTATAGGCCTATATGACTCAGCCTTGGTAAGATCTTTGCCTGGCTTTGGAATCATTTTAATCTTGGCAAGTTTCCAGTTATGTGGAAAATACTGCATTCGTAAAATGGCATTAAAAATAAATAGCAAAATTCTTATTGCAATATGAGGCAAGCTCATCAGCATCTTGTTACTAATGCCATCAATACCTGGAGCTTTCTTAGGGTCGAGTTCAGCAACTATTTTTTGTAGTTCACGCATCTTAAACCTTAAGGGACGAGGGGGTAGAGGGACTACACTCGGTAAATCGGCAGCACCCGTACATGAATTGGGAGTGAATACAGATTTTAAATGCTCAGAAAATAAGTTACCTTTCTCACTATCGCTTCTTGCCCAGCCTCCAGTCGAAGTACGCAATGGTGATTTGAGATCAACGGGTCTTTTAAGATTTCTAGTAGCGCGCCATAAAGAGTAATTAGATGTTGACGTTACATCAAGACCTTCTAAATACTTTTCCAGTAATGCAGTATTTTCCGACGATAGCAGCTCTTTGAGTCGTTTAGTACATTCTTTAAGTCTGATTTTATTTAGGGGTGATCGGTGTTGTTGCCATTCTCTTCTAGCTCTCCTTTTTTCACATACAAGACGTTCAATTTCCGTAGAATAAATTCTATTAAAGCCAGTCTGCGGATAGGAAGTAGTGGCATGTTCAGCAGCCTGTTTAATGTATTCGTTAAGATTGGCAATATTAAATTCAATATCATCAGGTGATCTTAGCTGAATGTTTTCTACGCAGTGACTACTAATATATTTTTTGAATCCTAGCCAGTTGACCCTGTTAATCGTTTTCGCATATGAGTTAGTTAAATCACTCCTTAGTGGGTTGAAAATTGTAACTATTGTGGGAGAGTGATCGGAGGACAGATCTACAGAGCCATCTACGTGAATTAAGTCCCTATGGATATTTTTCGTGACGCCAAAATCTATAACATCTGGAATTTGTCTTACGTCAGTAGGCCAGTAAGTAGGCTCCCCACTCGAAATGACATCTAAGCCCATTTTTGAAATTGTATTAAACAACGCTCTACAATAAATAATTGAAAAAAAAACTGAAAAAATATTTCTGTTTTACGGAGTTAGTTTACTAAAATCGGGTGATTTCAAATCGAGCGGTTTACAGAACAGGACCGAATATTTTAAAATCAAGCATTATGGCGGTTTAATTTTATTCGCATGTTTCTAAGAAGAAGTATGAGTAGTTTTTAGTATTTTTCTAAAAAAAAATATTTCTTTGCAGGTAGTTTTGAATAATTTGCTTATAAGTTTCACCTTTTTATGTTTAAAATATATAAAAAAAATAATTTCTATTGAATGTTTAAATAAATGTATTATCTAATTTTTTGGTCTACACTATAGTCTTGTTTTAAACCGAAATTCGGTCATCTGATTTATTTATTAATCAAAGAAATGAGTTCTCTAAATGGGTATTGTACCTGTTTGTACATGGAGATTTGAAAAAACAAAATATTTATTTATAAGGCAATAAACTTTATTTTTAACTTTAGGAATATTTAAACTGGTTGCTGTTATTGTTGTGGTTTTTTTATACATACTACCACATATATTACAAAAAATATTTTTTAATATTATTAAAATAATCAGACGCCACCAAGAATATCACATAAATTTTTTTTGCTCAATTATTTTAAGATACCTAACACAATATATTATTAAATCTGCATAAAGTCAAACAACAAGCAAGCCTCGTCAGAAAGTCATACGAAAATTATAAATACAAAACTTAAAACCAAACTTTCAAAACTTATTAACTATTCAAGCAATTAACGTAAGAAAAGATTAAGCAGTAATTAATGCTTAATATGTATTTAAGAAAGAAAAAGCTAATAATTAAAATATTACTTTTAAAACATAAAAAATAATGTTTGAATAAAGCACGAATTGTGCTTGTATCTTACGAGTATTACTGTGATTAACAGAAACTAATAAAAAATCAATTGAATAAACATATGAATGAATAAATGAATTATTGAAACTTTTAATTAAAAACACAAAACAAATTCCAGCAATGCTGCAAAATTGAAAATAAAATTATAAAAAAAATGTGGGCGTGTTAATAACCAATGATGCCATACCACAGCATGATAGTGGGATTGGTTCTGAGAATACCTTAAACACATTGACCACAGCAGGCTACACCAACACACAACTTAAAGTGCCGCTAGCTGCAATTGAAGCCTTAAGCTTAAATTAGACGTGACATAGATATAATGCCATAGCCATAACCAAGCCAAAATTCAATTGGTTTCTATGGTGAGAGTTATGGCGTTATGGCGAGTCTCTCTCATTCTCACCATAGAAACCAATCAAATTTTGGTTTGGTTATGGCATGGCATTATGGCTATGTCACGTCTAATTTAAGCTTTATAGCCAGCAACTTAATTATTATGGAAACGTTAGCAGCATCATAAGCAACTGATATTTGAGTATAAATACATATTATATATATTATATATTATATATATACACTGATGCGACTTTCAAATATTTCACATTTACAAAAACAAAATTACTTTCTTAAAATGTACTTAATACACAAACAAGGTTTTTCATTAGTACTTAGTGGCTAAGATTTTTTGGGCAAATGTTTGCCAAGAGTGACCGTACCTTCACACATATTGAATTGTATACTGGCAACACTATACTTATGTATTTGCTCATTGTTGCCAACACAAATAGAAAATAGTTTGACTGGACTACAACGACAAAATCAGCATGGAAAACAACAACCTGCCACCGTGTTCAGCGAAGCCAACTTGGTGCTTTTGGCACTATTTTTAGTGCTTTTTGCAGACTCAAAATGCCAAATTTTGAGGGTTAGTGCCAAACTAAGAAACAGCACTAAGTAGTGATCTTAAGAAATTTGTGTATTTCTTAAAATTACTTTAATGTAAATTTGGTGTATTTATGTTTTTAGTGTAGAGCATACCTTTTTCGTCTGATATATTTCAATAAAGATGATACTGTTGCCGAAATAGAGAATAGCTTAGAAAATATTAAACATTATTAAATTTCAATCGTTTGAATGTTCACTAGTTTTTCACGTTAGTGCTTGTTGCGCTTTTTAAATCTTAAAATTACGCTTTTTGTGCTTTTTTAAAACTTTGATGTGCTTTTAAAACCAATACTGACCGTGTTGCCTTGCTGCCGTGAAGATAATCATTCTCCTATTAACAAGTGTCAATAATTTTTGACAAATTGCAGTCAGTAGTCTGCTGTTGTGAATGTGTTTAATTCTGAAATGTTTGAAACTCACACACACCAACATATGCACAAACCTCAATAACTTCCTGCTCTGGCAATTATTTAAATGTTTTCATAAAGAACAACATGAAAACTTTTTAGTAAATTATATCTTTTTCGATGGTTGAGCAGCAAGAAGCCGGTTTTCTTTTATTTATTGATTGAATATTAATTTTAAATTCATGTTTAAGTTCAGCAGATATTTTTCTGTGAGTTTAATTTGCATATAAACAACTTCTATTACTTAAAGTGACGTCATAGAAATTTTACTTTCAATCCACTTCTTAGGCTAAACTTTTTTATGCACACATTTTAGTATCAACATCCTTTAAACAAAAAATACGTACTATATATTAATAATATATATTTCTTTTTGCATTCCTTGCAGTTATTTTTGCTGGTGTGCACGTTATTTGCTTTAGCTTGGTGCCAGCAGTCCTTAGAGCAATATGGTGACGAAGTTCCTGCTGTTTTGAGCTACAATTCACCACTGAGGCAGCCCGACAGTTTGAAGTCGAGGCCATATTTCGATTTCTTAAGCACTCTGTACAGACGTGATGCCGACAAGAACCAACTGTTTAGCCCCTATGTGCGCGTTCGTCGTGCAGCCGTGGCAAGCCCCTCCCACCACATGGAGCGCAGCAAAAGGGCCATAGTTTTTCGCCCTCTCTTCGTTTACCGGCAACAGGAAGTTCGAAAGCAAAATCAACGTAGACGTCGCATATAATTTAAATTCTAAAACTTATACACCTACTCGTATTTCCCCAAAAAGATTTCATTCTATTTAATATGTACATACATATGTATGTATGTATGTATGTATTGTAGATTATCTTAATTTAATTCAAATTTTGTACAGGTTACCTTGCTCTACGTTATAAATTAGAGCAACTCCTTTAAAAGAATTTTTTATATTATTTTTAAAATACTTTTTTGTTACCATCCTCGTTTTAAGTAATTTACAAGTATATTCTCTTAAAACAATTAACTTTAAATATTTAATAAATGTGAACCATTATTTAAAATAACTCAAATTAAAGAAGAAGCAAACAACTAAATTATCCACCATATTTTATTAAATTAGTTTCTAAGTATTTTATTCGTTTTTCGTATAAGATTTAACAAACAAAAAAAAATTATACCTATAGTTAGTAGTAGTAGAGAGTTTTTTATTGTTGATTTTTATATAAAATATTATTTTAATGAAAATAAAAAAAATTATTTTATAACCATTTGCAGCAAAAACTTTACTGTATGCCATATATTTGCCTTCAAAAACTAACAGGGAATTTAAAACAGGAAATTATTAACAACATTTCCTGCATGAAGAAGAGAAGAGAGCGGCAGAGAAATTAAGATTAGTAATAGTATTGCCAGTTCAAAGGATGGATATAGATGGGTTCAGTGTTGCCAGAAAAACTTTTTCTCTTGTCTCTAATTAAAACATCTCGATTTAAAAAGAAAAATCCAAATTTCGTAATGTCACCAAAAATGTATCATTCAATAAAAAACGGGGTTTTCTGTTTCCCAGCTGAAGTAAGACTTTGCAAGGTGAACTTTCCGTTTGTAAAAGGGCTTTATGTATATTTTTTAGGGTACCGTACACCAAAGGTGAAAATGGAACCCTATTGTTTTCGCTACGCTGTCCGTCTGTCCGTCTGTCCGTCTGTCCGTCCGTCCGTCTGTCCGTCACAGGGTATTTTCTCGAGAACCGTAAGAGCTACGGACCTGAAATTTGGACACAGTGTATAGACCCTTGGCCGCTACAACAACAAATACATGAGAGTTGGAAATTAAAGGGTGTGCCAAAATGAGCAACGAAAAATGTTAAAATCCCATGTAATATACATACAATTGTATGTATATGCACTTGAAGTTTGTAAAGTTAGTGTATTTTTATACAGACTACAACAATTAACACTAAAATTTAAAAAATTTTAATTAGAGGGTGTACCATCAGTTAATGTAATTTTGACTATGTAATTTTGATAACTTGCTGTTTCTTGGAAACCGTAAGAGCAAACTTCTTGAAATTTTCAAAACCGGTAAAACAAAAAAATCTAAAAATTATAAAATCGCCAAACCGAAAAAAAATCGCCAAAATCCAAAAAAAAATCGCCAAAACGAAAAAAGCACCAAATTAAAAAAAAATTCTAAATCGAAAATAAATCGCGGAAAACCGGAAAAATCGCCAAAATAAAAAAATCGCCAAAATGAAAAAAATCGCCAAAATGAAAAAATCGCCAAAATCAAAAAAATCGCCAAAATGAAAAAATCGCCAAAATGAAAAAAATTGCCAAAATTTAAAAAATCGCCAAAACGAGAAAAAAGCGAAAAATAATCAAAAAAAATTATTTCAGCTGAAAAAACGTAAAAAACACTGTATTAAAAAAATGCTCAAAGCCCAACATACGGAAGCCTTCGTGCGCGAGTCAAAGTCGCACTTTACTGAATTTTTTATTTATACTTATATATAATTTATTTTTAATCGCAGTTTGAGATACATATATGTATACTAGAGCGACTCAACTTGTATGAAAGAGAAAAAAGTGATTTTGTTACCCCTCTGAAAATAAGGCTTGATATGTTTTATGATGATTCCCAAAATATTTTGGTTCTAGCGTTGACCATCCGTGAGCTGGACCATTTAAAAAAAATGTTTTTTTCAGTTTTTCGATTTTTTTTGTATTTTGCTCCAACAACGACATAAATAAAATTTGATATCATCGAAAAGAGTTTTTGAAGCAGCAAGTGGTCAAGTTTTATATACCATTGGATGCTGCTTCAAAAACTCTTTTCGATGATACCAAATTTTATTTATATCGTCTTGGAGCAAAGTACAAAAAACATATCAAGCTTAATTTTCACAGGGGTAACAAAATCACTTTTTTTTTTGAGTCGCTCTAATATATACATGCATGTATATGTTTTAAATGCGTGACAGTAACCATGATAGAACAATTACCCAGTTGGCCAAATCGTCGCAGAAGACATTGTGTTCGACGATTAATGTACGACATGTCGCCTGTCGATTAGGTTTTCTAATCGAAAATTTAAAGGAAATCGTCGTTCATGACTTTCTGAGCGACAATGACATTGCAATGTCACACATTTTGTCTTTAATAAAACTTTTTTGAGGACAATCTGAGCGACAATGTCCCTCGTTTTGTTTTCAATAAAGCCGTGTTGACGACAATCTGAGTGAAATTATTGCTCATCTCGTCTTGTGTGACCTCGCAGTCGTTTTTATGACAATTGCGTCGACGATTTGTATGGAGCTGTCTTCAATATGTTTTCTATGACTTACCATTGTCTTGTACCCGTCGTCAAAGATGTCTTAAAGATGTGGCCACCTGGGTAATTACACAATAAAAAAAACTTTCAACAGTAATTTTGTTCAGTTGGATTCACCCATAAGATCTTGCAACATTATCAGATCTGGCAATGAGGTGGCAGTGTAGTGACAATAAAAAATTTCCAGCAAAAAGGTCACACCATTACATCAAATTTTTTAGAAAACTTACAATCTGACAATCATGCTGATGAATCTCATAAGTATCATAAGCTTGGTGCAAGTGACAATAAAAAAATGCAGACAATTCCCTTATTGCGAATGGCGTCGTCGACGTCACATAAAGACGACAGTAAATATTGTCACTTGTCTACTCTATATAGGCAACAATTGACAATCTGTTACTAATCTCAAAAGGCTTGTAAATTAATGGAGCATGTTAAGAGTAGCCAATTGTTGTCGACAAAGAGTAGACAAGTGACAATTTTTGCTGTCGTCTTTATGTGACGTCGACGACGCCATTCGCAATAAGGGGGAATATTTTTTTCAACGTTGCAACGTTGTCAGACAAAAATTTCCAGTTCACGCGATTTTAAAATTGTTTTAGCACATCTTACAGGATACATCTGCAGGATATGACAATCGTCTGTAGATAGCTTGCTTTTCTTATAGAACTCATCAGTAGATTCTTAAGATATAAAGTTTTGTAGCTTATTTGAAACACTTGTGGGTTCAAGTCTACTGATAAATCCCATTAGCAGGAACGATATGCATGTATACGTTGCTTAACCAAAAAAAATAGGAAAATGTTTACAAAATCCACCTACAAATGAAAATGAACAAAAAAGCGTTGCCACATTTTCTTACTTTCTGTTTTCTATTGAAGGTAATACTGGTAGTTAACAATTTTTTGAGGAATAAAATTTGTTTTCGAACAAGTTTTTTTTATTTATTTATTATTTATTTAAAAATACTTACCAATTATTTCTATATTCTTTTCAGTTTTGCATTCTTTTGTTTAATTTTTATGCTTAAAAAGCAGCTGTTTAATAGAGATGCCATATTTAATTTAAAAAAAAACAATCACCCTTATTCCAGTTGTCGACATCGACGTCACCTTAAATCAATACCAAAACATTGGAGCTTATGTAAGCGTTGTCGCAAACAGCTGCACAGAGAAAATTATTCCCAAAAAATGTTCAAACAAATGTTTGTTTGAAATGAAACTTACGTTTCAATAAATATTTTGTACTGTTCCAGTAAATTTTTTGTTGCAAAAAAAACTGTATAGGGAAGAAACAGGTCACTAAGTTTTTCAGCTAATTTTCGGTATTGACATGTATACAACACGATCAATCAAGTTAAACAACAACAAGAGCACAACAGCTCGTTGTACCTATTGGCACACTTAAAAAGCAAATTCTGTCAGTCGAACTTTGCAAAATTTACAAAATCGTTATCAGAATTTACGAAATTATTTGTAGATCCGCATTCATATAAAATATTTATTGATTCAATGAATTTGGTTACTGAAAATGAAATTTAGTTTTTTCTGTGTGACTCCTGTTGGCAGGTTTATGCTATTTTCTAGATCTTAGAGAACGGAAATTGATTGTCAGTAGCACAAAATTGTTCTCGAGAGCGAGTAAACAAGCCCCAGTTTTTGGGTACTATGTTAAAGTGACGTCGATATCGACAACTGGAATAAGGGTGCATGCTTTATTTTTTTTTTTTTTTTAGATTTATGAAAATGTATGAGAATTGAAGAAGCAAAAAAAAACAAATTCTGTGACACACCTGCTTAAGTTTTTAACTTTTTCATCACTAACTCAAACATTTTGGTTTTCAAGATATGACTACATATATTTACATAATAATGATGTAAATGTATATTTTGTCTGAACAAAAATTAAACCCATAAAAATTAAAGTGAAATCAATAAAAACCATCCCAAGAAATAAATAATCTTTCAGAAAGAATTTCCATCTCAGTTTTTTCCAACCAAAAACTTAAATAATTGTTTATAGATTTTATGAAAATTAACCCATTACCCGCCGTAATTCATAGATGCTAAAACTTGTAAACTATTAAACGGTTGAAGTGGTCAGCTTCACCGTGAAGTTGACAACCATTTATAACTAACTGATTAAAAATTTAAACATTACCAAAGAGGATGATATATGTTCTTCTTATTTTAAGAAAAGTTTTTAAAAATATATGATGCAGTTATTGAGATAAACACTTTTTAAAAGACGTCCTAAATATGGGACAATGGCGGGTATTGGGTTAATTCACAATACCAATTTGGCAGTCTGGCAACCACATAATACTTTTTATTAGAGATCGACCGAAGGCGTTTTTTTTGGCCGAAGCCGAACTTCGGCTAAAATTCTAAACTTCGGCCAAATCGAAGCCGAAGCCGAATGTTTTAAATTTTAAAAATGATACTTGTTTTATATGAACTAAGAAAAAAGTTTGCTTTTTTGAGATCACTGAAATAGCTGTAATATCTATTGGATACATAACAAGAAAAATAAAACTATTTTGCAATTTTCAGATTGCTTTTTCATATGATCACTCACAAGAACGTCCAAGTAAAAGAAAATAGAAAGCAACAGGGTTGTATTTCAAAGCAACCCTTTCAAAACGTTAAACACAATAGAAACTGTCGGCGAGCAACGACCAAAAATAATGTTATTTTTCAAACTTGGAATGAAAAATATTCGGCTTAGGCTAATCGGCCGATTTTTGCCATAGGCCGAATGTTGGCCGATTACCAATTTTTGGCCGAAGGCCGAAGCCGATTAATCGGTCGAACTCTACTTTTTATGTAGTTGAGGGCAGGGATGGGACTTGAAAATTTTAATTTCGTGCCAAAAACATGACAAAATGCGTTATTATATTTATTTATGCTAAAAAAGGCCTTATCAGATTAATTTTCATCTATTCTATAAAGGTTTACATCTGTGTGTCATGTGCCCAAAATATCGTAACCACTAATTACTAATGAAAAATTGTTTGATTCAAACATGCATTTATTGTTTTAAACAGTTTCCAATCATGTTGGATTCTATAAAATTGTCTATTAGTTACATAAGTATGAAACTGTTTAACTTAATAAATACGTGTCTGAATCAAACAGTTTTTCACTAGTAATTAGTGGTTACGCTTATTTGTTCACATGGCACACATGAAATGCCAGATGTAAGCTTAGCCTTACTTTTGTTAAGGCCTTATCAATTATGTTATTCGCTGTTAGTTTTTAATGTATTAAATAAATTTTAAATTAATTTATCTTAAAAGTTTACTTACTTTTTAATGCCACAAGCGCTGGCTTTATTTAAGCCCAGCTGATGATGTCAGATGCTTTGTCACTTGAAAATAGAATACGCTCTAAATCAAAATTGTCATTTGTACTGCTCGCTGAGAAATAACACATGTTATTAATTAAAGATGTTCAGACTATATGTACAAATGTACCAGTTGAAAAATTGACATTCCACAAGACTATTTGTATTTAAGTATAAAATTGTACTCAGGAGTTTCAATACTGCATTAAAAACAAACACTTTTTTTAAGTTTTTATTAAGCTTATATACAAATTCTGATTTTATTTGAAATTATGTTTAATACATGATAAGATATGTTTATTTGAACAATTTATTTTGAGAGTTACATACATATATATAAAACACTTCGTGAATATATTTTGTCATTAATGAAATGTAATTTTGAATTTAAGTACATATGTATACAACATTGCTCTAAAAATTTTTATTTATTATTTTAATAATATAAAAAGTTGTTAGAAAAATTAAATGGAGACAAACACATGCCGCATAATATTATTATATATTGTGTTTTGTGTTTGTTAGTGTTTTTTATAATTCTCATTAATTTACTGCGTATTTTTTTATAAACATTTGAATTTTGTAAGCTTTTTCGAAATATGTTTGAAACGGCAATGAAATTCTTAAAGACCTGCTTAAGCCACAACAAAAAATTTTTAAACATTATATATGATATACATATGTACATATTATATTGGTTTATTTTATATCATTAAAACTATATGTATTTTTAAATAAAGAAATGCTTTTAAAGTATTTTTAATATTAATTTTTTGTTGCCACTTCTGATGCAAGACATACATACATACATATGTAAGATAAAAACAAAAAATAATTTTTTATTATGTCATATAATACGTTTTTCTTCGTAATTTTTTGGCTTAAAAATTTTTTAAGCTGCAATATATGTAGTGGAAATATTATTAACTCGACATGAGCTGTTATCAGAAATTTCTTTGCTGTTGGTCGCATTTAGCTAAATATATAGATGCCTTTTAGAAAGTTGAATTTAATACAGAATCACTCACATGTAATGAGCGCTGAAGTGTTTTTGCGAATCCTAAATTACATTATATATCCTATTAAGGCCGTAATACACTATCCTACACAATCGTACGTTTTTCTTAGAAAATACAACCCTGATATGATGGAGTCTAGTAATATTTTCAAAAGACCATAACAATTCATCACATCAGTAGTGCGATTCACTAACTTTTTTTTAACAATAATCGCATCGTTAAAATCATTATAACGAAAATTTATCGAATTTGCTATTCAGTAACATTTTTAACGACATTCGCTGCTGGTTCATATCAGCTGTGTCGTTATTTAAGCTGCTAATTTTATCGACAAAAATCTACAGAAAATATCAGCTGCGTTCTAGCGTTAAAAAAAGTTACAGAATCACACAATCTTTATTGCAAGCGACAAAATGTGTAGATAAAAATTCCAATTGTCGGATCGTTAAAAGTTACTGAATCGCACTACAGGGTGGTATTTTTTTTTATTCTCGTGCGATTGTGTAGTATAGTGTGTCATGACCTTTAGTCATATTTTACACTCTACTTGGGTCAGTAATTCAAATTTTGTAGGTATACTATTGATAATGGGGACATTTAGCTGTGCCACGCCTTATTGTTAATGGGATTCGATGCCTTTAATTTGCGGTAACTAAAAGCGAAGATCTTATATAATAAACAAAAGATTGTCAAGAGTGACATAGTACCACACACGACAAGGAAATAGTAACAAGGCTGTGTCACATTTCCCAGCACTGGCTGTAGGTATTAAAATAAACATTTATATAGAATACTTTTAGGAGCAAAAAATAAATAAATAAATAACCAAATCGGCATGTTAGGTATGAAGCATTTACGGCCTGTCCCACTATGTCACCAGAAAACGTTCAAACGACAACTTGTCTTGCAAACAACAGTAACATTAGAAAATTTGTTGTTGTTTTCAATATAAGTATTCATTCGAACGGTTTTTGATGACATCGCTGGACAGGCCGTTAATTTGTAGTTTCCACAATGCAGGTAAGCAAGCGACTTGTATGGAAAATGTCTATTGAAATCAATAAAAAATTTTAGTTTTTTCCATATATTTTTCAAGACAAGTCGCTTGCTTGCACGGTGGACACCACACGTATAATCTGTTTACTTAAGTACAGAATTTTATAAGATACAAATCAAAATCTCAAGAAATTTGCAATAAAGAGTTTCGATTTTTTTTAACCCTCAAACAAGAGGAGCGGATAAAAACCACACAAATTCTTGTAGAGAGTGGACCAAAGGAACCCTTTTGCTGCAAGGACACAAAAATAATGCAACACAGTAGAGGTGGAAAACTATCGATAGTGTCACTATCGAAAGTTTTCGATAGTTTGAAAAACTTTATAGATATATCGTTTCAGGACTATCGAAAGCTAGAAAAACCATCGATATATCGACGATACTATCGTGATAGTATCGAAGTTGTATGGTTCTCGTATAATCTACGTATTTATTTGCACCAAAAGTTCAAAACAAAGTATTTTTGAACAAAACAAAACAAAATAAAATATAATTTTATTTGTCTGTGTTCAATAAATAACAAAACTAAAATACTTGTATGATAAATAAGTGTGATCAGTGAAAGAAATTTACCGTCATCCAGGTATTTTTGTTTATGAAAAGCAACATATTATCTATTTTTTGCCTTTAGTGGTGTACCATTTACTATAGATAGTGACTAAAAAATATCGATAGTTTTCAAGTATTAATCGATTGCAGAAATAAAACATCGATAGTCACACAATAAATTTACTATCGATACTATCGATAGTGCCATCGATAGTTTTCCACCCCTACAACACAGAGCATATAAAACAACACCCATAGGATAAGTAATATATAATATCCATATGCACAGTGTGGACATAACAACTTCAGCAAAGTAGCAGGACTAAAAAACAACAAACGATTACACATTTTTGAAGTGTGGCAAAAGAGTATCATCCGCTTGCAACTTTGTTGACAAATTTAATTTTAGTTCAATGTAAATTTAAGTAGAGACTTTTAAAATATTAAGTGATTTAGAAATCACACAATTCTAGACGATTAAGTAAATTTTCCTAAGTAGTATTTTGTAAATAAAATTAGATTATGAACAACAACTAAAATTTTCGCCAGTTTGCCTAAATTTTAATTCCTAATCTCATCTGTTGGCCTACCATTTGAGCTGCACTCCCTGACAGCTGTTTAAAGATAAGCCGGGACTATAGAAAATACTTTTTGCAACATGACATAACATAACATGGCGACCCTGCCCACAGGGATCACAAATTCATAATCAATTCATAATCCTACCCACACAGACTAGAAACTAATAATTCAGCCCACAAAAAATAAAATCTAATTCAAGCAAATACATTAAAAAAACATAAACATTTTCTAAAAACATAAAAAAAGCACGTTTTGCTCTGCGACTCCTGATTGTAACGAACAAAGTTAACTCAGTCAGACATATTTTTTTCTTCATGTTTAATTTTTTATAAAGCTTATTAGTTTGCCTGCCTATTGAAATGTATTTTATTTCCCAATTTTCCTTCAAAAAATATTTCTAATACAATTTCTTTTAATATGAGCATAAGACATAAACCTTTCAACATGTCTCCACATAAACATAACATTTACATATACATATGTTATAAATACTTATGCCATAGCGATTATATCCATAAAGATGTTAGCATCACTGATGCATGTTAATATTAAACTTTAAGTTGGCAAGATTAAATTTGTGGATCTTGAAATGCCTTTACGTATTTTCTTTTAAACCCTTGCTTATTTATGAGTATGCTTGCTATAAATTCTAACGGGAAAATCGAATGATCTTTTGTATTCGGTCTAGAAATTTCGAACGGTGTTAAGATGGAGGAAAATTGGATGGCATCATTTAATTAGTGACTGCCGTGGAGAAAAGTCGAAAAATAATATACAAGTGAACAATTTTTTATTTAAAAATTAGGAAATTTATCATTTAAATTAAATGAGTGTGAAATGTTTGTTAAGGACAGTATAAAGCCATTAAAACTGGACTGTTCTATTGTTTTTTTTTAACTAACCACCACGAAAATAAAAGCTATTTTTTTTTAATTTTAAATTAAAAAAAAGAACTAAACAGCCATCCCCAATTCATTGTGTAGGCGTTTATGTGCCTAAAAGCGATAATAGAACGCAAATTCCACATGATATATATAAATTGTAGTAATAAATTTTGTAAAAATTATTTTAAGAGTTATGTTAGTAACAAATGTTCTGTATGTAGAGCATATTTCAATTATATAAATATAGTTAACAAGCAGGGTGAACGATATATGATACGAACACAAACTATGAAATCCTTTTCGCTTAATACCATAGATTAAGATAAATAATTTAAAAAAAAATTGATTACCACAAATTATGAAATATGCCTGCATATGTTTTTGAATATGTTGTATTTTATTAAATGAAGTTTTAATGAGGATTTAAATAAGTTATGTAGCCGTCAAAGGATTAGAATCGTCTAGACTCTCTATAGAAAGTTTAATATAAGATATGAAAGATTTATCGCAGATAGAACTAATAATTCCACTAACTAAAGTGGAAAATTTAAGTTTCCTTTCCAACAATATATGTCACATTTGTTCTAAAACTATATTAAGTTAAGCAAAAGTTAGGGATCATTGTCACTTGAGCGGCAAATATAGAGGGGCTGTAGATAGTTTTTGCAATCTTAATTACGAAGTAGCGAAATTCTTCCCACTTCTTTTTCACAACTTTTCTGGTTATGACTGTCATTTATTTGTGAAGGAGTTAAATAATATAATAATATAATATAATATGATGGTTCAATAAATATTATTCCGGGCAATAAAGAGCTATTTATAGAACACTTTCTAAAACTATAACTGATAACAATATTGGTAATATATAAGTTAGATTTTTAGAAGTTCAAATAAAACTTGAATGAAAGTTAAACATGCATGTGCAAGACAAGCGCTAATATATGCATTACTATGTATGTCTTTATTACTTTTGCCAAATATAATAACATATGTTTTTGATCAAATAAATAAAAACAAATTATACATTTATAATTATAACAAAAATTTTATTTAACCAGTTATTACAGGAAATTTATAAAAAAAATTCGCTGCAATTGTTAAGCCCTTAATAACATTTTTGAGAGGAGAAAACGGAGGCATTTTAATAAAATTAATTGCTATAAATTTTGAAATATACCAACATATGTTTTTGATCAAATAAATAAAAACAAATTATACATTTAAAATTCCTGGCGGACACGCCGGGGTGTTAGGAAATGAAAATGCTGACAAAATGGCCAGGAGGAGGGGAGAGGAGCTAGTACAGCCATGGCCGGACCAAAACCATTTTGTGTACTCGGTTTGGACAAAATCCGGGAAGATATATCGACAGAAATCAAGAGTAATAGGGAGCACCTCGGGCTCAATCTGCCAGTATTGAGGCATGCAAAACTAATGATTGGAACGTATTATCAAATTCATATCATAGCTTTCATGTCCCTGAGTAAAAGCAATCTAGGAATGCTCACAGGCTTCCTCACAGGCCATTGTAGACTGAGAAAACATCTCAACGGTCTTGACATTGAGAGTAACAGCCTGTGCAGATTCAGTGATTACAAGGATGAAACTCCAGACCATATTATGCCACAGAGGATATATCCAATTGGGCAAGCACCTATTGGAAACTGCCAACTCTGGACCCACTGGCAATACTGAGATTCATCAGGAGAGTATGCCTAGATAAGGTGCTCTAGCACCTGGTATGGTATATATTAGATCTGCCTTGGTCGCAGTGCCCTGTGCTTGCCGTTTGACTTAATTCACGGAAATAAAAATTATGAGGCATTTTTACGGCCTATCACCAGAAATCGTTCGAACGACAACTTGTCTTGCAAACAACAGTAACATTATTCAAAAACGAAGTGTTGTGTGAAAAAAAGAAAACTCGAAATTTTCATTGTTATATACATATGTGTACAGATTTAAATATTTTTAATTCATAATAGGTAAGTTAAATAATTTTAAAAATAGTAACCATTGATTTCTAACGTTTAACGTTTTACACAAACAGTCTGTAAATTTGCTTTATAAATTTTTTAGTATATTTAAAAACCTTTATACAAAAATAAAATAATATCGAATTTAGAATGCAAAGAATGCAAAAGAGCTTTCCTAACTGAGGAAAATTACAGAGAGCACGAACGAAGTCATGCTTCAAGCTCCAGTCGTGTAAAGCTTGTAAAAAGTGCCTTTAAAAAAAGACTTATGACACTTGTTTACATAAACGACAACGAGGAATGCCTCCTCCCAGAGGTGTTTATGAAAGAAGCTGTGGAGTGATTAAAAAAAGAAGTTGACTACTTTTTAAAAAATAATGGTGCTCTGAAATATAATATGGAGATGTATGGCTTATATGCTTGTCCCAAAATGAGCGACATAGAAAATACTCCAATAGAGGTAAAGCATTTCCAAACCAAAATGAAAGAAGTTTTCGGTATTGATGAATTCAAAAAAATATTATACATATGTGACCTTATCCAAGAAAAGGGACCTAGTGTGTCAAAAAACATCGATAAAAATTAGAAAAACATTAAAATTTTATTTTTTAAATGCGTTTTTCTAAAAACTTTATTTTCACACACTAGGTCCCTTTTCTCTCACAAGGTCACATATTCAAAATATATTGACAAAGATGGAAGAGTTTCAAGAGCGTGATAGCGGTTGGATTCTAGTTTAACTTTTGAAACTTCATCTAAACTTAAATAGATATCAATCACTAAAAGGTTCTAGTTTCACACCTCCCCAGCTTAAGCTGATGTTAAAAAAAAAGCATGTGTAAAAAATTTACAAAACTATAAGGAGTTGTGTTTCAAATGGGCAATTCTATCAGCCGTATCAACTCCTAAAAAGGCTCAACGAACTAACAGTTACAGGATCAACATTGCTGATGAAATAATCAACCTAAACGGATGTTCCTTAAATTTAAGTGGGCTATGCTTCCCACTCAAAATAAAAGATATAAAAATTTTTAAGGCTAATAATCCCAATATCAGTATAAATGTGTTTGGCTATAAAAATGGAAAAAGACTTAGTACTTTGTTGGCCCATATTAAAAAATAAGAGGAATAAAATCTAATTATATACCACTCTTGTTTTTGCAGAAAATATATAAAAAGTATTGCAAGGTAAGTGTGATGATTAGGAATAAAAATTATTAAAATTATATTTCTATCTTTTTTATATTATAAATTTTTAATTGTAATTAGACTCCTGAAACTCTCAATTTTTGCGGCAAATTTCCTGAGTTTCAGCTTTAACTAGGCTAACTTACTATTGTCACTCAAATATGTATATGAGAGATTGTTATATAATTGCACTAATATAATACTTAACAGGATAGAGATTTGGAAGGATAACATGTAAAACATTAGTTTCTGACTTTCATATCTAATTATAAAGCATGAAAGAGATGCGCATTGACATTAATCTGATATAATTAATTGTTTGTTAGAAACCAGATTTGAGTATTTGAACTTAGCTATGAAATTTCAAAATCTAAAGAAAACGAAGAAAGGATACAAAGCGAAACTAAGTATCCTTTTCATATATCAAGTATATAATTATATAACTCACACATTATTTTTTTAGATTGCTTGTATACTAATACAATCTTAAATATTGAAGTAGCTACAAAGGAAACCTTTGGTGCTCAATGCACATGCAAGACACATGATATTAAGTATTAAAGTATTAAGAACGAGAGACATGCGTATGCATGCTTTTTGCGCATGTAGATTTACGTGGGTGCGTTGGTTAAATTTTCATTTTATTTGTTCTGAGAAGAAGCCCAAAACAAATAGGGGAACACAGTCTTGAACCACATTAAAATTAGACAATTTAACATTAAGTAAAACACGAAGTTTAGATCTAAGTCAAATTAGTAATGTAGTAGATAAATTAGATCTTAAATTAAATATAGATACTGACACTGATAATACTACATCTGATGAATTTTTAACTAGTAGAGGTAATGCAAATAAAAGTGTAGTAGAAAAAAAAACTCTTCACAAAAATATCTTTCTATGAAGGACAGGCAAATCGTTCTATTTCATTGTTTAAACTTAACAATTTACAAGATCATAAATGTAGATGAATATGAGGATTTTCCGATCAAAGATAATTTTCTATAGATGAATGTATGCCTGTATTCTGTTCAGAAAAAGTATAAAATAGAATGTTTTTTCAAACAAAATTCTAGTCTTACAACATCATTCATCAAAAAAACTAAAATAATATTCAAAAATGAACAATAACAATTTATTTTGTCATATATGCGAAGTAATTACTTTTTCTAATAATTCAAATAAAAAACGCCATTATCTGAAGCAACACGGTATTAAATTAAAATCAAAAAAAATTTGGGATACTCCTTTATACAGGAGAATAATTAAAAAAAAATAAGGATATTAAAGAAGCTGAAGCATTATCATCTATAGAAGCCACAACACCAACTACAGTAACATATACTGAGCCCGCAACATCAACATCTACTGTCGAAGTCGCAACACCAACAAGATACGAGAGGTACCATCATCTATTAGAAGGAGATGAAGATGTATTTTTAAGCATCAAAGAGCCCATAGATATTAGGGAGGTAATAGTTTTGCCACCGGTGGATGTAGCAGCATATTTATTGTTACATGATGGGCAGGATGATATTCTTTTAGACGTATTAAGAAGGGTTGAAAATATGGGTTAAGAGAATCATGTAAAATATTTTTCTTATTTTTTTATTATTAAATAAATGAATATGTTTTTTTTTCTCATTCAAAAACCAAGTGTTGTGCGAAAAAAAGAAAACTTAAATAATATTCAAAAATGAACAATAACAATTTATTTTGTCATATATGCGAAGTAATTACTTTTTTACTAATTCAAATAAAAAACGCCATTATCTGAAGCAACTCGGTATTAAATTAAAATAAAAAAAAATTTGGGATACTCCTTTATACAGGAGAATAATTAAAAAAAATAAGGATATTAGAGAAGCTGAAGCATTAACATCTATAGAAGCCACAACACCAACTACAGTAATATATACTGAGGCCGCATCATCAACATCAACATCTACTGTCGAAGTCGCAACACCAACAAGATACGAGAGGTACCATCATCTATTAGAAGGAGATGAAGATGTATTTTTAAGCATCAAAGAGCCCATAGATATTAGGGAGGTAATAGTTTTGCCACCGGTGGATGTAGCAGCATATTTATTGTTACATGATGGGCAGGATGATATTCTTTTAGACGTATTAAGAAGGGTTGAAGATATGGGTTAAGAGAATCATGTAAAATATTTTTCTTATTTTTTTATTATTAAATAAATGAATATGTTTTTTTTCTCATTCAAAAACCAAGTGTTGTGCGAAAAAAAGAAAACTAAAATAATATTCAAAAATGAACAATAACAATTTATATTGTCATATATGTGAAATAATTACTTTTTCTAATAATTCAAATAAAAAACGCCATTATCTGAAGCAACACGGTATTAAATTAAAATCAAAAAAAATTTGGGATACTCCTTTATACAGGAGAATAATTAAAAAAAAAATAAGGATATTAGAGAAGCTGAAGCATTAGCATCTATAGAAGCCACAACACCAACTACAGTAACATATACTGAGGCCGCATCATCAACATCAACATCTACTGTCGAAGTCGCAACACCAACAACATACGAGAGGTACCATCATCTATTAGAAGGAGATGAAGATGTATTTTTAAGCATCAAAGAGCCCATAGATATTAGGGAGGTAATAGTTTTGCCACCGGTGGATGTAGCAGCATATTTATTGTTACATGATGGGCAGGATGATATTCTTTTAGACGTATTAAGAAGGGTTGAAAATATGGGTTAAGAGAATCATGTAAAATATTTTTCTTATTTTTTTATTATTAAATAAATGAATATGTTTTTTTTCTCATTCAAAAACCAAGTGTTGTGCGAAAAAAAGAAAACTAAAATAATATTCAAAAATGAACAATAACAATTTATTTTGTCATATATGCGAAGTAATTACTTTTTCTACTAATTCAAATAAAAAACGCCATTATCTGAAGCAACACGGTATTAAATTAAAATCAAAAAAAATTTGGGATACTCCTTTATACAGGAGAATAATTAAAAAAAATAAGGATATTAGAGAAGCTGAAGCATTAACATCTATAGAAGCCACAACACCAACTACAGTAACATATACTGAGCCCGCAACATCAACATCAACATCTACTGTCGAAGTCGCAACACCAACAACACACGAGAGGTACCATCATCTCTTAGAAGGCGATGAAGATGTATTTTTAAGCCTCAAAGAGCCCATAAATATTAGGGAGGTAATAGTTTTACCACCGTTGGATATAGCATCATATTTATTGCTACATGATGGGCAGGATGATATACTTTTAGATGTATTAAGAAGGATTGAAAATACGGGTTAAGAGAATCTTGTAAAATATTTTTCTTATTTTTTTTATTATTAAATAAATTAATATGTTTTTTTTTTCTTTTAAATGACTATATTTATTATCTAAACTTTTTGAAAATTACAGTTTACCATTGTTGTTGAACGTAATTTCAAGGATCTTTGAATAACAATAACTAAAACTAAACTCTAATTGGTCTTTTATATACATATTTTTGAGTCAATCGAACTCTCACTTTAATATAATTACTCAAATGAGAATCTCATTCTCAATAGTTTGGATTGCAAGAAAAAATCTTTGATTGCGTAATCCATATCCTGGATAGCGTGATCGAAGTCCTAAAAAGCGTAATCAATATTTTGGAGTGCGTGATACAAAGCTTGGATCACTTTGCCATGACCTATTTTTTTGATTAGTTTGATCCTTATGGAAAATATATGCATCAGAATTATAAAATTTTTCTAATTGGAATGATCCTTATGGGAAAAAATGCAGATTCTAATTAGAATTATCCTTATGGATATATTGAGCCAGTATCCCTACATTTATACTACTGAGCCCGTGATACAAATCTTGGGCCACGTGTTCCAAATATAGGATCTAGCAACTAAAATTTTGGATCCTTATTTTAAATCATGTGGGTAGCGTGAATTAATTCCTGGATAGAGTAAGAAAAATGTAGGATCGCGTGATCCAAATAATGGATCACGTATTTCAAATCCTAAATAGCTTGAGTTATATTTTGGATCGCATGATCCAAATCTTGGATCGCGTAATCCAAATCCTGGTAGTGTGAGCTATATTTTGGATCACAAGATCCAAATCTGAGATCACTAGATCTAAATCTTGGATTACAAGACTCAAATATTGGATAGAGTGATCCATATTTTGGATCGCATAACCCAAATCCTGGGTCGAATAATCAATAGTTTGGAACGCAAGATCCAAAGCTTTGATTGCGTAATCCAAATCCTGAATATCGTGATCCAAATCCTAAAAAGGGTGATCCATATTTTGGAGCCCGTGATAGAAATCTTGGGTTACGTGTTCCAAACTAAAATTTTTAATCGTTATTTTAAATCACGCGATACAAATCTTGGAAATGGGTAATCCATATTTTGAATATAAATGTAGGATCCTTTCATCCAAATCTTGGATCGCATGATAAAAATGTAGGATAGCGTGATCCAAATCTTGGATGACGTTATCCATATCCTGGATCAAGTAATAAAAATGTAAGATAGCATGATCCAAATTTGGATCGCGTGATGAAAATGTAGGATTGCATAGAGTAATCCATATTTTGAATATAAATGTAAAATAGCGTGATCCAGGATAGATACAATTCTTGGATCACGTAATCCAAATCTTGGATCGAAGGATCCAAATCTTGGATCGCGTGATCCATATCCTGGATCGTGTAATAAAAATGTAGGATAGCTTGATTCAAATCTTGAATCGCGTAAGGAAAATGTAGAATCGCGTGACTCAAAAATAGATCACGTAATTCAAATCCTAAATAACTTGAGTTACATTTTGGATCGCATGACCTAAATGTAGGATCGCGTGATCCATATCCTGGATCGTGTAATAAAAATGTAGGATAGCTTGATTCAAATCTTGAATCGCGTAAGGAAAATGTAGAATCGCGTGACTCAAAAATAGATCGCGTAATTCAAATCCTAAATAGCTTGAGTTATATATTGGATCTCATGATCCAAATGTAGGATCGAGAGATCCAAATCTTGGATCGCGTAATCCAAATCCTGGGTTGCGTGATTCAAATCTTAAGTCGCGTGATCCATATTTTAAATCACGTGATACAAATTAATTCCTGGGGCCCGTTTCTCAAAACTACAAATTACAAATCTACAAATAAAATACACACAAAACAACAATAAAATTTGTAAAAGTTTTGTTGTTTTGTGTGTATTTTACTTGTAGATTTGTAATTTGTAGTTTGAGAAACGGGTAATTCATATTTTGAATATAAATGTAGGATCACGTCATCCAAATCATATTTTGAATATAAATGTAGGATAGCGTGATCCAGGATAGATCGTGTAATATAAATGTAGGATAGCGTGATTCAAATCTTGAATCACGTAACTAAAATGTAGGATCGCGTTATCCAAAAATAGATCGCGTAATTCAAATCCTAAATATCTTGAGTTATATTTTGGATCTCATGATCCAAATGTAGGATCGAGAGATCCAAATCTTGGATCGCGTAATCCAAATCCTGGGTTGCGTGATGCAAATCTTAAGTCGCGTGATCCATATTTTAAATCACGTGATACAAATTAATTCCTGGGGCCCGTTTCTCAAAACTACAAATTACAAATCTACAAATAAAATACACACAAAACAACAATAAAATTTGTAAAAGTGTTGTTGTTTGTGTGTATTTTACTTGTAGATTTGTAATTTGTAGTTTGAGAAACGGGTAATTCATATTTTGAATATAAATGTAGGATCACGTCATCCAAATCATATTTTGAATATAAATGTAGGATAGCGTGATCCAGGATAGATCGTGTAATATAAATGTAGGATAGCGTGATTCAAATCTTGAATCACGTAACTAAAATGTAGGATCGCGTGATCCAAAAATAGATCGCGTAATTCAAATCCTAAATATCTTGAGTTATATTTTGGATCTCATGATCCAAATGTAGGATCGAGAGATCCAAATCTTGGATCGCGTAATCCAAATCCTGGGTTGCGTGATGCAAATCTTAAGTCGCGTGATCCATATTTTAAATCACGTGATACAAATTAATTCCTGGGGCCCGTTTCTCAAAACTACAAATTACAAATCTACAAATAAAATACACACAAAACAACAATAAAATTTGTAAAAATTTGTTGTTTGTGTGTATTTTACTTGTAGATTTGTAATTTGTAGTTTGAGAAACGGGTAATTCATATTTTGAATATAAATGTAGGATCACGTCATCCAAATCTTGGATCGCATGATCAAAATGTAGGATAGCCGGATCCAAGTCTTGGATCGCGTGATAAAAATGTAGAATATCATGATCCAAATTTGGATCGTGTGATGAAAATGTAGGATTGCAGAGAGTAATCCATATTTTGAATATAAATGTAGGATAGCGTGATCCACGATAGATACAAGTCTTGGATCACGTAATCCAAATCTTGGCCCGAAGGATCCAAATCTTGAATCGCGTGATCCATATTCTGGATCGTGTAATATAAATGTAGGATAGCGTGATTCAAATCTTGAATCGCGTAACTAAAATGTGGGATCGCGTGATCCAAAAATAGATCGCATAATTCAAATCCTATATAGCTTGAGCTATATTTTGGATCTCATGATCCAAAGGTAGGATCGAGAGATCCAAATCTTGGATCGCGTAATCCAAATCCTGGGTTGCGTGATGAAAATCTTAGGTCGCGTGATCCATATTTTAAATCACGATCCAAGATTTGGATCACGCTATCCTACATTTTTATCATGCGATCCAAGATTTGGATGACGTGATCCTACATTTATATTCAAAATATGGATTACCCGTTTCTCAAACTACAAATTACAAATCTACAAATAAAATACACACAAAACAACAATAAAATTTGTAAAAGTGTTGTTGTTTTGTGTGTATTTTATTGGAGATTTGTAATTTGTAGTTTGAGAAACGGGTAATCCATTTTTTGAATACAAATGTAGGATCACTTCATCCAAATCTTGGATCGCATGATAAAAATGTAGGGTAGCGTGATCCAAATCTTGGATGACGTGATCCATATACTGGATCAAGTAATAAAAATGTAAGATAGCATGATCCAAATTTGGATCGCGTGATGAAAATGTAGGATTGCATAGCGTAATCCATATTTTGAATATAAATGTAGGATAGCGTGATCCAGGATAGATACAATTCTGGGATCACGTAATCCAAATCTTGGATCGAAGGACCAAAATCTTGGATCGCGTGATCCATATCCTGGATCGTTTAATAAAAATGTAGGATAGCTTGATTCAAATCTTGAATCGCGTAAGGAAATGTAGTATCGCGTGATCCAAAAATAGATCGCGTAATTTAAATCCTAAATAGCTTGAATTATATTTTGGATCTCATGATCCAAATGTAGGATCGAGAGATCCAAATCTTGGATCGCGTAATCCAATTCCTGGGTTGCGTGATGCAAATCTTGAGTCGCGTGATCCATATTTTAAATCACGTGATACATGTCTTAGATCGCGTGATAAAAATGTAGGATAGCGTGAATTAATTCCTGCGGCCCGCTTCTCAAAACTACAAATTACAAATCTACAAATAAAATACACACAAGACAACAATAAAATTTTTAAAAGTGTTGTTGTTTTGTGTGTATTTTACTTGTAGATTTGCAATTTGTAGTTTGTGAAACGGGTAATCCATATTTTGAATATAGATGTAGGATCACGTCATCCAAATCTTGAATCGCATGATAAAAATGTAGGATAGCGTGATCCAAATCTTGGATCGCGTGATAAAAATGTAGGATATCATGATCCAAATTTGGATCGTGTGATGAAAATGTAGGATTGCAGAGAGTAATCCATATTTTGAATATTAATGTAGGATAGCGTGATCCACGATAGATACAAGTCTTTGATCACGTAATCCAAATCTTGGATCGTGTAATAAAAATGTAGGATAGCGTGATTCAAATCTTGAATCGCGTAAGGAAAATGTAGAATCGCGTGACTCAAAAATAGATCGCGTAATTCAAATCCTAAATAGCTTGAGTTATATTTTGGATCTCATGATCCAAATGTAGGATCGAGAGATCCAAATCTTGGATCGCGTAATCTAAATCCTGGGTTGCGTGATGCAAACTTAAGTCGCGTGATCCATATTTTAAATCACGTGATACAAATTAATTCCTGGGGCCCGTTTCTCAAAACTACAAATTACAAATCTACAAATAAAATACACACAAAACAACAATAAAATTTGTAAAAGTGTTGTTGTTTGTGTGTATTTTACTTGTAGATTTGTAATTTGTAGTTTGAGAAACGGGTAATTCATATTTTTAATATAAATGTAGGATCACGTCATCCAAATCATATTTTGAATATAAATGTAGGATAGCGTGATCCAGAATAGATACAATTCTGGGATCACGTAATCCAAATCTTGGATCGAAGGACCAAAATCTTGGATCGAGTGATCCATATCCTGGATCGTGTAATAAAAATGTAGGATAGCTTGATTCAAATCTTGAATCGCGTAAGGAAATGTAGTATCGCGTGATCCATAAATAGATCGCGTAATTCAAATCCTAAATAGCTTGAATTATATTTTGGATCTCATGATCCAAATGTAGGATCGAGAGATCCAAATCTTGGATCGCGTAATCCAAATCCTGGGTTGCGTGATGCAAATCTTAAGTCGCGTGATCCATATTTTAAATCACGTGATACAAGTCTTAGATCGCGTGATAAAAATGTAGGATAGCGTGAATTAATTCCTGCGGCCCGCTTCTCAAAACTACAAATTACAAATCTACAAATAAAATACACACAAAACAACAATAAAATTTTTAAAAGTGTTGTTGTTTTGTGTGTAATTTACTTGTAGATTTGCAATTTGTAGTTTGTGAAACGGGTAATCCATATTTTGGATATAAATGTATGATCACGTCATCCAAATCTTGGATCGCATGATAAAAATGTAGGATAGCGTGATCCAAATCTTGGATCGCGTGATAAAAATGTAGGATATCATGATCCAAATTTGGATCGTGTGATGAAAATGTAGGATTGCAGAGAGTAATCCATACTTTGAATATAAATGTAGGATAGTATGATCCACGATAGATACAAGTCTTGGATCGCGGAATCCAAATCTTGGATCGTGTAATAAAAATGTAGGATAGCGTGATTCAAATCTTGAATCGCGTAAGGAAAATGTAGAATCGCGTGACTCAAAAATAGATCGCGTAATTCAAATCCTAAATAGCTTGAGTTATATTTTGGATCTCATGATCCAAATGTAGGATCGAGAGATCCAAATCTTGGATCGCGTAATCCAAATCCTGGATTGCGTGATGCAAACTTAAGTCGCGTGATCCATATTTTAAATCACGTGATACAAATTAATTCCTGGGGCCCGTTTCTCAAAACTACAAATTACAAATCTACAAATAAAATACACACAAAACAACAATAAAATTTGTAAAAGTGTTGTTGTTTTGTGTGTATTTTACTTGTAGATTTGTAATTTGTAGTTTGAGAAACGGGTAATCCATATTTTAAATATAAATGTAGGATCACGTCATCCAAATCTTGGATCACATGATAAAAATGTAGGATAGCATGATTCAAATATTGGATTGTATGATGAAAATGTAGGATCGCGTGATCCAAATATAGGATCACGTAGGTCGAATCCTAAATAGCGTTAGTTTTTTTGGATCACAAGATCTAAATCTGGGATCGCTAGACCCAAATCTTGGATTGCAAGACTCAAATATTGGATCGAATGATCCCTATTTTGGATCGCGTATTCCAAATCCTGGGTCGCGTGATCAATTGTTTGGATCGCAAGATCCAAATCTTTGATTGCGTAATCCAAATCCTGGATAGCGTGATCCAAATCCTAAAAAGCGTGATCCAAATTTTGGAGTGCGTGATACAAAGCTTGGATCACGTGTTCCAAATATAGGATCAAGCAACTAAGATTTTGGATCGCTTGATCCAAAACTTGAATCACGTAATCTAATACCTTGGATCGCGTGATCCATATAAATTAGTTAGATCGCAGGGGCAGTTCCAGGTGACGCTGCACTTGGTTGACATCAACAACACCTGTCTTCCTATTATAAATATGTGCACATCCTTTCCTCTGATGCCAGAGATCGGGTAGTAACACATAAGTTCTATGGGTAATGTACCAAAGGTATTCTAACGGAAAAAACCACATCACCCCAGCTGGGGCCCCGGGCTTGCCACACCCGTAGTCAAAAATTGACTCCCCTGGGGGGGAAACCACTAAGGTTAGTAAAATAATTTCAAAAATAGTAAAATTGCTTTATAATAATAACAATTTTCTTTTATACAATGGCGGTATTCGATGTTTGATGCAAATTTTCGTGCGTCAGTGCAAGTGCAAAATATCGTAGCTTTTCTTTAAAATCCAACAACAAAATATACACACAATCCAAAGAAAAGCTACGACATTTTGCATTTGCACTAACGCACGAGAATTTGCATCAAACATCGAATACCGCCAATATAAAAAAGCTGAGCTAAAATAATATCCGATCTAGAGTATAAAGATTGCAAAAGAGCTTTTCCAACTGAGGAAAATTTCAGACAGAACAAGAAAGAAGCCATGCTTCAAGCTCCAGCATAAGTATTGTAAGGCTGGCAAAAAGTGCTTTTAAAAAGAGACTTATAACACTTGCATATGAAAACCACAAAGAAAACAAATTAGTGAGATAAGCAGATTTTATACTATACATAAGTATATAGAAAAAGAGAGTTGACCCAAAAAACCATTAAAATAGATAACGATAGATAACCAAATTTCACCACTAAGGGGCGCTTTAAGCATTAAAGGTTTGTGTCTTCGCTAAATACTGGTATGAGAGTTGCCAATTGGTGGTGAAAAAGGGTAAAAGGAATGTGTATTTGCTAAATAATGGTGTACGCGTTGCCATATTGAGATGAAAAAAAGAGTAAAAGGATAGTGAATTGGCTAAATGGAGTATATTTACGTCAGACGCCAGCGCTTGAATAGGTAAAAAGTGTGTGAGTTAGCTAAGTCTTGATCAATGTGTCTGAGCTTATCCCAAAAGTAATTAAGTTTATCTTAATGGGTTTAGGGTGAGCAGCTGTGTGCTAGATAAGTCTAGGTGGCAGTAGTGGAGAAATAATAACTGTTTGTGAGTTGGCTAAGTATTGATCAATGAGTCTTGGCTTAACTAGAGGCAAAATAAGTTTATCTTATCAGTTGTATGCTAAATAAGTGTAGGTGGTAGTGATGGAGAAATAATAACGGTTTATGTGTTGGTTAAGTCTTGATAAATGAGGCTTGGCTTATGGTTGTGAACACTAACGGCCTGTCGCACGATGTCAGCAGAAATTCGTTCGATCGAATGATTTTTGGTGACATCGTGGGACAGGCCGTAAATGGAGTTGGGATTTGTATTTAAATTATATCTAAAAGTATGCACGCATGAATTTTAGTTGAACTTGAATAGGTATTTTGTGTTGTTATAGAGCGAACCGCAGCACAAAAAATATTAGAATTTGTTTTCGTATTTTTTTCGAATGTTTTGAGAATGGTAACGGCTAACAATAATTCTTTTGTATGCAGGCAGGAAAGATTGAAAAGAAAGTATTTGATGATTTAGGGAAAATATGTACATGTATACATATGTACATATGTATGTATGTATGTATGTATGTATGTTAGTTAGTAAATCAACACATGTCATGTGTTCGTATAAAATTTCTAATTGATATTTTTGTTTAATTATTTCCATATGTAAATTCTATTATTTTTTTATATTGTTAACCCTACGTCTATACCTGATATATTTTTATCATGACAAATGTCAAATTTTATATAGAAAAAAGAGCTAACATAAAAAAAATTATTTTTGAATATAAAGTTTGACTTTTGTTATGATAAAAATATATCAGGTGTAGACGTAGGGTAATTTTGTTAGACAAAGTGTCTGTGTGGAGATTCATAGTAAAAAGGAGATGAATTCCTAGATTTGTGAGTGCATGTGCTAATAGAAAATATGTTAATTAGGGTTCGGATTTTATAAGTAAACGATCGTGAGTGAGATAGGAAAGGGTTTAAAATGTAGTGAATTTGGTCAGCGTTACACGTGTATGTATGTATGTATGTATGTATCTATGTATATATGTATGGATAGGAGTGCATGTGTGTATGGATATGAGTGTGGGAACAAATGCAATGTTTATGTGCATTAGCTTATCTATTGATATTTTGTTTGTATTATGTTGTTGTTGTTGTTGTTGTTGATGATTTTCTTTTTTAGTATAAAGGTCGAATCGTGGAACATTTTAAACTTATATATATATATATATATATATATCTTTCTTTCTCTCTCTCTCTCTATTTATTAATTACATTTTCATATATTTCATATATATATATATATATATATATATATATATCTTTCTTTCTCTCTCTCTCTCTATTTATTAATTACATTTTCTCTTTTCCATTAACAGTTGTATTTTATTTCTTTATTTTATTTCACTATTTTATTTCATTATTTTGTTTGTATTTCATTGTTTTGTTTGTGTTAAATAGATTCTATTTTAAAATATAATTTTAATCTTATGATTTAAAAACTTAAATCTAACATTAACTTGTCTCCATCGTCGTCGCACCAGAATTCGTCATTAAATTTGGAAATTATATTGTCCCCTTCTTCATCGTACAGGAACTCGTACACTTCATCCTCAAAAAAATTTGTATGATACCCCATCTGATTGTTGGGAATATCATGGTGGTTCCAATTCTGAGGAGAATCTATAAATTGGAAGACTACTTCTTCCATTGACTCATTAACGTCAACTTCTGTCAAACCGCTGATGGAAAGTGGGCTGACCGAAGGTTTGATGACGCCAAAGTCTTCCTCTAAAGATATTATAAGAGGGCTCGATTCCATTCTGATTTTTTTTTTAATATTTTTTTACTTTTTATTTAGCTATAACGCTAGCAATTGAATTTCACTGACTAAGTTTAAAATGTTCCACGATTCGACCTTTATACTAAAAAAGAAAATCATCAACAACAACAACATAATACAAACAAAATATCAATAGATAAGCTAATGCACATAAACATTGCATTTGTTCCCACACTCATATCCATACACACATGCACTCCTATCCATACATATATACATAGATACATACATACATACATACACGTGTAACGCTGACCAAATTCACTACATTTTAAACCCTTTCCTATTTCACTCACGATCGTTTACTTATAAAATCCTAACCCTAATTAACATATTTTCTATTAGCACATGCACTCACAAATCTAGGAATTCATCTGCTTTTTACTATGAATCTCCACACAGACACTTTGTCTAACAAAATTAACAATATAAAAAAATAATAGAATTTACATATGGAAATAATTAAACAAAAATATCAATTAGAAATTTTATACGAACACATGACATGTGTTGATTTACTAACTAACATACATACATACATACATACATACATACATATGTACATATGTATACATGTACATATTTTCCCTAAATCATCAAATACTTTCTTTTCAATCTTTCCTGCCTGCATACAAAAAAATTATTGTTAGCCGTTACCATTCTCAAAACATTCGAAAAAAATACGAAAACAAATTCTAATATTTTTTGTGCTGCGGTTCGCTCTATAACAACACAAAATACCTATTCAAGTTCAACTAAAATTCATGCGCGCATACTTTTAGATATAATTTAAATACAAATCCCAACTCCATTTACGGCCTGTCCCACGATGTCACCAAAAATCATTCGATCGAACGAATTTCTGCTGACATCGTGCGACAGGCCGTTAGTGTTCACAACCATAAGCCAAGCCTCATTTATCAAGACTTAACCAACACATAAACCGTTATTATTTCTCCATCACTACCACCTACACTTATTTAGCATACAACTGATAAGATAAACTTATTTTGCCTCTAGTTAAGCCAAGACTCATTGATCAATACTTAGCCAACTCACAAACAGTTATTATTTCTCCACTACTGCCACCTAGACTTATCTAGCACACAGCTGCTCACCCTAAACCCATTAAGATAAACTTAATTACTTTTGGGGTAAGCTCAGACACATTGATCAAGACTTAGCTAACTCACACACTTTTTACCTATTCAAGCGCTGGCGTCTGACGTAAATATACTCCATTTAGCCAATTCACTATCCTTTTACTCTTTTTTTCATCTCAATATGGCAACGCTTACACCATTATTTAGCAAATACACATTCCTTTTACCCTTTTTCACCACCAATTGGCAACTCTCATACCAGTATTTAGCAAAGACACAAACCTTTAATGCTTAAAGCGCCCCATAGTGGTGAAATTTGGTTATCTATCGTTATCTATTTTAATGGTTTTTTGGGTCAACTCTCTTTTTCTATATACTTACATATAAGGCAAAGAAAATACACATTTGTGATTGTATTAAAGTTTAGTGATAAGATTTTAGTATATAAGACAAAAGAAAAATAAAATGAGTTGAGTTCTTAGTGTGTATTATCATTTAAAACGCATTGTGTACTAACATTTTTTGGTGACCCCGACGTGATCAATTCGTCGCTGTTTTAACTAACTGACCTAACCCTTTCCGGCCCCACCTACACAAATGTGTAGGTAATTTTACCGTATATTGAAGAAACGTTTATTTAAAAATTAATGGTTTTTTTGTTGAAGAGGACAGTTCATCAGATGAGGATGAAATACCTGTTCAGTCTCCACACTGACGATGATGACAGCTCGGATACAGAATTAAGCGAAACAAATAATGCTGAGACCAATAGTGCCGTTGAGTAAACGAGGCAGGTTCAGCCCAAAGCTCATGTCAGAGCTCGATGCCTTGCCATTCGCAGGAATTTCGGTACCTTTTCCATTGATGAGCAGATGATACCGTTTCTTGGAAGATTGCCTGGTGGGCTTCGCCAATATGTTCGCAATAAGCCTCGGCTAGTTGGACTTAAAAATTTTGTAATGACTTTGTCACCTGGTACTGTCTATAATAAATTATTGATACATTTATTATATTACTCGATTTTTCAGGAATTCTTTTAGATTTTGAAATCTATCAAGGTTCCTAAGCACCACTAGGCGATCGAACACTTGGATTAGGAACAACTGTTATTCTGCGTTTAGTGAGGAGTGTTGTTCAGCATTCTTTGATAGGTATTTCACCACCTTACCGCTATTGGAGCGATTAGCTCAAATTAACATTTACGGAACTGGTACTATTCAGACCTACCGGTTGCGAAAACTCTCTCCCTGAGGGATGACCGGCTAATGAAAAGAGGAGTTAGGTTAGGTTAGGTAGGGGTGGCAGTCAGAAACCCGGACTCACTTAGACCGTTTTGGTCCATTATGATACCACGGAGATTCTACTTATGCGGAGTCCTCACCGTCGAACCAACCAGAGCTCAATATAAAGCTACTATTACGTTGAAGTTCAACACTAGCAACGTCAGAAAGTCACCTGAACTGAAGAGCGCCTATTGTGGCCATTTTCTTTAATGCAAGTCCAGGACAGTGCTTTCTTCTTAATCGATATCCTGGCAGCTACGGCAAAAATCATTATGTGCATGCCTACCTATGAGACAGTGTCCGGTTAACACGGACACTACAATCGAGATTTGTTTCCTATTCTTCAAAATTAAGTAATCCGTACCTTGCTTATTTAACTGCCTTGTGATCACGCAATCATATCTCTTGTCACCCACCTTCTATTTGTTTCATCCTCTGTCTTGCCTAAGTCTGAGTTTGCAAGAGAGTAGGGTAAACCCACACATTCCAAATCCGGTGGAACCTGTAAGGTTGTCCCGATTCTAGAAAACTCATCAGCCCTAGAGTTCTCCTGAAAGCCTCTATGCTCCGGGATCTAGATGATCATTAGGATCATCAAACTGCTCTGCCATCGCATTTAGAGATGATCGGTAGATGAAAAGAGGAGACTCTGATCAAATAATAAGATCAGACGAAAAAATTGTTGTTGTCAAGTCGAGGGACAACAAGTCTGTCATACTGGCTTCCACAATATATGGACAGGATCCACGAGGTAACGTTTTCTTATGTACGAGTAATTTAAATTTATAAAAAATCTATGAATTGCTTTTGGTTTTCTTTTATATTATCAATAATTTTGTTAGTTCTTGCAATATGAAATGAATTGTTATATTTTTTTACTACTGAAAGAAGATTGTTATTGTTTGACTAGGCATAATCCCAAGATACACATGTGTGTATGTCCTGTTTCTAAGGACATACAAATCGTACGGATACAAAAAATATATTTTTATGATTATTAAGCTCTACTTATTACACGGTGAAAGTTTTATTAAAATCCATCAACTTTGAAATTCCTTGGGCTAACTGACATCATTTTGAAAAATGAGTTAAGCATACTATTATTCTTTATGAGTCATAATAGACCTTGTCCACAATTTTTATGACTGTAAACATCACTGTCGAGCCTATAACAGTAAAAATATTTCAGACGTTTAGAAAACAATCATAAAAGCTCCTCTCCTGTAAAATTTACAAAATGTCAGTTAGGTCAGTTAGTTAAAACAGCGACGAATTGTGGTAGGAAAAATCTCATATTTTTTTTTTTATTTTTTATAGATATAGCTTAATTATGGAAGCACAAGAAATTAAAAAAAAACAAGAAGAGTTAGGGCAAAAAATGGCTAGGCTTTATAATTCTTTAAGTACCTTGGTGCAACAAGCTAGTGTTAGTACACTGAATGCAGCAACAAAGATTAGAAATCTAAGGGAATCTTTCAAAATTACATATGCTGAGTTTGACAAGAATGATGAAGAACTTCGACCACTTCGTAGTTGAACATAGAGCTACATATGTTCTTGTGTAAGATAAGAAACGTGCTCCTGAGTATTTTATTGGTCTAAGGTTTTCATATGCTTAACATATTTTATCTTACTTAAGATTGGTGGATATTTATTTAGGCAACATATATTTTATTAGTTTGTTTTGTCGTACTTAATCGGCATGCATCTTATCTTGCACATGACATTGAAAAATAACCTTTGTTATCTCTTCATAAGATATATTCTATATTAGTTTTAAGATTTATATTGTAATTATATAAGCCAGATGTATTTTAACAATAAACGAGTGTCTTACAAACATTCATAGTATAAAGTTCTTTTAGAATATATACAACCACCCTCTGAGACATTAGAGCGAAACACACATTTTAAGTCGGTTTTAGATAAAAAAAGTCAGAGATACTGCAGACAATTTTGAAAGATTGTATAAAAAGATAAAAAGTGAAATTAATGAAAACAAATTAAAAAATTCGTATTGCAGGAAAAACTGAAACAAAGGGGCCTTCTACAAAAAAAGAAGGTGAACGTAACGTACAAAACATTGGTCTGATAAGGCAGTTAGAATATGTTTTAGATGATTTGGAATCAAAATTAAAAGATTTCAAACATAAAAGGTTAATAATTGCTGTTGCCAAAGAAAAATTTTTAAAACACAGAAGTAGTATAAATATAGCGATACTGACGCAATGTATTTTCTCCATAAGGAAGGATATTCCAATACATGTATTTTCCCATAAGGAAGGATATTCCAATGCATAAGTAAGGATATTCCTATACACGTATTTTCCCATAAGTAAGCATATTCCAATACATGTATTTTCCCATAAGGAAGGATATTTCAATACATGTGTTTTTTCCATAAGAAAGACTATTCCAATACATATGTACATATATTTTCTCTATATATATATATATTTATATATTTTTCTAATGCCTATTTATATTTTTTTTCATTTCTACTTTCCTACAACAAAGTTAACTTCAAATGAGATAATTTTTCCTCACCCATTAAACGCATAATCTACACACACTTTAATAATGTTCAAGGTCGCAGTTTAATTTAAGATTCTCATTGTTAGTATATAAGAACAAAGATTATTGTAAATAAAATCAGTTTATGAAGAAAACTCAAAGCCAACAAACGTTGTATTTTATTGGCGCCTTAAAATGTACCTAACAGAAAAAAAAGAAAATCTTGCGAATCCTACGGGACCCTCCAAGATTAAAATATTAAATATAAATCTTTTAAAACGATTCATACGGGAAACCGCAGTAATTTAAACAAAGGTTTATGGAAACAGTTATCCATAACCTAGAAAAACTTTCACTAAATAGCAACAATAATACCAAACGAATAATGAACCAAACCACAACAAATAACGACACTAATTTAAAAAAAACGAAATTCGTTATGGAAAATCTCAAACTAATCCATCCATTATGCGGGAAAAAATGACTTGATAATGTACGGGGGGGGGGGGGGGGGCAATAGAGAATACAAACCCAAACATAACATCGCTACCATCAGATGATAGAATATTATTATTTAATTGCATACTACAGACACTAAGTGGTGCCGCCTTAGATGCAGTAAAACGGGAGCAACCTGAAGACTGGGCATCGTTAAAGAAACTTATAATAATAGAATTTGAATTGCTTATTATATTTGGGAAGCATTTTGAAAAAAAAAACAAACAATGTAGAAATTGTCAATGAGGACATTGACTTGTCTAAAGGAGGAAGGAGTGACATACACACTAATATACCATAATCAAACACTAATCTCACAGACACGTGTGAGTGCAAAGAGGCTAATACAGGATCCAATTATGACTGTACCAAGCAAACTCATAACAAATGAATATTGATAACAAGGAAACTACAGGTAACCTAATTATCGTAAGCAACTTTTAAACGCATAATCTACACACACTTTAATAATGTTCAAGGTCGCAAGATAACTCTAGTTTAATTTAAGATTCTCATTGTTAGTATATAAGAACAAAGATTATTGTAAAACTCAAAGACAACAAACGTTGTATTTTATATATATATATATATATCGATGTGAATCATAGTCCTATCAATCCACAACTTCTATGATCAGTTACAGCAGTAGTATGTTTGTGTACCTTCGGTAGCACCGTCTCATTAATCACATCATACTAGGTGTTACCGTTGTGTTATTTCTCTACATTTATTTCCCATACGAATCAATGTAAAGTGCACATCATGCTAGGCATTAGGTTATTGTTATTCATGCATGATTATTTTTAAGGGTTGATAATTTGAAATTAAAATTTTGTGTTCACTTCTATTGTTATGGATAGGACTATGTATAAATTAGCTAGCAGCATATTTGAGACAGATATATTTTGAACATATGTTTTATAGATCTTCCAAGAAAAAGGATCAGTAATTTTTAAAAAGGGTACAAGAAAACACACCATGCATTTGCAGTACGTAAATGCATGGGATATATAGAAAAATCTTAACACATGTTAAATAAACACTTGTCGCAATAATTTTTGTATTACACTCGATCTTTATGTATTTTTATTGATAAGATGGACAAGTTTAAGGATAAATTTGTATTGTTTATTTAAAGTAACATTTTATGATCGTCTGTCTCCTCTGTCTATTTTTATGACATATACTATTTTATAGCTTTTTCAAGAAAAAGGATCAGTCATTCTTAAAAAAAGGGATAAAAGAAAACAAACATGGATTTGCACTAAGAAAATGAATGCCTTATATGGAAAATTATTAATAATTGAAGCATCTGTCTATTATTCAGCGCACTTGGTAGTTAAATCTTTTCTTATTGCACTTAATAAGATGAAAATGTTGGGTTTTAATTGTTATTTTTTTAAATGAAATTTTTACGATCGTCTGTTTCCTTTACCGTCTACGTTTTTTTATTGGTTATTTAAAAAATAAATAAAGGAGGGGCTATCAAAAATGCATTTTTTTTAATTTAATGCTAAGGATTTTTTTCTATTAAAAACCTTTTAAAAATTTTGTTTTTGGTTTTCAATTAGTTATCACTGTTGTACATACATACATATGTACATTCCATCGTAATGAATGAACAAAATATCAACATAGACGATGAGGAAACTATCTTACTATCACCTCCTCATCAAAATGAGCAACAAGTAGAAGAAGATTATGAATAAAAATCATAATATATAATAAAATTTTTAATTTTTTTTTTTATTTTGAGCAGATTGCTTAGACCTCAAGAGACTAACCATCATGGAAGCGTTATTCTCTGTGATGACTGCTTGCAGAATTTCCATTATCGCCAAGACTTGGAAAAACATCAACAACATTGTAAAAGACAGATTTCTTATGCTCCCCCAACAAGATTAGTCGATATTACAATTTAATAATTATAAAAATAGTATAGATGTAACTTTCGTAATATATGCCGATTCGAAATTCATATTTGAAAATATTCAAACTTGCATTCAGGAACTATTAGATACATATATTTGTCATATTAATAAGGAACACAAGAAATTATTCCTAAGAATGATTAATGAATTATGAGTGGATAGTAATGTCTACACTCCTTTCATATATTATGGTAATAACTAGCATAAATACGTTTGTGATATAAGAAGGGACTATATCTTAACATATATGCATGTAACTTATATTACAATAAATATATATTAACTATAAAACTTTTTTAATTTATATATGTACATAAAATAATTTTTAACCATAAATCTATATCTAAAAAGTGAAAGAAATATAAAAGACCTTTAAATAAAATTTATGTTATAATTATAAATGTATAAGTTGTTTTTATTTATTCGATCGAAAACATATGTACATAAAGCCTAGATCCCACTATCGGCACAATGTACCGATTTTCGTCGGTCGTAGTATTTATAGGTATAGGAAGAAAATTATCTTCAATATTTTCGTATACAAGTTGAAAATCTAAACGAACCTTGGACACCTAGTATTTTGTGTAGATTATGTCACGATAATCTTACTCGATGGGGAAGTGGAAGTTTACGGTAAGTTCTTTGAGATAAATTTATTGTACTGTTGCATGAAATAACGCATTTTAATTTTAGGCACCACTTGAAATTTGGAATACCAATGATTTGGAGACAACCATTCCATCATGCTAGGGATTGCTATTTTTGTGTAACTAAACAAATTGGAATAGGAAGGAGTAATCGGTGGCAGTACGCTGAAGTAAAATCTGTCACCTTTCCAGTTGTACATTCGGAAAAACTACCAACACCTAAATGTCCAAGTTTAAATATCAACTCAAATAAAGAAACATCATCAAATTCATCGGAATACTCTACACGCAGCTATTTAAGTTCGAATCAAACCCAACATCATCTAACTCAGGCTCAACTTAACGATTTGGTGAGAGATTTGGAACTGACCAAAGATAAATCAGAATTACTTGCATCTCGGATGAAACAATACAACTACTTGGCTCCAGATGTTAATGTTCCGTACTACAGAGTGCGCGATATGGCCTATACAAAATTTTATACGACTATCGATAACATATGCTTTTGCAAGGATATTCCAGAATTGTTCAAGGAACTTAATCAGCCATATATCTCAAAGGAATGGCGGCTTTTTGTTGACAGCAGCAAAGAGAGTTTAAAAGGAGTACTTTTGCATAACGGAAATGAGAAACCATCGATTCCTATCGCACATGCTGTTAACACTAAAGAATCCTACGAAACAATGGCGAAATTATTGAAATACATCAAGTATGAAGAGCATCATTGGAAAATTTGTTGCGACTTAAAAGTTGTTGCCATGTTATGTGCAATAAGAAAAGATTTAAAATATCAAGTGTAGCAAATAATAGACAGATTTTTAATATGTGCTAGGATTTTTCATAAACGACATACATTTGCGTCTTCCAAATGCATCGTTCGTTTTCTTTTATTCTTTTTTAAAAATTAATGATTCTTTTTCTTAGAAAAAACGACAAGTATAGGTCAGAAAACGTTTGTACAAAATACAAAATCAGAGTTAAAATGATGTCCGATTTAGAAAGCAAAGGATAGAAATGCAACTAAGGGAATTTTTCAGAGAGAGCTAGAGAGAAGTTATGCTTCAAACTCCAGCATAAGTGTTGTAAGGCTGGTAAAAAGTGCGTTTAAAAAGAGGCTTATAACACTTGTATATGAAAACCACAAAGAAGAATGCCTTCTAACAGATGTATTTATAAAAGAAGCTGTGGAGCCATTAAAGCAAGAAGTTGACTACTTCTTGAAGATTAATGGCGCTCTGAAATTTATTATGGAGATACACGGGTTATATTCTCAGCCCAAAATGAGCGACTTAGAAAATACTTCAATAGAGGTGAAGCATTTTCAAACGAAAATAAAGGAAGTTTTCGATAAAAATTAATTTAATAGTGAATATTTCACTTATACATATGTGACCTTCTCCAAGAAAAGGGACCTAGTGTGTCAAAAAACATCGATAAAAA
The DNA here is from genome assembly GCA_944452675.1 of Tachina lurida. NCBI lineage: Eukaryota > Metazoa > Arthropoda > Insecta > Diptera > Tachinidae > Tachina > Tachina lurida. The sequence continues at coordinate 112,303,572 of OX101756.1, forward strand.
TGAGAAAAACATTAAAATTTTATTTTTTAAATGCGTTTTCCTAAAAACTTTATTTTCACACACTAGGTCCCTTTTCTCTCACAAAGTCACATATTCAAAATATATTGACAAAGATGGAAGAGTTTCAAGAGCCTGATAGCGGTTGGATTCTAGTTTAACTTTTGAAACTTCATCTAAACTTAAATAGATATGAATCACTAAAAGGTTCTAGTTTCACACCTCTCCTGCCATAACTGATATTCAAAAAAATCGTATGTAAAAAATTTACAAAACTATAAGGAGTTGTGTTTCAAATGGGCAATTCTATCAGCCGTATCAACTCCTAAAAAGGCTCAACGAACTAACAGTTACAGGATCAACATTGCTGATGAAATAATCAACCTAAACGGATGTTCCTTAAATTTAAGTGGGCTATGCTTCCCACTCAAAATAAAAGATATAAAAATGTTTAAGTCTAATAATCTCAATATCAGTATAAATGTGATTGGCTATAAAAATGGAAAAAGACTTAGTACTTTGTTGGCCCATATTATAAAACAAAAGGAATAAAATCTTATTATATACAGCTGTTTTTTTTTGCAGAAAATATATAAAAAGTATTGCAAGGTAAGTGTGATGATTAGGAATAAAAATTATTAAAATTATATTTTTATTTTTTTTTATATTATAAATTTTTAATTGTAATTAGACTATTGAAACTCTCAAATTTTGCGGCAAAGTTCCTCAGTTTCATCTTTAGCTAGGCTAACTTACTATTGTCACTCAAATATGTATATGATTTTATATCTTTCTCATGTGAGATTGTTACATAATTTCACTAATATAATACTTAACAGGATAGAGATTTGGAAGGATAACATGTAAAACATTAGTTTCTGACTTTCATATATAATTATAAAGCATTAAAAGAGATGCACATTGACATTAAACTGAAATAATTAATTGTTTGTTAGAAACCACATTTGAGCTTAGCTATGAAATTTCAAAATCTAAAGAAAACGAAGAAAGGATACACTAAGTATCCTTTTAATTATTTCACTCGCACATTAATTTTTAGATTGCTTGTATACTAATACAATCTTTAGTATTAAAGTAGTAGTGAAGTAGTAAAAGTCAAAATTTAAAGGATGCTGCTTATTTATGAAAAGGATTCCATGATTTATATTTGTGAGCTGTGTCTGCAACTACTGAAATTTATAACTTTTGCGACTGTAACAAATAAAAACCGAAATTTTTTGAAAACGAGTTAACACATAACATACCTAACAAACACATCAATAAACAAATGCAGACGTATCATAAAATAATTATAACTAGACAATGACCTTCAATAAACAAATGCAGACGTATCATAAAATAATTATATCTAGACAATGACCTAGACATAAAACAAGCACATCAATAAACAAATGCAGACAGATCATAAAATAATGGTCTAGACCTAAAAGAAATACATCGGTAATTTAACAAAGAAAATTACACACAAAGGATACAAATTCAAAACATATTGAAAGCAACTAGTATAAATAGATGTTAAGTAACACCTTGTAAATTAGTCTTAAGAATATATTCAAATAAATAACAGCACACCGAGTGCTACAAAAATATATTTTTTCAACTCCTTCTGCATAAAGAAGTTTAACTGGGGGCTCAACCGGGATCCTTGTAAAAATAAAACAAGGACTCTCAAGCCAACTAAGAGTTCATCACTACAACTCAATATATTGGAAACAACGCTATACTAAATACAAGGTAATAGTAAATCCAGTGATAAAATAGTGAAGTGTACAAAAAAGAACATCCAATAGTAAAAGGACAAGTTCAACAGCTACAGACCAAAATAGCACCACGTATCCTGAAAAAGCGGAATTAATTCATTAGGATAAAGTAGAACAATTAGTTCGCGACATCCGTACAATTTAAATAAATTGATTTAAAAGAACGAGCAGGAGATTACAAAAAGTCCACGATTTCGATAAAATTGGAAAAGACCCAGAACAAAATACAGAAGATTTTCGACGCAACTAGAAGGTTCACGTCAGAAAAAACCAAAAAAATGTCAGTGCAAGACTTAGCGACCATCCAAGCACAAATAGCTTCATTGGTAGCAGCTCAAGCAGAAGCCCAAAGGACAATAACTGCATTAACAACCAACAAAACATTGAACCAATTGTCCAACTCACAGCATGTTCCAGCGGAATAACCACAGAATCACAGATTAATTTAGAGGTATTTAAGATTCTACCCATTTTCGATGGTGAAAAAAAGACAGGAGAAATATATGGTTTTAAAAACCCCTCGTGGTATTGCGACCTTGTCGTTGTGAGAGAGAGGGCTTAGTAGGTGCAATGATCCTGAAAGTAATGCCGGCGGTAGCTTTGCTACTGGCAGGGCCTACCGTGCCGGTAAGGTCAATGCAGAGCATCTGAACCTAACAGCAATCCAAAACATTAGGCGACTTATCAGGCTGGTCTCCTACCAACTAGACGTCCCGGAATGTAAGCAAGAAAGCAACTTTAATAATCTTCGCTCACCTTAGACTTAGGACTGGTGGCTACAACTGGCAGCTCCAGTACCAGTCTAAGATGCTATAGACTAATCAGCTTTACTTCCGACTTTACTCAATGATTAATGAAAAGTAAATATCATAGACACAATTTACTGAATTATAAGCTAAGATTAGAGATAAGATTTACATACGAGTATTCCTTCTATAAATAGACACTAAGGGCCAATTTTACCAACCTTATTTAAATATCAATTCATATTTAAATGCCGATTTTCATTAATTTTTGTATGGAAAAATTACTTTTAAATATGAATTGATATTTAAATAATTTGGTGAAATTGGCTCTAAGTTGTATTTTATAATTTAATCTTAAGATTCATTTTAATAAACGACTAACATAATTCGCGCGTTGTAGTTAAAAAAAAGTGCTTGTGTTATAGAAACATGTATTTCTAAGTGCTAAGTCTAAATTACGGTTTACAAATATAATTTCGTTTAGGTTTTATTTTATCAGTCTATAGTATAGACTCTATATATAGACGCTATTCACATCTCATTTGTTTAGGCTACATACATTTATGATACACACTATATGCACACATGCTTAAGCATAGTTTTATCTCCACCCATTTCTTGTGTTTACTTAAACTAATGATCAAACTAATGTATGTTTTGTATTTACTTAGGCTAGTTATAAATATTCAAAAATAATATGAAAATAACCCTGAAAAATATATGTTCAAATATGAACATAAAAATTAGGGACAGATGATATGTAAATTTGTTTGTACCCAGACGCCTGCCGTATCCTATTTTTATTGCTTGTGCACAGACGCCTGGCTTATCTTAGTTTTTAATTTGTAATTCTTACCTTAGTTTCAAGAACAAAGAGCAGATGTAGTAGTTTATAATTGTTATTTTAAGTTCAAGGTTTACAATATATGTACCTAAAAATATTTAATAGACTTGAAAATTGTATAAAAGAGCAAATTTTCATAATAATAAATCAGTACTAAAAAGTATTCGCTAGTGTAATCATTTACATTTGGTCCTTCGAGCTATTCTCAGTGTTTTCCCCCACCAGTGGTAAGAGACTCTGAGAAATTGAATCAACCTTTAGGTGTTGAGTAAAAAAATTAAAAAGCGTATCCGAGGCTAAAACATCGGAAATAAATTATAAAGCGTATCCGAGGCTAAAACATCGGAAAAAGTGAAGTGAAACATCGGATAAAAGTTTAGGAAAGAATATCAAAAATCTAAAAAAGATAACAACTAAAGAATCAATATGTCCAAAGATTCAAAAGAAAAACTACTTGAGCAGCAAAAAGAACTCGGCGAAGAGGCTTTAACTCTACGAGAAAAGATTGTCGATGGAAGAGTTCGGTCAGCTCAGATCACTGACATCACAAAACTACTAAAAAAAATAGACACTGAATTTGTTGCAAGCAACAAGAAGTTGATGGCATTTGGAATTGATGACGGCCAATATTTTAAGAAAAGCTATTTTGAAAATATTAGTGAAGTAATAAGAGAAGCGCTTTCAATACTACAACAAAAAGAATCAGGTGAGGAGCAAATAGAAATAGCATCAGCAACTCACAAAACTACAAAAGAAATTTTCAAAGATGAGAAGCCAAGTACGAGCAATAGCAATCATATAGTGCTGCGAAAAAAGTTAAGAAGAAAAATGGATATGCTACAAGAACTTTTAGACGAAGCACATGAGGAAATCAATGAAAATAGAAGAGCTAGAGATAGCTCATCAAAACATCATAAGGTATCAACATTACGAGGATTTTGCTGAAGAAATCAATGCTTTAAGAATCAATAAGCAAATTGATAGAAAAAGCAAATTGGCGACGCTAAATACATTCTTAGATAACGATGGTATTTTAAGAGTTGGGGGAAGATTGGAAAGATCTTCGCTGACTTACAACCAAAAACATCGAATGGTTCTTCATAAATCTAAATTAGTTGAGCTTTTGGTCGAACACATTTATAAAATAACACTACATGGAGGTAATCGATTGATGGAGTGCACACTTAGAAGGAATTATTGGGTCATTGGAGCTCGTAGTATCATCAAAAAATGTATAAGATATTGCCCCAGATGTGCACGATTCAACCAACGCACAAGCAGTCAGATAATGGGTAATTTACCACCATATCGTGTAACAGAATCCCATCCATTTTCCTTTACTGGAGTTGACTACGCTGGTCCTTATCAGATGAGATCTTCAAAAGGAAGAGGTCAAAAATCATTCAAAGGATACGTAGCTATATTCGTTTGTATGGCTACAAAGGCCATTCATTTAGAAGCAGTTACAGATATGACTACGGAATGCTTCTTGGCAGCATTAAAACGATTTTTTGGCAGAAGAGGAAAGTGTAAGGCTATTTACTCTGACAATGGTACAAACTTCGTTGGAGCATCTAGAAAACTGGAGAAAGACTTCAAACAAGTGATTAAGAATAATTCAGAAGTGGCACCGGTATTAGCAGAATGGAAGTTTATTCCCCCGGCAGCCCCTCACTGGGAAGCAGGAGTTAAATCTATGAAACATCACTTAAACATTGTAGTCGGTGATGTCAAATTAACGTACGAAGAAATGACTACACTGTTAGTACAAATTGAAGCCGTACTGAATTCAAGACCATTATGTGCTTTAAGTAGTAGTCCAGAAGAAGAAAACATATTAACTCCAGGTCATTTTCTAATTGGGCATCCGATAATTGATATAGCTGAACCAGTATCAAAATCAACTGCATCCTCTCTCAACAAATGGAAGCTGATTCAAAAGATGAAACAAAATTTTTGGAAACGATGGAAAGAAGAGTATTTGACAACATTACAACAGCGGTATAAGTGGCAGCATGCACAAGAAAACTTAGAAAAAGATCAGATAGTGCTAATAAAAAATGAGGCAACTCATCCCTGTAAATGGCCCCTGGGAAGAATATTGGATATTCACAAGGGCGAAGATGGTAAGGCACGGGTAGTTACTTTAAAAGTACAACATGGGAGCATCAAGCGTCCAATTCAAAAACTTTGCCCTCTAATGACGTCAAATGTTTATGATTCGGTGGAAAACCGAAAGTATAAAACTAATATGGCAAGATCATCAACACCAAATATTACTGACAATAAGTACATTTCACAAAAAAAGTATTTGTTCCTTTTTATATTGCTTATGATAATGGGACAAGTGCGAATGGCTACACAAAGGCTATACGGAACCATTGGAGCTACGGTATCTGCTATTGACAACCAAACAGCAATTTATTTCGATAATATCGGTAAACTAGATATGGTGAACTCCAAATGGAATTTGGTAGTATATTACGATTTGAATCCACATTTCGAAGAGGTTAGCGGAATTCAAACTTCATTAAGAGAATTGCAGAAGACATGTACTAAATTGGACTATTATGAAGATGTTTGTAAACAAATTACCGATGCGTTAAACCAAAGATATGATACTCTAAAGCGAAATAATGATTTGTTAATCATTCCTAAAAGAACAAAAAGGGCACCATTTGAATTCATTGGATCTCTCTACCATATATTTTTCGGAATGATGGATGCCGATGATAGAAAACAGATGGAGGAGAATATGAGGAATCTCTTGGATAACCAGGAAGATTTAGAGCTACTAGCCAAACAACAAACATCTATTATAAATTCCACCGTAAATATAATCAAGAAAACTAAAGACGAGGTTTATAGCAACTTTCAAATGATGTCAAAGCAGTTACAACAATTTCATGCTGATGTATCGAAACAATTTGATTCGAACGTCGAAATATTGGCCAAGAGCATCATGTGGAATAAAAATTTGAGTGAGCTAACTTCTTGACACACTAAACCTTTAGAAGTCCACATTTCAAATTCTAGTCAACTTGACGAACTGTACGTGCAGCTGGATAAACTTCAATAAACACAAATAGAACAACAAACAAATAGAATAGAGCAAATTTTCATAATAATAAATCAGTACTAAAAAGTATTCGCTAGTGTAATCATTTACATTGAGGAAAACTATTTTAATCAAGGGATAGAATTGCTAGAAAAGCGTTGGACTAAGTGTATTGAAGTTTCAGGAGATTATATTGAAAAATAAAAATATTTTTTAAAAACTAATTATTCTCTTTCATTGATAGGCTAAGAAGTTTCCGAACCGCCCTCGTACATTGAAAGAAGTATTTAATATTGATTAAAATAATTTAAAAAAAAATGGAGTGCAAATATTGTCAATGCGCTTTTGCCGAAAAGAAAATGGCTGAAATCCACGGAAGTCATCATTGTTGGGAATGTCACAATTGATGTTTGGAGATAGATAATAAAAGATTTTAAAAATGCATGAGAGGAGTGGAGTCATGCATCTGCATGCACTACCGTAGAGAATAATGAACATAAAGATGAGATGAAACTCTGGAATGCACTGCCTTCAAAAGCATAATACAAACTTTTGCATTAAAAATTTAGAGGAAGGACCTTTTAACTGCCCAAGAGCTTTTTGAAAAATTAAAAAAAAATTTGTGAAACTATTGACAGCTGCACAAAATGCACCATCTGTCATTTAAATATAATATGGACATCGAATGTGACTATATACATACATATGTATATATAATATAAAATAGCATCATAACACACTGGTACAAAATGCAATTTTTAACAGTGAGTGATGATCTTGTGGAAATATTTAAGGGATCAAATTTAGGAAATATGCCACAAAATGTCGAGAGATCAGGGAAAAGGATAACGGATGGAGTCTAATTACAATTAAAAAATTCTATATTAACATAAATCGAGCGGAGTTTATTAAGGACTCAGGCTAGATCCTTCTTCCACGGTGGATTGAACACAAAAAAGCATGTTTCAATATCCGAAACAAGGACCAATATTGTTTTAAAAGGTGCATCATAGCAGCATTCTTTCCAACTCCGCTAAATGATGAGCTTTGAGAATTTAGAATTTCCTTTGAAAACTAAAGACATCAAAAAGATTGAAGGACAAAATTATGACATTAGTGTGAATGTGTTTGGATTGGAAGATAAATCCATTGTTGGACGTTATCATTTATCTTCAAATGAAAAAATTCATGATGTTAATCTTTTGCTGGTATCTTCTTCAGTATTCTCACAATGAAAGGATGATTGATGGAGGAGCACAAGCTAAGCTGCAAAAAGATTATTGCTAGTATGCTGAGGAAGGATATAACCGCGTCCATTATCAGTTAATTTTTGGCATCCAATATTATTTCAATATGTCAAAAAAAAATCTTCAGATGTAAGCAGTTCTAGCGTAGACAGTATAAGAAATCAAACTGATCAACTGAAGTTGTAGAAAAGCTTTATGATTAACTATAATTGTATCTTACAATAATTTTTGCCATCAATGAATGAATGAAATCACATATACCTCATCAACTTTAGTGTCACAAATATTGGACAATCAATTCTTTAAGATATGCCATCCACAAGAAATTGAATGAAGTTTATAAAAACAATTATGCAGCAGTTTTGAAAAAAGGTTTTATTCAATGCTGCCAAGGCAAGGAAAGGATGTACGAATACTTATCAAAGGAACTTAATTTTAACAGTTCGTCAACAACCGTTAAACAAAGTCAAGCCATAACCGCTAAAATAGCTTAAGCGACACATTTTTTGGACTTGGTTTTTTTGACGCAAATCAACTATTTACGATCGCAAATAATCGATTTTGGTCAAAAAATTAAGTTTGAAAATTATGTCGCTTAAGCTTTTTTGGCGGTTATGGCACGAAGTAGTAGAAAAGATTGACCCGAGAAACCAATTTGACGAGTAGAATGAAAGATTACGAATAATCAATAAAGAAATTTATCAAAGAATTATTAAGGATTCATTTTCCCAAAGAGAACAATAAAGTTGAAATAATTAAAAAAAATATTAGAAGTGAGACCACAGAGCACAAAAGGTATTCTTAAAAGCATTCCAACTCTAAATTAAAAAAAAATTCCTCCAGAAGAAGCGTTCGCAGTTTTTTGAAATTATCTTCAAATCAGTGTAAAGAATTACGGAAGCGAAGCAATGAAAAGAATTGTGTCACTTCAAGTTCAGCAGAAATAAATTTGCAAGTTCTTCTTGAACATACTGCAGAAAGATTGTTACAAAAAACAACTGGCAATGACGTCATAACTTTAATTTATAAATGGGAATGTGGTGTATTGGGAGCTCTATGGAAAAGTGATGCGAATACAAAATTTTATTTGTCGATTTGTGTACACAGCCAATCTTTTTCAATTGTCAACCTCATCCACTGTCCCTATTTTCACAAACGAGGCTTTGGCGACCGATCTTAGGCAGTATAGCCTTAAGAACTGCACAGAGGAAATTCTGTCGCAAGCCCCAAGTCTGTAAAGGAGGAAGGATGGAGTGTCCATGAACCCTTAATGACCTAAGAGCGTCTCAGAAAATAGGAGGATTGCGAACAATGGATTCTCTGAAACTTTGGCTCCAAAATTGCTCAGATAGCAGCCGCATCACCAAGCTTTGGAAATGAAGGTTAACAACCTACGTTACCTGAAATAAAATTCCTACCGAATCGCCTAACAAATAATGATAAAAATAAACTGAATTACTGGCGCCTTATGATTCAGTGGGAATCAAAGGATCATATATGTACAGTGGAATCTCTCTTGAGCGGACACTGAAGGGACCATTGAAATGTGTCCGTACAAGGGGACTGTCCGGTCAAGAGAAAACTAAATATTTAAATGGAGCGCTGCCGGGACCTGTCAAAAGTGTCCGTCTAAAGGGGGTGTCCGCCTATAGGAAGTATCCGTTAAGGGAGATTTCACTGTATATAATGTGATGTAGTTATACTCTGGCCAGAAACAGTACAATCAATGTAATGCAGATAGTTTATCACATGCTAATTTATATATGATATCATTCGTTCCATTGCGCTTAACAAAAATGTATACCGGCTTAAAACCCTTAACAAATAGAGCAACAGAAATTGATGTATGGAAAAATTAAATTCCCTGTTCAACAAAGCATGACAAGTCAATGAAATTTGCATTGAAAAAGGAAAAAGGATGTTATGAGCGAAGAAACTCCAAAGGTAAAAGATCACATTAAAGAACTTCAACCAGGAATATTTTTAATTTGATGACCAAGGAAATAAATTTTACAATGTGTCTCGCAATGATTGATGGAAAAGGTCTCAGTCCAACCAATGTTGAGACGAGTTGGATTCTACACTTGGGAGACAGTATACTCATTCATTGTCTGCTACTTCATTACCGATTGTAAAACATTGCGTGGCAGAACATAAAGAAGACCGTTTCTGGATTCCACGCCCTGTAATCATGGATTGCATGGCACCTGACAAAAAAGAATAAGAGTCAAAGCAGAGGACTGGAATCGGAGAATCGTGTCTAAAGAAGGCGAAGCCAGTTCTATCTGCGGACAAAGTCAAGGCGTCTGTTTTGTGAGCTGCGCAAAACAGTCAAGGGCGAGTATTATTTTTTTTTTAAAGAGAAGTAAAATTCACTTAATGAATGCCTACTAATATTATTAGGTGTTACCTTCTTTACGAAAGGGATAGTGATAGGGAAGATAGGTGGTAAAGGAAGAGATAGTGGAAGCTTTATTATTTTACAACTCCGCTTTTTGCACTTAATAACGCATTGTTGCAGCACTTCTGGTGTCAATGAGACGTATTAAATTTTCGATTTTATAGATTATTTTACTTCGCCGATGATTCTGCTACGTAACACTGATGAACGAGGGCGCTCTGATGTTACATTAGCCGGTGTAGTTCAGTGACCAGTGTCTATGCTTTCATCACTTGAACTTTCTTTGATACAAAGGGACACACACTAATGCATGTCAGGCAAGTGCATGGTGTTGTTATTCAATGACCGTCGGAGACCGGGTTCGAAACCAGGACCTTCAGTTTTTTAGTCAACATGCTTACTAAATCAATTACTAAATAAAGGCCATGACCACTATCCTACACAATCGCATGATTTACAAAAAAATACAACCCTGCCCTGATGAATTGTTATTGCCTGTTGAAAACTTTCATAGACTCCATCATACCAGGGTTGTATTTTTTTGTAAGTCGTGCGATTGTGTAGGATAGTGTAGCACGGCCTTAAATGTATAGATTTAAATCTATGGCTTATATTAACCATGGAGGATTCCAGAAAGCAAATAGTTTATGTACAGATTTAAGAAAAACTCTATTCGAGTAAACACGATGGATTACTACAGCTTCATCCTGCATAAACTGGCAATTTTGAACTAAAAAGTTTTACAACACAACAGCCACAGATGTCAGGAGAAATATTTCAATAGGTTTAAAGATATTTACAACATATCTGAAAGTACATAGGCGAATAGTCTCATGTGCACTTATAGCAAAAATTTAGACGGAAAAATCGTATTATATGACTTTATATACATGTCTCGATTAATTTTATATTAATATATATGAGTACCTATCGCCCTTCTTCCTCTAAAGGGTCAACTGAAAATTTTACAATTTTCACTTTTTCGCCCACTGTAAAAATCTTACATTATTTTCTCTACTCTTTCGAAAATAAAAATGCATCTCTGTTTAGAACAATGCTGGCCACTGAGAGAAATGTATTCGAGTATGGGTATTCATTTGTATAAGAAGCCGGTTGATGTTCGGCACTCTGGTGACACTTTGACCAGCAGCGCTTTAGAAGAACAAGTGCGATATATGTACGTATATTGATTGCAATGGCAAAATACATAAAATGTTTCTTTATTTGATTTAATTAAGCTAAAGTTTGTATTTTGAGAAACCCAAATTACTACGAAACAAATTACACCGAAGACAAATACGAAAAAACAAAATTTTTTGAAATTCGTATTCGTAAAGATAAAAAATTGTGATTAGTGTTTCATAAATTTTATTTTTCATTTTGGCTTTTAGGATTCAATTAAACGTGCCATAACCATAACCATACAAAAAACAGCTGTTCGAAATAAACTTATGGGCAACACTGCAATAGCCATAACCATCACCATAGAAAGGAATTGAATTTTAGCCTTTTTCCTAACCATAAACAGCTGTTTGCTGGTAGACCTATTTTTTTGTTGCACTTTTCAAATTAATAAACCAATGAAAGCATAAACAGATGTTTATGGTTATGGCAGCAAATATATTTATGGTTATGTCGATGTTTAGGGTTATAGTATTGTGGTATGGCACTTCTGATTGAACCTTGAAGTACATTCAACGACAACCAAATGTTGCCTTAGAAAAACAAAGAAGGCTGGCTGTTCGTTGTTTTTATGAAAAAGTTTGTTGGCCCTAAATGCCTGTACTTTTGTAAGTCTCGATAATTTATGGGGAGCTTGACTAAAAGCATCGGTGTTTTGTAAGCTTTTTTTTAATACAAAACTTCAGCTGCATTAAATCAAACAAAGAAACAGAAATAAGTTTGCATAGAAATTTAAAACTTACTAGGTAAAATATTTTTATAGTAGATTTGCGCCAAAAGCACTTAATATAACTATGTTAAAGGCATTTTACCATCATTCGTAAGATGAGTGGATATCACAATATATATTTAGTATTTTGTCTTCTTGTAAAGCTTTGGAACTTATAGTAAAGAGTAAACTCACTTGTGTTAGCAAATATCATATATCGGTCCATAGAAATGGAAGCCCAGTGCTGTTTTTTCGGCTATGACGTGACCCACATCGGTCATAAGGGCTCCTCGGTATAGTATTTTCATGTAAATATCGCCACCGATTTCTATTTCCACGGCAGTGTTGGATTGCGGCTCAATATCAGCTAAGGAGTCTGCTGGAAAATCAACACTTGGGTCAGCATTGATGGGTCCCGAATATGGCTTCCGGGGTAGCTCATCTGTGATTAGAGCTGCAATTTCGGACGACCACTTATTCTTGTCGTTGTGAGATCTCATCTCAAACACCGCAAAGTCAAGATTATACTTCGTAATAGTTTTTAATTTATATCTTTCAACAAGCTCCTTTGATATTTTCGTTTTTGTTATGGAACTGTTGAAGATGGCTCGTGCACCGATGCATATATTATGGTCTTTAACGATGATCTTGACATACACAGTCGGTACAAAAACTTGATTAAACTTGGGACAATTTGAGATCGAATCATAGCATCGTTGTTCTACAGTGTCAGTTCTGTTATGCCGTTTTTGAATACTCTTCTTTTCAATTTGTGCGGCACCGTGCAACAAAGTGTGGTGTCGACGTTTACAAATACGGCACGCATGTTTGCTCTTACAATCTCTTGAACAGTGGAATGGACCCAAGCAATTGGTACAACTCATTGTAGTAAAGCTTATGAAATAACGCTCTGTTGGTGTATGTTCCAGGAACTTCTCACAAGTGCGTAAAGAGTGGTCCTTAAAACATATACCACATGGAAATTTAAAATGCGTCAGTCCAGCTGACATTACTGTAAGTAGAAATTGAAAGTTTTTATTATTTAAAACAAAAACTCAAATATTTTTTATGGTTTTGTTTGAATATTGACTACTCTACAGCTTTCGTCGGATAATTCGAGTCACTACGAAAATTTTTGTCTTTTATCATTGATTTTGTGTTGTATTTCTGAGTTTTTTTTTATTATTTATATCACCCCTTTCTTCTACTACTTTCAACTTACAAGTAGTACAAAGGGATTATCGTTTTGGACCCAAGTGAGCTGGACCACCAGCTAACCTAACCTACCAATGCTGTAAGTCTGTTTTCAATTACCATTATTTTTTGATTTAGCATCTAACTTTAATTCAGTCATTCAATAATTTTCTTAATTGAAATGAAATGTAATGAACTTCTTTATAGTTTTAAATAATATTCAGTGGAAGTATTAATTGATTTAATCATTTGATGAATTAGAAGAAAATATATACATATTGTCCAAAATTCTTTGGACCATAACTGACCAAGTCAGAATTATGTGTTTTTTGCTTATGATTCCATTAGGGCCAAAATTCATATCGGTCTATCGTATCGGCAAATCACATGTGATAATTTTTAAGGAACAAACGGCACTAAAAAAAATTGTAAATTAAAATTACAAATATTAGCATAACGGAACAATATGCTGTTTTCAAAGGCTGCCGCACCTTCTACATCAGTGTTTTTGTGTTTGGTTCACTGTGTGTGGTGTTAAAGGGTGTAAATTTCAACTCTATACAAATAAAAGGTGTTTGTTATAGAGATATAAAACTTTAAGAGGGCAACACTTTTTTAACTGGCGGCCAAGTGATTTATGTTTAGTTTGGTTTGTCATTTAAATATCAATAGACTGACACCTGAACAACACTTCCAAATTATGCAAATTTATTTTTAAAATCATGGGTCTGTTAGAAACACCGTATCGCGCATTTTACGTTGCACATAATCGTCCATCATAGCAATTAATTATATTAACTATGGAAAGTTCTTGCACTACTGTAACTGATAATACGCATGCACAGAAACGTTTTGCAGTACGTACAGAAGAAGTCATTGCTGCTGTAGAGCGTAGCTTACAGGAAAGACCCGATTCAGTCTATAATCAGACCATAAAGCCATTATTAGTGACTTTTTCGTTCATCAATTGAACTATCATAATGTGCAGGAGCTGTGGTTTCAACAAGACGGAGCAATATGTCAACAGCTCGCTCCACAATTGATTTAGTAAAGGAAATGTTTGGTAACCGCTTTCGGACCCGTAAATTGGCTTCCAAGATCGTCAGATTTAATACCGCTAGACTATTTTCTGTAGGGATATGTGACCACAGAAATGAGTGATCACTTGGAGGACAACATACGAAATGCTTTTGCCAATATACGGCCACAAATGTTGGAGAAATTCATCGAAAGTTGGACCTCTAGATTACACTCTTTCCAAGCCTGTCGTGGCGGTTATATGCCAGAAGCCATGTTTAAATTATAATGCCAGAAAAAAAAATAGAAAATAACTCAACTTCTATTGAAATTTGTGAAAATGAAGATAATTTTTTTAATTTAAATTTACCAAATAAACCAAATGAATGAATGAAGGGTTAATTTTTGGTCGATAATGGGTTAAATTAAATTTTAAAGGCATTTAAATTGTCAGAAAAAAAATAATGAATGCATGACAAAAGGGATAATGTATAGCCTATTAAATTTTTTGCATGAAAACAAGACGAAATGGCCGAATTATAGTCCATTTAATTTTTTTATAAAAAATTTAAAAATGGACGATGTATAGTCCATTAAATTTTGTATATATAGTCAGTCCATTTAATTTTTTGCATGAAAAATAGACGATGTTTAGTCTATTTAATTTTTTGCATACGAAATGGACGATTTATAGTCGATTAAATTTTTTCATAAAAATTTTAAAAATAGACGATGTATAGTATAGAATTTTTTTCATAAAAATTTTTTTTGCATGAAGAATGGATGATGTATAGCCTATTAAATTTTTTGCATGAAAACAAGACGACGTATATAGTCCATTTAATTGTTTACATGGTCGATAATGGGTTAAATTAAATTTTAAAGACATTTTTTTTATAATTGGTTTGAATACCATGATTTGGTAGGCGGTTTTAATTTTGCGCAGAAAAAGTTGTGATTTGACCTATAGTGTATTTCAAAGTCCTATCTATACTCGTACATCTATTAAGAAATATCCTATACTTTTCAATGCAAATGGAATATGTGAATTGTTTCGATTCATCGTACTCAAACCTGTTGAAAGCTTTTTATGTAATGAAAGCTTAAACTTAACATCACTAATTTACTAAAGTCTTGTTGTTCGTTTTTTTCAACATTTTACTTTTTGCATTATTTAATTCAATCATTAGGTTAAATAAATTTGCATTTATTTTCAATAAAATTTTCTATCCATTCATTTAAAAATTTAATTAAAAGCGTTCAGATTTTATTCCACGTTAAATTAAATCTTTCGCAATTGCCATAACACTGTTGCTATAAATATATGTATGTACATTTTCAACAATAATTCTATGGCAATTCCACACGTTTTAATTTCACGTGGAGTTTAAGAACACACTCATATATTTTTAGTAAAATACAAAAATTCCGTCAATTGAATAGAAATTTTTTATTGATTCAAGCAATTTTATGCTAAAATTACTATTTTAATATGTTGTATGCAAAGTTGAAAGAATACCGGAATAGCACATAAGACGTGTAGCCCCTTTTTTCACATATAACGGTATATTCATTGGCGTAGCTATAAATTTTTGCTAGGGGTGGCATTATGACTGGTGATGTTCATGAGTAATAATAAAAAACATAATTACATGTATTATTTTTCGAACTGTATTTGTTTCTATATTCTTATGAATTGAATAGGCTAAAGTTCGTAACGCTTTTTAAAGCCAAATTACATGTGATAATTATTAATGAACAAATAACATCAAAGTTAGTTGTAAATATTCTGACAACAACACATAGTTGAACGGAACAGCCAGCCGTTTTCGAAGGCCACTAAACCTTCCTCATCAGCGTTCTTCTGTGTTTTGGTCCACTGTGTGTGGTGTCAGTTGATGTAGATGTCTGCCTTATATACGTAACTTTATTGCAAATGGAATATGTGAATTGGTTTGATTCATTGCATTTCAATTTGCTAATGTGTTTCGTAATGTATACGCAAGTTACCATCTATATATATACCATCTTCTATATATATTACCATCTTCTATATATATTACAACAGTCTTACCATTGTCGTTTTGTTCCTTACTAACTATACACATGTTTGTTAATTTGCTCATTTTTGTTCTACTTAAGACAAACTTTTTTGGTTTGTTACTATTAAGTATATTTTTTATTTTTAATTTTTGCCACAAGCCAATGACTATTAATTAGTTAATTTAATTATTATTTTTCGAACTGTATTAGTCGAAAACGGCTGGCTGTTCCGTTCAACTATGTGTTGTTGTCAGAATATTTACAACTAACTTTGATGTTATTTGTTCATTAATAATTATCACATGTAATTTGGCTTTAAAAAGCGTTACGAACTTTAGCCTATTCAATTCATAAGAATATAGAAACAAATACAGTTCGAAAAATAATAATTAAATTAACTAATTAATAGTCATTGGCTTGTGGCAAAAATTAAAAATAAAAAATATACTTAATAGTAACAAACCAAAAAAGTTTGTCTTAAGTAGAACAAAAATGAGCAAATTAACAAACATGTGTATAGTTAGTAAGGAACAAAACGACAATGGTAAGACTGTTGTAATATATATAGAAGATGGTAATATATATAGAAGATGGTATATATATAGATGGTAACTTGCGTATACATTACGAAACACATTAGCAAATTGAAATGCAA
Source organism: Tachina lurida (assembly GCA_944452675.1). NCBI lineage: Eukaryota > Metazoa > Arthropoda > Insecta > Diptera > Tachinidae > Tachina > Tachina lurida. The sequence continues at coordinate 112,320,446 of OX101756.1, forward strand.
TGAATCAAACCAATTCACATATTCCATTTGCAATAAAGTTACGTATATAAGGCAGACATCTACATCAACTGACACCACACACAGTGGACCAAAACACAGAAGAACGCTGATGAGGAAGGTTTAGTGGCCTTCGAAAACGGCTGGCTGTTCCGTTCAACTATGTGTTGTTGTCAGAATATTTACAACTAACTTTGATGTTATTTGTTCATTAATAATTATCACATGTAATTTGGCTTTAAAAAGCGTTACGAACTTTAGCCTATTCAATTCATAAGAATATAGAAACAAATACAGTTCGAAAAATAATAATTAAATTAACTAATTAATAGTCATTGGCTTGTGGCAAAAATTAAAAATAAAAAATATACTTAATAGTAACAAACCAAAAAAGTTTGTCTTAAGTAGAACAAAAATGAGCAAATTAACAAACATGTGTATAGTTAGTAAGGAACAAAACGACAATGGTAAGACTGTTGTAATATATATAGAAGATGGTAATATATATAGAAGATGGTATATATATAGATGGTAACTTGCGTATACATTACGAAACACATTAGCAAATTGAAATGCAATGAATCAAACCAATTCACATATTCCATTTGCAATAAAGTTACGTATATAAGGCAGACATCTACATCAACTGACACCACACACAGTGGACCAAAACACAGAAGAACGCTGATGAGGAAGGTTTAGTGGCCTTCGAAAACGGCTGGCTGTTCCGTTCAACTATGTGTTGTTGTCAGAATATTTACAACTAACTTTGATGTTATTTGTTCATTAATAATTATCACATGTAATTTGGCTTTAAAAAGCGTTACGAACTTTAGCCTATTCAATTCATAAGAATATAGAAACAAATACAGTTCGAAAAATAATAATTAAATTAACTAATTAATAGTCATTGGCTTGTGGCAAAAATTAAAAATAAAAAATATACTTAATAGTAACAAACCAAAAAAGTTTGTCTTAAGTAGAACAAAAATGAGCAAATTAACAAACATGTGTATAGTTAGTAAGGAACAAAACGACAATGGTAAGACTGTTGTAATATATATAGAAGATGGTAATATATATAGAAGATGGTATATATATAGATGGTAACTTGCGTATACATTACGAAACACATTAGCAAATTGAAATGCAATGAATCAAACCAATTCACATATTCCATTTGCAATAAAGTTACGTATATAAGGCAGACATCTACATCAACTGACACCACACACAGTGGACCAAAACACAGAAGAACGCTGATGAGGAAGGTTTAGTGGCCTTCGAAAACGGCTGGCTGTTCCGTTCAACTATGTGTTGTTGTCAGAATATTTACAACTAACTTTGATGTTATTTGTTCATTAATAATTATCACATGTAATTTGGCTTTAAAAAGCGTTACGAACTTTAGCCTATTCAATTCATAATAATTACATGTAATTTTTAATAGTTCTAGGGGGGGGGCAACAGCAATTCTTAGGGGCAATGCACCCCCAGAATGGCCTTTCTACGCCAATGGCTATATTTAGGAAAATAAAGCAGACTTGGAGTTCTAAGTAATCAATAAACAACTTTCAGCTGTAGAAAAACCAAAGATTGGCCAACATTTGTGTAGAGCAGTGCAATATTTAACAACTATTTACTACTTGCAAGCAAATACTTGCACGTGTAAACGCAGTGTTGGTGTTTAATGCAACGTGTATGTATTATAAATATATTTTCGTACTTACTGTTCTTTGTTATTCTTGTTCCTTTTTTAATGTGACTTTAGTCTATTGCAATTTAGCTAAATTGTTTTATTGTTATTTTTAAAATTGCGCACTGTTTTTTAAATGTTTGTCCTTTTTGACTTTTAAATGTCCACTTTAGAATATTTGTTTTAAGCACTTTTTCCTCTGCTTCGAAGTTTTTAAAATATATTTATTTATAATTTGGTTCTTGAGTGGAAAAAAACTGCTTCTAATATTTATGTATAGTGTTTTATTCACTTTCATTTAAAATTTATCCGTTTTCTCTTTTGTTTTAAAAATGTCTTAATTTGTTTTTTAAATATATTTTGTTAGTTATAAACTCTCTTAAACATTTATATTTGTTCTATTTTATTAATCCGACACCACTGACTGTTCTGTTTCAGGATCAAAGCTACAATGAATTTACAAAAGATTTTTCTTCGTCTTTTATAGCAAAGTATCAGGGTTTAAAATTTAAAGTTAATGCATTAAACACATTCACCACAGCAGGCTACACGAACACACGACTTCAAATGCCGCTAGCAGCATTTGTCGCCTCGTAGCCAGCTACTTAATTATTTTGGAGACGGCAGCAGCACCATCTGCAGCTGATATTCAAGTACAAATACATAGTTCAGTATTGCCACTTTCATATATTTTGCATTTATAAAAATTAAGTTTTCTTTTAAAATGTACTTATTTCACATAAAAGTACAATAATGAATCAATTTATTCTTTACATCAATTTTTGGATATTGTTTCTAGTAAATAGTATGAAATAATTGTACGATATCATTCATTCACCATTTTGTATTATACTGGTAACACTGCATTTGCTCATTGTAGCCAGAGAAATAGAAATTAGTTTAAAGTTGGCGACAGCTACAACGGTGGTCGTGTAGTCGTGTAGCCTGCTGTCGTTAAAATAATTGTTACCATAAGAATGTGTGTATTCTATTTTTGACAGATTGTAGCCCGTAGCCTGCTGTGTCGAATGTGTTTAATGCATAAGCGTTTACCTATACTGGATTCACTTCTCAACGGGCAATATGATGTATTTTCTCTTTATTATATCTTCCCTCTCTCTCCCATAAGGGAAAAAGTTAATCGAAAAATAATTACTGTGTGTGCATGCAGTCTTATGCATTAAACACATTCGACACAGCAGGCTACGGGCTACAATCTGTCAAAAATAGAATACACACATTCTTATGGTAACAATTATTTTAACGACAGCAGGCTACACGACTGCACGACCACCGTTGTAGCTGTCGCCAACTTTAAACTAATTTCTATTTCTCTGGCTACAATGAGCAAATGCAGTGTTGCCAGTATAATACAAAATGGTGAATGAATGATATCGTACAATTATTTCATACTATTTACTAGAAACAATATCCAAAAATTGATGTAAAGAATAAATTGATTCATTATTGTACTTTTATGTGAAATAAGTAAATTTTAAAAGAAAAATTAATTTTTATAAATGCAAAATATATGAAAGTGGCAATACTGAACTATGTATTTGTACTTGAATATCAGCTGCAGATGGTGCTGCTGCCGTCTCCAAAATAATTAAGTAGCTGGCTACGAGGCGACAAATGCTGCTAGCGGCATTTGAAGTCGTGTGTTCGTGTAGCCTGCTGTGGTGAATGTGTTTAATGCATTATATGTAAATATGTACTATGTATGCACATATTGATGCAGGTATAAAAGAAAAAAAGGACATAGAATCGACAGTGTGATCAAATTTTAAATATGTATACTTGTGAACATTAAACTTAATTATAAGGAGAATTTATGCAATGCAATTTCAGGGTAATATTTTTAATATATAATATGATATTATATTGAGGAGCCGCAGAACAAAAGGTGCTTTTTTGCTAATTTCAAATTTTTGGGAAATCGGGATTTATCTTTTTCGCTACTTTAAAAAAGTGCAATAAGCTGGAAATGCTAACAAGTTTTTTACTTATCTACAGATGCATCTAATTATCACAAGTCACCCCATTAAATGTTAAGGATGTCTGATATAATTCCATTTTTATTTCGGAAAAAGCACATTTTGCAAAAAAGAAAACAAAAAAGCACCGTCTGTTAAGGAAAATAAGTAAAAAAAACACCTTCTGTTTAAAAAAAAGTAAAAAAGCACGTTTTGTTAATAGAAGGAAAAAGGACATTGTGTAATGCGAATACACATATATGACGATAAAATTTTTACTGAATGTGGTTCAACCTGACCTAATATATTTAAAATAAATTCAGTAAAGTGCGACTTTGACTCGCGCACGAAGGGTTCCGTACGTTGGGCTTTGAGTATTTTTTTTTAATACAGTGTTTTTTTACGTTTTTTCAGCTGAAATAATTTTTTTTTATTATTTTTCGCTTTTTTCTCGTTTTGGCGATTTTATTAATTTTGGCGATTTTTTTTTAATTTTGGCGATTTTTTTTTCATTTTGGCGATTTTTTTTCATTTTGGCGATTTTTTCATTTTGTCGATTTTTTTTATTTTGGCGATTTTTTCATTTTGCGATTTTTTTTTTTCATTTTGGTGATTTTTCCAGTTTTTTGCGATTTATTTTCGATTTAGAAATTTTTTTTAATTTGGTGCTTTTTTTCGTTTTGGCGATTTTTTTTATTTTGGCGATCTTTTTTCGGTTTGTCGATTTTATAATTTGGGATTTTTTTGTTTTACAGTTTTGAAAATTTCAAGAAGTTTGCTCTTACGGTTTCCAAGATACAGCAAGTTATCAAAATTACATAGTCGAAATTACATTAACTGATGGTACACCCTTTAATTAAAATTTTTTAAATTTTAGTGTTAATTGTTGTAGTCTGTATAAAAATACACTAACTTTACAAATTTCAAGTGCATATACATACAATTGTATGTATATTACATGGGATTTTAAAATTTTTCGTTGCTCGTTTTGGCACACCCTTTAATTTCCAACTCTCATGTATTTGTTGTTGTAGCGGCCAAGGGTCTACATACTCTGTCCAAATTTCAGGTCCGTAGCTCTTACGGTTCTCGAGAAAATACCCTGTGACGGACAGGTGGACAGGCGGACAGCGTAGCGAAAACAATAGGGTTTCTTTTCACCTTTGGTGTACGAAACCCTAAAAAGCACCTTTTGTTAAGCATAAATTTTTTAGAACCCATTTACTTTGTAAAAAGAAAAATAATAATAATGCTAACTTGATTGTTTCTACAAGATTTCAACCCAAAATATTATAAAAATACCAAAAAAAACCAATTTCTCGAGAAATGCGAAAAAGCACCTTTTGTTCTGCGTCTCCTTATATGTATATAAGTATATATTCCTCTAACTTCACTGGAGCATAGAGCGCCGAATATGACATAAGTGTAGAGAAAAATATCTTGAATTGGGGAGCAATAGCAAGATTAGGAAAATTGAAACATAAATTTAAATATTTTCTTTTACTTTAGATAATTATGTAGAAGATCCTAATAAAATTTATGTTTGTATTATGGAATTTTTCTTTAGGCAGTTTTGGCAGATACTATACAAGTGTAACACTTTGCAACATGCATATATACACGCATACATACATATATAGCTCGTTAATTTGCAGTTAAATACACCTAATTCGGTTTTTACGGGAATTTGATTTAACACGTTTCCAAATAAATATTTCATTATATTGTTACGCGACTTAATTTTATTTAAAGCGATCTAAAAATGTATGTATTTTTATACACAGAAAAATTTCAACATTAAATCTATGTAAGCAAATTTAATTTAATCTATTTCGGCAATGATTTTGCTTCATATGTGTTTCACGTTAATCTAACATGATTTATAGTGATTTTCAAGTAAAATTGTTCCTTTTGAAATAACTTTATTTAACGTTGATTTAGCATTTACGTACTGTTAAAATCAAAATGAAGAATCGTGTGGAATCAAAGTTATTTCAAGTTGAAACAACATGAATTTCATTTAATACAGTAATTATATTTTATTAGTTATTTAACTAACGTGTGTTTTTTCACAGGCAGCAGAAACATTTTTGTTTGTATGTATGTATATAAATTGGTTTCTCCGGGCAAGATTTGAACTCGGAACTCATCTGCACCTCCAGCCACAACAACTTTAAATAGTCTTTAGATACACACTAAATATATAGCATCATTAATAAAATTTTAATTTATAATTTAACATACAATTTATTTGAAAAGTTTGAGTTAAAAAAATATACAAAATACTTTGGCTTGTTTCCAGGATTCGATCCTGTGATCTTCCGACGACGGCTGTTTACAAACATAAAAAAACAACAACAATACAAAAACAACTTGCACAACTAAGCAGAGCAGTGTATTGCAGCTAAAAACAAAGCAACTAAACACCAACACACTTTAACAACATATTATTTCTTTTAAATTTAAATCAAAATTTTTGCATGGTGATTTTACATTGGTACAACGTTGTTTGCATTGGATTTGCAGGATTTTTAATTAAACAGATAGTTGGCAGCACTATAAATAGTGTGATAGGAAAGACAACACAATAGAAATAGTTGATTTCCCTTGTTTATTTCAAATATATAAACTTAAGTGAAAGTAAGAGTGTAAGAAGGCAGTAAAATTTAAGTGTTGAAGGCGAAAATACATACATAGTTTATGTATATATGTACCTTAAAAATTGTAATAATCGGACCTTTTGTGAAAATCACTGTGATATCAAATCGCGTGATTTCAAAAACAAACTATTCGGGCCAGTTCTAGAAAATCACGACATATCAAATCACGGTGATTTCAATAAATTAACAAAATCTAAATCTTGTAAATTTCACGATTTATAGCGATGGAAGTTGGATTAAAATATTCTATTACACATGAAAAAAGCTTAACATACAACAAAAACTCTCTATCAAGTCAGCTATTAATAGTGATTTAAATCACTGTGATTTTCAGAACAGTCCCGATTAATAGCTGACTTTATAGTAGGTTTTGTTTGTATTTTAAGCTTTTGTCATTTATAATAAAATATTTTATTCCTACTACCAACCCTACAGATCATGCAATTTACTAATTTTTTATTAATTTTTTAAAATCACCTTGATTGAACATATCGTGATTTACAGAAGAGGTCCGAATATAAAAAATATTCGCATATACATACATAAAAATTTCTGAATTTAATAAACGATAACACTGTACTACACCAAAACTATTCAGGGGATCTCATGTACCGATTCTGTTTTCTTGGAGTCTATAGAGAATGAAAATACCTTTGGTTTTTTGGTTCACTTCGTAAGGTGATTTTATAATAGTAAATATACGTGTATGTTCTGGCTTCCTCATCGTTTTCACATGTTTTCTTGTGAGTTCGGATGTTAAAACACATGCTACGCCTGTTTAAGTTGAAATTTAGAAAATACAAATTAATAGTGTGTGTTCTAGCATCCGAATTTAGAAGAAAACAATTTGGAAATGGACGATTTCAAAATTTTAGATTTTTTCGTTTTCACTTTTGAGCAAAAAATTCGTATTCTTTTCACAAGACTGTTAACAAGTGAAAAGAATACGAGTTTTTTGTTCAAAATCGAAAACGAAAAAATCTAAAATTTTGAAATCGTAAATTTTTAAATTGTGCTCGTCTAAATTCGGATGCTAGAACACACACTATTAATTTTTATTTTCTAAATTTCAACTTAAACAGGCGTAGCATGTGTTTTAAAATCCGAACTCATAAGAAAATATGTGAAAACGATGTGAAAGCCAGAACACACACGATAGAGAAAAACAGTTTTTTTTTGTTTTAAATGGAAAGAGTCATACCTTCTTTGTTTCCCAACGAATTTCTATTAATTATTTTTCTGTTTAAAGGATCTGATATTATCTTTCAAACAAGATATACTTTTTGAAAATCGGTTAATAAAAAGCTAAGTTATAGTGATTGAAGTGTGAAAAAAAATTTCTCATAAGCAATTTAGAGCCTGAGGAAAAAAAAATTTTTAAATGTGTTTTTCACACTTCAACCACTACAACTTAGCCATTTATTATCCGATTTATAAAATATATGTCTTGTTTGGAAGATATTATCAGATTCTTTTAAGAGAAGAAAAATTAATAGAAATCAGTTCGGAAACAATTAATAACTTTTTTCTCAACTTTTGTATCACAGTGCAATTAATAAAATTTTGTTTTTGGATTCATTTATTAAGTGCGTGTTAAGTTTTTTATAGGCTAGCTCAGAGGTTCTCACAAGCTCTTTCTTCGGGGACCCCTTCAGAAATTTTAATAGTAGCACGGCCTACCGCAATGCGAAATATACGTTTTATATTTATTATACAAAAGCCATATTACTAAATCTTATTAATATTAACTTTTGAGGAATCATAACAATATTTGTTTAGCTCCTCGCGGACCCCTTGGAATTTTCATACGGACCCCCATTTGAGAACCGTTGGGCTAGCTAATTATAATTTAGTACTCGTATGTCCGCTACTTTATATGTGGCCTTAATTATAAAAGTGGTCTAAGTCACATGCATTTTTGCTTCGAAATATTAAATTAATCTTGAAAAAACTTGAATAAATATTTAACAAATATTAATTAAATTTATATTAATAGAGAACAGTACAACTCTAAATTAAAATATTGTATAATATATGTAACAATACATTTTGATTTGTTCAAATGTAATCGACCAAAGAAATATATGACTTAGACCACTTTCATAATTAAGGGCACATATAAATAATATTATATTTTTAAGTTTTATGATTTTGTTATTACTTTTCTAAATATACTGTTTATTGTATTGTTCTTTTTTTTTAAATAAACAAGTAAGACTGCTATATTCGGCTGTGCCGAATCTTATATACCCTTTACCAACGTATGCATATGTAGTGATAAGGTTTATAGTTTTTTGTTATAGTGCCATTTTTTAGTATCTAAGTGTCCTCTCGGTTTTTTTTAGACTAAGGAATTTGCTTGAGTAAAGGATCTTCCAAAAACATGAAATATGTTTAACTGAAAAAAAATTATTTTTGATTATTTTTTTACAAATTTTTTTTTAATTTCCAAACCTGGAACCACATTTTCAATTTTTCTTACTAATTTATTTTTTTATAAAATATAGAATATATTTAATTACCAAAGAAATAACTAGCTTTATTTAATTATCATTAGCTGTATTTAAATATCAAAAAAATGTACTTTTCCCAACCCTGGAAATCATCCTTTCAGATTTTTTTGGTTCGTTAAAAAATATATAAAATATGTTAAGCGAACAAAAAAAAAAGAAATAATGAAAATACTAGTTTTATTTAGTTATTTTAATATCAAAACAAATTTAAACTTTCCAGCTGTGGAGCTATGGTTTTTATTTTTTTTTATTTTCTATACCCCACTTTTCTTTCCAAAACATAATATATATATATATATATATATATATATATAATTTTAAATATCACAAAAAGTGTAAGTTTCCCAACCCTGGAATCATAATTTTAATTTTTTCTGATTTCTTACGCCAATCTTTCTCTTTTAAGAATGTAAGATGTTTTAAATTTATAGATAAAAATGAAAAATTCATTTTATTAGGTTATTTTTATATAACAAAAAAGTTAAAGTTCCCAACCCTGGAAACGTTTTTTTTTTATTTTTTTATTTTTTTTTATATTCTTAATACAAATTTTATTCGTACTGAAATATAAAATAAGTTTATTTAACAAAAAAAATCAAAAAATTTCTGTTATCTAGTTACTTTTATATGGCAAAATCAAGTTTAAGTTTTCCAGCTCTGAAACCGTCTGCTCGCTGATTTTCAATACCAATCTATTTTGGACCATTGCTACATACACCAGTCCAAGACCGAAATCTCTAGCTTTTCTGGGAGCTTCGGAAAACCGATTTCACGTACACCAGACGGACGGACAGACGGACATCGCTTATTCGTCCTCCCTATTAATAAGGACCCAGAATATATATATTTTATGGGTTGCATATGAATATTATGGAAATTACACATGGAATGACAAACCAATAGGTATATATATACCCTTTTCCATTTTTTTGGTAAAGGGTATACAAATTTATGTAATAGTACACACACTAAGCGTGCATTAATATTAAGTGACAGAGGTTTAATCTTATGTTTCTCCCTTCAAGTTTGTTCGGCTCTCACTTTTGTATTGCTGTTTTTCATCATTAACGCTCACCCGATGATTCAATAACACAGGTAGCCGCGAATCTACAACAAATGTGCAACAAATATAACAACAGTGATTATTATTGCTGTTTTGTGATGACAACTGTCAAGAAACCAAGAGAAAACAACATACATGTACTTGCGTTTACTCTTGGCTTTGCAAAGCTTGTTTGTATTAGTACAGTTTTAATAGGCACTGTGTGCGTGTGTTGGTAAAACATAAAAAACATTTGGCAGATCACATCACGAAACAAGCAAAACAGCTAGCGCTTCGCGGTTACCTGTATAATTGTATCATGCGCTCACCCCTTAACGATCATCCCTAAACATGGGAAAACCACTCTCTCACACTTGCAGTGTTGTCAGATGTGGCGATAGCCCGCCAAACGTGGTGACAAAAATTAGTTTTTGGCGATGAAAATTTCGAAAGGGCGATTGGCGATTTACTTGGCTATATTTTTACGACTTCAATAATATAGAATAATGTTTAAAAATATGAAATTTTTTATGTAAGGAAAGTTTTTCTACAAGATAAAATATTTCCTGCAAAGAATTCTAAATGTTGTTACTCTTTATCTCAAACAAAATTTTCTGAAGTTCAAGAAGTTTAAAAAATAAAATTATGGACCACAAAATCCCATTTGGTGTTTATGAAACACAGGGGGGAAACTTCCTTTTATACACTGGAACCAACATTTTGATAATGGGCAGCAAAAAGCCTGCACGAGTTCTCGCTAAAGTGTATGATTACCACTTCAAGGATATAATATGTTTGATATTAATATGATTTAAATACTAATTTTGATCTTGGTCTTTAAGTTCAATTTATCCTATTTAGATTGCTCTTTGGGAATAAGTTATTTTTAAAAATGTTTCTTAAACAATATAATTTTTAGCCCCCGACCAAAAAAAGGGGTGTTATAAGTTTGTAGTGTGTGCCTGCAGCGTGACCGTTTGACCGACTAAAGTGGCAAATCGCCACTTTTTCTACTGCCTTGTCACTTTTTTCTCCCTTTTTTAAAGTGAATTATATAAAAATACATTAAAAATAAAAAGTTTAATGTAGTTTTCTCGTTTTTTTTTAATTTTGCCCCTTTTTTATAAATCCCCTTTTGGTGCCACTTTTTGAAAAATGTCATCGGTCACCCTGTGTGCTTGTGTATCTGTGTGTCTGTCCGAGTCAACGTGCTGGACTGGCTGGACCAATATTGATTAAGTTTTTTTTCTGTTTGAAAGGTGACTTGATCGAGAAGGCTCTTAGCTACGTTTGAAGAAAATCGGTCCAGCCGTTTAGAAGATATCACATTTTTTTCTCGCTATATAGGGGGTTTTTAAAATTTTTAATTTTTTTAATTATATTCTATGACAGACCTTACCTACTGAATTTAAAATTTAACAATATTTGTAATGTAATTATAAAATAAACATATTTTTTGCAGCTAAAATTTTATGTTTTATCATTTGGCGAGGAGGCTGAAAATAAATCTGACAACACTGCACACTTGTATTAACACATTTGAAGAAAGGTTTAAAATTTAAAAATCAGCTTATTTCGACTTAAGCAATTTTTCCTTTTTGCCACAGATATTTTTGAATATCAGTACATATCGCTCCTTTGTTGTAACATAGACATATGTATCTGCAAAACATAATATGTACATTCTTGTAATCCTATAACTGCTCTTTTTAAAGATATATTTGTAAGGGGTGCGTGCCCTATAATTTTTCAGCATCTTAAACAGAAATAATGGGTTATTTAGTCACATTGCACTTACATACATAGATATGTACTTACTCAGAGACCTGCAAATTTCATGCTTTTTGATGATTTACTCATACATTAAAATTTTTTACTCACATTAAATCACGTACAAAACATTCAACGTTCAATAAAATCAGCGTCGTATAGACTTGGGTCGAACTCATTCACTTAATTCAGTTTTGCCACAAACCAATGATCAAACCCATGTAATTTAAATGGGTTTGATCATTGGTTTGTGGCAAAACTGAATTAAATGAATGAGTTCGACCCAAGTCTAGCGTCGTAGTAATATCTGTTCATTGGAGTGATTGTGAGTGTAGCGATCGAACATGTTTAAATCAATTCACTCACCATACCAGAAATGTTTTATTCACATTTAATCATGCAACAAAACTCAATGTTGAATTTAATCAGCATCGTTAGTAGACTTGTGTCCAACAGTTCTTTTTGAACTAGTTCGTTCAGTTGGACACAAGTTCGGTCAAAAACATCAATGTAAATTAGATGGGTTTGAAACAACTTTTGATTGAAACACTCTCAAACTAGTTCAAAAAGAACTGTTGGACACAAGTCTAATTGTAAGTGGAGTGTTCGAACTGGTTTTATTCAAACTTCTACGTGAACAAGCGATGACGTTGAATAAAATCAAAGTAGTAAAGTTCGTTCAATTTATTTTAAAACACACACTAGACTTGGGTCGAACTCGTTCACTAGTTCATTTTTGCCACAAACAAATGATCAAACCCATGTAATTTAAATTGGACTTGGGTCGAACTCGTTCACTAGTTCATTTTTGCCACAAACCAATGATCAAACCCATGTAATTTAAATGGGTTTGATCATTGGTTTGTGGCAAAAATGAACTAGTGAACGAGTTCGACCCAAGTCTAATTTAAATGGGTTTGATCATTGGTTTGTGGCAAAAATGAACTAGTGAACGAGTTCGACCCAAGTCTAACACACACACATAAACGTGTCAAACAGGGATGGAAAATTGGAGGTTTGTATTTGTTCCAATTATAAAAAAAGTGCAAAATTTTTTTAAGTATTAACAACTAACTGGCATATTCATAAAAAATATTTTAGGTTTATGAAGCGCTTATTTGACGTAAATCTATGGGAAACTTGTCAAATAAACCTGTAATAAACCTAAAATATTTTTTTATGAATATGGCGGTAAATCTTCAAAAGAACTTACATAAGGGGAACTCATTTAACCTGTTATATACCTCTTGAAGTTTAACCTTCTTGTTTTCAAAAAATATTTGATGCTTATTTAGAGCTGATTTAACAAGTTTCTTTACGATAGTTGTCGAAAGACCTTTATTAATATGTAAGTACTCGTACATATATTTTATAAACAAGGCAGTTAAAATTTTTAACATAAATTTTGGGTAGCAAATTGCCTGTTCAAAACTTTTAAAATACATATTATCGTTAACGATAATTTACGTACAAAAACATATTTTCAATATTCAAAAAACATTCTCCCAAAAACTTTAGTTTTTGTCGCTTACGATTAAGTCGAAAATAGGGCTCAATATTTCAAACATAAATTCTGTTAAGTTAATTAACAAAAATTAGTTTTTGTATTGAAAATCCTCCTCAAGTTTTATTTTAAAATGCATTTTTTTAACTATTAATCTCAGAAATTTATATAACATTTTTGTCTCTAATATTTTTCAAAAAGTTCGTAGCGAGTAGCTCTATTAGACAGTTTCTTTAATTTTACCATCCCTGATATAAAACACCCAACTTAACTACACAAACACATACATACTTAAAAATTAGTTTGTTATTATGACAGCAGTTTGCGTTGGGTCTTAATAATTACCACATTCATACACAGTGATTTTTTTCATTTTCGCTTTTACTCTGCATCAACTACTTGATGCTGATTTAAAATGAACATTTTTTTCTTTCGCATTATATTCTTGTTAGACTTGTATCGAACTCTTTCCGTAGCTCGTTTTTGACACAAACCAATGATCAAACCCATGTAATTTAAACTGAAAGAGTTCGATACAAGTCTAATTCTTGTTCAAAACACTCATTGTCGAACCAAATACCAATCGTCCGAACTGATTGGTATGATGCTACGCATGATTATAATTCACACTAGACTTGGGTCGAACTCGTTCACTAGTTCATTTTTGCCACAAACCAATGATCAAACCCATGTAATTTAAATGGGTTTGATCATTGGTTTGTGGCAAAAATGAACTAGTGAACGAGTTCGACCCAAGTCTACTCCACTCACTTGAGCGATTAAAACTTAGCAATGAATATACGTGTTTGAACAAGTTTGATTTTTTAAAAAAAATAGCATGTTTTTAGGATATTGATTGCGTATGATTATTTTACCAATCACCCGTTGCAGGTCTCTGGTACTTACTATTTTTTGAATTATTGTACGCAAAGTTGGGCAGTTATTGGTTTCATCACATTAGTGATTATCACTTCTGCGATTAACTACCATGCTGAAAATGAACTGAATAGTTTTGAAAATCGTTTCAACATTAAATTTCTTTGTAGAAATTTTGCAACTAATAAAATGCTCTTATTTTCTTAAACGCGAATGCTAAGTCCTCGCCCAGACTTGCAATTTTTGTTGCAGCAATTCTTGAGTTTGTTGGTGAGAGGGGTGAGAAGATTGGGGAGGGGTACACAGTTTCATGTGCTCGGCAATTCTCTTTTGTTTTGAAATTCGCATTTGTTATTTTAAAGTTTGTAGTCGTAGGTGTATTTGACGTTTAATTTTATTTTATTTGTTCAGTTGTATGAAAAACACAAAATGTAACAAAAAATTAAAATAATTGTTAATTTTTCAAGCAAATTTTTTGTAAAATTGAATTTTTTAATATTTAATAGCAAAACTAGAATTTCCTAATGCGGACACTTATGCAATTTCAAAGCAGAATTTTAAAAAATTGCAGCAACAAAAATTGCAAGTCTGGACGATGACTAAGCCTTGACAAATTTTGTATGTGCTTAGTTTTGGTAATTTAAATTTTTTTCCATACAAAATTTTTGAACAAAATTAGGACCTAAATTTTATTTTTTAACGTATACACAAATAACAAAAATTACTCCGAAAGTTCTATTTTTATTCTGAAAAAAAATAATAATTTGGTGAGATTATTCATGATGAATTTTAGTTAAAAAAAATTTTGTATTTTACCATAGAGCGAGCTCACTATGTGTTTAATAGGCGAAATTGGGGTAAACATTATTTCTAAACGAGCCACCATCATATACATAAATCGCTGTGCAGACCCCTGTTGCTAAAATATGCATTTTTAAATAAATTCAGTAAAGTGCAACTTTAACTCACACACGAAGGGTTCCGTACGGACACTATGTAATACTATACGAACTTCAGCCTATATAATATATACGGCTCTGTTCTGTAAAACGAATCCGAGTAAATTTCTCGTTTTCAAAAATTAATAATGGTCCTGCAGACATATGTACATATATTGGCATATTTGTCGTTTTTGGGATTTTTTCGGTTTTGAGCGTTTTTTTAATTTTGTCGTTTTTTACGTTTTTTTGGTTTTGGCAATTTTTTTAGTTTTGGTGCTTTTTTCTGGTTTTGGCGATTTTTTTTTCTTTTTTGGCGATTTTTTCATTTTGGCGACCTTTTCGGTTTTTGGCGATTTATTTTAGTTTATGAATTTTTTTTTCTAATTTGGCGCTTTTTTCGTTTTAGCGATTTTTTTCGGTTTTTGGCGATCTTTTTTTGTTTGGCGATGTTTTAGTTTTACCGTTATTAAAACTTTCAAGAGTTTGCCAAGTTGTCAAAATTACATAGTCAAAATGACATTAACTGATAGAACACCCTTTAATTTAGATTTTTTTTTACATTTCAGTGTTAATTGTTGTAGTCTCTATAAAAATACACAACTGTACTTATTTCAAGTGTCTATATACATACATATGTATGTATGTACAACTGTATGTACATATGTATGTATGTATATTACATGGGACTTTAAAATTTTTCATTGCTCGTTTTGGAACACCCTTTAAAACTCTCATGTGTTTGTTGTTGTAGCGGCCAAAGTTCTACATACTCTGTCAGTTCCGTACCTCTTACGGTTCTCGAGAAAATAGCCATTGACGGACAGACATACAGATGCACAGCGTAGCGAATACAATAGGGTTCCTTTTCACCTTTGCTGTACGGAACCCTAAAAAAAGTTGGCAATAACCTCCACACATTTTTGGGAACTATCCCCTACTTTTTTGGCACTTACATATGTATGTATGTCGCCTGAAGTGTTAGGAATTGAATCGTGATTTCTTATTTTTCAAAAAGTCAAAGTTGAATATTTTAATTTTTGCCGCTAAAATTTAAATTGTGCACATAGTGGAATGTAGTAAAAATTTAAAGAAAAAAAATTAATCGCTTTTTAAGTACTCGCACAAAGGCCACTTACTACAATGTGGAAATAGAGGTGATAAAACAACAATAAAACTAAAATCCCAAAATAGCAACAACAATTATACTGTTATCTTTAACTAAAAGAAAAAAGTAGTAACAGACATTAAAAGATTTAAGCAGAGCAGGCCAGTCATATAAAAAAATATATGCAGTGTAACATTTGTTTTGCTTTTAATTTCAAATTAGACAGTATTTACATTTAGTGCTTTGTCCCTGCTACAATCAATGCATTTTTATTTTTATGTTATTTCGAAACATACATATTTACATTCTTAAGGCCGAGTCACATAGAATTCGTCATACGTTATACGTTTCTCTCAACTGAGATTAACTCAACGATGTAGGAGTTTGACACAATGAATACTTTGCTGACGGACACATTTGAACTGCTCTATTTTATTAATTACACTTAGGTTCTTTTTATTGATTTTTTATTTTTTTTTTGTTTTATATTACTTTTGCAGCCTAAATCAAAACATACCAAAAAAACCTGCTGTCAAACTACTCAATTTACTGTACTTTAAAAGTTGTCCAACTGTAGTACTTTGCGTTGACGGAGATCTACTAAAAGTGCCAGAGCGATAAGAAACTCTGTATTTCAACTTAGTTGTCAGTTGAAAAAAAATACTCTATGTAACTCGTCCTTCACTCATTCATTCGATACGGTTTTGGCGTATATGAAACGTTCTACACTTTGTCAAACTTAACAGAAAACTATGGTGAATTCGGAGTACCACGTACACCCAACATTAGAAGAATATGAAAGAGAGGAAAATTTGAAAAAAAAAACATTGATATTCAGTTCGAGCTATAACCAGGGTGACCGATTTTTTAAAAAGTAGCACCAAAAGGGGATTTATCAAAATAAAGCGGCAAAATTAAAAAAAAACGAGAAAACTAAATTAAACTTTTTATTTTTAATGTATTTTTATATAATTCACTCTAAAAAAAGGGATAAAAAAAGTGGCAAGGCAGTCAAAAAAGTGGCAATTTGCCACTTTAGTCGGTCAAACGGTCACGCTGGTTATAACATCTACGCCCAACATTCTCTGCACCGTTCGCCAGCAAATCATAGTCGCTAAACTCACGCAGCAGGGACAAAAGACTAAATGTAAATGCCCAATAAAAGATAGCGACCAGCCGGCCGAGCAAGCAGTGTTGCCATCTTAGGGGCTTTTCCCCCAAATTGGGGACTCTTAAGCAATTGGGGATGAAAATTTCGTATTGGGAATCTGGGGATAATAACCAAATTTTAGGAAATTTTTTGGGGATTTTTTTTTATAACTGATGGTGACAAGAATGATTTTTGAACTAAGAAATATGCGTCTGGCAAGTCTAAAAATGTTTATTACAATTCATAGTGAATAGTTTCTAATAAAGAAGAAGTATGTATCAAGGCAGATTAACCAATAATGAACACTACCAAAACAAAAAAACGTAACAAAATGTAATACGACTTGTTGGAAGCACTTCTTAGAATAAACACACATTTTAAAAATAATTCAATTTGTTGTGACAAATTTAATCCTTCTGCTGAAATGCTAAAGCTTTTTAATACAAGTACAATGTACAACAAAGTTTCTGAGGCTGATGAATCACAAGATTTCGAATTTAAAGTTTTTGAAATGGTAAACTTTGGTTAAACATTTTTTATACTTGTGTCTATTAAACTATAAGTAATTTATTCTTTGTAAGTTTTATAAGTAAAAATTAAATTTATATGAATGTAAATATAGCTATCGAATTTTATGAATATTGAATAAATATGTTATTTTTGTCATTATTTTTTAAATAAAATTAAAAAAATTTTATTTTTTCACAAAAGAAAAAATTTTAATCAAAAAAACTCAATTTGGGGATTTTTGGGGATGACAAAACAAAAATTGGGGATAAGCTCTAGAAAAAAGCTGGCAACACTGCGAGCAAGCAACTAGTTAAATATTGAAATCCGAATTGTAACGAAACGCATGAAGGAAGCAAACCCGCAAAGAAAGAATTAAAGATAAATCATTTTAAAAGCAATAACTAAAGGGTTCACTAATTTAGTACACAATCAACCAGAGTGAAGTTAACAACACGTTATTTAACATAAAACGCGCAAGAAACGGAGTGCACAGTAATGAAATAAATTTCACTGGCAGAAAACAAAATTAAGTGAACGCAGACCGTTTTTTATCTTTATTTAATTTTTTTTTTAATTTTTTACAAAAATATTTATAATTACATACAGCCGTTAATATGAAAACCGTAAGTGTATTTAATATCAGTTTAAAAAGGAAGTTGAAAACAAATCTAGTGAATTACAGAAACTAAAAAAAAATACATACATATATTTAAAAACAAAAACGTTTATTATAAATTGCTTATCTTAATACGAGTATTGAATGTAAACGCATATGTTGTTCGATAAGTTCATACATATGTGCATATATTTTTAGACCATAAAGTTACAAACAAACTAGCCATATGTTTATCAGTTATTCCATATAAGTAATATTGTATGTATGTACATACAACCATACATACATACATATTTAGGGAAGACATTGAACACTGCCCTCCATTTTTTATTATTATTAAAGCACAAATACTTCGTTTTATTAATAGAAATTATAAATAACCCACACAACTCATCATATTGAAACTACTAATCTGTTTCATTTTACAGATAATTCTGATATCACTTTGCCTGTGCCTTTTGGCAGCGACCATAAACGCCGACAAAAAGTCACACAAGCATCAAGGAAACCTTTTAAAAAGCGGCCATGAGGAACATAAAGAACTTAGTGAAGTTCAAGCTGTAAATAAAGATGAAGCCGAACCAAAGATCCATTCCGAAACAAAGCCCGAACAAACTGAAACAAAGCCTGAACAGACAGAGACCAAACCGGGTGCACGTAAACATCGTAACAATCATCATGGTAAAAATAAAAAGGGCGGTACTAACACTGAAGCCCATAGTGGTCGTTCACGCAAGGTGCAACAAACTAAGCCCAACAAACACAATGGTCAACGTTCCCATAGCAATAAGCATCATGGTCGCAAACATGGGCGTGGCAAGCAGACCAAATAGATTAAGTTCTTCTAAACGAAAAAAAAGAAAACCGTACAAACGGTAGTGTTTTGTTTATCAAAAAAAAAAAAAAAATAATAATTATATAAAATTTATTTAATAAATATGAAATTAAAACAAAATAAAGTATAACTTTAGTGTCCTTAATACAAAAACTTTCCATAAAAATCTTTTAAACAGTTAGAAATTTCAGGTCCATAGTTCGATATCGACCGAAACTTTATTTGAAGTTAAATTTGAAATAATTTCCTTGACGCTAAATTTAAGCATAATATGAAAAATATTTGCTAAATTAGAAAACAGAATTTCTCCAGTAACCCAGCAAAAAAGTTTGCTTACTAGAATGCAAAAAATTCCATGTACATACATATGTATTCTCCAGTAGTAAGTACTTACAATTTAACTGAATAACCCATTATTTTTGTTTGAGAAGTTCAAAAAGTATGCGATACCCTATACTTTTTGCCTAAAAGCATGCAAAAGTTAATGGATTACTGACTGCCTAAAAGTATTCAAAATTTAATGGGTTATTTTTGGCTTACAAATATGCAAAATGTTTTAGATTACTTTTTGCCTAAAATTATTCAAAAGTTAAATTGGCAATTTTTTCTAAAAATAATTCGGCCACAAAAAAACCGACTTCAATCCACCAATTTTTTAAATGCAAAATGATTTTGTGTGTTTTCAGAGCTCAGGGTGTGTGTTAAGTTTTGAAAAAATCTGTACAGTAGAACCACTTGAAATAAAATATTAAATTTTAATGGGCGTGACTACGCCCATTTTTGGTACATTGTGCCGATAGTGGGATCTGGGCTTAAGGAAAAAAAAATATAAGAAAAAACATAAAGTGAAATTTTTTGCTGGTGGTTAAGCATTGTCAATATGCATTTCATTGTCGCTTTGACAAAACATGAGTAGACTTCAACCACACATTTTGAACAGCCACAAACTTCTTATCTTATTCACAGACATTCAACAAAAAATTATTTGAGAATTCACAAAAAGTATTTATTTTTAAATCACAAAAGAAAAATAAGCGAAAGAAAAATATACGTTTCTCGAGAAAATAGCCTGTGTCGGCCAGACATACAGGCGGGCAGACGGATAGCGTAGCGAAAACAATAGGATTCCTTTTCACCTTTGGTGTACGGAAACCTAAAAAGGCAAAACCCGTAAAACGTCGATAAATACGTACATAAGTCCTCACTACCATAATCAGTCGTTGGAACCTTGATACAGTGGAATCTCTCTTGAGCGGACACTGAAGGGACCATTGAAATGTGTCCGTACAAGGGGACTGTCCGGCCAAGAGAAAACTAAACATTTAAATGGAGCGGGACCTGTCAAAAGTGTCCGTCTAAAGGGGTTGCCCGCCTATAGGAAGTGTCCGTTAAGGGAGATTCCACTGTATTTTATTGTAGTGTTATACAAAATTAAAATGAGATTAAAAGATTCTGTAATCTGCAAAAAGTCCTTTAAAAGCATTTTTTTCTTCTAAACTTACACAATAGTATTCGAATATAAATATTTTTAAATAATACTAATAAATACTACTTCTAGCCAAATTTTGTTAATTTATTTTCACAATCTTTTTTTTTTTTTGTCACAGAAAAAATTGTATACACAAAAAAAAATTTATGGTTATTTATTTATCAACAAAAAATTACAAATAGTACGTTTGTAGATAAGATTTATTTTCAAATCGATAACAATTATTCTCTTGTACAAAACCATTGCGCATATTTTTTTAACACTGCACACTGGGCCTGCATATTATCGAAATAAAACATGTGCAGCCACGTAAGCCAATGAATGTTTTACTAACTAAAGGCCAAGAAATCGGTCAGACACTAATTTTTGTCGGATTTCTTAAAAACAAAATTTTAATTTTTTAGGCAGGTATCATGGTATAATGGTACTTCCATTGGAGGATATATATATACATACTAGCTGACCCCGGTCCGCGTTGCTGGCCCTAAGCAAACATTACTGTTGTATATGGCATTGGTGCTACAATATGAAAATTGGATTTTGCCCACGAATAAACTAAATATTGCGCCATCTGCCGGACGAACTTCAAACTACACAGAAACGCTCCTCACGCCCCATAGAGCACGTATATAAAGTTTGGTCTAAATCTTGAGTTACGGTGCAAAATCACAAAAAAAACTAAATATGGCGCCATCTGTCGGACGAACTTCAAACTACACAGAAACACTCCTCACGCCCTATAGAGCGTGTATATAAAGTTTGGTCTAAATCGGTGCAGTATTTCTTGAGTTACGGTGCAAAATCACAAAAAAAAACCAAATATGGCGCCATCTGTCGGACGAACTTCAAACTACATAGAAACACTACTTACGCCCTATAGAGCATGTATATGAAGTTTGGTCAAAATCGGTTCAGTAGTTCTTGAGTTACGGTGCAAAAACACAAAAAAACTAAAAATTGCGCCATCTGTCGGACGAATCACTATTTCTGAAAGGGGCATAGCATTTACCGGGGTAGAATATATATATAAACACGCACAGGTCCTTTACGAATATTTTGCGTGTGGTGGAAGGCGAAAATCTGTTGGGGCATTGAAGAGTTTACCCATAACAAATAAACGTGTTTTTGTATTATATATAATAAGATATACTACTGCAAAATTTCCTTCAGAGAGGTTTTGTTGGTTATGTTTGCTTTAGCGAATCATCTGTCGAAATGATTCTAGAGATGTTCAATTGGGCTGGGGTCCGGCGACTGTGGGGAATGATCCAGTTGTTCTGGTGTGAGAAATAACAATCATTATTTAACTATTTTGGCGCTGTGCCTTGCACCGGTGTTGTGGAACTCTGCACTTTCTTTTGAGACATTAAAAAATGAATGGCCTATTTCCCACCTGCGAAAGAAAACGTTCGACTTAAAATTTATATTGAAAACAACCATAAAATATGAAAATTTGTTTTTGTTTTGTTTTCAATACAAATTTTAAGTCGAACGTTTTCTTTCGCAGGCGGGAAATAGGCCACAAGTATTTTTGGTTTTCTTTCAATTGTTGTTGTTGTTGTAGTTCTTGTTAAGGTATTTTGAATTTTGATTTATTTGTTTTAAGAGCCTTGTATGTAAATGGCAGTAAAATTGGAAAAATTTACATATTTCAATAATGAAATAAACATTTTTTATATAAGAGACCCAGGTGTACAAATCCTTTTGACGCTCACAGTATAGCGGTTTATCAAAGTCAATTGTTTTATATCGACATCACAGTAC
Organism: Tachina lurida; assembly: GCA_944452675.1. NCBI lineage: Eukaryota > Metazoa > Arthropoda > Insecta > Diptera > Tachinidae > Tachina > Tachina lurida. Next base: position 112,342,890 of record OX101756.1, read on the forward strand.
AAAGTCAGTTTTTTGCAATTTTTTTATGTACATATGTATATAAATTTATTTGCTCAACAACTTTCTTTATTAATTTGTACACCGAAAGAATTTTGCTTCATAAGTCCAATGAAACAATTTCATTAAAATTTTTTCACAAATCTAATGATAATTTCACAAATCCAATGAAAATTTCATGAATATTGTGAAAGAATTTCATTGGAATTGCTACGTCGGTATTCTGGTTTCGTAAGAATATTTTATTGGATTTATGACAACAATATTTTCTAATTATTAAGATACGCCTTTATATTTAAGTTCATTTCATTCATTCTTTTCATGAAATTATTTTATTGTTTCGATGAAGTTAATTATACTGTTAAATAAATTTGATGAAGTTTTCAATAAAATAATTTTGACGAAACTGGTTTCATTAATGCAACGAAGCGTGACGTTGGTTGAATTTTAATGAATTTTTCATCAGATTAATGTCGAAATTCATAGAATTTATGCTGAAAATTCTTTCAGTGTAGGAAAAAATAGTTTCCCAAACTATGGAGTAATTCATTATAATTTTAACTAAAATTCATTTAATTGCATATTTTGTTTTCCAAGTTAATATTTTTTGTACATATATGTACCTATTTTTTATATGACTTTTAGCTTAAAAATACGATAGAAGTCTCCACGGTGGTAAGTCTTCATTATCAACTCCAGAAGCTGGGGATATAAGCAATGGTTCTGGTTCACCTTCTTCACGTGCTAACGTGATAAATTCAACAGTTATTTCTCGTAACAGCTGTAAGTCCTAATTTACACTCAGCAAATCTTATTGCTAAGCTGATTAGTTTTTTTAGGACAGAGAGTCGAGGGGAAAAGAAAAATGTATGTTCCCCTCGTCTCTTTCTCTCTCCAACAAACTAATCAGCTTAGCAATAAGACTTCTTTCCCGTCGTCCTTATCTCCCACAAACTAATCAGCTTAGTCAATAAGACTTGCAGTGTGTAAACTAGGACTAAGTAAGAGCTACCAAAACAAATGAATAATATTACCATAAACTGCCAATGTTGCAAGTTTCGGTACTTATGATCAGTGTTGGGCAACCATGTTATGAAAAATTATTATTATTGTATGGCAAAGTACAATTTTTTTCAAATTGCACCACTGAATTGTACCAATGCAAACGCAATTGTACCAAATTTGGTACAATTGTACCACAAATCCCAACAGTGCTTCACAGTACTACTGATCTAAAGTTTCATTATCACAACCACATATTCTGCACAGGCTGTTACTCCCAATGAGAAGCTTGTTTAGGTGTTTTCTCAGTCTGTAAGGAAGCCTCTGAGCTTTCCTAGATTATTTTATTTTAGGACATGGGATGATTCAAAGGATTTTTGTCATGCTTTATAATCATTAGGCTTCCATGCCTCGATCCAGGGAGAGGTGTTTCCTGGTATTTCTGATCTCCATCCATATACATTCCCGGATTTTATCCGATCCAATGAGAGGAAACGGTTCTGGTCCGACCTTGTGTGCGCTGACCAGTTTGTCTGCATTTGCCTTTCCATCAACTCCAACATGTCTGTGAACTCAGCAGATTACGACCTTATTTATGCTGTGTAGCAGATTAAGCTTAATGTGGCAGTCCCAAGATAACTTCGAGGTATACCTATATGAACTAAGGGCTTTAAAGTCCCCCACACTGGTACCACTTTGAGCGAATATGCTTTAATGGCAGCAAGTTGCTATTTCTCCTCCTCGGTAGTACCTGTCAGGATAAAATTGTGCGCATATCTCAATGGCATAAGCTTCTGATAAAAAAAAAGTTATAGATCTGAAACGATCAGAGCCTTGCCAGGGATCATTGTTCCCATTGGTTAATTAGACAGTCACTGTCTGTTCTTCCCGGGTCGTTGATGACTTTTTGCTTGGCAGCAGTTTCTATAAAAAATTTTCGAGGTGTGAGCTCCATGAGAGCCTCAGTGAATCTCCAACCGATCTCTGGTCGTAGCTTTCCGACCAAGCAACAGCATCATAAGTGATGATAAGTTTCACTATCACGATGTTTTGCGTGTGGAACTCTTATGTTTTTCCTGCATAGATATACTCACCTTTAGTGCTGTTATTGCCTTGTCGACAATCGCCTCTAAATGGTATCTCTATAAAACCTTTGAGTCTAATATTACTCCTAGGTACTTGACCGCAGATGAGCTTTTTAAAAGCACGCTATCTACTGGGATGGTTTGCAGAGTAGGATTGTCAGCCTATTGGTGAAGGGAACAATGAACGCCCTTGCGGAGTTGGTATTCAACTCTACGATTAAGAAGATTTCCTTCGCTATCCTTAGTCCGTTCCGTACAATGTCACGTAAAGTCTGTTCAAAGTGGTCAAATTTACAATCATACAATTTTCTGTTATTGCATAAAGTAATTATCTCTTCTGAATTACAAAATTGTAATCTTTCTAGGATCCTCAGTTCAATAAACTTATAATAAAAGTTCATACCGACCTTAGGAAACTGTATGCCTGGTATAGAGTATGTAGTAGTGCTGGGATACTATCGATAGTACTATCGATAATATCGATAGTTTTCAAACATCGAAAATATCGATAGGAAAAAATATCGATATCGATATTATTTAAAATGCAGTTTTGAAAACGTGAGATGTTATAAAAATTTTTTAACTGACATCAGCACAACTTTTGAAAACTGTCGCCCAAATTAAAGTTCGTAGATACATTCATACATATTAAAATAAACATAAGGCTATAAACTTTCAATAAAGTGATAAAAAATACATGCAACCTGATGAAAAATTAGTTATATTTTTCTTTCTCAAGTACAGACATTCAGTCGATAGTAATATCGATAGTATCGATAGTGAAATCTGATCTATCGATATATATCGATAGCCGAAAATATCGATAGTATCCCAGCACTAGTATGTAGTATGTGTACTCCATACATATTACTATGCCGACTACTGGGTAAACTCGTTTTGAACTAATTTTTTTTTAATAGCAGTGGCAAGAGAGATGATTACTATACTATTTTGCAATTTTTTAGCTTAATATGAGGAAATACTAATTTTCCTGTAGTCAGCACACCCCTGCCGACAATTGGAAATCATGAAAAATTTTGTTCCTAAAGACGGCACCCATTAAAATAAGCAAAATAAATAAATTTTATTAAAATTCTCACATTAATATCAATATTTTAGTTGATTTGAATCCACAGGAACCGGCACTTTTAAGAAATTACTTCATTTAAGGTGAATACTCACTTGTTTAAGTTGGGCTCACCACTAAAAAATTTCTTAAAAAACAGGCACAATTGCCCTCTTTAAAAACAGTCACGGAAAGAGGCCAAAAATATACCAATACACTCATCTCAGTCAAATTTACTCAATGTTTACAGAGAAGTAAGTATATTTCTAATGAAAATCAGATCTTACTTATAAAATTAATGGCCGCTATTCTTATTTATATACAGTTTTATTTAAAAGTGCCGACTACTGGTGCATGCCGACTTTAGGGGCTGTTACCCTATGTACGTACATATGCACATACATACATGCTATGTACATACATATATATGTACATACTTTCTTATATACATATTTACATACTTAATTACTGTACATATTTCTTATAACAGTAACGAAAGCATCTTCTTCAATTTTACTGGAAGCCATAAAAAATACGTACATACATACATACATACATATTTTGTTCAGCTTTTTCAGAAAAATCATCAAAATATGTACTACATACTAGGGATGAGCAAATGAAGAAAAGTATCGATATATATCGTATCGATGTTTTTGAACAGTATCGATATATATTTTTTGAAAACATCGATATTTCGATATATCGATATTTTTGCTGCATTAATTTCGAATGTACAATTACTTACTTTAAGAAATTTAATACAAAAGAACTATTTATGTTAAGTTATACGTAACCTACTGTAGCTCTATAAGACTTCATTAGTCTTTACTTTCTGTTGCTGCTCTGTGCTGTGCTATTCTGTTTCTAAATTTTAATAGTTACTCTTTCTGTAATAAATTATCAGCTGTTTCGGACCAGAATGGTCTCAGTTTTCCACTAAAGTGATGAGTTTTGCATCGTCCATTGTTATTAGATTTTTTCTTTTCCCGGACTTTTTCATTTCCTGGGAAAGTGGGAACAACTTTTCGGTTTTTAACGTTTATAAGCACGTGTCAAAAAAATAATACAATTTCAGTTCCCGGGCGTAATTGTTGTAAAGTTTTAGTTATAGTTCTACCATCGCATTCATAAAGTGAATACCGACATGCATCGAGGAATGTGTACGCAACATAACAGAATTAAGGAGAGAAAAACTAATGGCTTATATGTATATAATTTTTATAAACCAAAAAGAGTCAGCTGATTTGTAACAGAACTGAAAGTAAAAACAAATTCTGCCTTTAGGTTTATACCCACACAATCCAAAAAGTCACCTGTATTAGTTGGGTCACAGTTAAAAAACGGCTATAGCTCTTAAAAGTATCGAAACCCGATACTCGTAAATAAGAATCGATGTATCGATATATAGGTTTTTGAAATATCGGCGATATATATCGATATTTATTTTCTCAAATATCGATATTTCGATATATCGATATTTTTTGCCCATCCCTACTACATACAACATATATTTATATGGATGTACATATGTACATATAAGAAATAAAACGAAATATAATAAGACGGTAAGACAAAGTTTTAATTTCAATATTTTTTATATATACAAACTTTTTTGTATTTTAATTTACTCTTCGTCTGTCCGTAGTGTTTAAAATAATTGTTATTTGCACTTCAAAAGTGTATATTCATACACTTAATAATAACTAATAATGATCATAGACATTGTCGTCATCATCATTTCCATGATCATCATAAAAAACTCTTACTTCAAGCAAACATACAACCATACTTTTAGTAAACACACATTCAATTCATAATCCATAATATTACAGTGGGCCAGCATGTTACCAATTTTTGCGTAAGTATTTAACTAGTACGCGGATTTGAGTTGAAAGGAAGGCTACTATAATTATTGCTAACTTTGCTTTTGCGGTAACGTCTGTGGCTTAACTATATATATACATCTATTAAAAATATTCCAAAGTTGTGGAATCGCATGATCTTCAATTTACACGAATGCTACACAGAAAAAAAAATATATTCCTTCAATTGAAAATAAAACCAAAAACCAATTAAAAGTGTATTTAAGTCAATTCAAATTTTGTTTAAAAATAAAATATTCCTGCAATAAAAAACTTTAATTGAAAATAAAATTAAAATTTAATTAAAAATATATTTAAGTCAATTACACTTTTGCTTAAAATTTTAATTAACTACAAGGTTTCTAATTGACTCAATAACATTTTTAATTGATTTTTGGTTTTATTTTCAATTAAAGTTGTTTATTGCAGGAATATTTTATTTTTAAACAAAAGTTTAATTGTCTTAAATACAATTTTAATTGATTTTTGGTTTTATTTCTAATTGAAGTTGCTTATTGCAGGAATATTTGTTTCTGTGTAGGTTAAGGGCATTCAGTTCTGGTACAAAATGGTCAATAATCATGGCTCTATAGAGGCCATCGTTAACTGTAGTAGTATAGTACAGTTTGTTTGGGTCTTTTGCGGTACTAGAGACTACATCAGCAACGCTACGCACTGCATGACCTCTTTGAGGATTAAAAGTGGTGCGAAAACGATCCGTTATTGCTCGAATTAGTTATCTGACAGACGATTTAACAGGGCGTTAAATGATAAGAAATGTGGGGGCAAATCACGGCATTCGATACGACTCGTAATTTACGGCCTGACCCACGATATCGAGAACGTTCGACTTGTCGCACACTTACATTTGAAACAACAACAAAATTTAAAAATTTTTTTTTTTTTTGAATGTAAGTGTGCGACAAGTCGAACGTTATCGACATCGTGGGTTTGACCCTTAAAAATATTTCATTAGAGTTTATATGGAAATATTTTTAAATTACGAATCGTATCGAATGCCGTGATTTGCCCCCTGCATAGCTTACAGGCATTATTCAAGAGTTAGCTTTTTCATGATGAAATAGTAAACCAAACTAAGTACAAAACAAGTAACAGCTTTCAAAACAGCGCACATATAAAATATTATTCTCTCTGCTCGAAACTAAAATCTTATCCAGCTACCGATACTAAACACTTTGTTACTCGTATATTAGGATGTACAGAAAAAAAATTGCCCAGAAAAATCCACGATACTCATAAAAGTCGTCTGGTATGGGCTTTCTTAGAAATTTGTCACGCATCGGAGGAAATTCGCAAAAAACATGGTGAATTAGTTGCTCTCGGCAGCTACTGCAAAACATATGACAATTAAGACTTGCCCAATTAAAATGTCAAGCAATCGCTCTGTCACCTTTCAAATCTAAGAAAGATCTCGAAATACTACTTGGATGTTGGATCTTAAGCTGCGCTGAGCGCTTGTCAGAGAATATTTTTAGGGAAATGGCCGCGAACAGAGCTAACATAATGTTTTTATAAAAAACATTTGGTATACAAAAAGAATTATCCAGAACTGTTTAGCTAAAGAACTAAATACACATGCGTGCGCACATACAAGCAGACATAAAAACGATAGCAACAACAATAATAGTATAGCTTCTGATTGTTAAGAAGATACACATACAAACACACAGATATAGATGGTCGTGCAGACATAAATACCCTGTCGATAAATGTGTGGTTGACTACAAAAATAGTTAACTTACAGTTAGCTTTTCTTAGACTGACTACAAGCTAGCTGAAAATTCATCCAGAACAAACCCAAAATTAATTCTTAAGTTGAGTACGTAATCGAATTAGGTGAGAGCCAACAAACTTAATTCTCAGCTACTTTAAAACTCATTTCAGTTTATATTAACATTTTGCTGTTGTTATTTTAGATGGCAGCTTAGCCGAGTGGTAGCGCGTTGAGTACACAGCGTGAGATATTACATGTTCGAACCCCAGAAAAATTTTTTTAATTTACTGACTACCATGTGATTTAAAAAAGTCAACTTTAAGTTAGCTGAAAGTAGTGCAGAGTGAGACAATTGACTACCGCCTAGGACATTGCAATGTTAAAATAGTCAGTTGATTACATTGCAAAGTAATCCAAGTGTCAGTCAGTACTAGTTGCGAAATAGTTAGCTTAAAGTTAGCCAAATTTCCGATAGGGTAAAAACAAATACATATACACCAATAAACAACCACCATGAGTTGCTTCTATAATGATGTATAAATGCACATACACACATAGTTAATACATAAAATAATGACGCAATTGAAAACAAACAATGTACATACTGCTGAAATTGTCTAGACGTTGCTGTCACATTCTGGAAGCCTTGTGTTAAATATAAAAAAAGGGCCGACGCATCTGCTGGCAGTTCAGTTGTCTAGTAGTCGATCATAAAGTTGTTTATTGTCAAGATAATTAATTGATCAGTCTATCAAAAAGTAAAGTCATTGAGTCATTATTGTTGTACAAACAGTGAGCATCGGCTGAGTGAGTCAGCATTGAGGGAGTATTGCTTCAATATCAGCGCAGCCAGTTTTGTGAGACGTGTATGTATAGCAAGATATTGAGAAATATGAATGCCTGTTTTCCACCTAGCAATCCTGGAACGCATATACCCCACCGACCGGCATCCCTTGAAGACACAATTTCGGTATAAAATCTAAGATAATACAGCAAAATATCACCTGAAAATACTCCAGAGCCAATGCCGCAATTCATTCTTAATCCGTCAGTGTACCATGTAATAAAAAGATTTCTTAAAAGCTTAAAGACAGCCTTTCAAGGTTCAAGGTCATATGAGTATGATCACATACATATATCAAAAGTATATAGAGTTGTTAATATTATTCAAAATAAATATTTTAGATTCAGTTTTTTGGGTTCACTTTGCATATTAAAAACTAAACATAAGTCGAAGCTAAAATATAAGTTTCAACGCAAATAGAGACTTAATTTGGCGTCAGAAGCAAAATTAAACTAGCAACGCAACTGCGTACCAATAATATGCCTTCGAAATTTTAAATCTATAATATTTTGAACTAATGTGTTTTCTTCACCACTGTGCGTACGCAATACCAAAGGAGAAGTTTTTAAAGTAAATACATTAACTTACAAGAGATGGAATAGTGAGTAAGTATACTCTCATGTCACTATACTTACAGACCACCTCAGATACAGGGTTATTCATTTAGTTGTTTCAAAACCAGCGGTCTTGCAAGGCTGTCAGCTGTTAAATGTCTGTCATCTTAGGTATCATTTATTTAGTAAAAGGTTTGCCATTTACGTATATTTGATCGCTTAAGATTAGTTACAACTTACTACAATAAAGTGGTGGTTCAAACGTGACCACTTTTTTAGTATTACAGGGTGATTAAGGTCGTCATACTCGACCTACTATGCAAGGAATTGGGCAAGATTATAAAGAAATTTGAAGAGACTGGAAGCTCATAATATCGGAAACTAATGTTTTGCTAACTTGGTCTACACACTTTAAGAAAAACTTATCCAAACTAACATTAAGAAATTATTCTATGTGAAACACAGAAAAGGTATAATAAGTAGTATGGAGTTTGGTTAGGTTGCTAGGATAACACAGGACCTGAATAGAACATACTGAGATTATAGCAGGTACCGAATTGAGATTGGTTGAAGTTGGGTAAAAGCAGAGAGTATTGGGAGTAAGACTTCCATGAAATAGGAGAGAAAGCAAAAGTATCGTGCGAGATCGTTCCTAACTCTTAAAATATGTAAACAATGATAAAACCAGCCGATGTTTCTCATGAAAGAGTGCATACCTTCAGATCTATAATTTATAGTCCCAAGAAGTAACAGCAAGCGAAAGGGCGGTCACTAGTGCTTGGCAAAGGCACAGAAGATATATGATCATCTTTTATCCAGACTACCGGAACAGTAGTAATTATGGAATGAACCTAGCTTTTTGCAATGATATCAAAACCGCAGCTCATCCTGATCAAATCCACAAATTACATTTATATTCTTCGAAGCTTAAGAATTTGCATTGGTCTCTTCATATCGAGGAGAGACTACAAGAAACAGGTAGAGCCATTGCATCAACCTAAATGTGATGTAGTTATAAGGACATCGTCAAAACGCTTCCAATAGTGTGAGAGTGGAACACTATATCCTGAGGGAAAATTCATTCTTTCCTCGTCAGACCATCCACAACCAAGGTTCGAATAATAGTTCAATTTCGTCTTAGCTATGAAATAACTGGCCATTATATCTATTTATCTTCGAAATTTATACCTGCAATTGTGTATCCAAAGGCCTGTAAAGGCCTGCAGGAGTTTCTGAGGGTAACTAACCCAAGAATAGATATAAAAGGTCTCCTGGAGCTCCTTAATTATTTTAGTTGATCCTCTCCAATGATGCGATGTCCTCTCTAGTGATGTCTTTTTCATGTAAATTTCCAGACTTAAACCGGTTCCTATCACTTGTAAACTGGCCACGGGACCCATTTTGTAACAGGTATTGTTCCCTCTAAGGTCTAGCCAATTTGCTGCCTTTCAATTCTAGATTTTCTCGCTTAACAGGTATCCTTCCTTCTAGGGCTTACCCGATTTTATCCCTTTCAATTGTAGATATTTCCTGTTGGAAGGCGAAAAGACATTTAGATCCTGAATTCATAAATGCAAACAGCGCTTCTGGAACCATTTTTAAGCACAAGAAGGTATCGGAAAGGGTTCCATGATTTAAATTTTAAAGAAATCAGTTAGATTTAAGGAAACCTATTGGTTCATGAACTCTGTCGCATTTGTTCACGATCAAACAAAGGCAAACGATACGGTTTCAACCCACGGAGACTCAACAGAAGCCCAAAAAATTGATGCTAAGTCGGATCAGCGCTGAAGAAAGCGATTTCTCTTACAAGGTGATGGCAAAAATGGAACTACTGAGAACTAATATTTTTTATTTAACACAACACAACCCGCGAAGCGATTAGCTTGTCTGCGGAAAACACCCAGGGTCTATGGCGGGAATCGAACCTACGACCTCTGGACTGAGAGGCTAGCATCGCTACTACTCAGCCACAGTCACCCACAATACGTTTCAAACGGAATAAAAACTAATCGTTACTATTACCGATCATTTATTAGACCGGAATTGAAGGAAAAACGATAGAATTTTTCAATCAGCATGTCTAGGAGCAAATGTAAAAATCCTAGAGCTAAACTTTCTCTAGGATTTACTCCCAAATAACGGATTATTTTATCCTTCTCTGTATAAAGTTGCTGAACTAACGAGCGCTTATTTTGAAGGTATTGAGAAATGCTGAAAGAGATACAAAAAAAAGCTTATGAATCAAAAGAAGAATGTTTGAAGACCAAGTTGGATCAGGCAAGTATTCGATTTTTTTTAAAGCTTACAATTATTTTTCTATCAAACAATTTTGAAAATTGATTAACCCAAGCAGAAAATTTCGATTGAAAAAAAATTCTACTCACGGCCATAAGCAATCACATCTGATCACGAGAGTATTGACCATCTCTTGCGTGTGTGTATGTACATTATAGAAATATGTTTATATGTACTCGTATTTATGAGGGGTCAAGTTAATCATTAAAATGTTACACTTACCACAACAGCAAGAAATTTTAATGGTACAAAGAAACAAAGGCAGCACTCCAGTTTTTTTTTTTTGCATTTGGTTTTTTAATTAAACTAGAGTTAATTCTCATTCATTCATCATATTAAACTTACAAATTTTGACGTGGCTACAAAACCAAATAGAAACTCTTCAAAAGAAAAGTTATTTAACAAACAACAATTGCAAAGTTAGCGAAATTAAGTGCCAAATAAGCTTTAACAGCAACACATGTTTGAACTTCATTAAGTGCCACACTCGTATGTACGAGTATGTAAATTTAACACACATTTTCTTGTGTAAATATTATTTCGTAATGTCGTTGAATGAGTCAACTAAAAACTTAGCAAATAAAATGATTTAAATAAGTTCTTAGCTAGTTTCAATTAACAGGAGACAGAGTTGCAAAATACCAGAAGAGAAATTTTAAGAATAACAGAATATGATTTGAAAATTACCTACAATAATATTTCTTTGTTTTTTATAGCTATGCTATTTATGGCGCGATACAGGAGTTAGTACGCGATTTTCGTAACAAAATTAATCGACACTATTACAGTTATAAATTTATTTTTGTTTTGATTTCTTTGTACTTAAAAGCAGAGTACGAAAATAAATAAAAAAAATTTTTGATTTTGTTTTGTTTCGTTCTTTGAAGTGAGTGAAACAAAAACAATGAGACGGATTGCTCAAACTGTTTTTGCACATAAGCACGAACCAGAGAACACAGCCGATCGGCTGTAAGCCGGCTAACAGACACAAACAATTTAATAACACATAATTATATAATTTAATCGTGCTTCACTAGAAAAGTAAATAAATGGAAAAGTTTTGAAATATGTATTAGCGGCGAATTCGACATCATCATATAATATAATTTTATTTCATTGTTATTTAGCACATTAAGTTTGTTCCATATAGCTAAGTAGCATAGCTATAACCGGGTGTCCTAAAACATCTCTCTTCTTTTTTTTTAGATATAGGAATGAAAGCCCTGGGTTTAATTAGATTTGGATGGAGACCCTTGTAACTCCCTTCCAGCAAAAACCTTCCCTTTCCCATAGACAATATGAGTTGAATACATACATGAAATGTATAGTATTAGATGTCCTTAAGCTGACTGTTTTCCATGATGAACCCACTGATATCCTACATAGTTTAGCACCTCATGGAATCTATTAATCATCCAACTAAGTATGTGGAGTTGCAGCCCTGGTCAATGGCAATGCTCCAGTGTATCTCGTTCTCCTTCATCCCCACAGCCTGCAAAAGTCCGGGATGACAACCTAATATTCGTTCATCTTTGCTCTAACCTAAGATTGGCCAGTCAAAACTCCTATTAACATTTAGACCCTAAGAACCCTTTTATTATAAATAAAAGTAGTTCGTTTTTTGCAAAGGTCAATCCTAAATCATAAGTCCCTCAAAATTCTTCAATATTCTCTGCTATCCTATTCACTCCTCATAATAATCGATTATTAAGTTGTCTGAACAAGTGATTAATCAGGGGTTTAACGGAAGTTTCAAAAGCTAAACAAATGTTCACGCCCGTTTTGCATCCAATTATAGAGGAAGACTTATGTATAACCCACAATTGGTGAGTGTAAGCCAAACCACATTACTATAGTGTTCTTTACAGTCCACTCTTTAGTCTAATTTGACAACTCAATCACTTTGTGAGTTAGCGATATCTAAAAAGACCACGCTTGCTCTTTTACACTTATCAGACACTTCATTATCCTGCCCTGGAGCCCCGAACCACACATCATTTTCAGCACATCGGTGTTCAGGGTAGTTCAGGGGTCCTGTTAGCAGTCAAACTGTTCAGATAAATGTAGCCAATATTGCTTTAAATTTTTTTACATATTCGGTTACAGCGTGCGTCCAAATCCTCAGGAAGTATTTCTAGTCCACTACCTATCGCGACTCAGAAGGGCTTGACAAAATTAACCATAAGAGACATGTGGTTCCTTTGCCTGCTCAGTACTTAACTTAACCTCCACCTTACGTTTCGTAAAATAAAGCCAGACCAATATTTTCCGATCATAGAAACCGAGGACCGAACTGTGAGCCACCGAACGCGTCACATGTTGCGGACAGTGAACGAACGACTTTTAGATATAAAGATTAGCTGAGTATAAGTGCTGTAGCACAAAGAAGCAGTCCCACACAATTATCAGGAGATAGCACTCAACACTACACTGACCAGGGGAATAGGTTAAATACAGATGAGTGTGAAATTTTATTTAATATTGAAGTTAAAAGTACGACTTCATTAAAACAGTCAAAAAGGAGTAATTTCAAAACAGCGTCAGAAGGTTCAATACACTTTTAAAAATAATAGCCAGTAAGAAAAACTCTACTATTCAAATATCGGCCTGAGGCTCATTACGGCATTCGATATCGATCGCAATCTGCATACAAACACAATTAAAATTTTATAAAACTTGTTCGATATCGAATACCATAATTTGCCTCCAGGTTGGAGAAAAAGATATGCAATGCTTCAATACTGTTTGCGCAGCTTGTTGTATTGAAAGAAACAGTTTACTCCCAAGATACTGAGAAACACCAGGGTAACTCGCTGCCCAGCGGAAGGAGTTACAACAGTAAAATGTGAGGGATTATAAAATAGTAAATAAATTTTCAAAAGGAAACGTGTCTCCAAAAAGTATACATATATAAATACTTTTGCAATTTCAAACAGTTTCTAAAACTTAAATTAAAAATTGTCAATAAATAATTAAATTTCACCATCACCATGTGTCATCGTGTAAGACACCTGAGCGATTATGAAAATGTCTGAAAATAAATTGCACCCGTATTGACGCTTTCGCTCAGCAACACTGACGTGTCCCCAATTGAAAATAGATACAAACTACACTGATAAGGAACTTTGATATCTCTATGATAGACATTAAAATTTGGTTTATGGCCTAACCCCAGGCAACGTAGACCGGATGACGACGGTAAAAGTCATTAACAGCGCCACCGCTGCCATAACCCCAACGTTTGCCAAAATCATAAGCGCTGCCATATTTGTAACCGCTACCATAACCATAACCGGAACGAGCAGCAGCCGAACCAAGCGCTGTCGTGGTGACTACAGGTGTTGCTATCGCAGCAGTTGTAGCTAGGGGTACACCGCTGGCTACTAAGGGAGCCGAATATACGCCAGGCTGGTAGTAGCCATAACCGAAAGTTTCGGAAGTACTTAAGTCATCATTGGAAGATTTTTCCTAATGCGAAAGAAGATTTTTATGCAAATATATGTACTTTAGATTTCGAATTATTTAAAACTGGAGTCTAATCGTCGCTTTCGATAACCAGCTGATTCGATCACGTTTTTTCCGTTTGAGATTATGGCATTAGATATCTTATAATGTTATAATATGCTTCGATAGCGAATGCCATAATCTCAAACTTGAAATACGTGATCGCATCAGCACGTTATCGAATTCCAACATCAAAATATCATAATAATTTACCACTTCTAGCGGTGCTGCCAGACTGTAAGAAACCACACAGCTGAGCATGAAAAGAAATCCCATTGAGAGCTTTAAAATTAAAAAAATAAAAGAAATTCATTAAAAAAAGACTTTCTTTTCTTTACGCAAATAAAAATTTTCTCGTACTTACCTTTCCCATATTGAATTTCCATCAAACAATTTGTTTAACAAAATTAGCACTTTTTAATTCACAAAGTTCTCAACTTTAAATTGTAACTGATGCCCACTGCAGTAAGTCGTGCCGCTTATATAGTGAAATCAGTATAGAAAAACTATAAATCATATATTTTTAAAAAGGTGCTAAAAAAAGGCATTTTTTTATTTATTTGTCTTGTCAATTGAGTGAAATGATCTTTATCTCTTTAATGGAGGTCAAGAGAATCATTGTGTTGTATGGAAAATCCATTAAATTTTCTCTGTGCAAGAATTAATTGTAACTTTTTTGAAAATCTTTTGTTATACGTGATTAAAATTGAACTTGTCTTTGAATGAAGTAATTTTATAAATCAATCGCTTTGTGCACACAATTAATTTAAAAAAAAAATATGCAAATAAAATAAAATTTTTGATAAACTGAAGAGTGGCTTAGGCGGCAACGAAATACAACAACAAACAAATTTTTGGCAAACCAAATATCAAACTATTTGCAGACTCAACTGCATTGTTATATGCCCACTATACTTGTATTTATTTTAAACGTTTTGCTTTACAAAATCAAATCCAAACTTATTTTTAATAATTTTATTTGCTGACTTTTTCCAATGAGCCCAAATTTGGTGATAGTGTCTGTCTGGCGCCAATTCCAATATTGGTTTAAATATTAAATGGAAAAATTTAACGGCCTTATTTATAATAAATTCAGTAAAGTGCGACTTTCACTTGCGCACTCTAGATATGTAATACTATACGAACTTTAGCCTATACGAGTATAATGTATAGTTTTGGCGATTTTTTTCGGTTTTGAGCGTTTTTTCTGTTTTGGCTTTTTTTTCTAGTTTTGGCGTTCTTTTTTTCATTTTGGCGATTTTTTTTCCATTTCTGCGATTTCTTAGAATTTTTCTTTTATAATTTTTTTTTTTAATTTTGCGATTTTTTCTCGGTTTTTGGTTATTTTTTTTTGGCTTGGCGATTTTATAATTTTGGGATTTTTTAGTTTTTTGAAAATTTCAAGTTTGCTTCTTACGGTTTCCAAGTTACAGAAAGTTGTCAAAATTAAATTAAATAGTCAAAATTATAGTAACTGATAGAACACCCTTTAACTTAGAATTTTTTAAATTTTAGTGATAATTGTTGTGGTCTGTATAAAAATACACTAACTTTACAATTGTATGTATATTACATGGGATTTTATCATATTTCGTTGCTCGTTCTGGAACACCCTTTAATTTTTAACTCTCATATATTTATTTGCGGCCAAAGTTCTACATATTCTGTTTAAAATTTGAGATCTGCAGCTCTTACGGTTCTCGAGAAAATAGCCTGTGACGGACAGACAGACAGACATAACCACACACGGACAGCGTTGCGAAAACAATAGGGTTTCTTTTCACCTTTGGTGTACGGAACCCTAATATTAAGACTTTATAAAGGGTTTTTAAAACAAATTTTCATACAAAATCTTTCTTTTTCTTTTCTTTATAAAGCCTTAATAATTTTTATAAATAAGGCTGTACATTTTTAAAAATATTTTTGAGCAGTTTTAAGCAAATTAAAGTTTCAACTTAAAAATTTCGAAAATTAAAAAGTGCAGCAAAGAATGGGCATAAACACATGTATTTCAAATTTGTGAGAGATTCGGAAAATTGGAAAAATTTTTGAAACTTGAACATTTAACATTCAAATTTTTTTTTTAATTTGTTCCATACAAATTTGAAAAATTTAGAGACAGTCTTAGTACTGGACCATTGTTGCTATTTTAGCATTTTCTGTGCCAGATTTAACATATTCCTTCGTAAAAGAGCATACAAGTTTTTTAAAAATAAAAACTGCTCAAAAAAACTATTTTATATAAAATTAAAATCTAGAATTCTATTATTTTTTTCTATGGAACATTTTAGCAGATATTTTTGACCGATTTAGCATTTGCCCATTATCACTATCTGGCAACACTGTGTGGGCCATGAGCACCATTCGTTGTGTATCTCTGCACAAGGCCCATCATAATTATTTAATTTGCTTATTTCACAAGCCACTTTATCAAAGGTAACAACCACCACACTTTATTACACATGCTGTAGTATGTAAGTTGCGGCAAATATAAATTCAGATAATTACATATTTTATCCAAGTTTAACAATATCTAAAGCATATGCTAAGGAGCTATATTTTAGTATCAATTAACCCTTCAAGGACAACAATTTCCAATATGAGTCTTGATGCAACGACTTTGAAATTATAAATAAAATCTAGATAACGTCACTGAGGGAAATATTTGTTGACATTTAGAATTAATAAATGTCATATAAAACTAATATTTTTCTCCAAGTTATATATTATTTATATTTCTAATTTTTTTTTAATCTACAACTGTTTGGAAAAACACAAAAATACGAAATCGGTCACCTAACGAAAATGAAAACTGTTTACATGTACATACATATAATTATATCTTCTATATAAATAAGTATCAAATGCGTTTTCTTAGTGCGGTCAAAATTAGTCGTTTTGTATATACAAGATTTTCCATAAAAATGATTTTGCATTGGGAATTTCTTTTTATATTAAATTTTAATATTTTTATCGCACGTTTTCCCAAAATTAAAATTTAAATTAGTCAGTAAATTATTAGCTATTTTTGAAAAATACATGGACAATTTTTCTATTCGAAAAACTAGAAATCAGAAATTAACTTTTTTCTGCTCAAAATAATAAAAATCAAAAAATAACAATGGCGCCTATTCATAGTTTGACAAAGTATAATTTAAGAGTTCAAAGCCAGGGGGTTATTATGTAATTCGATTCGAAACGAAAACTGTTCGAAATGTAATTCGAACATATTTCCGATCGATTCGAATTACAAAATAAACCCCCAGTATTATATAAACAAATATAAACAAAGTTGAAGTCTACTGACGAATTTATTATCAAATATATATTAAGAAAAACTATATAAAACTGGGGTCAAATTACGGCATTCGATACGATTCGAAATTTAAAAATATTTCCATATTTTTATTTATTTCCCACATATTTCTATTGAAATATTTCGTAATTTCGTTCGAAAACGACTGCCGTAATTTGCACCCTGATTTGGCGACTTTTGACGATTTTTAAAATTAATTTGCCAAAATAGGTCGGAAAAAATCTGACAACCCTAGCTTTGGATGTCACACTCATTGTTGCCAGAAAAATTTTGCCACTTGTCCTCAATTTAAAACGTCATGTACCCCTTAAAAAATCCCCATTACAAAAGAAAAATCCTATTTTTCATACCCAAAAATATATCATCCAATAAAAAACGATTTTTAGGTCGTATGCTTATTTTATTACATTTTAAATAATAGTTCTCTTCTTAGTTACATATACACGGCCATATGCATGAATTCATGTACTACATATCGTCATATAAATTCAAAAAGGGCGTAACTTACAAAAAGTTCAAAATCATCTTTTTGATTGATTATGATGTATATGAAATCCATCCATACACAATATTTTTATCCGAGTATACTCAAAAATATCGAATTTATTAATGAAATTCAAAAGACTACTGAGAACTAAGTACACTCAGGGAAATCATGAATAAAATTCCGCGTGAAATTTCTCCGTTTTCCAATTATAATTTTTTGTTTTCCCTATTATTTGCTATTAGTTGGAATTGTTCGCCGGGAAATATTTCATGATTCCCCTGACTAAAACTTATACACGGCAATCATGAATAATGAAAAATTTCAAACAACAGAAAGTAATAGGGTAAACAAGAAAATTCTAATTGGAAAAGCGAGAAATTTCTCGCAGAATTTTATTTATGATTTGCTTCTTCTGTAAAATGTTTTAAGCAGCGACCATAACGGTTATAATTTTTATTTTAAAAGTTACTTTTTACTAATTATTTTTTTTTTTTTGCTTAATTTTTAAAATGTAGAAAGCGTAATTTGTGCGTTAAAATTAATATTAACCTATTTAAAATTGAATTTGCTGAGTCTGTAAAAAAAACTCTTATATGCTAAATTAAACTTACTTTTTTTATAGTTTATTCATTTTAAGAATTAAAATTTTTTGGAGCAAAAAAAAGTTGAGTTTTTTAATAAAAATCTAAGAGATAAAAATCATTGCATCTATAGTTAGTACATGTAACATGGAGTATCTTGGTATATTTCTTGAGCAAGTAGCATTTCTCTATTAGTGTGATTTTTTCGTTTGGAAAATAATCGTTATTATATACCGATATATATGTATGTATTTATTTATTTATATATTTATCCAGTATATTTCCAAAAATAATAAAAAGAAATTGCATTACTCGATACTGAAAACTAGACTAGTTTTTCATCATGTCCATAGAATTGGTCACATTGAACAATATAAACTGCATTAAACAAAAAGTAAGATTTCAAAGATCGCGGTTGTTAAAAATGACGGATGGGAAAAAAAGAAATGGTGTATATTATATATAAAGTATATAATTTATTTCTTCCACAAACGTGTTTTTCCTTCCATTATATTTATTTGTTTTAAGCAGATTGCCATTCTTGCTATTAAATTTTGATTTCCCCACTTTCCCTAATTGTACAATTACTTTTCCATGAAGAAGTGAAGCAAAATTTAAAGAAAAAATTCTGCTAAAAGATAATAAATAAATAATTAATTATTTTCCTCTTTGAAATTAATAATTGCGAAGATATATGCGCATATCAATAATCCAATAGATATTAGCGCATGTGCTTAATATTTATGTACTTGTATATTCTCTGCCATCACTGTTCGGTACAAACTATAAAAATACCCATCACTGCTTGACATTTTGCTCCACCATTTTTAGTTGTTGTTTGACGTTCAACGAGTGCGGTATTTTTTGATTTTTTCAATTCTTTATTCGTTCTCGGTTGAAATTTTTTTTAAAACTTCTCCACAATATATATTTTTATAACATATATTTTTTATAACAAAGTGTTTCAAGAATAAAAAACGTGCGTTCTAACAAAATATCAAATAAGAATTATAACAAAGCAAGAAATTAGTAAAAAATAATTACAAAACAAATAGCAAAATCGAAACCTAATACATACATACATACATAGAAAAAAAGTGAGTGTTTGGTGCAACAGATTTCACTCCCTTTTGGTTAGCCTGATAAAAGGGAGTAATAATAATAAAAATACGTCTGCTTTACATATTGTAAATAATAAATAAGAAAGTGTTTATATTTTGCATAATACATTTGTAAAGCAAAACAAGTGTTACGGGCTTTGTTTGCTTAAATCAAAAAACAAAACTAGTTTTTAATTGTAATTTTATATTTGAATTATTTTTTTTTGCATTTTCAAGTTACAAAATCACAGCAAAATTAGAAAAATACAACAAAAAGTGATAGCAAAGTAGAAGCAAAAAAAGAAAAAAAAGTGTGGTTTTTCTTTTATTTCTATTTTTGCAGATTTTTTCCAATTTCTTGTATTTAATATTTATAGAGCTGTTTGTGCGAGAGTAAGTAGTGCAACCATATTGTCTCTTGTTTGGAGACAGTTTATCCCATTTGCTCTCATTGTTGCCGGTTATTCGCAAATATCTCGGCATTGTTGTTGTTGGCATCGTTGAATATATTTTTTTTGTGCACAGCGGCGGTGTGTTATACGAGTCCAACACCCAAAAAAGGGAATAAAAATGTTTTTTTGGCTACTACTTCCTCACCGTTCTTGTGTTTTTCCTCATCATGTGTTCTCAGCTGCTGCTTTTGCTTGTGTATTTTACCGTTTTGTCAGTTTCGTGCTTGTTTTTTCTTGTTGTTGTTGTTATTGTTGAAAATTTGTTGGTGGTAGATATGTACATATGTATGTATGTATGTATAAAAAACGCACAGCTAATTAGCCAAGAAAAATTAAATAAATTCCTAATTAATTAACAAAAAAAATTTTTGCCAATAAAAAAATTTTGTATACTATTTTGTTACTGTATTTTCCCAATTATAAACATACACAAACGTATGCATGCACATACATATTTATGTCTTACTCTATTACAAAATTAATAATTCTAATGTTGTTTTTGCCTGCTGCAGTGCAGTGTGCAACAAGTTGTTATTAAAAAGTTTTGAAAGGCAGAAAAAAGCTTTTAACAGAGAATGCTTGAATTAATCCTGTGACAGGGATGGAGATTGCATTGTTTATATTGACCTTGATAAAAAAAACAAATATGTACATACACTGAACCAAAAATAATTTTTAAAACAATAATTTTTTATTTCCGTTTTAAAAATGCTGCAAAAAGTGCGCTATTATTTAAATAATATATTTTTTTAATTAACAAAAAAAAACTCATTTGTATTTCATAAACATTTCGTTTTTAAAATCCTTTCTTCATTTAAAAATATTTTTGGGTGTACGTTTATACATATACAGGGTGCAGAGAAACAAGCCGATCGGGTCACAACCGGCTCAAGAGCCGCCGCCGACTTTCATCGTAACTTCAACTAGCAACGGCTCAAAATTGCAGCCGGCTAATTGTACTTTGAAGTGACAAATTTTTACCACAGCTCGTCGTTTGGTTATTGGTTTGCTGCAGACATAATGTATTTGGAATATACTGCGCCGCAAACCAATAAACAACCGACGATCTTACAAATTTTTTGAAAATTTTTTTAGAAATATGTTTAAAATACTTATCTGTCTATGTCAGCCGGCTTATGAGCCGCGGAAGACTATTTTTTTCTAAGCCGCCACCCCAACTTTTTAAAGCGGCTTGATTCTCTGACAGGGTGGCGTAAAAATAGTCACAAGATGTTTTTTGAATGTGTGTTTTTTTTTTAAATAAATTGAAGTACGCGCCATTGTTACATCTTGTTAAAATCACATGTTGTCCAGTCCAAATTTGTTCAGTCCAGCCGTTCGTTTGGTCCATGGCAATTTCTAAAAAATAAAAAGCCCATCACACCATGCATTATAATTTTCTATGAAAAGTCCAAAAAAAAATCAAGGTATGCACAGACTCTGAAATATTATTGACTACCTTATTGCTACTATTGTTGTCGTTTTCCTCCAAACTATTCAATAACTTGCACAATATTAAAAAAAATGTCTGGCAAAATATGTAAAATTAAGCAAGGACTACACACATGTACGTTTAAGAAATTTTAAAATTAATACCTACTACATCCTACACAAATTCAATGATTTTTAACTAAATAATTTATTTTATTCATTTTATTGTACAAGGTTGTCAACTCATTACAAAATACTTTTTATTGCGCAATATAAATCAAAATACTTGAATTTATACTAATATAATATACACACAGGAAATTTTTTTGTACAATATAAATTATTGCACAATAATATAGCAAATGTAAAAGGTTGTTGTCAACTCATTACATAATATTTTTTATTGCGCAATATACAATCAAAAGACTTGAATTTATCCAATTTATACCAATATAATATACACAAAGGCAATTTTTGCATAAAAATATAACAAATGCGCGGGTACCTGATTATTGACTTATATCTTGTATCTAATTACCCCACAAATGTCAAAGCGGAACTAACATTTACCCCAAATTGCAAAAATTCTAACATTTTCCGATAGGGTGACAGTCTTGCGCCACCCTGTATTATGTAGTATATCGCAGGTTAAATCACAAACAGTCACAACTCAAAAAATCCCAGATGTTCAGGAGTAGCAAAAAACTTTTGATATTGTACAAATGACTTAAGTATGTAAAGCGGCACATCCATTATACAATATTATTGATTATATTGTTGTACATATAATAGTCGTTTGGACCTATACTATACAATAAATGGCACAATATTTAAAAAATATATAGCCTAATTTTCTTGACAGTGAAAAAGTAAACAACATTGAACAATAATGCCACCACGTTACACAATTGTCTTGATTGTACAATAAAAATCAAAAGTCTTGATATTTGCCAATATATTGTGTCACCTTCGAATATGGCGATATAATTGTACAATACGAAAAATTGTTCAATTATATTGCAAATGGGCCGCTGAACATAAAAATATTTTATATTTTTCGAGAAGTCTGAGTTACAAAAGAAATTTTTGCGGCCGTTATAGATTTGTTCGTTTATGAAGAAACAAAACTATTTTGATAGTTTTGAGTTATTACTGTTTATGATTTAGTGTGCTTTATATGCATATGGTTACAGAAAATACTATCTGGTCTATCAACGGTTTTGCAAATCTGACCATAGAAGTGAAAAGTTTTTTTTTTTTAATTTTTAAGCTTAAATATAGTTGAGTGGAGCTTTCCAAAACAAAAGAGGTGTATCTTAACTGACAGCAAATTTTAATTCAAGGAAAAACTGTTATGGACAAAATCCTAGGAAAACCATATTTTCCGAGCTATGGTCCTCTAAATTTTTCATATAAAACTGGTTGAGCATTAACTTTCTCTATGTGTCAGGTCAATAGGCATTACTATTTACAAGCTTTTAAAAATTTTTTTCGGGAAGTGGTAACATTTTTTTAAATGTTTAGAGATGTGTATGTATGTATATATAATTTTGATTTTAGCAGCAGTAAGTTTAATTGGAGCTATAAACGAGATCTTTGTGATAATTTCTCTCAAATTTAATATTAATTTAATAAAACTATATTTTTTCGTACATACCATATGCAGAAGTTCTATTTCCATTTAAGCGTTTTATAATGATTTGAATAATTAATAAATAAAAAAAGATTTTTTTTAAATCCCACACAAAACGAAAGAACGAATCTCTAAAAAAAATACAAACTTGTAGATAATTACCGTTTTAGGTTTTGACAATTATGACCAATAGAGTTAAAATAAATATTGACATTAAATAATTCCAAGACTTTAATTTAAATAGTTAAACTTTTGCCTATTAAAGAAATCTGCATTTGAACTACTTTCACTTAAAGCACTACATTTAAAATAAAGTTGCTGGGCATGAAATGTTAATTTATAAATTACTTACAAAGTCGACCAAAAACAACCAACAATTGCTATAATTTGAATTAAGATGGTAGCACATGAAGTCCTTAGCCATCTTCCTGGAAAGCAATTAGGAAAACGGTTTTCTTCAATCTATAATATTTCTGCATGCATACAGTGCGTTACACACATTGAATTAACAATGTAAATATAATATATCAATTGAAAACATATCACAATTATTCCTCTAAAGAGAGTCAATGCAAAATTTGGCAATTTTTACTTTTTGTAAGAAGACTATATGTCTGTTCGTAAATGCATTACTGCTCTGCATCATACTGATAATCTGTTTTAGTAGTAATCAACTTTATACACAATATTTGACATTTATTTGTGAGTTATATACTTCAATGGAATAGTTTAGAACATTTAAATTTTCATTTGCAAAGCAGTGATGCATTTACGAACAGACCTTATCAATCAGTACGTTTATACGCGCACTATTTGCAAATAACTTAACTCACTGTTTATACGGCATAGATAAAGTATTCAAACTTGGTAGCACTTCTATAGAAAACTTACTTATGTATAAACGTGCTATATTACAGTGATGGTCATATCTGCACTGTAAAAATCTTATTTTTATTATCAATATTTCGAATGAAATTTACCATCGTTAAAATACATTTATGTTATGTGTTCTTTTTATATTACGAGGGTGGGTCATTAACTAATTGTATTTTTTAATTTCCCGCCTCTTAATTGAAAAAATGGCAACACTGCTGCTGTCAGCAGGCAATTGTCAGTTGACTCCTGTCTAAATTTAAACAAGCTGCGATATTTATCGCGCATTTTGAGAAGAAAATGGGTAAAAAGTGAATTTCGTGTGATCATCACTCAAACCAAGGCTGGGTTTTGTTGTGGCCGTACCAGCCGATCTTTCCGAAAGCCCAGTTGAGGTCTCTACATCCGAAACAATTGAAAAAAATCACGATATGGCTTTAAACCAGCTACGTCCACGCCATATGAACAATGTGCAAACTTTTACAAAAAAAACTTTTGTGCTTTCAACAACAATGCTTTTACTTTGCAAATAAATAAGAACAAATTTAAGAGTTTTCAAAGCTGCTTACCTCGAATGCAAATATTAGCGTAAGTGTGTTTTGACGTAGCCGTTTTACGCGATCGGCGATTGAAAGTGAGATAGTGGAAGGCATAGATATCTCACATGTCTTTGTAGTTTAAATTTTTAATGATTACTTCGTTATGAGAAAGTTTTCCGCAAGATGGGTGCCTTGTTTGATCACAATCGACCGTAAACGCACAAGCAGTTTCCATAGCAAAAATTCCTGAATTTGGCTATGAATTGCTTGCTCATCCACCCTATTCTTCAGATTTAGCCCCGAGTGACTACTTCTCGTTCCTAAACGTAAAGAAAGAGGTTTGACTCCAACGACGAATTATCCCACAAACAAATATCCTATTTTGATGACCTCGACAAATCATATTTTTCTAAACTTATAATAAAATTGGAGAAACGTTGGTCATACATACGTAGTAAGTGTACACAACTCAAAGGGGACTATGCTGCAAAATAAAATAAACTTTTTATATAAAACCTGTGTTTCTTCAAAAAGTCACTTAGTTTATGAGCCACCCTCGTATAAAGGTCATATTGCCATAATGCTTTAAATGATTTACATACATATATGTAATTGTTTTTACTTTTGTTTTTCTTTCAAACAAACATATTAGAATGTTATGACAACCGTTTGAATCCCCCATTTATTTGTTGTAATAGTGTTGTAAAGCCTCAGTCCAATATTTTGAAAAATATTTAAAACGAATGAAGATCTATAACGATTTTTAACAGAAGGTGGCGCAAAAGTTATTATATTGCTTTTTGCGCCAGAAAATAATTATTCACATGGGGTCCGTGAGCCAAAAGTTGGTTGGATTTCCTCTACTAACAAGTCGTTAACAACTTTTTTGAAGTTCTGAATTGTTTTCCCGACTTTTATTCGATCACAATGATGCACTGGCTTCCTCTTGATCTCATGGTTAAACAAATGGCCATGAACTCTATGATCAGGCTGGTCGCAGGAGTTGCGTGGAGGAAGCTTACCAGGGGACATGCCAGAACGCTTAAACTCGTAACTGGTATGCCGGAATTACTGCTGACCCACACGTCTGTCTGAAAAAGGATTTGCTGTGATGCACTCGATCATGCCCTCCTATCATCATGTGAAAGACTGCTAGATTTTAGTATGGTTGGAGGCGTCTTTCTACCCCGTTTTTAACAGCGAATGGGATTTAAGCTACGGAATCAAAGAAGCTTAAGTCAGCCTGAAATATCAGCCATAAAATTATCGGCTAACTGGATGAGCTACTATAGGATGTACATGTACAATGAATGTAGCTAAATTTGTACTGACAGCAGAGGTGCACAAGTCTCTATCGGTTGTCTACTCAACATCCAATGTGGTGTATAAATTCTGGATGTAATTAAAAGAGACATTTTAACCTTGAGCTAGACAGGGTTCCAAGAAAGAACATGATGGATGAACTAGCGAAATCCGAAGCTCGAATGCTCATTTCTGGTACAGATCAGGGTGTCTACTCTATATTTCGATACGAAAGAAAATGCTTTCGAATTGGTATGTTATTAACAACCAATTAATCACAGAGTAGACCCCAGATGGTCTAACGAGGTCACCTCTTCGATAACGAGACAAATATGACATCAATACGATAGTAGATCTACATTCCTGGAAGAATGACCTCGCCAGAAAATACATAGTTGTTGTAGTAATTATAGGTCACTGTTTTATACGATCGCATGCTACGAGATTAAATCTACCATACTAAATGTGTTCAGATTATTGTTAACACCTGCACCGGCCTAATATCACGGTGGTTCCAACACCGTGGGAAGTTGAGCGTCTACCATCGCTCCCATGCATGCGCAGAAAGCACTATGTGACTTACAAACAACACACAGGTTGCACTCTACGAACATAGTTATCCCAGAGTTTGAACATTTACCTTGCTATCATACTTGAACTATCTAAACTCTCGCTGCTTAGACCATTGTCGGAACAGCCTAGCATTGATTTAACTTTGGATACCCAAGACTATTCTTCCAGCGATTTTGGTAGCAATCACATCCAGTACTTAAACTTCTCCGTGATAGCATGCAGCGAATGCGGTTGCTCACACATACCGCGTGTCGTCCCAGAGAAGTCTTTACCAATTACCGTCGTAACTACTCATATTGGTGTTGGATAAATGCATGCCGCAAACACCATGCACTTCCTACTTTCTATGGTGAGAATCATATATTTAACTACGTGGTTTTAGATGAAGTACAGCGTTACCTTTCAGCAATGAATTGTGCGGTAGCATCACCACCGATTAAACTCTTAGAGCAGATCTGTTGTTGGGCCACCGGTACCTGCAGCACCAGTTTTAAGTCACTGCCCTGAGCTCAACCTCTATCGTGTGTTGAGCTCAGGCCAGTTTCAGGTTACGTTGCACCTGTAAGGTAGCGTAGCATGTTACTTCCTTTTATAAATATGTGAAAATCCGTTACTCTATTGATGCAGATATTGGGTAGTAACACGTATTCTTCTGTGGGTAAAAAGACAAAGAGATGCCTTTAGAAGAAGCCATTTTACACCAACTAGGGTCCGCGGGATTGTCACAACCGTAATCTCCGAAGAGATACCCCTATGGGTAGTAGGAAGAGACAGTGCAGCACATTCCCTATATCTGGCTGATTTCACTGGACAGTCCGCTGCTGCAGGATTTGGCAGCTTTCTCAAACTAGGACATTAGGCAGATAAACTCGTTTATCCGAGTGGAGAAACGTTAAAGGAGTTTCCTAACTCAGAAGAAAACAACAAAAAAAAAAAGAGTTCTCCAACCCTTAAATATTTTACGAGTGGTCTACTATAAGCTCCTGCATCTCGAGCTGCTTAAACCGCAACAAACAAACTTTTTGGACTCGAAAACTTGAAAATATTCTACAGCAATGTAAATGGTGGACAAATTTGAGATTAGGAAGTAAATTGTCATGCTTTGACATTTATTGAGTAAAAAGTTGGGAAATTTTAAACATGGAACGCTACGCTTCTTGAACGTTTGTGAATTGGCTCTTTGAAAAACTGAAAGAAAACTAATTTTTTAACAAAATCATCTTAAATGATGAGGCCCATTTTCAATCAGGCGGTTATGTAAAAAAACTAAATTGTCGCATATGGTGCTTACAAAATCCACAAAAAATCTTCGAAAAACCATTACATCCAAAGAAAGTGTCCGTTTGGTGCGGTTTGTGGTCAGGCGGCATCACCTCACCGGCTTGTATTTTTTCGAAAATGTGCAAGGAAACGCTGTCACCGTGAATTGTCTGAACTACCGAACCATTATAATCATTTTTTGTGGCCACAATTGGCTAATGTTTACATCAGTGACCTTTAGTTTCAGCAAGATGGCGCCACAAGCCTCACCAACGACCATACAATTCAGTTATTGCATGAGAAATTTCACGGTCGCGTAATTTCTTGATTTGGCAATCTTAATTGGCCGCCTATTTCTGGAGATTTAACGCCGCTGTATTATTTTATCTGGGACCATTTGAAAGGCCGGGTTTACGTGAACAAACCACATACAACTGACGCTCTGAAAGCTGTAATTCGGCGCTGCATTGATGCGATGAGTCCTAATTTACACTATTCAAGTCTTATTGCTAAGCTGATTAGCTTGTGGGAGAGAGAGATGTGGGGAACAGAAACATTTCTTTCCCCTCGTCTCTCTCTCCTAAAAAACTAATCAGCTTAGCAATAAGACTTGCATAGTGTAAATTAGGACAAAGCGAAGCTTTGTTCCAAAAGGTGATTAAAAATTTATTAATACCCATATTTCTACTTTACATTGGTATAATAAAACTGTATTTTGTTAAAAAAAAGTATGTTTTTAAGTCAATTTACTTCCTAACCCAAAATTTGTCCACCCTTGACAACAAGTTCCTGTCCTGTCAGCTATTAAAATGTTAACTTTGCATTCATTTTTTAGGTCCTGTATAAAAACTAAACGCATAAAATTTTTGCTGCCTTACACTAAATCTAACACACATTTAATCATTGTATATTTCGCTGCGATTGAAAGTCTAAATATAAATATTTCTGCTTTTCAATTCAAAACAAGATCATCTCAATGCTTTTGATAATAATGATCATCTGCACTAACAGCTTTAAATTATTTCTTTTGCTCTTCAGACTGAAGAGTGATTATGCGTGTAGATATATGAATTTTGTCTACAATATAAATTGCTTGTAGATCGTCAATTACCCGCCGTCTTAGCTGGTGGTACTCATAGTTTTATTGTCACCAGCAACGCTTTCATAGTTTTTATTTTATATACATACATACATATGTATGTATGTAGCAGAGCTGTAAATGAATCATTAATTTTTGAATTAATTCGTGAATCATTCGTGCTGCACTGAATTAGCAAATTTTGAATTAATTCTTTGCACACAAAAAAAAAAGAAGAAATGAATGAATGAAATTTCAGTCAATTCAAATGAATTGGTAAAAATGAATTGCCATACATTTCCAATTAAAATGAATTGCAATTCATTTCCAATTCAAATGAATTTGTAGAGTGAATTGCAATTCGTTTCTAGTTCAAATGAATTTGTCAAAGTGAATTACAATTAATTTTCAATTCATTTGAATTGAATTGATTTGATTTTGAATTAATTCGAATGAATTAAAAAAATAATCAGCAATCCATTACCAACTTGTTTGAATAAATTGATTCATTGTTCTAATTCATTTGAATGAATTCAACATCAATTCAGTTCAAACGAATTAGAAATGAATTGCAATTCACTTTAACAAATTCATTTGAATTGGAAATGAATTGCAATTCATTTTACAGATTCATTTAAATTTAAAACGGATTGCAACTCATGCTAATAATACATTTGAATTGGAAACGAATTGAAATTAATTTCAATTAAAAATTTAGCTAATTCGTAACGAATTTAAATCGAAAAAAGAAGTGATTCATTTACAGCTCTGTATGTACATATGTAGGTATATTTTATTTTCTAGCTGTCGCTACCAGAAAAAGGATTTTTTCCACTCAAATACAGCACTGCATATTATCAAGTTTGTTTTGGCGAGATCCTTTTTAAAAGTAAATGATTAAAAAAATATATATGTATGTATGTACATATGTATGTACGTAGTATATAAGTATGTATGTATATTTATATATATTTATGTGGTACACTCAAAGCACATTCATTTGCCTTGTGGTACACTTATGTCGTTGTAAAAATTTTCATAATTGTCGTCTGGTAGTCTGTCTATTTGTCTGACATTACATGTGGCCCCAAAAAATCGTGTTTCTTCATTTTTAATTTTGTTTTTCTGTTTATATTGACTGCAAAAAAAATCTTATAATTTATTAGTTTTTATTTTGCTTGAGTGATAATTGTGTGTAACGTTACAGTTACACTGGCTAAGAAAATCATGATCATGACGACAATTTTAACTTAGTAACAGCAAAAAAATGGAGTTGAAGATAATAATTTGTGTTGATGAGAATGCACATTGGGGCAAAGTTATGCCAAGCGCTGAAAGAAGTAAATTGCCAAAGCGGGGTTTCAACCGTATGTCACGCAGAGCATACAACATTTGATTTATTTACGTGAACATTCGCTGGTCTTAAACAGACTTTCAAGATGATTTAACACCTAATTATCGCTTAAATGGCATTAAATAAAACATAATATTGAATTATAGGCAGGAAACCTAAAAAGTGAGGTTATGTCAATGCGGTCTATACATTTTTCGTTTTCAAAAGTAAAGTTAAATAAAATACCTATAAAGCTATAATTTCAATGAGACTATTATTTAATTATAATGCTTGGACCTTGCCATTTCGTACGCTATACAATGTCATTTAAAAGACCGTCTATAGATTTTTCGCATCATTCGATCCTTTCCAGGTAGTTTTGGAACACTTTTTCGCACATATTGGGCGGTATCTCTCAAATCTTCCAACGTTAGGGAATTATCCGCGCAGATACTGTATAACGGTCCATGATCTTGGTGGCCAATTTACGTCGCCAAAACTTGAAATTACGAAAGCTTTCCATGATATAAAGCCAAAATCGATGTGGTGTAGTGTGGCTCATGGCACTGTCTTGTTGAAATCAATTGCAGTCCAAAAAAAAAAGGTCGGTTATCGTACAGCCATAGTGCTCTGAATTGCCACGACCTACGAAAAAATACAACCCTGACCTGATGAATTATTGTCTTTTGAAAGTGTTCATAGACTACATCATACCAGGGTTGCATTTATTATCTCAAAAATCTCACGATTGTGTAGGATAGTGTATCACGGGTTGTTCGGATTATCCGCACCACTGTGCTGTGATGCGCAGTCCTGACCACATCTGTGAGCCTTCCAGTCTTTTACAATTTCCTTATAATATTGCCAACTACTTGCACAGTAGGTCGATTATGACGACCATATTCACCCCGTCATGCTGGAAAAGTGGCCACCACTTTTAAGCCACTTTTTACACTAATTTTTTTACTATTTTGACGCGTTCTTCGGTTGTTAAACGACCCCTATACATCAGGGGGCAAATTACGGCACTCGTTATCGAACGAAATTATGAAATATTTCAATAGAGTTTTATATGGAAATATTTTTAAATTTCGAATCGCATCGAATGCCGTAATTTGCCCCAGATGAGATACATTTAACAGCTGATAGCCTTGCCAGACCGGCAATTTTTGAAACCACTAAATGGATAGCCCTGTATATGTGTATCACTCGCTTCAACCAATTCATAACTAAATAGAAACAGAAAACTAGTTTAAAGTTTTCAATTTACACAGAACTTAATGGAACAAGAAAATTTTATGTTGTTCTCACAATCCCCCTTTTTGTGAATCAAGACGACAGTAAATATTGTCACTTGTCTACTCTTTATCGGCAACAAATGGATCTTATTTATAATCTCCTACTAATCTCTAAGGCTTTGTAAAAGAATGGAGCATATTAATAGTAGTCAAAGAGTAGGCAAGTGCCAATTTTTACTGTCATCTTGATGTGACGTCGACGACGCCATTTGCAATAAGGGGGAATATGATTCGATATCGAATATCATAATCTCAAACAGAAAAAACCTGATCGAATCAGCTCGTTATCGAAAGCAACGATTAGACCCCTGGGCTCAAATCGTCACATCCCTGATCGTATAAGCTGAATGGGATTTCAGTACGTTCACGTATGTCATAATCCGAAGATGGTGTTTTTAGGTGACGAGTTGTACTTTCATGGATGTGACGATTCGACCCCTTTTTTTGCCAATATCCTTGTACAGATTCTTTACGAGTGTTTTGATGACACCACCATTTCAAATGAACTGCATATTTTGGAAATTAATACGCCACAAATTTCTAATTAACCCGTCTTTACTCGAACAAAAACATAACAACATTTTCTAAGTTGTACATAGAGTTTTTATTAAAAAATTTGATGCAAAAAATAAGTTAGAAATGAAGCATATGACACTGAATTTTGAGTAAAACACTAATTGTTTTATTATTAGTAAAAATGTTATTTAATTTAGGAAAAATATAAAATATTCTATGCACAACAAAAAAGTTATTATTTATTGAAAATAATAGCAGTCTAAGAAAATAAAGGATGTTTTTTATTGAGGTATAGAACTTTAAGTTGGCATCACTTTTTTAACTGGCGGCCATTTTGTCAGCTGTCAAGTGATTAATATTTAGTTTGGTTTGCCATTTCATCATGAACAGGTTGACAAAAGAACAACGCTTGCAAATCGTGCAAATTTATTTCGAAAATAATGGTTCAGTTCGCGAAGTTTACCGCAAGCTCCGTCCATTTTATGGTCGACATAATCGTCCATCAGAGCAATTAATTCGGTTAACCATGGATCGTTTTCGCACTACGTTTACTCTATGTGATAATACGCATCCGCAGAGACGTCGAACAGTGCGCACCGAAGAAACAATTGCCGCTGTAGAGCAAAGTGTTGAAGAGGACCCGAATGAATCGATTCGCCACCGTGCACAGCAATTGGAGCTTTGTCCATCAACTTTATGGAAGATTTTGAATGTGGATGAGTTGTGGTTCCAACAAGACGGCGCTACATGCCACACAGCGCACGTCATAATCGATTTATTGAAGGAAACATTCGATGAGCGCATAATTTCGCGGAATGGACCTGTCAATTGGCCACCAAGATCGTGTGATTTGACACCATTGGATTATTTTCTTTGGGGATATGTGAAGTCGCTCGTCTACGCCAACAAACCAGAAACGTTAGGAACGCTCTTTTTAAATTTATGTATAACGATGAAATTTGTGACCTAATCACTGGATGATCGTGATAGAGACAATCCAAAATTTTGTACATGAAGTTCGGAAACTGTGCCCCCGTTTCTGTAACTTTTTCTCGCATCGTGAAAAATTAAATAATTATATTGGTTGTCCTATTTTACACAGGGATACTCGCATAAAAATATCAACAAATACATTTTTTTTCTAGCTCACCCTGTGTTTCACGGAATGATAAAAAATTTTTCGACTCGAAAAGTTCGCCCATTCCGTACAGAAACGAGGCACTGTATGCGTGTCAAATTACGAAAATAGACATTTTCAAACAATCAAAATTTTCAAATATAATTAGATTTAGATAATCCAAACCAGCTGATCTCAACTGCCCAAGTGATATATTTTCAGTTTTTCTTTTGACATCCCAAGTATGATTTTATCAACTCGAATCGAGGCGAATATGCCTGGGATTTGTCAATGAAATAATTTAAAATTTTCTGTGCAGAGTTGTAATAAATAATTTTTATTTATTGTTTTTTTTTTTTTTTTTTTTGAATTTAATCCTTTAGGTATGAAAAATATGTTTTATTATTTATTATTATTTGTTGTTGCTTGAAGGCCACTGCAGCACTCGAATAGCCATATACATATTGGTTCAGTGACGATGATGAAGGTTATTAAAGTGTATTCGACTGCAAAAAATTAAACGAAAGATATAAAAAAGACAAAATATTAAAATGTTCAAGTCAAGACAAGTAAAAATTTAAATAAATACATATACATATGATTCAATAGAGAAAGAAGTCGTTTTGCACTCCACCCAGAACGATCTATCCGAACTTTTTTAAGTTTTAGCCTGGCAAAATTATTATATGCATATGCATGTAGGTATATGAAGGAAATATTATTAAGATGTTCCCTATGTTTCGATTTGTGTCGATTTGCGTCGCCACTTGTGATTTAATTTATTTTACTGAAGCAAATAGAGCTCCCATTTTAATTAGTAATTTTTAATTTTTTTTTTTAACTACAAATAAGGGCAACCAACATTTATAAAGAGGGAGCACTTCAAAATTAAGGGACATTTTAAAAAATTTATAAATCGATTTTCCATACAATATTTGTTTTATAAACCTTGTATAATCAAAAAAGAAATATTTTTTTATGAATAAGGCCGTAAGTCTATTATTGTTTTTATACTTCAATAAGAAAAATATGAAAACTCCAAAGTAATCCTTCCAGTCCTTGGAGCACCCATAATTTCACAACTAAACTTAAGAAATTTTACAATTCCTATGCAGGCAATTTCGTTTGCAATCTTCTTCCCAATTAAAAAAAAATTGCATATACATACTCGTATGTAGCTATAAAACAATTGAAAATTACTCAAAATACCAATTTGTTATTTTTCCGGAAGTTTGATTAACCGTAGTAACGGGATGAACCATTCGAACTCTGAGATACACATTCTCCATTCATGCAATGCTAGTGATTAAAATATCATATTAATAAATACAAATTTTGCGGGATATTTATTTAAAGCATACCAAACCCTTGCCACAGGGTGATCCTTCCGCAGCTGGTCTGCCTCCTATGTTGATGTGTTTCTTGCTATTAACACAAGATAACAATTTGCACGGTGAGGTTGTTGTTTCATAAATCTTGGTGCCATAATCCCTTAAACATTGTTCATCCAGTGACATCGTTTCACCAGGCAATGGAATTCCTTCAAAGCTATTTTCGTGAGGACCATCGAGAAGACATTCTGCTGCCGGCGTTCTGTAAAGTTGTGGGAATAAAATTTAAACAATTAGTAATTAAACAAATTAAAAAATCCGACTGCGACCAACTTTGAACCGTTAAATATTCTAAATTGTCATTCGAAATGAAAAAATCATAAGAGAAACCTAAAGATGATTTTAAAATACCTGTCGAATGATACCCATTTTGTTATTGTTCGCCGGCTGGTTATTTTTTCGTATTTACAAAATGGTGTCTGTTGGCCGCCATATTGGGTTTTGACTACTGTAATATTTTTCGATCTTCTTTCTTCTTTCTTTTATGACAAGAGCTACAACTTTGCCTCAGAGAGTAAATCAAAATTCCGAACGGTTTGCAAGATATGAGCTTGAGAAAATGATCAGCTGTTTGCAAAAATGACACCGAGGCCCCAAAGCTTTGGGGGCTAATGAAAAAAAAAATGCATCACTTGTGGCAAAACTGGGAGACACGGGTCTTTTTGTTTTCGCTACGCTGTCCGTCTGTCTGTCACAGGGTATTTTCGTTCTCGAGAACGGTAAGAGCTAGAACTTTGGCCGCTACAACAACAAATATATGAGAGTTAAAAATTAAAGGGTGTTCCAAAACGAGCAGCGAAAAATTTTAAAATACCATGTACTATATATACATACAATTGTATGTATGTATGTATGTATATACACTGGAAATTTGTAAAGTTAGTGTATTTTTATACCGACTACAACAATTAACACTAAAATTTAAAAATCTAAATTAAAGGGTGTTCTATCGGTTAATGTAATTTTGACTATGTAATTTTAACAACTTGCTGTATCTTGGAAACCGTAAGAGCCAAACTTTTGAAATTTTCAAAAACGGTAAAACTAAAAAATCCCCAAATTATAAAACCTCCAAACCGAAAAAAAATCACCAAAAATCAAAAAAAAAAATCGCCACAACGAAAAAAGCGCCAAATTAAAAAAATTTCTAAAACTAAATAAAATAAATCGCGAAAAAAAAAACGGAAAAATCGCCAAAATGGAAAAAAATCACCAAAATGAAAAAACGTCAAAAACCGAAAAAAACGCCAAAACGAGAAAAAAGCGACAAAACTAAAAGAAATCGTTTAAACTTAAAACACTAAAAAAAAACGCCAATTGAAAAAATGCTCAAAACCAAATGTACGGAACCCTTCGTGCGCGAGTCAAATATATATATATATATATATATATAAATATATGTATGTATAGTTTCATTTTCATAAACAATATTTGGCAACGTTTTTTACTAGTTAGACTATACATTTATTGCATTTTTTTACTTTCTTTGTTATTGTAGCATTTCTTGTGTTGCAAATTGGTTGTTTTTCTAGATATTTATAGTGGAAAATTATTAGAGTTATGCTGAAAAAAATGAAAACAAAATATTCTTTCCTCTATTAAAAAAAATGGTGCAGGAAAAAATTTTTTTCCACAAAGTGTTACGAACTTTCGAAAAATTGTGCAAACGAAAATGTTTGAGATAAAAAGTGATCTGTGCGACATATTTGGGTGCCTAGACATGTTCAGATTATATTCATATATATTCACAAAAGTTCTTCAGCTTTACCGTAGCTACAAGTTTGCCAAATATTGTTAACAAAAAATTAGGGGTACCTGTAAGTTATTCTAAAAAAAGTGAAAAAAAAGTTTCGTTAATTTTTGAAAAAAAAAGATGTGCACGAAGAAATTACTCAAAATCGCCAAACTGAGTATAGGGTTTTACTACCCTTTGGTAGTACTCGTACCATCGAACCTATGTATACTGTCCAGTACTTGTGTTTTTCCAAAAGTTTCAAACAGATACATATTTTCACTAAAACTCTAGTCACTCAGTTTTCACTTACTTTAAGTAAGTAAGAATATTTTGCTCTGAACAGGATGACCAACGGAACATATTTGTTGTTTTTGCATTAAATTGACCCATTATATAACCAGCTTTCCTTGGGCAATTTTTAGATACAGGTAGTTTTGCAAAATCGTATGGACCTTCTCCATCATGAGGACTACCAAGTCTGGAAAAAAGAAAATTAAAAATACAGTGAACTTGCAGAAAAATTAACATCCATTACCTGAAAATTTTAAGTTTTACATTCAGTGCCATCATAAATAAAATTCCGCGTGGAAGTTCTCCCTTTTCCAATTAGAATTTTTTGTTTTCCCTATTATTTGCTTTTAGTTGGAATTTTTAACTGGGAAAAATTTCACGTGGAATTTTATTTATGCTAGCCCTGATTGACTACTCAAAAATGTGAACAAAGTACGAAGGCTCTAAATTTTAGAGTTTACTCTACGTTTTAGAGCCTAAAACGTGAACTTTTTTCGACCGATTATGTATGTATATTTTATTAGTTTTAGGAGCCTCCCCAAAAAACAATTTTGACCCAGCTCTATGGCAAACAAGGTAAAATAAGAGCAAACTATAATTTCTCTCAATGATATACAAAAATGCACAAAGTACGGGAACCCGAAAAACCAAAATTTTTAACATGAAAAGAAATTTCAATGCATGTATGCATATGTATATCGTCGCGTTTCTGCTTAAACCACGTAAGCGGCATTTTTTTAATATTGGCTTTTCTGGTTTTTACGGTACAAAATAACATTTTCTAGAAGTTAAATGAATCTCAGAGTCCAATAATATTTTTTTCAATATTTTTTCCCCTGAGGAAGTGGTCGAGTTTTTAACGTGTTATTTATTTACTATTGCTTGAAGCAGAGTATTCTGCATTCGCAGCATTTCTTGCAACATGCTAGTCATGTTTGTTGTAAAATTATTTATAGTTTGCACCAGATTATCAATATTAGCTTCAAATGCGACTGAAATTAAAGCTTGACTTTGCATTTGTTGAATTATTTGGTGGTAACACTTTTTGCATGGGCATATGATACATGTGTTGTAATTAGTTGGGTCATTTGAGGATAATTGGCGGAGTAAGTTTGAGCTGGAGTTACTTTAAGCGGCCCATACACTACATACACTACATGCACGTGCTATCAACCGCTTAAGCAATCATGCTCGAACAACATAACATACCAGCAGGCTGGTACAATAATATTCACTTCTTAACAAAAGTTCAAGAAGGGTGGTTATGAATAGTGGCACAATTTTTGCTGCAATTATTATTGATATATTGTTAATATATCTTTACAATAACTTTATATAACTAAAGTGCTCATATACCATTTTCCATTGAAACAAATTATTTTTCAACAAATTATATTTTTTAAATGCCGGATAATAGCGCTGACTTAAATGAAGATGTACTAACTAGGCAATGGTAATGTTAATGAATCACTTGGTTGGCATTGGAGTAAGCAAAGTTAATCGCTCACCAGAAACTGGCTTTGCCGTTAAAAAAAGACTATCATCAGATATTTTATATTTATTGTTTGCATTAAGAGCTTCAGAACTCACAGTAAAATAGGCAGTTCTGCCGTTAGGACTCACTTCACAATTGTTTATTTTTGAGGTACTTATATAGAGTATTCCTCAATGTATCTTTGTTTTCGGTTTTTTTTTTTTTTGTTATTTCAGAAATATTTTATCACAGAACATAAAGCTTGTTTATCAAATTCAATATGTATTACCAATATTACACGTATATACACTACGAATATTTTTTTTGTATGATTTTTTTTTTTGTATATCGTCATCTTAAAGACTTAATAACCTATCTGAAAAAATGTCAAAATTGAGTTTTTTTATGAATTATAATTCCCTATATCATAACGCATATGTGTGCAAAATTTTGAACATCTAATATTACAAATGACCAAGTTATTACTAGTTTTTGTACCTAGAAGACCGTTACGCACTAAAAAAGAAGTTAAAAATAAATCATCCAAAATCATGATAAAAGTTAAATTTTGTTGCATAGTGTAATTTAAACAAACATTAAGTACTTTTTTTTTTTTGCTTAAACCAGTAAATGAAACTATAACTTATTATTTAATGTATAAAAAAATTTTTATTTATTCATACTAATTAGTACTGCTGATAGGTTATTTGATTTCAGATTTTTACAATTCCAAATAACCTAAGTGACATAACATAAGCTGTATTTAGAAAAACTAAATTTTCTCAACCGATATATATTTCTGGTTTCTGATTTGAATAAAAATTATGTAATTTTCATTTCAATATTGCAAATACTTCCAATTTTATAACGTTTTTTCCCTCTACTGTAAACTTTTGAAAACTGCAGATAGGTTATTTCGTCTT
Source organism: Tachina lurida (assembly GCA_944452675.1). Taxonomy (NCBI): domain Eukaryota; kingdom Metazoa; phylum Arthropoda; class Insecta; order Diptera; family Tachinidae; genus Tachina; species Tachina lurida. The sequence goes on from OX101756.1 coordinate 112,381,543, forward strand.
TAAGGCGACGATATATGTATGTATATGTATAAGAAAAACTCCGCTAAGACGTCTATGAAGGTTCAACGAGAAATGATGAAATTTAATTGAACCAGAGTGAATTTTAATCAGGGGTCTAATCGTCGCTTTCGATAACAAGCTGATTCGATCACGTTTTTTCAGTTTGAGATTATGGCATTTGCTATCGAACAATGTAATAATATGGTCCGATATCGAATGTCAGAATCTCAAACTGGAAAAGCCTGATCGAATCAGCTCGTTATCGAAAGCGACGATTAGACCCCAGGACTAATTTTTTAATACTTTCAATTCTTATTGAATGAAATATTTTTATTAATTACTGCGATTTTCTAAAGAAGAGAAGAAAAGCTAAAGTAGACTTTTTAGCTGGGGGAAATGCGCATTTTTCTGTGTCTCTCACTCTCACATTCGTTGCAGAAACGAGACACTGGGCTACTGAAGTTGCCTATTAATTATTCTATGTACAATAAAGTCCTGCACAAGACCATTTATAAGACCTTTCAAGACATGAGAGATTTGTCAACTGTTTTACTACAGCGCAATATTTTAAAACAAACGCTAAACAACACTGCTGGCAAGGCATTTGTTTCAATTGTTTTGTCTTGCCAACAGTGTTGTTTAGCGTTTGTTTTAGAATATTTCGCTGTAGTAAAGTAGTTGAAAAATCTCTCATGTCTTGAAAGGTCTTATAAATGGTCTTGTGCAGGACATTAATGTACAATGATTGAAAAGAAAAAACTTAAAAATATAAATTCAAACTTTACGAATACATGCAGAGGAAACTATAATATACATACATATGTAAAGGGTATTTTTTTTAGAGGTATAGAACTTCGAATTGAAATAAAACACAAGAAAATCGTTTTAATGTCCATCAATTTGGCTTTATTGGAAGGATAATTTTATGCCATTAATGTTTAAATATGATTTCGGGCATGTGGCCGCCGCGGCTGGCTCGAATAAAGCCAATTCGGCTGGCTCGAATAAAGCAAATTTGCACGATTTGCAAGCGTTGTTCTTTTGTCAACCTGTTCATGATGAAATGGCAAACCAAACTAAATATTAATCACTTGACAGCTGACAAAATGGCCGCCAGTTAAAAAAGTGATGCCAACTTAAAGTTCTATACCTCAATAAAAAACACCCTATACTTACAAATGGCCCAATTCATGAGATAGCAACACTATTAACTTGTTCGTAATACATACTCACACCACAAGCTCCAGCCGCAGTAGCCGTGCCTAATTTTTGAACGCAGATGATAAAAAGAAAATCAAAAAGTTATGTTATGTATCTAATATGATAATAAACACATCTTAACAAAAAAAGAAAATTATTACAAATTAAACAAATGCAGAATATATGTACATTAGACAGACAGTATCACAAAAAAAAGTTCTCCGTACACCAGCGAATATAAAGTATTGTTCCAAGGACATTTCAAAAAAAAAATTTATTTTTTTTTATATTCTTATGAATTGAATAGGCTAATGTTCGTAACGCTTTTTAAGCCAAATTACATGTGATAATTATTAATGAACAAATAACATCAAAGTTAGTTGTAAATATTCTGACAACAACACATAGTTGAACGGAACAGCCAGCCGTTTTCGAAGGCCACTAAACCTTCCCCATCAGCGTTCTTCTGTGTTTTGGTCCACTGTGTGTGGTGTCAGTTGATGTAGATGACTGCCTTATATACAAAACTTAATTGCAAATGGAATATGTGAATTGGTTTGATTCATTGCATTTCAATTTGCTCATGTATTTTTTGTAATGAAGGCTCAAAGTTACCATCTCTATATTTACAACAGTCTTACCATTGTCGTTTGTTCTTTACTAACAAACCGAACGTAGGGGTCGCCTTTTTAGTTTTTTCGTTATATCTTCCATATTTACAGTCCGATCTTAAAGTTTGATATAGCGAATATAATGTTAGAAATTTATAGCTCGCGGAAAATCATAAAACTTTTGCTAAGAAAGTATTTCGATAATTACAGCACAACTATTTAAAAAATGCTTTTATAAATTAATTGTTGCAGACCGAAGGTGACCCCCTTTTTAAATTTGTCATAGCTTCAGTATTTACATACAGATATTAAAGTATAACATATCGATGAGCTTGTCTGTGGCGGTATAGGGTTTAATTTTACACCCATGGGTTCTTCGCAAAATTTTCTCAGAATTATATGTAGATTTCGTTTTTACTATACGATTTTTAATATTTTAAAGCATACAAATTGAACCGGCCTAGTATACACGTTAAAAAATTCATTTTGATTTATCCAATTTTTCGAGTATAAAATGGCGATTATTTTATAGTTTATCGCGATTTCGACGATTTTTCGTTACTTTTAGCTGGCAGCCCTGGCTGCGGAACTAAATGAGCGATACTTTTTTCCCACGGAATTTTAAACAATGTTGCATACTTTTAGGCAATAAAAACGAGAAATCTAGCAAAATCTCGAAATGGTCTACATTTGGTACATGATGAATTTTTCGCAATGAAAAATCAATGTTGGTCAACAGTTTTCGGATATTTGAAAAGAGTACCAGCCTTTAACGAAGGCCATTAATCTGTCGGACACTTGATAATATATTGTAACATAATATGTCTCGGAGATATTTAAATGCTAATTTTACATACAAAATTTAAATTTTTCGTGTTTTTTGCTTTTTGTGCATATTTTTCGTAGCATTTTCTGTTCCTTAACTATTTCTAGACCTTTATTATACATATAAAATTTTTTTATATTTATTTAAGCACGAGTCTATATACAGATTAAATCTTCTAATCCAAAATTAAAGATCCAAATATTATGAGCAAAAACTTAAATTTTTCTTTTCACAAGTATTTTTTCTTTCATTTATAATACTCAGGACTATCATCAATAAAATTCCACGTGAAATTTTTTCCAGGGAAAAAGTCCAACTAATATAAAATAATAGGAAAAACAAAAAATTCTAATTGGAAAAGGGAGAAATTTCACGCGGAATTTTATTCATGATAGCCCTGATTATGTAGGAGTAGTATGTAAGTACGTATGTCTTACCTGTCATGCGACATTCGGATTCATGGCACATGTCAAATCTAAATTAAGAAGTTTAAAAGTAAAAAAGTTTTAATGTTTGATAATTAGTTGAATAATACAAAAGAAATGGTAAATAAATAGAAAAGAAAGTGAAAGGGTAATTTAAACACATACATATCTTGCAATAACCGGTAAAAAACTTAAGCGACATAATTTTCGAACTAATTTTTTTTTACCAAAATCGATCATTTGCGATCGTTAAAAAAATGAGCTCCAAAAATATGGCGCTTAAACTTTTTTTGGCGGTTACAACTTGATATGTCTGTAAGTATCAGTGAGTTATTTCTCTTTGTTGATGTACATTATTTTCGTGTCAATTGCAGTGAAACCTCTCATAACGAACACCTCCTATAACCGGACACCTCTAATAACCTCAATACGTTCATTAGTTTTTCCATGAAAAATGCATTCCCATAATAGGACGCGGACACTAAATTTTTCAAAATATTTTTCTAAATACGAGTATCTCTCATGAGCGGACAGAAGCGGTGAAACACGGCAGGAAGAACTTCATTCAAATATTATTAGTATTGTTTCTCTATTCAACTCTGTCAATGATATTGGTGACTCCCCGGTTAACACAATTGTAAATACTGCTGCATTGAAGACGGCAAAGAAATTGCTGTCGTTTGCTTAGCTCGTGTTCCAAAATGGCACAGGAAAAACTTGTTTCTCTCAATTGAAGAAAAAAAAAATTAAATTGCGATGATTGCTACATTTCTTATACAAATTGCCCGTCGAAGCATTTTTCCACAGACCACTTTGTGGCATTGCAACCAGTGTGACCAGATTTTAAAATAATATTAAGCTAAATCACGTTTGAAAAAAAGCTAAAATAAGCTAAAAAGTTACATTTTAGGCTAGAAAATAAAGCTAAACTTTTTGCCACTTCTTTGATCACTTTTCAATAGTTTCTTATAGCTAAACTAACGTTAAATATTACACAAACATATTTTGTTATTATACATATAGAATATTTGCTTAATGAAATTATTTATTAATTATTATATTTTAGATTTAATGAAGAACAAAACAAAAACTTCCCCAAAATAATCTTAAAAAGTTTTTAAAAATGTAAAAACATTTATACTAAAATACGAAAGCTTTTTAAGTGAATTAATGATATTTAAGGTAAAGCATGGATCACACTATCTGCACAATGTACCGAGTTTCGTCAGGTCAGTGAAATAAAGTCATAAGTAAAGATTTTGCTCTAATTTATCGAATGCTTGAAATACAAGGACATAATTGCGCCAAACTGCATTGGTAATAAGCCCATATAGACTTATTCCAGAATTAATTGAGTAATAATGCCATTTTTTTTTTTTTTTTTTTTTTTTTTTTTAAGAAAAGAGAAAACACTCAGGCAATTAATGCCTACTATTATTACTAGATGTTACCTTCTTTTAGGAAAGGGATAGTGGGAGAGAAGACAGGTGGTGAAGGAAGAGATAGAGGAAAGCTTCATTCTTTTACAACTCTGCTTTTTCGCACGTTTTTTTTTTTTTTTAATAATGCAGTGTTGCAGCGCCTCTCTGATGTTAAATGAGGCGTATTAATTTGTTGAAGCTGTGTCTTGTAGCCATTTTATTGATTATTTTACTTCGCCGATGATTTTGCTACACAACGAAGGAGGGCGCTCTGATGTTACATTAGGATTAGTATCTGCTGAAGTCGGTATAGTTCAGTGACCAGTGACTATGCCTTCATCACTTGAACTTTCCTACAACAACTGACACAAAGAGACACTAATGCACATCAGAAAAATGCGTGGTGTTGTTATTTAATGACTGTCGGATACAGGGATTGAACCCAGGACCTTCGGTTTTGTAGTCAACGTGCTAACTACTTCAGCCAACTTATGACTTTATTGAGGTGGCCCGACGAAAATCGGTACATAGTGTTATCCAGGCTTAAGGCTATTTCAGGTTTTTGTTATAAGTTAATTGATGCCGCTGAATGAACGTTCAACTCAAGTCAAATAATTTTATACCCAAAAAACTCAAAAAGTGTTTTGGCCTCTAATATGAATTTAACTTATTCCATTGGAATTCTAACCATTCTGCCATTATCTACTATTTTTCTTCTTTCCATTTCTGTTATAAAATTGTCGTATAATTTACATTTTGACTTTTTTGGAAACTATTTCACAATGCTAAAAAATTATAATTTTTATAAGTTGTTTATGTTTTTAATATATTTTTAGAGAACACGCAATTTAGACTAAAAAAGGCTAAAAAAGCTAAATGAGTTTTTAAAAAAAGCTAAAAAATAAGCTAAGAGCTAAATGAAAATTTTAAGGCTAAATCTGAAACAAATAAGCTAAATTTAGCTCAAAATAAGCTAATATGGTCACGCTGATTGCAACAAATAAAAACATTGAAAGTCATTTTTAAACCCAACAGCTGAAATTATACCAATCTAAGTTGAATCAGTCTACTCTTAATATAATTTCTCAACTACAATAAACTACCAAAAAATGTATACCTCTCTCATAAGCGGACACTTCTAATATCCGGGTAAAAATACCGCGACGGTGAGTTTTGAGTTATGAGAGGTTTCACTGTATGTGACCCGGTCTATGAAAAGGTGGCTTATGACTCAAAAACAAAATTTCGAGAAATCAGCTGTTTTTTGTTTAAACAATGCATTTCGTCAGTTTCTCGGTAGTTCTCTTTGAGTCATAAGCCACCTTTCATAGACCGGGTCACGTATAGATATATGAAAGAGAAAAAAAGAATACGTTTCTTAAATGAAATCTAAAAAAAATTATAATTAAGAAATATTTTATTTGATTTATTAGATAATTATGCAAACTTACTTTGTCATTTGAACAGCTACATCATATAGAGGAAGATTTCTCTGAAGGAACAAATATTTACCAAACTCTGTTAAAGCAGTTTCATAATAAAGGTGATTTCCACGAATATGTTTTTGCAAGTAGGGTGTATCAGAAGGTGACTTAAGGCAAAGAAAAAAAATAAAGAGAGCATTATTATAACATTTGAATGTATGTATGTAGTCTTAAGGCTCAGTTACCCGACTGTAATGTAAAGTAAATGCAACAGTAAGCAACATCTGATCGATATTGTTATATTGTTAATATCGATCAGCTGTTTCCTACGTTGCAGTTACTTTACATTACAGTCGGATAACTGAGCCTTTAAATTAGTCGTAAGTTTTTCTTCTCACGTTCCAGCTTATGTAGTGGTAGCACTGCTGACGTAGAAATCTACAGAAAACAGATTTGTCTTGTCTATAGCGAATGTGAAAAAAGCTGCATCCAATGCCAAACAAAAATAATGTGCTGTGCAAAATGTTACATTTTCTATAACTTGTACACAAAGCTGAGCGATACGGCAACCTGTAAAGTAGAACTTTACGATTTTACTAATTCTACCATAACACTGTGCGACGTGTTACTATTTTTCTGGTAGGTATTGTCGAGCATAGCAACAACAATCTATATTTCCAATTTTCCAAATACCTCCAAAATCTTAAGTTACGTGTAAAAACCGATTTTTCGTACCCGTGTGCATTTATCACCCTCTAACTAACTTAAATATCAACCGATTTTAAATTTGTAAACGGATTTAGAAAGAAGTGAGTAAAACCTCTTGGAATCATATACATATACATATATTGTTTCACTAAATTTCAGATATACAATGTATGTGAGCATTTTTTTACCAAGTATAATTTTTTCGGGTTTTTCGCATTCCTTATTTCAAAAACAGAGGGATCAAGTTTATCATTTGCTCTCTATAGACTTGATTACTTCTGAAGACTCCCTTGAATATTGAAATAATATTGGGCGGCGAAATTGAGCTGATGATGAGCGAGGATTTTTCCAATACTCTGACGTTTCACTTCTGAGTATTAAAGAAGAAGCTACAGCAGCCATACAAATATTTGCATCTGTGGTTGTTATGACATTTGTATTTATTACTTGCTTGTAAGCACTTTGACCGGATGATCCATCACAACCCCATTTATTGAGTAATGTTAGTTTATCCGGAAGTAGTTCTGCCATTAAATATTGAAGTTTTTCCTCTGCTGACATTCTAAGTCAACAGGAATTGCTCCTTTTTCGCAGTAGTAATTTTCCGGTATGAGGTAAGTACATTTACATATGTATGTATGTACATTATGATGATTTAAAGAGTTTTGTATAATAGAATATTTGTTCTTTGACAATCCCAAGTCCTAAAATAAGGTTAAGGCGTCTTCTAAAGTATACTTTGTTGGGGAAATATTTGGTGGCGTAGGTATGCTCTCTTTCATCTTGTTCAGACACCGCCTTTGTGATGCCAGATTTTGCATTTTCCTGGTCTCTTAAGCTATGTACAGACGGTTGTCAGATCTTACAATATTGTTAGTAAAATGTGCTAAAAATGTCTTACAACCGTGTGAACTGCCAATTTTTGTCTTACATCGTTGCCAGAAAAAGCATTGTCAATCCATTACGAGATTAGCAGCTGACTATAAATTGTCAGACATCTTACAATAGTGTTAACATATTGTATGTACGAAGTTTATGCATCTGACAATGGCGTCATTGCAAGAGAATTCTTTCTATGGGCAACATTGCACACGCTTGATTTTAAAGAAAAAATATATAATAAAATATATTCAGTCGTTAAGCACCTCTGGGTCGGAGAACATCTCTCGCATCATCGTAATTATTTCTTAAGTGCGGCCAGGCTGGTGTGTGTTGTTTGGCCCTCGAGAGTTTTTCATCTCGCTCGCACTGGTTGAGTGATCTGCCACGGATAACCGTATATTCTTGCGGTTCTTTTGTGGAATTTCGTTGACAACCACGTTGCTACTTCCTATGTGAAGGCATAGGTCGGGTATAGTCAGTCACAAAAACATTTTTAAGAATACTGTTAATAACATCATGGACATATGGTCTTAGTCACCCGTCCATTTTTGTGCAACCATATTCCACAAATTTGCTTTGTAGAGAGAGTATGTACCAATAAATAAATAAATAAATATAATAAAATATATGCAGGCAAATTTATTGCAATTGCTTCTTTATGGTCCATAATAATTTATATTTTCACTTTTTGCATTTAAGAGAACCACAAACGATTGATATTTAACAATTTCTAACAAATGGTTTGAGTCTGGCAACGCATAACAACAGATCTGACAATTTTTGCATGTGACAACCGTGTGAACTGACAATTTTTCGACTGACGTTTAGACAATTTGTTTTATTTAAATTTAAAGATACGAGTAGCAAGCGCTGAACGAAAGACTCCTTATTAGTCAAGATTGGCTAGTTACAGCGGACTTGTATATCCATCAAGTATACTCGTATATAGTAGATTAGGGGTAACTAATATTTATATCATCATTGATTAGTAAAATTCAATAGAATCAGTAGTTCATTTATACATATGTATGTACATATGTTCCATAGCCGATGGTACAAGTATTTATTAGTCAGAGTAAGACGCGAAATCAAAAGCACACAAAATCTTGAGTCCTTTCGCACACGCAAAGTTTACTCTGACAAAGTTTTTTTTTTCTTAAAAAATTTTTTTCAACGTAATTCAGATATAAACGATTTACGAAGAACAAAGCAACTACATCAAATTCTGTATGTATATACTCACTATCATTCTTTTCCCCTTTTCTCTATTTCTCTCTTGCGTGTGCAACCTTATATCGCCCTAAATAATCGGCCATGTCGCAGAGCTCAATTCCGTTTGAATCCACCTCAAGATCTCAAGAACCAGTCGAAGCATAGCCTAGCATACCAGCGCCCCTAACATGCAGGACACACCTGACAAATTTCCATATTTAACTTTTCTTTTTTTAGACACCATCTCCTACAAAAATGGGTTGGATTGAACTCTGTGACATGGCCGAATGTGATAGAAATGATGGATATATCTATCACCATTGCCGGTAACATGAACAGCCAATTAATTGGCTGTCATTGTCCTTGTGGGGATATCGTAAAAAAGAAATTATAACTTACTTCTGCTATGATAATACCAGCAATTGAAATGCTTATATTCACAGACTTGAGAGCTCTTAATCTCAAATCAACAGCTTTCCAGAAACTCATGACATACTTGCGCACCTAAAATCGAAAAAGAATTTTAATATTTTGATAAGGAAAAGCAGCATAACAATAAAATAAATTTTTTTTTAATTGTAAAATAATGTACAATGAAGCTAAAAAGCCTCAAACAAAAACTTCACAACAAAAATTTTCATTTCACTATGGATATATTCTTTGTTTTTTTTTTCTAGCATATTCACCCTTATCGGGAATAAAAGTTCACGTGAAAAGTGTTCTTTTTTCCCTAAAATTGTGATCGCCAATGTTTGCGTTATTGTTGTGTCCGTATAATATTTTCTATTTTGTTCACGTGAACAAATAGTTCGCCTTTTATTCGCGATAATGGTGATTGAGAATTAAAAATGTCTGTTGTGAAGTTTTTGTTTGAAAATTTTTTAAAGCTTGTTATATTTGTGTACGTAATTCTCAATAACATTTTGAGAGTTTTTCTCTATAAACATAGCTTTTTCAGGAATTCAGATGATAAATGCATTAAAGATGTAATTAAATTCGCCTTTAACAGCAATGAAATGCCATGAAAAAGACCCTTTACAAGTAAGTTTTCAATTTGTAATAAAAGTTATACAATTTAAGAATCCGTAAGTAGATTTTAAAATATTTGAATAATTGAATTTCTTTTAAGTCTTATTTTAAACAAAAATAATTCATATCATGCCTATTTGTAATTTCTCTTTTGCTTACCTCCTCTTTATTATTAAAGACTGAATAAAGGCCATAGTCTACATATACCAAAAGTTGTATGTAGTAATTGTTATTATTTTTGGAAACGTCAGTAACTTTTACGCTGCTTGAAATCTTCTGCTCAGGTTTCGATAGAGCTTTAAAGGAAGATAAAAGATAAAAATTAATAATTAATACATTACTATGTACTATAATTTTTTTTTTGTGTTTAAAATAAAATACAGATATCTTTTTTTATTTAATAACTTGCAGTGAGACCGGCCTCCCGCCCCACCGTTCCAATTTCATATGTTATAGTACAATTCTCTCAAAATCCTTCTCCCTTTTTGGGGAAGGCAAAGTTTCAATTTCCTAAATTATGGCTTGATTTCTCTGCTTCAAAAAGCAAGGAAAATGTATTCTCTCCATTCGCCCATTGTTCTCCTTCTATTTCAAAATTCTAGAAATTAATAAAACACAACATGCACGAGTAGAAATCTTTCTGAAGTGATTAAATTCATTACTTTTGCCATGTTCCTCAATTAGTTTAACTAGTTTCTCTTTTTCTTGATACTGTTGGCATATGAAAATTTCAGACTATATACAGTTTGTCAAAAAAATATTTTCAATGATCATTCAAACATGAATTACAACAACAAATAAATTCCTTTTGTTATTTTCAAAAATATTATTATTTGTGAATTCCCAAATAGTTTTAGAAAGTCTGTGCATAAGATAAGAGTTTTGTGACTTTTCAAAATACGTGGTAGGGGTCTACTGATGATTTGGCTAAGCACCAATGAAATATATAGACAATGCTGAACCACCACCAAATAAATTTTAATTATTCAATTAGTATATTTCAACTACTACAAAGGAATGAAGAAAAAAAATAACAATCTCTAACATTAAATATGAAAATAAAAAAAGAACAAAAATATTTTAGATAAATGTATCGTCGATTAAACATTGCAAGATTTATAAGAGAGAGTTAAACAGAAATGCTACCATATCACTCTCCAAATAATCAGCAGCATATTCATTTAGGAGTTGTACATTAAACACCCCAGCTAGCATTTTGTATCATAATCCAATCTTTTCCGAATCAGCTTGACGGGAAAAATAACCGTATATGAGCTCATTTTTCGATCATAAATGATACTCCCGTTGTGAGAAAATGGTACCCTACAGATGAATCATACTAAAGAATCAGTTATGATACGATTTGCTGATTATTTTTGAGCAATTTTCATATTAAATCCTTTAAATCACCTTTTTGCGGTTTCTTTGCATGTTGTTCCTCTATTTTCAAGAAATCATTATTTGATCATGTAGATGAATCATAATTGAATCCTCTTTCAATCGCCCAAGTGATAAATCACTTTCTAATCATCAAAAGCGATCTGTGGACAATCATATAAGAGATTTCTGCCAAAAATGATCACCCAAATGCTAGCTGGGACCATCGTCTATTAAGCAGCTCTTGGTTAGCTCGGGAGAAATGTATTGGTGTATGTACATATGTGTTTTCATTTGTATGAGAAGTCTATTGAACCCAGTTGGCCACGTCTTTAAGACATCTTTGACGACGGGCACAAGACAATGGTAAGTCGTAGAAGACATATTGAAGACAGCTCCATACAAATCGTCGACGAAAATTTCATACAAATGGCGGCGAGGTCACACAAGACGAGATGAGCGACAATGTGCCTCAGATTGTCATCAACACTGCTCTATTGAAAACAAAACGAGGGACATTGTCGCTCAGATTGTCCTCAAAAAAGTCTTATTGAAGACAAAACGTGTGACATTGACATTGTCGCTCAGATAGTCATGAACGATGATTTCCTTTAAATTTTCGATTAGAAAACCTAATCGACAGGCGACATGTCGCACATTAATCGTCGAAGACAATGTCGTCTGCGACGATTTGGCCAACTGGGTAGTTCGGCACTCTGATGCCACTTCCCAGCTAGCATTTTGTATATCATCATCGAATCTTTTCCGAATCCGTTTAACAAGAAAAATAAGCGCAGATGAGCTAATTTTTTCGATCATAAATGATACTCCCGCTGAGTAAATGGTACCATACAGATGAATCATACCAAAGAATCATTTATGATACGATTTACTGATTCATATTTGAGCAATTTTCTGGTAGTATTATATCATTAAATCATCTTTTTCCCTATTTTCAAGTAATAATTATTTGATCATATAGATGAATAGTAAGTGAATCCTTTTTCAATCACCCAAGTGATAAATCAGTTTTTAATCATCAAAAGTGATGCGGGGAGAATCATATTAGAGATATCTAATTAGTTCTAATTGATTTTGGCGACTTTTGCCGATTTTTAAAATCAATTTGGCGAAATAGGTCAGAAAAAATCTGACAACCCTGATCTCAAGCTCTGTATAAATTGCATACGTATACAAGTTTTACAAATTATTGTAGTAGTACCTATTGTAGTAGTATTAGTGAAAACCGAGGAATGAATGAATAAATTAAATTAAATAATTAAATTAAATTATTTAACTTACCAGCATAGCTTTTATAATTTCCCCAATGGTTTTTATTCTTCGCTGGATTAGAGTTGTAGTTGCCCTTCTAGAGAAAAGAGAAAAATAAACATACATGTGTATTTAAAAACTGTAAGCGAAAAGCCATAAATGTGGCAGACTTTTTTTAAGCTCTTGTAAAAAAAGAAAAAAAATCCACTTGGAAAAAATTTTTTTTATCAGATCAAAAACATCAGCTTGGCATTGTATTTAATTTTTCATTAACCCAAGGTTGCCTACTTTGGTGCTTTATGGCTACGCCCACTTTAAAGATATATAGTAAAAAAAGACTTAAGCTCTGTGAAATGCTGTATAAAATTGTATAACATCGGACAGCTAGTTTAGAAACTGCAGAATTATTTATAATTTTTTTTTACAAAATCCCCACTGTGTATCGGGTACTTTAGGCCCCACTAGGCACCGTCGGATCGAACTATGGGGACCACCTTAATTATTGAAGATAGACGATAAGTATGTTGAGAGAAAATATTTTTATTGAAAAAATATTGGAGTTCGTCATACATTTGACTTCGATAGGAACGCGCCAGGGACAATTAGCGCCCTGCGAGTAAATTTTGTACAAATTCCGCCTTTGTATGGGAGCCCCTTAATGAGTCGAGATAGGACATATGTAGGTATGTTCGGAGGAAATGTTGAAGATGAAAAATTACTGTGGGTCGGTCTTACATTTTACTCCCTAGGAGGCAACATAAAAGTGGAAAAAGCGGATTTCTTAAAAAAAATTATTCAGAAAACTATATTTTTGTATGGAGACCACCTTAATGGTTGAAGATAGACGATAAGTATGTTCAGAGAAAATCTTCGTAATGAAAAAACATTGGAGATCAGTCATACATTTGACTTCGATAGGTACGCCCTAGGGGCAGTTAGAGCCCTGCGAGTAAATTTTATAAAAATTTCCCCTTTGTATGGGAGCCTCCTTAAGGAGAGGAGTTAGGCGGTCGGTGTGTTTTAAAGAAATGTTGGGCGGAGAAAATTAATGGGTGCTCGTCATACATTTGAACCTTGTAGCGGTGACCCCGGGAAGGTTACATATATGATATTTTGTATTTTTTTTTTGCTTTTACCCTCAACTTTGAGCATCTGACCGCCACTATTTTTTGGCTCGAATACTTTTTTTCCAAACCTCATAAAATGAGGGGTTCCTTCAAGTCGAAATCTCGTTACTAAGAATTCCCATATAACACTATGCCATAGCTAATGTACATACATACATATGTATGTATATTAAAAAAGCTCTCTTCAAAACTTGAAATATCCGCATTAGCTTGTGTATCTGGAACAGCCAATATAACTTTCCAGAGTTGTATCGAACTCATTCAGTAGCTCGGTTTTGACACAAACCTATGATCAAACCCATGTAATTTAAATGTGTTTGATAATATGTTTGTGTCAAAAATGAGCTACTGATTGAGTTCGATACAAGTCTATAACTATCGCGATTTCATATAACTATTGCTTACAATGGCTTTGCTCTTTCCAGCAATTTAAAACATTTATACATATACATGTATGTACATATGTCTAGGGCAGCTACGTCCAACCCATATTCACAATGTGCAAACTTTTATAAAGAGCTTTTTGTGCTCAACAACAACACAACAGACACCAATGCTTGCTCTTACTTTGCATAGGAACAAGAACAAATTTAAGAGCTTTCAAAGCTGTTTACCTCAAATGTAAATATCAGTGTATGTGTGTTTGGACGTATCTGGTCTAGGTATACGTTTTTCGTTCCTAAAGGCCATGATACAATTATACAGGTAACCGCGAAGCGCCAGCTGTTTTGCTTGTTTCGTGATGTGATCTGCCAAATGTTGTTTATGTTTTACCAACACACGCGCACTGTGCCTATTAAAACTGTACTAATACAAATAAGCTTAGCAAAGCCAAGAGAAGACGCAAGTATATCGGGCCTGTTCTGCAAATCACGACATGTCAAATCACGGTGATTTCAAAAAATTGATAAAAGCTAAATCACAGCTTTTGTAAATTTCACGATTTATAACGATGCAAGTTGGAATAAAATATTCCATTATACATGACAAAAACTTAAAATACAATAAAAATCCACTAACAAGTGAGTTATTAATAGTTTGTTTTTGAAATCATATGTATCTTGTTTTCTATTGGTTTTGTCACAGTTTTCATCACAAAACAGCAATAATAATCACTGCTGTTTCATTTGTTGTACATTTGTTGTAGATTCACGGCTGCCCTGTATTATTGTATCATGCTAAACTTTAGCAGCTAAAGGCATTAAGCAGCTCACAAAGCTTGTTAGTATTTGGCACTAGTGATGATTATGATATGGTTGCACTTTGCGGTGATAAAAAGAAACAGCGCTGCATAAGAATTAGGAAAGGAGAACAAAAACGTGTTTATAAAAGAAAGTTAATTGAAGTTTAGTTTTGAAATTTTATTTTTGGTGGAAATCGGTATACCGGTATAGACGTAAACGGTATTCTGGATACCAGTATTATCTAGCCGAAATGTTATCTAATTTTAGCGGTATTTGAATCGGTATCGGTATTTTTACGATACCGTTTGCCAACCATGGTATTTTTATTTAATGCATACGAGGGCGGTTCGGAAACTTCTTAGCCTATCAATGAAAGAGAATAGTTAGTTTTTCAAAAATATTTTTATTTTTCAATATAATCTCCTGAAACTTCAATACACTTAGTCCAACGCTTTTCTAGCAATTCTATCCCTTGATTAAAATAGTTTTCTTCAAGGTCTTCAAAATAGTGGTTTACAACTGTAATTGCATATTCATTTGAGGTAAAACGCTTGCCAGCAAGGAATTTTTTTAGATTTGGGAACAGGTAAAAGTCACTGGGAGCCAAATCAGGAGAATAAGGTGGGTGGTCAAGCAACTCGTACTTTAATTCGTTGATTTTAGCCATTGTTAAAACACTCTTGTGCGCTGGTGCGTTGTCTTGATGAAAAATTATTTTTTTGTGTTGTAAGCCAGGACGTTTTTCTCGAATTTGTACATTTAATTGATCCAAAAGGCTGCAATAGTACTCTGAATTTATTGTTTTACCCTTAAGCAGATAGTCAATCAATAAAATACCTTTGAAGTCCCAAAAAACCGTTGCCATAACCTTATCAGCCGATTGAATTGTTTTTGCCTTCTTTGGGGCACTTCCTCCAGCTTCAGTCCATTGTTTGGATTGTTCTTTTGTCTCTGGAGTATAGTGGTGGATCCATGTCTCATCAACAGTTATGAAACGACGCTTAAAATCCATTTTATTTCGCTTAAAACGATCCAAACAAGCTTGAGAAATGTTCAGTCTTATGCGTTTTTGGTCGACTGTTAACAAATGCGGCACCCATCTTGTAGAAAGCTTTTTCATTTGTAGTTCTTCATGCAAAATTAAATGGACTCGATCATTTGAGATGCCCATGATATTAGCTATTTCACGCACTTTTATTCGTCGATCACTTAATACCATATCATGCACTTTGGCTATAATTTCTGTTGTTGTTGCTGTTTTTGGACGTCCACTACGTGGTTCATCTTCTATGCTTGTACGATCACGTTTAAATTCAGCAACCCAATTTTTTACTGTTGCATATGAAGGAGCACTTTCACCTAACACATTCACCATATCATTATGAATTTCTTGTCCCGATAAACCTTTTTGATGTAAATATTTAATGACACCACGCATTTCTAATTTTTCCATTGTAAAAAAAAATCGCGGATGCGTCTTTTGTGAACACCTGTTTCTATATGAAGGAGTTGCCAGATCGAAACAAAACTTAACATGTGTTCATAGCAGAGATGGAAGTTTCCAAAACACTTAACTTTTTTCTGTTTATACCGCGCTTTTTGTGCTAGGCTAAGAAGTTTCCGAACCGCCCTCGTACTCAATTGTTACTACAATCAGGGCTACAACTTTAATCTCAGACTATTCGTATGTCCCGGTTGTGTAGTCGCATTTAACTAGACAACAATTAATTATTTTTAAATTTGTTTAATTTCAAGGTTTTCTATTTTTTAGAGCTTGAAAATCTGAAATTAATATATTAGCCCGATTCACAATCTTTTGCAAATGGTCTTGCATCGTTGCATGTGCACAATGGTATAGCATATTAATACTCACCACTATTAATTGTTAAGTGCTGAGTATCAATATACTATACTATTTTGCACATGCTACGATGCAAGACCTTTTGCACAGGATTGTGAATTAGGCTATTATATTTGTATATGAGTATATGTATACATATACTACTTAAAATACATCAAATGTGCATTAATCTCTTTTTGAACACGAGAAATTGGATGTAAGTATGTTTGTACAGTGTGTGGCTGTGTTTTAAATAATTTTTTATAAATTACATCGACTCATCCGAAATTAATAATAGATTATTAATTGAACCATTATTTACAATTTGTTTTTTATGCACACTTGTGAAAAATCACTTTTGCTTACTATTATCAATGAATGGAATACTTACCCATGGAGTAGCTTTAGATGTTATGACCGCTAACGACACCAGAGCAAATAAAATAACCGTAAAATGTCGCATATTTGTTTAGTTTTTCTAATGAAAATAAAAAAAAAAATAAGTTAAACTGTTTCTAAAATAAATTAGAAATAAATCGAAATTTTTTTGAAAACATTCCGTAAAAAATTGCTTAAAAGTTTCCAAGAACATTTTTAAAAATTATATGCAAACAATTCATAATTGATAATTAAAGTGATCACATTATATGCACGTAACTGGCTGGCCCGCCCCTCCATTTCGACCAGAAACTTGCTATCGCTTGCTTTTATATTGAAAACAAAACCAATTTTTTTTTTAGTTTATTGCTGTTTTCAATAGATGTTGTCGACATGAGAGGGGGACAAGCTGTTAATTTTTTTAACATTTCGTAAAGTTTTTTTAATTCTTTAAAAGAAAAAACCAACTCGAAAAACTGCACAAAAAAATAATTTTACAGAATTAATTTTAAGAACAATTTCATATATATATTTAAAAAAAATATTCCCAAATATTTGGTTATTTTTAAAAAAGGACATTTTCAAGAATTTAATTTAATTTAATATTTCTTTTTTTTTTTTGAAGTAGGTATGTAATTTTATAACATAGTTTTTGAGCACTTTTTTCTATTTTATATACAGCTTTTATATGTACATAAGTATAATATATGTACCTATATATTATATTTAGGGCCCTATGTATAAGAAAAAACTGGCATGAAGTTAGCGTAAGTGGCAAAATTGAACATAATCTTAAAGAGTTTGGCCATAAAACTTTACATTAAAATACACTCCCAGGACTTAGTAGCGGGTTAAAACTACGTAATGCAACAATGTTTAATATCAAATTGTATGGAGGAACTCGTTGACAGCTAATTTAAGTTCGTCACTTATGCTAACTTCATGCCAATTAATGTTTAATTTGAAATTTTTTTAACGCGTACCATAAATTTGTATATACTTTGTCTTAAACTTTTTTTAGCCATAATATCCAAGTAACGTTCAAAAACTCCAATTTTTTTAACTGTCTGTCTGAAGATATCGATTCACAATAAGTTTACTTTTGGTTGCTACGCACCACCTAAACTATTTTCAAAAAAAAAAAAAAAACAAAAAATTACTAGTGAAAAACTAACACTACTACAATAATAAAAAAAAGCAAATTCCCAGTTGACCAAGACTTTCGTTATTGATATCGATTTCGAATATATCCCGAACATTTATCGTGTAAAACTAACGAGAGTGACACACAAAAATCAATCGAAAAAAGTTCACCTGTCGCTCAGTTTTGTCGCAAAAAAAACAATCGATTTCGAAGTTTCACTAGCAATATCAAAACTGAGAGAATATCGAACTAATTTCGATATCCAAAAAAAGCAGCAGAAAAAGTAGAAAAGTAATTTGATTTTTAAAATTATTTATTTTAACTCACTTATATTAATTTTATTTTATTTTTAATGACTTAACTTACGCTGCAGGATTTGAACATGGTAGCTCCATTCTAACAGGTTAGCACACATCCACTAGGCTATTGTGGCAAATTTTTTTCCGTTCAATTAACTATTACACATATGTATGTAAGTAAGTGTGTGTTCTTATTTTATTTTTTAACTTACAGTGCTGTCATGCCTCGAACTTTTGGTACCTCTACGCCAACAGGCTGGCACACATATACTCGGCTAACGTCACGCATTCGAAAAACTATCGATAGAAGTTCGAAATTCGAAGCTTTAGCGAACATTCGATTTTTTTTTTAGATTTGCCAACAAATGTCGGACAATTTTGTTTCGAAATATCTTCGCTTTAGTGAGCACTCGTTTTTATCGAATCTCAGGTCAAGTGGGTAAGAACATTTAGACCTTGAAAACAGATACTTTAGAGGTACATGTGTATGTGTGTATGATGGAAATCATGGTACAATTGTACTTTTTATGGTACATTTTTGACCTCGTTGGTACCGTGGTACTACCGCGAGTTACTTGGTACAATTTAAAAATGCCAATGTTTCACTAAATATATAGTAACATTAATTTTGCCTATGTTGTCTTTAATTTTTTTGTGTGTTTTATTATAGACGGTCAGATTCACTGATTTTGTTGCGGAGTTGACACCACCTGGTGGTTGTCTAGTACCTTAACTGTACCTATTAACTTGACAGCACCTCGTATATGAACTCGCCTTGGCTGTGGTTATATTTATTTTTGTTAACTACATATCGCACCTTTACTTCAATAGTATGTTTTAGGTTTTATCGCGCATTTTTATGGGCATAACTTAGATATTATAGAGCATGAAAATAACAGGCCTCTTAATAAGCAAAATTTGTAAAATAACCGATCTCTAACAAGTCTAATCTACGAATGTATCCTTAAGAATGTAATATATAATATATTTTATGTTATTTTTTATTTTTTATACTCAATTTATATACCCATTTTTGTAAAGTTTCTTTTTTTTATTGTCTACTTCTGAATTTTAACACGTTTTTCACGTTTCCGTTCTTATTAATAAATATTAAAAAAAATAGTACCGTCATGGTCCGAAAAGTACATTTTGTTTTGACAGTTGGTACAAAATCCAAGAAGTCATTTTCCTTCCCTGTATAACAAACGTATGTTATATATTTCTCATTTGGAGTTTATGATATCAAATTGTTATATTTTAAATCCTTTTTAGAAAGTTCTAAGAAATTTTTGAGAAATATGGACGCATATAGATAATTTTTTCCCCCAAAACAGCAAGACAACTTCTACCTTTTTTTTTTAACAAGCTTCAAAAATAACTTTTTTTTTTTGTGTACTGAAACAATTTTGTTTTTAGACTTACACTGTTATTATAAGAGGGTGGCGGTGGCTGAAATAGTTAGCACGTTTACTACAAAACCAAAAGTCCTGGGTTCGACCCCGGTCTCCTACAGTCATTAAAAGTACAACACCACGTTTTTTTCTGATGTGCTTAGTGTCCTTTGTGTCAGTTGTTGTGGGGAAAGTTTTTTTTTTTTGATGCAGGCACAAGGCACTGGTCACAAAAAACTATACGAACTTCATCAGATACTAATCCTAACATAGCGTCTACAACTGCTATTAACTCTGATATAATATGTGAGAGAACGTCGGCAGAATAACAAAAATAAAATGCCGATATTTCTCTTCATATCATACAACAGGACAACGTAATTTTACTTTTCTTATAACATTTCATTTTATGCAAATTCTCATCGTGTTAACAGGTATTAATTTTAAATAATGATTTATTTTCTTTTCACATTTTCACACAAACTTTAATTTATAAATTAATTAGACACATTTAAACATATAAAATCCCAGAAATTTTCTCCAAAACATTGTTTTTCATTTATTTTAATAAACACTCACACATGCATAATAATTTATTTTCATGTATGTATGTACGTGTAGTTTTTTGACAGTTTATCTCATAAAATTGTTGTTATAGGATTTCTTATAACAACGCTGTTATAAAATATATTATAAGATATACATATATATTATTGATGCAACTCACTGTGAAATTCTTTCAGACATAACGGGTTTTCATTATCAGTTTGCTTTTAAACTACATACCTATCGCACACTAAATCATAAAGAGTCACAACTCAAAAAATTTCAGATGCTGAGTAGTTGCAAACAACTGTTGATACTGTACAAATGACGCAAGTATGTGACATAAAAACAAGCATAACGGTATTTTATTTTCTTCAAGGAGACTGTATTGCAAAAGAAATTGTTGAGGTCGTTATCAGCGATGCCAACTATTTATAACCCAAAGTTACAGCATTATCAACAATTTATAGTCAAAACGCGCTATTTTCCTACGCGCTAAATTAAATTTTAATAAAGATCGATGTATGTATTAGTAAATACGAGTACAATTAATTTTTTAGTAACTCTTTTTCAGATTATGCATAGTGCTTCTTCGAAATTATATCCTAAATAACTAAAATCATTTAATACCAAGGTTGGAAACCGAAACAAATAACGGTATCGGTATTGATACCGGTACAATTGTTTTTTAAATTTCGGTATCTGTAGCGGTATCGGTATTTTTTTTATTTCGGTATCGGTATTACCGGTACATACCGTTATCGAGTTTATAATACCGGTATACCGATATTACTGACAAATTTATTATTTCAGGCAGTAGACATAGCAAAAAAACTTTTTTTTATTAAATTACTTCAAAAAGGGAGTATTTTTACATTAACATATGTATGTATAAAAGCATATAAACTTATTTGTTTCTATATATGATTTTATACTATTACTAAGCAATAATTTATTAAAAAAGTGAAACAAGGAGACTGCAGTTCAAATTTTACATAGATAAAGTCTATTCTGATAAATTATACTGTGTGACAAATTTTAATGAAATCGAAATACCTGCGAAGTGTTACTATTTTTCTGCTAGGTATTGTCGAGTATAAAAATTTTCCAGACTCTCCAAATTCTTGAGTTAAGCCTGGAACTCTGGAAGTATGTATTTGGCATGAAATATTTGCGAAATAAATTCGCAAGAGTAGTACTCTGTTCTTGGTGTGAAAAACACGGAAAATCATGTCTTTCCATGCAAAATTAATCTGGTATCATTTTAGTTTAGCTGCGAAACAACATGAGGAGTGCTTTTTTCGCACGGAATTTTAGCAATGTTGCATACTTTCAAGCAAAAAAAAAGCGAGAAATTTATTAAAACAACCGCGAGTTGGGCTACATTTAGTACATGTCAAATTTTTCACGCGAAATAACCAATTGCACTGAAAATTTTTCTCATCTTCGAACAGAGTACCAGCCTTTACGGGTAAAAAACCGCTTTTTCGTACCCGTAGGCACTTATCAACCTCTAACTAAGTTAAAAATCAACCGATTTTAAATTTATAAACGGATACAGAAAGAAGAGACTAAGGCCTTTTGAACCAAATATGTACATATGTATATCTTGTTTCAGTAAATTTCAAATATATGTCTGTATTTTTCACCAAATATAATTTTTTGGCTTTTTTTTCGACACTTTTATACTTTGGACACGTTCCTAGGCAATATTTTTGTACTGGACCCATATTGTTTATATTTTTCTCGCCAAATTCAGACGAAACGAACATTGGAATATTTCAATTCAAAGAATATACAATATTCTTTCAGCCAACTTAAAAACAAAGAAATTAATTTTCTTGTACAATTAAAATTTAAAAATTTAAAGCAGGCACTTTTCTTCACCTCAAGAGAGGAATCTTTAACTTCAAATATAAAAGTTTAGAAGTTTTTTCTCTAAGCCAAAGAAAGAAAGTTAATTGATATATATTTTTGCAATTTTTGCCCATATTACG
This sequence comes from Tachina lurida, assembly GCA_944452675.1. NCBI lineage: Eukaryota > Metazoa > Arthropoda > Insecta > Diptera > Tachinidae > Tachina > Tachina lurida. The sequence continues at coordinate 112,403,836 of OX101756.1, forward strand.
GTTTACAGCTCAACTTAGTTGGATTGAAACTAAAACAACTTAATTTTTGGTATTCTGAATAAAAACTAATTTTAGTTGTCTTTGAATAAATGCTAGAAAAACAAAGGTTCTTATCTATGCTATGTTTTTTGAAACCATAGTATCTATTACAAAACATTTTAAATATTTTTAGTTCTGGCGTTGCTATTTTTTCTTGAGATTCTATGTTTTATAAACGTGGCAATAATATTGGCTGACAAATGGGATTGGTTGGCTTCTGGAATAATAAAACAAAACGAATGCAATGGTCGAAATAAAAACCAAAATGTCTCATATGGTGAAAAAAGTTGTAATACATAATAAAAATTTGGCAACTAAGACTCAATTATCATTTATTTTTTGGCCGGAATCGGTATACCGGTACGTACCGGTATAGACGTAAACGGTAGTCTGGATACCGATATTTTCTAACCGAAATGGATTTCGGTATCGGTAACGATACCGGTATCTAATTATAGCGGTATTTGAATCGGTATCGGTATTTTTACGATACCGTTTAAACCAGTTAAATTTTGGATATTAGACAAATGTTAAATTTATACAAAAAATTAAAAAGATATTGAACTGAAATGATATTTTTGACTTTAATCAAAACGCGCTAATTTAGCGCTTTTTTTTATTAAACGCGCTAAGACGAAAAAAAGCGCGTTTGGCATAGTTAAAACGCGCTAAAACTAGCGCGAAAAGCGCTAAATTGGCATCGCTGGTCGCTATAGATTTCTTCAATTAACTGGTTTATAAAAAAGAAAAGGCACTTTTATAATTTTGAGCTGTGACTCTTTATGATTTAGTGTGCGATATGTTCTTTTTAATATTTTTTGCAATAGAAATACATAAATGAATACGGAAATATTAATAGGGACAAATTTCTTTGAAGCGTGTTAAAATTAAAAATCTTTAAAAGTTGTACAAAAAAGCCATAAATGGTGCAAACGTTTAATAAATTAAATCAAATAAGATATATTTTTGAGTTGAATTTATTGCGAATATTAGGAAAAAATGGGTCGTGGTGCTCATACTACTGCCTCTGAAAAAAATGTGATGCTCAAATTAAAATCTGAAGGGTTTTCAATTAAAAAAATTGCTCAAAAATGAATTGCTCCAGAAACAAAGTGTTTAATGCAATTCACTCAAAAGAAACCAGAGGCAGGAAGCGTAAAACATCAGCAAGCTTTGACAAGCTTTTAGTTAGGTACTCAAAAAAGAGCCCCCTTTGATTCAGCAAATGCCCTTAGAAACAAGTTACGAGTATGTGCTCCAGTAACAACTCGTACAATACGAAACAGACTACGAGAGGCTGGTCTTATGGGTCGCAGTGCAAGAAAAGTAACTCTTCTTAGCAAGAAAAATGTTCAAAAAAGATTGCAGTTTGCTAGGCAACATCTGGACCGACAAAATTGGAATAATGTGCTGTGGTCCGATGAGACAAAGATCAATTTGTTTGGATCAGATGGAAAATTGTTTGGCCCAAAGTACACAAAAAAGACCGTGAAACACAATGGAGGGTCATTTATGATTTGGGGTTGTTTTTCTGTGTCTTGCGTCGGTCCAATTTTCTGGATACAAGGAAAAATGACAGCTGTACATTATCTGGACATATTGCGGAATAAAATGCTTCCATTTGCCGAGGAAGAAATGCCGTTAAAATGCGAGTTTATGCAAGATAACGATCCTAAGCACTCCGCCCGAAGTGTGAAATCGTGGTGCCCGTTATGGAGTGGCCATCCCAATCGCCGGACTTGAATCCCATAGAGCACCTGTGGAGGATTCTAAAAAACAAAGTTGGTACGTATAAATGTACAAATAAGCAGATAATGTGGGATAAAATTCAGGAAGCTTGGTATACCATTTCCTCTGATAATTGTGCCAATCTTCTGCGTTCAATGAAAAAACGATGTAGTAGTAGAGGAAGTAATTAATATGAAAGGAGCTTCTACTAAATATTAAAATAAGATCTCGATTCGATAAGAAAAAAACATTGTTTTCTATAATATATGAAATGTCCCTATTATTTTTTCCGGACATGATTTTTATTTTGATTAATTGTTCGAATACATTAGGACTGTAATTTTTATTTTTTGCACTTTTGTGAAGAAAAAATTAGTATCTTTAATTTTTTGATTTGATATACTACATACATATATGAAAATAAAAAACAATTTCAGAACAGACAGAAAATTTCATGCGTCCCTATTATTTTGTATATATATGTATATATGTATGTACATACATATATATACATATATACATATAAATATATACATATATATATACATATACATATATGTACATACAGGCAAATCTCGCTGTAATGAATCTCGCTTTAACGAAAATCCAATATAACGAAAATCCAAATATTTTTCATTAACAACCTTAAGCTAAGTTTAGACGATATGTTGAATAAGCATATATGTATATGCTGACACCCATTTGATTAAAAGTAGCAGCAAATTCCTATGTCAACATATATCATATGTTAGGTGTTATAACCATATGCTGAAACTACCAAATTTTTTTAATGTCAGCATATATCAGCAAATGGAATGTCAACATAAAAGTTAGCATACGATTTTTGTGTTTATACGATATGTTGAAATTTATATGGTAATATATATGCTGCATATATGAGCATTTGTTTATGAAATTAGTGAGTTTGACATTACTATTTATTTATTTATTTATTTAAAAATAATGTCATCAGAGGAACTTGCTTGAGCTATTGTTTGCACAGCGATAGTTTTTGATGATGATGAAGCAGAAACAAAACCAAGAATTTCTTCCACATCGCCAAAGTTGTCCAAGTATTCTTCATTAATTGGATCCATTGCTATGTATGTGCACATGTATGGATGTGCGCATGAAGAAAAATAGTACTATTATTGTACAACATAAAAGTAAAATATTGCAGAACTTACCAAGAAATAAAATAAAGCAGCAAAACAAAAGGAAAGAAAATAAAAAAGTATTTTATAATTTATTGTTTGATGTTTACATACTCCACTGACATTCGAATACTTATGCCCATTAATTTGCACGTTTGCCGCCGTTGAAAACAAAAATGCGACGTCAGCTAAAATCCGGCTGTGAGCATTTAATTAATCGCCTTGCCGTTGATTGTAAATTTTCAAGCCATTTATTATTTTTTTATTTGATAGTTTCGCATTGCTTAAATTTCAACTAAATTTCATTTTATTTTGGTATGTGTGTGCTTCAATGCACATTTTCGACACGAATTGTATTTACACTAAAAAGAAACTAACGGCGGCTCGGCTAAGCTATTCGACACATATGCATAAAAATTTTGCATATGTTGAACAGTTTAAATAACATTTTCAACAAACAACATATCTGTCAGCATATAAAGGCCAAGCATATTTTATGCTGTTCAGACGATATGCTGAAATTACCAACATACGTTTGTTTCTATTGTCAACATAAACCTAACAAACGTTGTCAAACATGCGTATGCTGAAAAAATTTTGCATTTACACGATATGCTGGCAGTTGTAACAAATTTTTCAGCGTAAATATGCTGATTCAACATATCGTCTAAACTTAGCTTAATATAGCGAATAATATCCTAATTTTATACTGGATATAACGAATCCAGAAAAAATCGCAAAATGAAAAACCAAAACTTGCTAGCACACATTTCTAACATTTAAATCTATTTTATATACCGAATGTCTTGATAAAGACGTGCTCTGTATAACGAACGGCAAAAAAAAATATTTAACAAAATCTACAGAAGCATTTTTCAAAAACAAAAAAAAAAAATTGCGGTACCGTTAGTTTGTATTTGGTAGCTTATTTAAAAAAAAATTGCCCTCCTTCTTTTAATTGTACTGCATCATGTCTACAGTAACAAAATTTAAAATAACACTTGAAAAAAACTTTGCGACATAACGAATGGGCCTGGCATTATATCGTTTGTTATACCGGGATTTGCCTGTACATGAAATAGTTCATATTAGGGATGGGGCAAAAAATATCGATATATCGAAATATCGATATTTGAGAAAATAAATATCGATATATATCGCCGATATTTCAAAAACCGATATATCGATACATCGATTCTTATTTACGAGTATCGGGTTTCGATACTTTTAAGAGCTATAGCCGTTTTTAAACTGTACGATATTGGAATCACTGATATTGATGCGAAGAAAAAAAGAGACATTTCATAATAACAGCCCAGGCGCATTTATAAGGTGACCCAACTAAGCCAGGTGACTTTTTGGATTGTGTGGGTATAAGCCCAAGGGCAGAATTTGTTTTTACTTTCTGTTCTGTAACACACACACAAAAATATAAGAGGCAATATTTACCCGTATTGCGTATGTCGAGTCGAATAAGCTTGAATAAGGTTTTATTAACTATACAGTTAGGTAATTTTTACATTACATTAAAAAAAAAGAGAAATTTATAATAACAGCCCAGGCGCATCTATGAGGTGACCCCACAAGTGACTTGTTAACAAGTGATTTGTTAACTAAGCTAAATGCCAAATTTGGGTTGTGTGGGTATAAGCCTAAAGGCAGAATTAGATTTTACTTTCTGTTCTGTTACGAATCAGCTGACTCCTTTTGGTTTATATAGATCTTATACAAGCCGTTAGTTTTTCTCTTTCATTCTATTCTGTTTCGCTTCAACCTGTGAAAATGAAATAAACTGTTAACTAATCACAGTGAAACTTCGATATAACGAATTCCAAGGGGATCCGTAAATACTTCGTTATAGGCATTGATTCGGTATGAATATAATCAGCAAAGCCTTGATACAACGAAATTTGAAGAAATACAAAAAAATTCGTTATAACTATAGTTTTCTTTATTCAAATTATATTTAACATGAGAATACTAATAAAAGTTTATATTTCATGAGGTAAATAAAAAATGAAACAGCACACACACTAAGAATTCGTTCCTTTGATAACTGGACTTTATCATTTTCTATACATAATTTTATTCTTACTTCGTTGTATAGAGGTTTTTGTACGAGTATTTAGTTGTATAGAGGGTTTTGTACGAGCACTTCGTTGTATAGAGGCTTTTGTAGGAGTATTTCGTGATATAGAGGCTTTAAAAATACGCATGTAAATACATTTAGTCATCGGTGCTTTTATAACCGGACTTTACCATTTAAGATTTATTCTGATTTCGTTATATTGAGGCATTTGAAGGAATATTTCGCTATATAGAGCCTTTTTTCCTCAGAATTTGTTCGTTATAGCCATAGTGTATTTTTGTATGAAAAACTTTGCTATAAAGAGGTTTTCTCAAGGGACTTAATAAAACATACGTTATATTAAGTTTTTCGTTATAAAGAAGTTCGTTATAACGAAGTTTCACTGTATAAGTGGCAGCATAAATAAAATAAAATCATTTCGAAATAAACTGTGATTGTGCTTTAAGAATTTAAAAAATTGCATTTTTAAAAGAAAAACATAAAATTATATTAAAACATAGCAATGGACAATGCAAAACTCATCAATTTAGTGGAAAACTGTGACCGTTCTGGTCAGAAACTCCTAATTTATTACAGAAAAAGTAACTATTAAAATTTAGAAATAGAACAACACAGCACAGAACAGCAACGTAAAGTAAAAACTAAGGAAGCGTTAAGAAGCTACAGTAGGATAAGTATAACTTAATATACGTAGTTCCTTCGTATTAAATTTCTTAAAGTGACTAATTGTGCATTCGAAATGAATGCAGTTTTTCAGAAATTATCTTATAATACAAATTAAAAATACAGATGTATGGATAAATTTATTTCCTTTTTTGATAATAATATCAATTTGGGTTTTCTCCACTCATGGAGTTCATTAAGTTTCGCGATTTCTTTAAATATTATTGTTTGGATGCAAAGTGGATATTTCTCGTATCCCTCAACTTTGAAGTGTTAAACACGGGCATTCATTAATCAAAGAATTACATCCTTATTTATAAAAATTATTAAGGCTTTCTAAATGCTTAATCAGCAACATTTTTTATGGCAATCTTTTTTAAAAATCCTTAAAAACCCATAAGGTCTCAATAGTTGTTGAAAATTTATATCGCTTCAACTTTTTTTGGCGGTTATGGCACTACATGTTAGTATGTGTATTTATTTTATATTTGGAATATTTTGGCAACATTTGTAGGCAAAAATATCGATATATCGAAATATCGATGTTTTCAAAAAATATATATCGATACTGTTCAAAAATATCGATACGATATATATCGATACATTTTATTCATTTGCCCATCCCTAGTTCATATCTTATGAAAATTTACTTTAACTAAATTTTTTGTGGAATTTAACTAATTCCACTCCAAATAAAACAGCTTATTTGAAATTTACTATGAACCCCAACTAAAAATTAAACATTAAAAAATAATGGAACAAATATAATGTAAACAAAAAAATTTTAGGTAAAAATTTAGACTATCGGAGAATTACGTCAATGTTCAATTGTTAGTTACGTAGACATTTAACATGTGCGTATGTATCATTGAAAAGCAACTACTGGCATTGCTACTACTAATTAGATAGTTCTTTAGGGACTATATGGAGACATTGGAAACAGATAGTCTCACAAGTAAATTTTAGTAATTCTAGCATACACTTCTTTTGATAATGAAATTGCATATATGTACATATGTATGTATATATGTTCACATTTTTCTCCTTATAATAAAGAAGATAATAACAGATATCTATTTACTTCTTTATGGGAAAAAATTTTGTCAGGTAAGCAGGTTGCCTAGAAATGATTACAAATTTATATAATGAATGCAAATTGTAGTTAAAGGTATTATGTCAAAGAAGAACTTGTTCAAAATTTAGGATAGGATCTTGGCCTTTTTTCACATGTATGTTTTATTCTCAGCTTCTTTGAAAATCGTTTCAATTTTATATTAACATTTTGCTGTTATTATTTTAGATGATATCTTATAGTGTTTTCACACTGACTTAGTTTTAATAAAAGTTGGTTTTAATGTTAAAACCAACTGTTAAAACCTGGTTTTACCATGCAAATTGTTTTTGTTAAATCCAACTTAAAACCATTTCTGAATTGGTTTTATTTTGGTTTTATGAAATGAAACCCTGTTTTCGCTGTGGTAAATTTAGTGCTGCCAAGTTAAAATGACAGGCAGCAGCTGATAATGTTTATGCCAGTGAATAACAAGAGATGGCGCTTGAAAGATTTTCAACTTAAAAATGGATGCAGCAGCAACAATAAGTAAAAAATTATGGAAAAATAAGAGTTCTTTGGAAGGAAACCAACAAAAATATTTTCATTGACCTCTGGAAAGTGAAAATAAACAATGTGACATATCGAACCACCGATAAAAAAGTTGTATTTTGTGATTTATTTGTAAATTTGTTATATACAATAACTTGATTTCCAAGCACTTCTTCACTTTGTATTACTAGTTCCATAATTTTAAAATATTTATTTACAAAATGTAAAATAATTTCCATTTTAGAGCGCATTGTAAAGTTTCTTAGTTTTTCATACAAACAAAAACAGTTGTACAGTTTGTCAAATAAGTGTTATAAAAAGCAGAACAAAATACAACAACAAACACACGCATTTCAGCAGGAGATCTATTTTATTTTGAGCAAAGTTATTAGACAGTCTGTGAGTTAAAACCTGAATTTAAAAAACTTGCAGTGTGAATGCAAAATCAGCTGTTTATGGTTTTAACGTTAAAACCAGGTTTTAACTTGCAGTGTGAAAACACTATTAGCTGGGTAGTAGCACGTTGACCATAAAACGTCTGATGATGCATACATATGTATGTAGTTCAAACACCAGCAACATTTTTTTGGTAAATTTACTGACTGCCAGGTGGTGTAAATAAAATCAACTTGAAGTTAGTTGAAAAGTAGTGCAGATGAGACAATTGACTACCGCATTGGATATCACAATGTTAAAATAGTTAGTTGTTTCCATTGGAAAGTAATCCAAGTGTCAGTCAGCACTAGTTGCGAAATAGTTACCTTAAAGTTAGTTAAAAGTTAATTTAGTTTCTGACAGGGTAAAAACCATACCTGTTAAATTACGATTACGATTAGTAATCAATTAGATTACATTTTAAAAAGAATCGTAATGATTATATAATTGCCTTCAAAAGAATTGATTACGGTTATTAATAATCGAAAAGTAATCTGAATTACTTGAAATTACTACAAAATAATCAAAAAGAATCAAAAGTAATCAAAAAGTAATCCGACTACTTTTAATTCTTTTTGATTATTTTCAAACATTTTGAATTTGCATTACTTTATTTTGAAAAAGCTGTAAAGAAATTTATAAAGTTAGAAAATTAAATGTTTGTTTAACAAATTCTTAACATATTCAGTTATTTAGCAACACTAATAATATCAATCTGATAAAAAAAAATATAAAGTGAAATTTTTTGCTGGTGGTTAAGAATTATCTATATGCATTTCATTATCGCTTTGACGAAACGTGAGTAGACTTCAACCACACATTTTGAACAGCCTCAAAGTTCTTATCTTATTCACAGACTTATAAAAAATGGTTTGAGAATTCACAAAAAATATTTTTGAAAATCACAAAAGAAAAATAAGTAGTGAACCTGTAATAAACCCACCAAATAATTTTTATTCGATATAAATCAATTTTTTGTACAAGTTATTTTTCTTTCGCTTATTTTTCTTTTGTGATTTTCAAAAAAATTTTTGGGAATTTTCAAATCATTTTTTATACGTTTGAGGCTGTTGAAGTCTATTGACGATTTGTTAAAGCAAAATAGACAATGCTTAACCACCAGCAAATTTCCTTTACATATATTTACAGTTGGCCTTCATTAAAACTAGTTTTTCAAAGGAAAAATCAGACAATGATTGCCGCCTTGGACTGTTGACAATCCCAGCAAAAGAAAATAGTCTTTCAACTGCAGCTGAAGGTGTTAAGGGCGTGTTAAAAAAAAGAAATGCTTCCTTAAGAAGGTCGTATTTTTGAGCACATTTTTGAATAATATACGCCAATTTTAAATTTTAAACACATACACTCCAATTTTTTGAATAACTGCAAAAATGTAAACAGATAGATATATTTCAATCTTTCCTCAAAATGTTGCTCATTTGTCAAATTATTAAATATTTTAAATTTTAATATAAGTGAAATGCAATAAACTTAATAAATAATCAAAAAGAATTAAAAGTAATCCTTAGAATAATTGCATTATTTTTTTAAAACTTTTGATTATTTTTGATTATTTTGTAGTAATTTCAAGTAATTCTGATTACTTTTCCATTTTTAGTAATCGTAATCACGATTACTAAGTACGAAACTGAATATAATCGTATATATTTAATCATTACTTCACCTTTAAAAAACAAGTAATCAAATTAGTAATCATTACGATTAGTAATCATTACTTAACAGCTATGGTCCAAACCTTGTCAAATATGTAATTCATTTTTTAATAAAATTGAAATTGTGGTAAAAAATATCAAAGATAAATATAAAAGTGAATATAAAAGGTGATTAAAAACGTGAAAACAATAGTGAAGGTAGATATGCAGAAAATTATTATAAGAAATCTTGTCGATTGCATTTTCCTTTCTATTTTAAAAGCATTGTCCTTGAAGATTAAAATATACTTGAATTCAATTGTAATACAAGGCTGAATTATAATTCAAGACTTGAATTGAACTGTAATACAACTGAATTGTTCGAATTGAATTCAGGTTTCCATTTCACTGGAGAATGCTATTGAAATAAAGGGTAAATCAAGCATAATTCAACCCTTGACAATTGAATATGTGACTTGAATAACAATTGTTTTACACTTGATTTCAAACAAAATTGTTTATTGGGTAAACATTGTTGAACAACAAAGAAAATTGTACAATGTACATGTCCCAGCTAGCATTTGGGTGATCATTTTTGGCAGAAATCTCTTATATGATTCTCCACAGATCGCTTTTGGTGATTAGAAAGTGATTTATCACTTGGGCGATTGAAAGAGGATTCAATTATGATTCATATACATGATCAAATAATGATTTCTTGAAAATAGAGGAACAACATGCAAAGAAACCGCAAAAAGGTGACTTAAAGGATTTAATATGAAAATTGCTCAAAAATAATCAGCAAATCGTATCATAACTGATTCTTTGGTATGATTCATCTGTAGGGTACCATTTTCTCACAACCGGGGTATCATTTATGATCGAAAAATGAGCTCATATACGGTTATTTTTCCCGTCAAGCTGATTCATAATTTACAAAATCTTGAAATCATATTTAGATCCGAAAATCATCAAAAATATGATAAAATCATCATTCTGGCAGACACAGTGATTCCGTCTCATTTTTTAGGTCTTTTGAGTGAGAAGACCGCACAGAGAAATTTGGTTGAACATATTTTGCGAGCTCTGATCTTTAGGCATTTATTTAAATTTCGTTTAGGATTTATGCATTTATTTATTTAATTTTTTTGGAAAAATATTCGTATTCGCCTGAATTTGGCGACAGACATACTTTAAATGCAGTTTAATTGTATGCTTTGTTGTGTTCATTTTCCCTGAGGAAGAACAGTTCGGCCACAATGAACATTTATATTAACCCTGAAGGGTCATACTTATTTGTATGGTGTTAAAGTCATACTTCGTCGATTCGACGATTGTTAAAGTAAAAATGATCCACTTACAAAAAAAAATGTTCAAGTTGACTTTTTTAAATATTTGTTTGAGTTGTTTTCTGCTTTACTCGGCGATTTATTTTTTGGTATTCTTCCGTATCGATTGAAATGACTGAGGATCTTTGCCTTTATATGAAATAACTTACAGGCGTAAATAATGGAAATAGTCATTAAAGACATATAAAGTATATTATGCTCCTTATAGGAACTAAAGTATCTAATATATTTTTATAAGTATACTACAAAATTAAGACGTTGCAAATCTGATGACTGTCAGTAAATGGCAATTGCATTTCAATATTTATTATTTAGTTTAAAGATTTTTTAAAATGTTTAGAAATAGATCGTCATAAGCTATTCCGTTAGTTTCTTGTACTAAACTCTCATTTTCTGATGAAATTTTGTACTATCCATACTCTATATCATATATCGATGGCTTAATATCAGAAGGGCGGAACTCGAATTTTCGATATTTTATAGGAGAAGCAAAACTGAAGAAAAACGAAAGCATTTTCATGCAGAAATAATTTTTTTTGATTGGCCATAAAGCGGCCCATACACTACAACAGCATGCACGCGCAATCAGGCTATTGAGCAATCATGTTCGAACCGCATAACATACTAGCAAGCTGGTACAATATTCCCTTTTTAAAAAATTGAAAAAGGATGGTTATGAATAGTTACACAGCTTTTGCTTAAATTTTTATTGATATTTTGTTAATATTAGCAGCTATGCATAACTAAAGTGCTCAAATTCCATTTTCCATTGCAACAAATTATTTTTCAACAAATTACGATTTTTAAATGCATATTTACTTCTTGATAATATTACTCAACTGAGCTAATTTCACCATACACAATACCAGCAAGCTGGTACCATCAGCAAAATATCAAACTCTGTTTAACATCACTACAGCAAAACGTACAATCACACAAAATGCCCATACACGACCCAACCGCTGGCACAAACACTTGATTGCGCATGCATGCTGTTGTAGTGTATGGGAACTAGGGATGGGCAAATGAAAAAAATGTATCGATATATATCGTATCGAAATTTTTGAACAGTATCGATATATATTTTTTGAAAACATCGATATTTCGATATATCGATATTTTTTGCTGCATTAATTTCGAATGCACAATTAGTCACTTTCAGAAATTTAATACAAAAAAACTATTTATGTTAAGTTATACGTAACCTACTGTAGCTCCTTAAGACTTCATTAGTCTTTATTTTCTGTTGCTGTTTCGGACCACAACGGTCACAGCATTCCACTAAAGTGATGAGGTTTGCATCGTCCATTCTTATTTGAGTTTTTCTTTTCCCGGACTTTTTCATTTCCCGGGAAATAACGTTTTATAAACGCATTAGTCAACAAAATAATACAAATTCAGTTCCCATCCGTAATTGTTGTAAAGTTTTAGCTATACTGCCATCACCTTATTATTGTACCATCGCATTCATAAAGTGAATAACGACATTCATCGAGGAATGTGTACATTTGTACCAACTAAAGTTGCCCGCACAAATTTCCCGGGATTTCTTTCCAGGAAAATGTGCGGGATCCCGGGAAATCCCGTATGAAAAACACGAATTGTTATGTTTCAATATAATTTTATGTTTTTCTGGTAAAAATTAAATTTTTTTAAATTCTTAAAGCACAATCACAGTTTATTTCGAAATGTTTTTATTTTGTTTATGCTGCCACAATTAGTTAACAGTTTTTTTTATTTTCACAGGTTGAACCGAAACATAACAGAATGAAAAAGAAAAACTAACGGCTTGTGTATGATTTCTATAAACCAAAAAGAGTCAGCTGATTCGCAGCAGTACAGAAAGTAAAAACAAATTCTGCCTTTAGGCTTATACCCACACAATCCAAAAAGTCACCTGCCTTAGTTGGGTCACCTTATAAATTCGGCTGGGATGCCCGTCATACATCGAAAAAAAGCAGCTTTCAAGTTCTTTGTCGATCCAACAACCTACTTTTCTTTTTTTTTTATTATAGTAGTAGTAGTAAAAAAAAAACTTATATAAACTTGCAAAAAATATCAGCAAATACATTTTTTTCTTGCTCACCCTGTGTTTCACGGAATGCAGAAAATCCTAACTTGCTTAGAAGTGTACTAAAAATGTAGAGAAAGAAGAGCACAAATGAAAAGGAAAAGGAGAAATTGGAAATAAATGACATTTTAACAACAACAACCGTACACAGTTTTTTTTCCTCAAAACTTCACTAGTTTATAACGGAAAAGACCAACAGAAACAGAACGAAGGAGAACAACTACCGAGAAACTGACGAAATGCATTGCTTATCTTTAACAGCTGATTTCTCGAAATTTTGTTTTTGAGTCATAAGCAGTGTGCACACTTCTACCGATATTCGGTAGATTCTACCGAATATGTTTGTGAATATAACGATCTACCAATTCTACCGAACAAGGCATGAAATCTACCGAATATTGAACGAACATTTTGATTAACAATGATGCTACAGGATCAATTTGATCACACATACGGAAAATTAATCACATGTATGTTTAACGAATTGTTATTTAGTAATTTAAGCCGATTTATATGTAAATTGGATATTTTGCCACATAGCAGTGCTACCGCACTGCGTTCATTTTCTGCCATGAAAATTATTAAAACCGAACATAGAATTGTGCCTTGGGGTTGAAATATTTATTCCTCCAATGATTTAATAATTTTTGCACAAAAGTTTAAATTCATAAATGGATCTTACATATAATCTTTGTAGTTACAAATGTTTGTCAAATAAAAGTTATTTTAGTAGCTTTATAAAACATATGTATGTACAAAAACTAATTTCCAGTTATTTATGTATATTATTTTAGTATGCATACCATATCTATATAAGGGCAAATAACTGGGGATGACACTTTTTTTATTGGAAATGCTTCATTGTTTATGGCAGTTCAATTTCCAATCACATGAGAAGTTTTAAATTCGCTTTTGGAACCTGTTTTGTTTGATACTCCTTGCACTTACTCTTTATATATAGTACATATACTTTGTTATTTTTTATGTTTCTTTGAATTGTTATTTTTTATGTTTCTTTGAATTGTTATTTTTATGTTTCTTTAAATAAAAAATATTTTCTACCGAATTTCATTCAAATCTACCGATTTTTTTTGTCGATTCTACCGAATTAAAAAAAAATTAAGTGTGCACACTGGTCATAAGCCACCTTTTCATAGACCGGGGCACATATAATTTTGCTTTGATCACACCAGCGAGTAGTCAGTTGCTTTATTCAAGACGAATTCAAACCAGCCGATCTCAACTGCCCAAGTGATATATTTTAATTTTTTTTTTTTTTTTTTTTTTTGACATCCCAAGTATGATTTTATTACCTTGAATCGAGGCGAATATGCCTTGGATTTGTCAATGAAATAATTTCAATTTTTCTATGCAGAGTTGTAATAAATAATTTTTATTTATTGTTATTTTTATTGAATTTAATCCTTTAGGTATGAAAAATATGTTTTATTATGTATTATTATTTGTTGTTGCTTGAAGGCCACTGCAGCACTCGAATAGCCCATACATACATATTGGTTCAGTGACAATGATGAAGGTTATTAAACTCTATACGACTGCAAAAAAAAACTAAACGAAAGATATAAAAAAGACAAAATATTAAAATGTTCAAGTCAAGACAAGTAAAAATTTAAATAAATATATGATTCAATAGAGAAAGAAGTCGTTTTGCACTCCACCCAGAACGATCTATCCGAACTTTTTTAAGTTTTAGCCTGGCAAAATTATTATATGCATATGCATGTAGGTATATGAAGGAAATATTATTAAGATTTTGCCCATTTTTCGATTTGTGTCGATTTGCGTCACTACTTGTGATTGAATTTATTTCACTGAAGCAAATATTAGAGCTCCCATTTTAATTTGTAAAGGCCTTTTCTCTACTAAAAATAAGGGCAACCAACATTTATAAAGAGGGAGCACTTCAAAATTAAGGGAAATTTTAAAAAATTTATAAATCGATTTTCCATACAAAATTTGTTTTATAAACCTTGTATAATCAAAAAAAATATATTTTTTAGTTAATGAATAAGGCAGCAAGTCTATTATTGTTTTTATACTTCAATAAGAAAAATATGAAAACTCCAACGTAACCCTTCCAGACCAGACCTCTGGTCATTTCCTTGGAGCACCCATAATTTCACAACTAAACTTAAGAAATTTTACAATTCCCATGCGGGCAATTTTGTTTGCAATCTTCTTCCCAATTAAAAATTTGCATATAAATATTAGAGTTCGACCGATTAATCGGCTTCGGCTTCGGCCAAAAATTGGTAATCGGCCAACATTCGGCCTATGGCAAAAATCGGCCGATTAGCCTAAGCCGAATATTTTTCATTCCAAGCTTGAAAAATAGCATTATTTTTGGTCGTTGCTCGCCGACAGTTTCTATTGTGTTTAACGTTTTGAAAGGGTTGCTTTCTATTTTCTTTTACTTGGACGTTCTTGTGAGTGATCATATGAAAAAGCAATCTAGAAATTGCAAAATAGTTTTATTTTTCTTGTTATGTATCCAATAGATATTACAGCTATTTCAGTGATCTCAAAAAAGCAAACTTTTTTCTTAATTCATATAAAACAAGTATCATTTTTAAAATTTAAAACATTCGGCTTCGGTTTTGGCCGAAGTTTAGGATTTTAGCCGAAGTTCGGCTTCGGCTTCGGCCAAAACAAAAACGCCTTCGGTCGATCTCTAATAAATATGTAGCTAAAGGGTCCGCCATCTAACGTTTTTTTTTTCAACTAGTGCTTATTTCGTGAATGGTAACACTTAGCTCATGTCTGATTTGACAGATAATTAGTTTTATCCTTTCGCTGAACGACTATGGTTGTGTATACGCTTGTACAACGCTGGCAAATATTGCTTACAGAAGATGCCGATTTTGCCAAAAAAAAAAATCATCTTTTCAGATGAAGCTCATTTTGATCTTGGCGGGTATGTAAACAAGCAAAATTGTCGCATTTGGGGCACAGAAAACCCGTACGCATACATTGAAAAGCCGACGCACCCAAAACGAGTCACTGTTTGGTGCGGATTTTGGTCCAGAGGCATAATTGGGACATTTTTCGAAAATGAGCACGGAGTGGTCGTTACAGTCAATGGCGATCGTTATCGGGCCATGTTGAACGAATTTTTGTTCACAAAAATTGAAGAGAAGGATATTGGCAACATTTGGTTTCAACAGGACGGCGCTACGTGCCACATAGCCGAAGCTACACTCGATGTTTTGCATAGCATTTTCCAAAAAAAAAAAAAAAATTATCTGGCGGACTCTTTATAAAACAATTGGAAATTACTCAAAATACAAACTTGTTAGTTTCCGGAAGTTTGCTTAACCGTAGTAACGGGATGAACCATTCGAACTCTGAGATACACATTCTCCATTCATGCAATGCTAGTGATTAAAATATCATATTAATAAATACAAATTTTGCGGGATATTTATTTAAAGCATACCAAACCCTTGCCACAGGGTGATCCTTCCGCAGCTGGTCTGCCTCCTATGTTGATGTGTTTCTTGCTATTAACACAAGATAACAATTTGCACGGTGAGGTTGTTGTTTCATAAATCTTGGTGCCATAATCCCTTAAACATTGTTCATCCAGTGACATCGTTTCACCAGGCAATGGAATTCCTTCAAAGCTATTTTCGTGAGGACCATCGAGAAGGCATTTTGCTGCCGGCGTTCTGTAAAGATGTGGGAATAAAATTTAAACAAGCAGTAATTAAACAAATTAAAAAATCCGTCTGCGAACAAGTTTGAACCGTAAATGGTAATTCGAAATGAAAAAATAATAGGAAAAACTGAAAAATGTTTTTAAAATATTAACCTGTCAAATGATAAGCATTTTGTTATAGTTTGCCGACTTTTTATTTTTTTCGTATTTACAAAATGTTGTCTGTTGGCCGCTATATTGAGTTTTTACTACTGTCATATCTTTAGTGACACTCCCAGGATTAGGACAAATCAACTGACGTAAGAATCATCAAAATTGGTCCACCGTGTTCCGAGAGGAACACACATACATACATACATACCCACATACAGAAATATACCCAGCTAGCATTTTGTAACACAATCGGATATTTTCCGAAGTTAAATTTTCGATCTTAACCCTGCAGGAAATGGAACTGACACAAGACTAGCCATGTGACCGATCCCCAAGTGATAGGGACCAGTCCGAGCTCTAACACTTCCTATGAAGTGGACCAATCACTTTTCCATGGAGATGGCCTAGGATGGGGTTAATTGATACTTTGTATGCACCTTGTGACTTATCACTTAACTATCTTATAGGGACCTATTGCTTGTATAATATAAATTATATATAAATTTCATTCCGACATTTATGCGACTGTAAGAACGCAAACTTGAAATTTTTTTTTTAATTTTTACTTTTCAGTAAACACTTTTTTTATATTCAAACTAACTATCAACCTACGGCATGACAGGCTCGCACACTACCTATCCGATCATAGACGCACTCATATTTCAAAAGTATAAATACGTACCAGTTAAGCTGAAGTTAATATCTAAGTATAGTTACGGGACTTGTTCCAGAGTGACTTGGCAGCCTATTTACATATATTGATTCATTGTTTAACCCCTCACAGTGAACAGATGTCCCAGCAAAGTCTTTCTTATTATAGTGTTTTCACACTGCAAGTTAAAACCTGGTTTTAACGTTAAAACCATAAACAGCTGATTTTGCATTCACACTGCAAGTTTGTTAAATTCAGGTTTTAACTCACAGACTGTCTAATAACTTTGCTCAAAATAAAATAAATCTCCTGCAGAAATGCGTGTGTTTGTTGCTGTATTTTTGTCTGCTCTTTATAACACTTATTTGACAAACTGTACAATTGTTTTTATTTGTATGAAAAACTAAGAAACTTTACAATGCGCTCTAAAATGGAAATTATTGTATATTTTGTAAGTTAATATTTTAAAATTATGGCACTAGTAATACAAAGTAAAGAAGTGCTTGGAAATCGAGTTATTGTATCTAAAAAATTCACAAATAAATCACAAAATAAAACTTTTTTATCGGTGGATCGATATGTCATATCGTTTATTTTCACTTTCCAGAGGTCAATGAAAATATTTCTGATGTTTTCCTTTTAAAAAACTCTTATTTTTCCTTAATTTTTTACTTATTGTTGCTGCTGCATCCATTTTTAAGTTGAAAATCTTGCCAGCGACATCTCTTGTTATTCACTGGCATAGACATTATCAGCTGCTACCGGTCATTTTAACTTGGCAGCACTGAATTTACAACAGCGAAAACAGGGTTTCATTTCATAAAACCAAAATAAAACCAATTCAGAAATGGTTTTAAGTTGGATTAAACAAAAACAATTTGTATGGTAAAACCAGGTTTTAACAGTTGGTTTTAACATTAAAACCAACTTTTATTAAAACCAATTCAGAGTGTAAACACTATTATATATATTTATGTATACCCAACCAAAAAAAAGAAAAAATATTCGTAATAGATAATTCATGCCCCAGCGGAGGGTTTCTTATATAGACAAACTAAACAAAAAAAAAATATTCGTAGTACATATAATATATAATATTTGTAATAGTATCCTATTGAACTATGGATGAAGTTGTGGAAGTGAACGAACAAAAGTGTGTTCAGGTAACATTTATCCTATGATGAGGGATAGAGAGAAATAGAGAGAGAGAGAGAGAGTTGTTCCTCAACATTCACAAGTGAAATACCTTAGTATACGGCAGGGATGGCAAAGTTGGTACAATTGTACCTTTTTTGGTACTATTCATACTCCGAAAGTACAATAGTACACCAATGACAAATTTAGTACATTTAAGGCATGATACAATAATACAGGTAACCGCGAAGCGCCAGCTGTTTTGCTTGTTTCGTGATGTGATCTGCCAAATGTTGTTTATGTTTTACCAACACACGCGCACAGTGCCTATCAAAACTGTACTAATACAAACATGCTTTGCAAAGCCAAGAGAAAACGCAAGTACATGTATATTGTTTTCTCTTGGTTGTCTCTTGTCAATCACAAAACAGCAATAAAAATCACTGTTGTTTTATTTGTTGTAAATTTGTTGTTGATTTGCGGCTACCTGTATTATTGAATCATGATTTAAGGAATCTCCTCAGTTTCACTCCTCATTTCTTTTCAAGCGATTGCATATGTAAATTTTCACTTTTGAACCATGAAACTCATATTCTTCTCACTTGAAAACAGCCTTGTGAGAGCAAAACGCAGCGAGAAAATCAAAAAATATGAACTCGTCATTTTCCAAATAATTTTTCTTCTGGATTCGGATGCTAGAGCACATGCTATTAACTTGTATATTTTACATTTCAACAAGCAAATTTGTGAAAACGATTCGATCGATAGCCAGAGCAAAATTTATTATTTTAATAAAAACAAATAAAGATATGTAATTTTAACTAAAAAAAATCTTTTAGTACAATTAAGGTCAAAAAGTACAATTTTTGAAAGTTATTGGTACAATTTTAAAATTCTCAATGCCATCCCTGGTATACGGCTTAGATCATTGATCGGCAAAATAAAATATGTTTGTATTAGTGAGAAAAATGAGAGTAAAATTAAGTTACACTTGAAGAAATTTTTTTTTTGTAATTGGTTATTCATAGTTTGAATATTTTTTGTAAATAAGCAATTTAATAAAAACTTAAGTAGAAAATAATAATCCATTCAACAATGCAGTCTATAAATTCCATATTAAATTTATTCGCAGCGCTGTGAAAGCTATTAAAATGCATTTTTAAACTATCTTGCCTATTATTTTGAAGTGTTTCAAAGCATTTTTTATCACAAAATATTTCTTAGTTTCCATAATTATTTTTTTGCTATACAAATTAATTAAATTTGAACTTTAATTTCGTTCGGTGTGCTCAAAAAAACTAAACAAAAAACCAGGAAAAAATTCGTACATGCATACACAACTTCATTCGTCGCTTGCTCAGTGACGACTAATGCATTAAACACATTCGACACAGCAGGCTACGGGCTACAATCTGTCAAAAATAGAATACACACATTCTTATGGTAACAATTATTTTAACGACAGCAGGCTACACGACTGCACGACCACCGTTGTAGCTGTCGCCAACTTTAAACTAATTTCTATTTCTCTGGCTACAATGAGCAAATGCAGTGTTACCAGTATAATACAAAATGGTGAATGAATGATATCGTACAATTATTTCATACTATTTACTAGAAACAATATCCAAAAATTGATGTAAAGAATAAATTGATTCATTATTGTACTTTTATGTGAAATAAGTACATTTTAAAAGAAAAATTAATTTTTATAAATGCAAAATATATGAAAGTGGCAATACTGAACTATGTATTTGTACTTGAATATCAGCTGCAGATGGTGCTGCTGCCGTCTCCAAAATAATTAAGTAGCTGGCTACGAGGCGACAAATGCTGCTGGCGGCATTTGAAGTCGTGTGTTCGTGTAGCCTGCTGTGGTGAATGTGTTTAATGCATAAATGAAAGAGCATAAGCATGTTGTGTATGTATGTGTCCACAACAATTGTGGTATGCCTTGCGGGTTACTGGTCTAGATGGTAAACTTTAACATACTTTTGAAACCTCTGTGGTGCTAAAAAATTCATTTACGGGTAACCTGACCAGACAACCCGCTCTTGAAATTTTCAATCTCTTATTAGATTTTTATTAAAATGCAAGTGATACAAAATCAATCCAAAAATTTTTTAAGTGTAGTTATTGCTTAACTATCCAAATCTCTGTGTGCTTCGTTACACCCGTTTTGAGATGAAGGGTCACGCTTGTAGTGCAGCTAATTTGTAGAATACAATTTTCATTATTAACATGTCATGAAGAGTTTCAAAATTATCACTGCATTATTTTCTGTCGGAATTTCAAGTTTGTGCTTGTATAGATTTAAAACAATTTGACACAAAACTTGCGCTTTAACACAACTCTATCTATTAGTGTCCGAACAGAGCTCTGTTAAGCTATAATGCATTTCGAAAGGACTTTTGCAATAAATGAGGCAACCGAGACGGAAAAAAGTAATGCAAATTTATTGACAAGGTGCTCCTCATCCTTTATTATTGCCCATGAATCTATTTCTGAATTTGAACTAGATATTTGACCCTGTTCTGTAAATCGATCGATTTGAAACCGCACGATTATAGAAATATTTTATTAGATCTTTTTATTATATAGATACCCAAATATCATATTGGAAAGAAAATTATTGTGTATGATTTTAAACACGTCTGAAAACGAGAAATTTACTCGGATTCGGTTTACAGAACAGGGCCGATTGCCAAGTTTTCAACTTGGAATTTTCTGAAGGATACGCACTTTTTTTTTTTTAGTCAATGCTGGCGGATAATATTGGTCATAGATTCGTGTCCAAGTGGTCCTCTAAACACGTGCATACTCAGAATTTCTTGTAGTTCGAGTTTTCAGGAGTTCTTCAAAAATCTTTAAATTTGCCCTACCTACATATTTATATTAAAATTTTCTCATATTAGAAACTGTGAAAACTATGTATCTTAAGTACATACTGCTTTTTCATATTTATTTTTAAATCCCGCTTTTTGATGGGTCATATTCCGCTTTTTGCCACATCTGGCCACGTTAGCTATGGGGCACTGCTTCAGGTTCAGGTTTAGAGAAAATCCAACGAAAAAATTATATATTTATACCATTTGATAGGTCCTGGATTTAGCCACATAAAACATGTTCTTTGCTGTTTACTAAAATACTAGAACGAGACCCAATCCAACCATTTTCACCATACACTACTCCCTACTTTTGTTAACACTCCCATTTTCTCAAGTCATAGGATGAGTACGCTTGGTTCAATTGTCACCGAATTTTCTGCAGGGAAATAATACTCTGTTTGTGAGAAAATGGTACCCTACAGATGAATCATACCAAAGAATCATTTATATACGATTTGCTGATTCATGTCTGAGCAATTTTCTGGTAGTATTAAATTACCGTTCTGCGGTTTTTTTGCATTTTGTTCCTCTATTTTTAAGAAATCATTATTTGATCATATAGATGAATGAATCCGTGAATCCTTTTTCAATTCCCCAACTGATAAATCAGTTTTTAATCATCAAAAGTGATCTGAGGAAAATCATATAAGAGATTTCTGCAAAAAATTATCACCCAAATAATCACAAGATTCATGTGTATTTTACTCACAACAGGAGTATCATTTATGATCGAAAAATTAACTTTTTCCGTCAAGCTGATTCGGAAAAGATTCGATTCGATGATACAAAATGCTAGCTGGATAGGCTGATAAACACAATCTCAGCTAGCTAAGCATTTTGTAAACGTTAAAACCAACTGTTGAAACCTGGTTTTACCATACAAAATAATTTTGTTAAAACCAACTTGAAACCATTTTTAAATTCGTTTTTAGTAGATTTTATGAAATGCAACCTTGTTTTCGCTGTACTAAATTGCGTTCTGCCAAGTTCACAAAAGTGGTTCAGCTTTAGCGTGTTTACAAGTTTGCCAAATATTTACCCTTATGCCAGTTGTCGACATCGACGTCACTTTAACGGGGCTTGTGTACCCCTTGACGAAAACAATTGACTCCTGTTGGCAGGTTTAATGCTATTTTCTAGACCTTGGGAACGGAAAATAAATTGTCAATAGCACAAAATTGTTCTCGAAATAGGTGAATAAGGGTAATTGTTAACAAAAAAAAATTAGGAGTCCCTGCAAGTTATTCTGGAAAAAGTGAAAAAAATTCGTTCATCTTTTAAAAAAATAGAAGTGCACGAAGAAATTACTTGTAGTAGTACTATCGAACCTATGTATACTGTACAGTTCATGTGTTTTTCCAAAAGTCTTCATTTCTTGCATTATAAGTCAACTACTATTTCAAATATATATTTTCAATAAAACTCTAGTCACTCAGTTTTCACTTACTTTAAGTAAGTAAGAATATTTTGCTCTGAACAGGATGACCAACGGAACATATTTGTTGTTTCTTCATTAAATTGACCCATTATATAACCAGCTTTCCTTGGGCAATTTTTAGATCCAGGTAGTTTTGCAAAATCGTATGGACCTTCTCCATCATGAGGACTACCAAGTCTGAAAAAAAGAAAATTAAAAATACAGCGAACTTGCAGAAAAATGAACATCCATTAACATGAAAATTTTAAGTTTTACATTGACTACTCAAAAATGTGAACCAAGTACGAAGGCTGTAAAACGTGAACTTTTTTCGACCGATTTTGTATGTATATTTTATTAAAAATTTAGGAGCCGGTGGCGGCTGTTCTCTAGTTTGTGCTCATGCGCAAAAACAAATTGAGCAATCATTCTCATTGCTTTTGTTTTGTTTCTGTTTCACTCACTTCAAAGAACGAAACAAAACAAAATCAAACAATTTGTTTCGTTTATTTTCGTACTCTGCTCTTAAGTACAAAGAAATCAAAGCAAAAAATAAATTTATAACTGTAATAGTTTCGATTATTTTTGTTACGAAAATCACGTCCTAACTCCTGTATCGCGCAATAAATAGCAAAGCTATAACAATTTTCGATTAAAAAATCTCTCACATTCATTGCAGGAAAGGGGCACTGGGCTGCTGAAGTTGCCTTCTAATTATTGTATGTACAATGATTTGGAAAAAAAAACTTAAAAATATAAATTCAAATAATATAAGTAAGTACTTACAAATGGCCCAATTCATGAGCAGCAGCAATGATGCCACTATAACCGCCATAATCCTCAACGATAGCAACACTACTAGCTTCCTCTAAATCATTATTCACAGTACAAGCTCCATGGGGACCAGCGCCGCCTGATTTTTAAATGATGAAAAGAAAATAAATATGTCAATATGATAATAAACACATGTTAACAAAAAAAGACATTTTTATTAAACAAATGCAGAATATATGTATGTACATATATCGTCGGTTGGTTATTGGTTTGCTGCCTAAATTCTTCAAAAATTGCATCTGTTCCAAAGATAACTATCGTCAAAATCGTTTTTCACTACTGCAAGACAATAACGACAAGCCCACTGCATCATCGCAAAACTCTTTTAACCCACCACCTATCTATCTGAGAGAAAAATATTCTAACGCACTTCTAAAAAACTACTGTCGGTCATTGGTGAGAAAACTTTTCACATCATTCCAATTAAAAGAGGTAATATTGACGAAACAAAAATTCAAATATATGACGAAAAAGATTTCCGAAAAATTGTGACTGAATTCAAAAAAAAATAAAACAAGTAATTTTTTATACACGCCAGCTTCAGAGTGCTAAAGGCCTACAGATAGTATTGAAGGGCATAGATTCATATGTTGACCACGAAGAAGTAAAATGTGCACTCATAGACCTAGGATATAAGGTAAACAATTTTACTAATATAATAAACAGAGAACTTCGGCTTGAACTGGAGCCGAATGACATAAAACTGAAAAAAATTAAACCCATCAAAATTATAGCGTAAAGTTTCTCTTACACCGAAAAATCAAAGTTGAAGATCCACATAAGCGTTCAGGTCCGGTACAGTCCCACAATTGCCAAGAATATGGCAATACAAAAACTTAAATGCATGGTACTGCTAGTTGTACTAATCCAAAAGATCAAGCAGAAACAAAATGTAGTAATTGTGGAGGTAATCACACCGCTAACTATAGAGGATGTCCTGTATATTCTTTCGTTAAGCGGCCCATACACTACAACAGCATGCACGCGCAATCAAGCTATTGAGCAATCATGCTCGGACCCAGTGTGACCCTTTTAGCATTTTCACTGCTAAATTTAGCATTATGTATTTCGATTTAGCAGTGAATTTTTTATTTTGCATTTAGCATTTTTTTCAGCATTTTTGTATTAATTTTTTAGCATTATTTAGCATTTTTAATTTTATAGATTTTATATACTCCTTTCCATTTATACAAGTAAAAACCTCTGTCAATTAATGTATTTCATTGTATTTTGTTATTTTTATATAAATGTATAATGATGGAAACCGTGCAAACAGCATAAGACGTCTTAAGCGGCTATTAAGCTGTCGTACTTGGTATTTGAAAATGGTGTGTTATTGCTAAATTCGTGTTTTTCAGCTTGGTTTGTTTTTCCAAAAAATTTTAATTTTTGTGTTTGTCATCATACCATCATACTTGTTTAATAGATCTTCTGTCAAACTCAGTGCAAATTTGATGACTTGGTTAGAGCGCGCATTATTAAAGGTGTTTATTGAAATGTGCGAAAGTCTGTCATGTTCATATACCGAGTATGACCGTCTAATAGCCGCTTTAATGTATTTTAAACGTGAAACACCTAATAATAAGAAGAAAAGAAGTATTCAAAATTATGTTTTTTCGGGATCTAGCACTTCAAAATTCATCGTTGCGGAATCCGGCTCTGGACACACAATGAAAAATAAAAGTGAAAAAGTAACTTAATACATTTATTAATGCAAAAAGTATTTTTTAAATGTCTTTCCCATTATGTTGATAGCTGGCATGCTAATATATTAAAACGTATCAAATAAAAGTGTAAAATTATTTTATGTATTTCATTTTTATATGAAAATTACCAACAACAAATTGTACGCTATTATATTTAATACAATCATACAAAGATACAAGAGGTTTTATGAATTCAGCAATTGTATTATGTATGTTCCTGAGTTGTTGTTTTTACTTTTGAATCAACTTTGTTTATGTTATTAAAGTTAAATAAAATACTTATTCGTAATTATAACGGTAAAATTATTAAAAAATCATTCCAAATTTTTAGCATTATATTTTAGCATTTTCAAAATTTTTTTTTAGCAAAAATGAACTCGAGCACTTCCTCACGGAAAAACATATTGATATAATGTTGGTCTCTGAAACTCATTTGACTTCGAGAAGCCTTTTCAAGATGAATGGCCACACTATCTATGATACAAAGGACCCTAGAGGAAGAGCATGCGGTGTATCAGCAATTCTAATAAAGTCAAGACTCAAGCACTTTATTATTACAAGCAACTAATATTTGCGTCGACAACTTTTGTAAGAATTTTGTAATATCTTCAATTTACTCCCCTCCTAAATTCTCAATCACTGAGGATCAATACGAGGATTTTTATAAATCGCTTGGACCTTATTTCGTAGCAGCTGGCGACTACAATGCAAAACATACGTTCTGGGGTTCGCGTCTTATTACACCTAGAGGTCGAGCGTTGTTCAACACAATCTCTAAAATGGGCTTGGACGTCATTTCGAGTAGGGAGCCTACTTATTGGCCTACTGACATACAAAAAATTCCGGACGTTATAGATTTTGGAGTAATGAAAAATTTTTCTAGATATTTAATTCTAGGGATTTAATACTTCTCTAGATCTCTTCTCCGATCATTCTCCCACTATAGTTATAATCTATAACCCACTAAGAACTGACTCACCTATAACCCACTTACTAATTCAGAAAACTATTCACGATTAACGCACTATTTGCAAATAAAATGCGCGAGGTTGCCACACTTACAAATGTTTGCTAATAAAAAAACAATAAATTGATAAATATTGCACAAAAAAAAACATTGGTAAAAGAAAATCATGACAATAAAAACAAATTATTATTTGTTATTTTATACATTTACACAATTTTTTTTTTGGTAAACATGAGTAACATTTCTGTAGAAGTGCTACCAAGTTTTTATACTTTTACAATGCCGTATAAACAATGAGTAAATTTATTTGCAAATATTTTTATTCTCAAATAGTGCGCGTATAAGCGTAGCATATGTCTCGGAGATATTTAAAATTTAAATTTAAAATGAAAATTTTACATACAAAACTTTAAGTTTTGGTAATTTTTCTTTTTTGCGCATATTTTTCATAGCATTTTCTGTGCTTCAAATATTTCTAAACTAATATAATAAAATTAAATTTTTTATATTTATTTAAGCACAAGTCTATGTACAGATTAAAATCTCTTGCCTCCAAATATTATGAGCCAAAAACTTTAATTTTTATTTTCTTTCATTTTATTTGTTTGTATAATATGTACGTATGTATGTACATTAGGGATATAATTCTTTTTAAAAATTTTTTAAAATATCAAAATTGGCATAGCACAGTCCGACAGAGCATAAAAAACTATAAGGGAACGTATATTTATTTTTTTCGCTAAGGTCAAAAAAGTTCACGCATCAACCGCGTGGGAGTTTTGAAAATTTTAAATTTTCTTTTTGGTTAAGAAAAATTAATAATTCCACAATCTGGAAAAACCAATTAACTATATTCAAAAACAGTTTAGTAATGCCGCTTAAAATTCAAAACATTGATTTTGGACTAAATCATTTCACTAAAATGTCTACCAAATAAATGATAATTGGCAGATATAATGTTTAGAAAAACCAATTGGTATTTGAACTTTTTTGAGAAAAATTACAAAAGATTATGATTTTCGTGGTTACTAGGCCATGGTTGACTTCATGGTAATATGCCAAAAAATTTGTTATACCCCTAATGTACATATGTATGTATGTATGTCTTACCTGTAATGCGACATTCGGATTCATGGCACATGTCAAGTCTATAATTAAGAAGTATTTTATAAAATTTTTAATATTTGATAATTTAGTTGAATAATATAAAAGAAATGGCAGATGAATAGAAAAGAACGTGAAAGGGACATTTATTTAAACACAAGATACCTATAGTGCATGGCTTTTATTCTCTTTCCCATAATCGATTTTGGCTTGTATTGATTTTAAGCAATATTTTCCTAAAAAATATGTACATATGTATATATGTACATTTACTGGATGAACGTAATAACTCAAAAAACTAGTTTACCAGAAAACGATTTTGAAGTTTTCAATTTACACACAACTTAATGGAAGAAGAAAATTTAATTTTGCTTTCAAGAGTTAAGCAAACAAGATATTTGTATGAAATTTTTGCTCAATATGAACAACGATATGGGGATTAGTTCTGGATAATTTTTTAATTTTTGTTTTGAGTTACTGGATTTCTCAAAATTTCAAATATTTAAACTATTCGAAAATCGAATAATCGATCGCCCTAGTATGTACATTAGGGTGGCCGTTATTTTTTTTTTATATAGATAAGTTTTGTTTTAGGGGTTGCGTCCGGCCCTCAAAGTTGGCCCTCAAGTCCATAACAACAGCTGACACTATACCACGCCAGAATAAATAAAAACAGGGATGTTAAGTCTATTTTGCGAAAAGCGTATACCGCAGGAAGTCCTAGTTTACACTATGCAAGTCTTATTGCTAAGCTGTGAGAGAGAGAGAGAGAGACGAGGGGAAAATAAGCGTTTCTGTTCCCCTCGTCTCTCTCTCCCTCAAACTAATCAGCTTAGCAATAAGACTTGCATAGTGTAAACTAGGACGAATGAATAATTGCAATTTGCATGCCGATCGATATTTATTTCCGTTGCATGTTCCTTTCTTATTGTGCTTAATCCGAAATTTATGTATTATTAATTACTATCACTAAGTTTAAGTCCGATACTGGTTGGGCCTAATAATTATATTTAGATTTAAGATTTGAATACTTATTGTTAGTTCATATTTGAAGATACAATAAATAATTATATGTATGTATAAAATAAAAAAAAAGGAACATTTTTCTGTGCTGAATCAATAATTCCATTCATTATTTTTTATATATGGCGGTAAATTTTTTCTAGATAATATTTGTTCTAAAATTATTTTTCCATATTAAAATCTAATGAAATATTCTTTAAAAATACATATCTACCTTAAAGTTTTAGAGTCACGCGATATAAATCCTATGCGCATTTCACTTTTATTTATATAAATATTTTCTTTACTTTTGAAAATATGTCTATTTATGAAAGTTTCCACTAATACTCGTACATATCTCAAAACTTTTACGTTATAGCATTAAGTGGACCAAAAAAAAATATTTAAAACTTGATATTGTCATAAACTCGTACACGGAGGATTTTTTTGTCCATAATTATTGGAAGAAATATTTTCATTAACTTCTGAACGACCTTACCTTCGATGTATAATTTGTGTATATTAAGAATATTTAGAAAAGTAAAAAGAGAAGATATGGCTAAAAGTTGTCTCTAGAATCTAGAGTCTAGATTGTTGGGCATAAAACAACTGTTCTACATAAAATTATAAACGAATATTTATTTGTCATATGGTGTAAGAATCCATTTAACTATTATAAAAATGCCAATTATAAATACATATGTATGTACGAGTATGTATGTATATGAAAGAGAAAAAAATATATGTTTCTTTAATGAAAAAAAATAATAATAATAATTAAGGAATATATATTTTATTTGATTTATTAGGTAATTATGCAAACTTACGTTGTCATTTGAACAGCTGCATCATATATAGGAAGATTCTTCTGAAGGAACATATATTTAGCAAAATCTGTTAAAGCGGCGTTATATTCAAGGGAAGTTCCACGAAGATGTTTTTGCAAGTAGGGTGTATCAGAAGGTGACTTAAATGAAAGAAAAAAGAAAATAAAGAGAGCATTATTATAAAATTTGCATTTAGTCTCAAATTAGTCGTAAGTTTTTCTTCTCACGTTCTAGCTTAACCTTTATAATTTTTTTTTAACAAATTTAAACGAAACACTAAGTAGGCATCATTTCAAAGTTGAGCACATTCATTCACAGGATTTCCCCAAAAACTTTTACGTCGGTTGCTGCGAAAAGTTGAAAATTGGTGTTCCAGATTGCACCTTCTATGCGGTAGCCATATGGCAGAATTTCATATTTTGACATTAATTTCATAAAATTTTTTTCCCATTAAGGCCCGTTTCATTGATATTAAAAATATATTTCCTTGTTTTATTATGATTTAAACTTGTGTCACTCTATAAAAAACACCCTTTAGATGTACTTATGTGTATCAACACAAAGTATAAAATTGGTACAACCGTGGTCGCCAAACTTTTTGCCCTGACAGCCACATTTTTGACATACAATACACGTATATTTTAAAAAATTAACATGAGGCAGATGATATACTTGTAGCGTTCAACAACACGTATAAATGTTAAAATTGTTTATCTAAATTGCTCTTCTGCTTGGGCATCGCATTCTGCGCGCTTCGCCCCATAATTTTCCTAGCTTACTGGACTATTCGCAGCCCACTGCAGTAAATAATCAAGCACCACTCACTCGTACGTCGCACAGTGGCTTGTTTTGACTTTTTCCGTTGCAAAAATCATAACTAGGCATTTTAAAATTTCAAAAGGATGCTTTAAACTGTGTGTGTGCTTAAAAAAATACAGGGTATTTCAAAAATTTGTCAAAGTAAAAAAAAAATATTTGGTGCAAATTGTATCTCCAAAGTTCATAAAAAATTAAAATGAATTTAAAATCCATTTTAGGACAATTTTGTATGAAAAATTTGCAATAAAATACATTTCAAATTAATTTTTAAATTTTATGAATAGGGGGTTGGGTATATGTTTACGGCCTTTTTATAAAAAATTATTAAGGTTTTATAAAGGGTTTTTAAAACAAATTTTTAATTAATTAATTAATTAATTAATTTTTATAAATAAGGTCAAAGATTCCTATTCTTGAAATAGCAAACTTTTTTTATAATACTCATATCGACACCAGTTCAGTTTACGCAGCCATGAACACCGGTATTTAAAATGTTATGATCGGACTAAAAATGGCGACACAGTGAACAAATTACCAAAAAGGCGACATTTGTAGGCGTGGAAAAAAATATTTTTGGAATTGTTTTTACATTATCTTTAATCCTAGGGGATGACTGGCACAACTTTTTTTTCGAACCACTCTATTGTATATCCATCAAGTATATGTGTAAAGTACGTTAAGCGTGACTAATATTTATATCATCATTGATTAGTAAAATTCAATAGAGTCCAGCAGTTTGATATAAATTAAATTAAAAAGTATTTTATATTTTTTGCACTGGAAAAAGAAAAACTCTAGTAAGTACTCACTATCATTCTTTTCCCCTTCTCTCTCTCTCTCTCTCTATCTATTGCGTGTGCAACGTTATATCGCCCTAAATAACATGATAGAAAGATTGTTCTACACAATGATGAATATATCCATCACCATTACCGGTCAAATGAACAGACAATTAATTGGCTGTCATTGTCCTTGCGGTGATATCGTAAAAAAGAAATTATAACTTACTTCTGCTATGATAATACCAGCAATTGAAATGCTTATATTCACAGACTTGAGAGCTCTTAATCTCAAATCAACACCTTTCCAGAAACTCATGACATACTTGCGCACCTAAAATCGAAAAAGAATTTTAATATTTTAATAAGGAAAAGCAGCATAACAATAAAACAACTTTTTTTTTAATTGTAAAATAATGAAGAATGAAGCTCAAAAGCAAAGCCTCCAATAAAAACTTCACAACAAACATTTTCATTTCACTATGGATACTTATTCTTCTAACATATTCACCCTTATCGGGAATAAAAGTTCACGTGAAAAGTGTTCTTTTTTCCCTAAAATTGTGATCGCCAATGTTTGCGTTATTGTTGTGTCCGTATACTATTTTCTATTCTGTTCACCATTTTTTTTTTGTTCACGGGATATTTCCCGTGAACAAAATGTTCGCGTTTTATTCGCGATAAGGGTGATTGAGAGAATTGGATGAAAATGTCTGTTGTGAAGTTTTTGTTTGAACATTTTTGAATACTTGTTATATTTGTGTATGTAATTCTCAATAACATTTTGAGAGTTTTTTTTATTGAATTTCTTTTAAGTCTTTCTTTAAGTCTTTTAAGAAAATATAAATTCATATTATGCCTGTTTGTGAACTTACCTCCTCTTTATTCTTAAAGAGTGAATGAAGGCCATAATCTACATATACCAAAACTTGCATGTAGTAATTCTTATTATTTTTGGAAACGTCGGCAACTTTTGCGCTGCCTGAAGTCTTCTGCGCAGGTTTCGAATGAGCTTTAAGGGAAGACAAAAGAGAAAAATTAATAATTAATACCTACATTACTACTATATATTTTTTTTGTGTATAAAATAAAATACAGATATCATTTTGATTTAATAACATGCAGCGAGACCGGCCTCCCGCCCCACTGTTACAATTTCATACGTTACAATGTAATACAATTCTCTCAAAATCCTTCGCCCTTGGGGAAACCAATTTTTAAATTTTCAAAATTATGGCTTGATTTATGTGCTTCAAAAATCAATGAAAATGTGTTCTTTCCATTCGCCCATTGTTCTCCTTTTGTTTTAAAATTCTAGAAATTAATAAATCACTTCATCCGCGAGCAGAAATCTTTTTGAAGTGAATAAATTCATTACTTTTGCTATATTCCTCAATGAGTTTCTCTTTTTATTTCATACTGTTGCACAGTGGGGGATTTTGAAAATAAATATAAATAATTCAGCAGTTTCTAAATGAGCCGTCCGAGGTGTCACCGAGCTGGAAGTTTGGAATTTGAACATACATATATGTAACTCAGAGGACACTGGCTAGAGCTGAAAATTTTTCAGAACTGCTGTGGGACGGAAGGAACCCCTACTGAAGAGCGAAAGGCTTTCAGCTGCGGAGAGCACAAAACTCGAAGTTCTTTGTCTCAAGCTCTTTATAATTTGCACCTCGTATATGTATTTATGCATTTACAAATTATTTCACTTACCATAATTTCCCGAATGGAGGTTTTTCTTCGCTGGATTAGAGTTGTACTCGATCTTCTAGAGAAAAGGAAAAAATAAACACACATGTGCATACATACACGCACAAATATTTATAAAAATTAAAATTTTATTACAAATGTCAAGAAAAATTATACATATTTTTAAGTAGAACCGATTTTTATCAGCCATATGACAGAACTCAAATCCGTTCGAAAAGGGATCCCATTATTTATTTTGGTGCTTTAGAAAACTAAAAACGAAAAAAAAAACTCGAAATGAAATCACTTTTAATTTGACGAACGGAATTAACATTTTCGTGAATACGAATATTGTGTGAGAAATATATAGAAATTTACGTCAGCAAAATGAAACACATAGGAACAATTTTGTATGAAAAAGAACTTCATACTCCTCGATACTCGACAAATTTTCATTTTTAACTGTCAACTGAAAAAAAGTCACTTTATACGAGTGAACTGCACGCCATGCCACAATTGTGGACAAGAAAACCACACACATGCTTATGCTCTTTCATTTAGTCGTCACTGAGAAAGCGACGAATGAAGTTGTGCACACGGAACGAATTTAAATTAAAGTTTAAATTTAATAAATTTGTACACCAAAAAAATATATAAATAATAATTATGGAAGCTAAGAAATATTTTCTGTTAAAAAATGCTTTTGGCAATATGCAATGCATTTTATGCTATAAAACATTTAAAAATAATAGGGAAGATAGTTTAAAAATACATTTTAATAGTTTTCACAGAGCTGTGAATAAATTTAATTTAGAATTTATACACTACATTGTTGAATGGATTATTAGATTTTTTTTTACTTTTTACTTAAATTAAATTGCTTATTTACAAAAAATATTCATATTCAATGAATAACCACAGTATGTATTTTAAATTACAGAACTTTTCTTCAAGTGTAACTTTATTTAACTCTCATTTTTCTCCACCAATACAAACATACTTTATTTTGCGGATCACTGTTTCATACCAAACAATCTAGAGCAGGGAAGCCCAAAAATGTTTTGAAGCTGTATTGGTGAGAGAATTTTAAATACAGTGATACGAAAAAGTAAGCATATAGATTTTAAATAAAACCTAATTACAAAAAATTGTTCTGGTTTAAAAAAAAAAGATAAAAGAATGCAGTTCGCACAGAATTTGATATTTGTTGACGTTTTCACTACATCTTGCTGTTTTAAAATTTAACTTTTTCAAAAACAAAACGTATTGAAAATTTTCCCACTTTAACTAGTAGACAAATAGCAAATTCCTTAATAAAGACTATCGGTAAACGGTCTACCTTACCTTTCAATATATAAAGTCATTACGCTTGAAATTTCTTTCCTTTTTATTATTAAATTCTTGTAGTCCACCAACTATATATTACCACCAACTGATTATTATTATAAATAAATAAAAAAATAAAAAATAAA
The DNA here is from genome assembly GCA_944452675.1 of Tachina lurida. Lineage (NCBI taxonomy): Eukaryota > Metazoa > Arthropoda > Insecta > Diptera > Tachinidae > Tachina > Tachina lurida. Next base: position 112,437,741 of record OX101756.1, read on the forward strand.
AATAAAATCCAATTTGCTTTCCGTTTTAATTTTTCCTTCTCATTATACCTAATGATATTGATATGAAAATAATAAAAAAATAACACTAAAGGCCTGGTCCACAATATCGACAGAAAACGTACGATTTACAACTTGTATTGAATACAATAATAAAATAAGAAAATTTGATTTTATTTTCAATATAAGTAATCGATTAAAGACATTGGGCATTATCAAAGGCATTGTATATCCAAATGTATTTTCTTAGTGCCATAATTTTTTTACGCACTGTATGTTCATTGGTCGCTGTCTCATGCAGGTTTGTCAGATACGACGATTTCTCGCCAAACGTGGCTTTTTTTAGTTGTATCACTTATTTTACGCACTGTATGTTTATTCGTCGCCATGACTCAAAGAATACAATATTACGCATTCAGCTTTTGAAAACATTAGCCCAATTCACAATCTTGTGCAAATGGTCTTGCGTCGTTGCAAGTGCAAAATGGTAAAGTAAATTAATACTCACCACTAAGAAATATTTATGGTCTTGCGTCGTTGCAAGTGCAAAATGGTAAAGTAAATTAATACTCACCACTAAATATTTCTTAGTGGTGAGTATTAATTTACTTTACCATTTTGCACTTGCAACGACGCAAGACCATTTGCACAAGATTGTGAATTGGGCTATTATATTTCTGCGTATCTACATCACATCAGCCGATAAACTCAAACACACACCAGCACACTATTGTGTTGGATATCGAGATATAGTATATAGTTCCAAACGCTAAAGTGAAATTGGTATGTTTTATCAACTCGGACGAATCATCGGCATCATTTAAGAAAACATGAACGGCCTGCCCCACGATGTCACCAGAAATCGTTCGATCGAATACTTATATTGAAAACAACAACAAATTTTCTAATGTTATTGTTGTTTGCAATAAAAGTTGTCGATCGAACGATTTCGGGTGACATCGTGGGACAGGTCGGCAGTATTTGAGCTGCACTATGGGATATTTCACTTTAAATTAGCAATATAACATACGAAATTTGTTTTTTTTTCCAAATCAATTTAAAGGCATATGTTCAATATTTTCGTATTCAAAAGAAAGTGTTGTTTATTTTCTGTGATTTACTAATAAAGTCTATAGCCGATTTTCATAATATTTAGCTTATTTTATTCTTAACACCTTTGCCTTTACAGACAGAAAACAAAAGTTCAATATTTTTTAGTTTTGAATTTTTTATGAGCTTTTAGAAGAAAACAATTGTGGAATTTTTATAAAAAAAATTTATTTTTTAAATTTTATTTTACGAATAACTAAGAAACCATTCCCCCTCATTGTGAATAACGACGTGGACGTCACATCAAGACGACAGTAAATAGTGTCACTTCTCTACACTTTATCGGCCACAATTGGATCTTACTGACAATCTCTTACTAATCTCTAAGGCTTTGTAAAAGAATGGAGCATGTCAATAGCAGTGAATTGTTGTCGACAAAGAGTGGACAAGTGACAATTTTTACTGTCGTCTTGATGTGACGTCGACGATGCCATTCACAATAAGGGGGATTGATTTTTTTAGCTTACTATATTGAGATGATTTGAAGAAAATTTTATCGGTTACCCGATGGTGTCGTCGTCGGAAATAGTGTCTTCGAGTTATGGTGAATTATACTGGCATATCTCGTGAAAGTATTAGGTAGGCTCATAAAAAAACTAAAATTGTGACGTTGTAAAAAAAACCAATGATATAGTTTTTTTTTTAATGTAATTAGATATTCTATTCTTCAAAGGGGAAACAAAAAGTTGCGGTGCGTTCGTAAATGCATCACTGCGCTGCAAATGGAAATTTAAATGCTCTAAACTGGTTCACTGAAGTAGATAACGCACAAATAAATGTCAAATATGGTGTAAAAACATGATTACTACTATAAGAGATTATCAGCGAACTTGTATTGCATTTTAAATAAAAGTTTGCACGTATGATGCAGAGCAGTGATGCATTTACGAACACACCCTTGTATATCGGTTAGGTTTGTGTTATTAATTGAACTATTATTTACACTTTGTTTTTTATACATGGAATACTTACCCATGGAGTAGCTTTACATGTTATGACCACTAACGACACCAGTGCAAATAATATAACCATAAAATGTCGCATATTTGTTTAGATTTTCTAATGAAATTTAAAAAAATAAGTTAAACTAATTCTAAACATAAAACTTAACAACAACAAAAATTGAGAAATAAATCTAAACTTTTTTGAAAACATTCCGTAAAAGATTGTTGAAAATTTCTAAAAAAAAAAAATTAAAAATTATGTACAAACAATTGATCCACACCGTCCTGGCAGAATAGGTTCAATAGTACTACCGAAGGGTAGTAAAACCCTATACCCAGTTTGGCGATTTTGGTGACCAATTTTTTATGGGTCTCCAAAAAATGTTACCATCAGTTTTTGGCCAACAACAGCTTCAGACTTAGTGACAGGACAATAATGTAACTAAGAGTCTGCCCAGCAAATCTTGCTAACATCTTATGCCAAAAATATAATTTCTTCGTGCACTTTTATTCGCCAAACTGTGTATAGGGTTTTACTACCCTTCGGTAGTACTATCGAACCTTTACTGTCAGAACCGTGTGAATGTTTCACTGTTGCACAGTGTAATTGTTAATTAAAGCGATCACATTATATGCAGTTTCGCTTTACGGTCTGGCCCTCTATTTCGAGCAGAAACTTTATATCGCTTACTTTTATATTGAAAACAAACAACAAAAAAAAAACAATAAAATAATTGTTGTTTACCATAGAACTTGTCGAACGATATTTTCTTGCCCAAGTCCTATTTATTAGGTCTATGAAACTCTACAAAAATAGAGCAATACAAAAATACAACTTTATGCTTAAGTTGTCAGAAACACACACTACCATTAACTAAAGTATCCCAGTTGGCCAAATCGTCACAGACGACATTGTCTTCGACGATTAATGTACAACATGTCGCCTGTCGATTATGTTTTCTAATCGAAAGTTTAAAGGAAATCGTTGTTTATGACTATCTGAGCGACCGACAATGTCACACGTTTTGTGTTCAATAAAATTTTGTTGAGGGCAATCTGAGCGACAATGTCCCTCGTTTTGTCTGCAATAAAGCCGTGTTGGCGACAATCTGGGCGACAGTGTCATACGTTTGGTCTTCAATAAGACTTTGTCGAGAACAATCTGATCGACAATGTCATACGTTTTGTCTTCAATAAATCTGTGTTGATTACAATCTCAGCGACATTGTCGCTCATTTCGTCTTGTGTGACCTCGCCGCCATTTGTATAGAGTTGTCTTCAATACGTCTTCTACGACTTACCATTGTCTTGTACCCGTCGTCAAAGATGTCTTAAAGACATGGCCAACTGGGATATGGTGCAAACATCTCTTGGCACGAAAACACGGAATATTATCAGGACGATTGCATTGGCCTGATAAATAGGCCTTGTTCTTGCCGACATCGGAGGCCAGGCCGTACATTTTTTACGACAATATTGTTTAACATTTCGTAAAGTTTTCTAAAAGAATTAGTTGCAAAATCTTTGAAAGAAAAAAAAACAACTCGTAAAACTGTAAAAAAATAAATTTTACAGAATAAATTGTTTTTTAAAAAAATATTTCCAAATAGTTGCTTGAAAATTGTTTTTAATTTTCTAAAGGAAGTACATATTTCTAAATTTTGTTTTAAGGAATTATGCAAGTTTATAACTTTTGTGTATATAAAAGCTGCGTATAAAATAGAAAAAAAAAGTATAAAAACTAAGGGCCATTTTCACAACTTGCCTTTAGTTAAAGTTAGGATTTTGTCTGCCCGATAAACGGCGTTGCATTATAAAACCTTCATTACTATTGATAATAATAACAATAAAAATTGAAGTTGTAATAATGCAAAGATACGAGTATTTATCGGGCAAACAAAATCCTAACTTTAACTAAAGGCAAGTTGTGAAAATGGCCCTTAGTTTTTATACTTTTTTTTTCTATTTTATACGCAGCTTTTATATACATACATATATATTTACATATATTTTATGTGATTAAATTTTTATATCCTTTACCTTAAACTTTTTTTTAACGATAATTTCCAACTAACGTTTTTTCAACTGTCTGTCTGCAGATATCGATGCACAATAAGTTTACCTTTGGTTTTAACCAACCACCTAAACTAATTGCAACAAAAAATAAAATTACTAATGAAAAACTAACACTAACTACTACAATAAATAAAAACCAAATTTACTTAAGAATATTTATACCTTTAAAACAGATATTTTATTATTAGTCTAAGACAATGCTTCCCATTTCACCAAACAATTGTTTAAGAAGCCACATCTCATTTTATTTGATGCTCTTCAATTTCGTCGTCCATGAGGCCAGGGTTGTCAGATTTTTTTCCCAACTATTGCGCCAAATTTGTTTTAAAAATCGCCAAAAGTCGCCAAATTGAATTTTATGTAGTTTTTCTTAATATATATTTGATAAAAAAAAATTTTTATATAAACCTTTTTTTAATAAAAATGTAACAGCGAAACGCCAAAAGTAGAAATAAAATCGCCCAAAATTATTTCTTGTAAATTTTATCTCCTCCGAGTTCAAAATGCATTAATTTATTTAATTAATACTCGTATAAGAAAAATCACCAAAATAAAATTGTTTTAATTTCTTGCACGCGAGTTTTGGTAGAATTTATTTTTGAAACTACTCCTTCAACAAACTAATTTTCCTGAATTAAAAAAATTTTAAAGTTAAATTTTGTTAAAAAAAATTATTTATCTCCACAAAAATCTCCAAAAATTTAGACGCCAAACAAGTTGAAAAATAGCCACGTTTGGCGAGAAATCGCCATACCTGACAACCCTGCCTGAGACAGCAACCAATGAACATACAGTGCGTAAAACAAGTGATGGAATGACGAAAATACTTTTGGATATAGAATGCCTTTGATAATGCCCAATGTCTTTTATGTTATCAAATATATAAAACAGGCTTTATAAAATGTTATTTACAGCCTGGCCCACGATAACGAAATTCGAAAACATTCCATTAAATTGAAAACAATATTAAATTTTCTTATTTTATTATTTTATTTGTTAAATATAAGTTTTTAAACGAATGATTTCGGTCGATATCGTGGACCAGGGTGTCTACTCTGTAATTCGAAACGAAAGAAAATTCTTTCGAATTTGTATGTTAATTACATGTACATTCGAAAGCATTTTCTTTCGTTTCGAAGTACAGAGTAGACCCACAGGCGTTTAGTTTTTTTTATTATTTTCATATCAACATCATTAGGTATAACGATGAGGAAAGAAAATACGGAAAGCAAATTGGATTTTAATTAAAAAAAAAAAAGAAATTTCCAGCGTAGTGACCTTATATGTATGTATATTGAAAGTTAAGGTAGGAATTTGCTATTTGTTTACTAGTTAAAGTCGGAAAATATTCCATACGTTTTAGTTTTTAAAAAGTTAAATTTTAAAATATTAGTGAAAATGTTCTCATTCTACAAAGTCAACAAATATCAAATTATGTGTGAACTGCATTCTTTCAACCACAACAATTTTTTGTGATTTAAGTTTGTATTAAAATCTATATGCTTACTTTTTTGTATCACTGTATTTCAAATTATCTCACCAATACAGCTGCAAAACATTTTTGGGCTTCCCTGGTCTAACAGTAAAACTTAAATTAGACTTGCCATTGCCGTAACCAAACTAAATTTCCACCTATAATCAAATACAGTGTTGTTCATAAGTTTGGTTCGAACAGCTGTTTTGTATGGTTATGATTATGGTCATGGCATGTCTGATGGAACCTTAAAACTCTGTCCGCCACATCAATATACAGATTCGAAGCTATAAAAGAGATTTTGTAAATGTCAGAAATATAAAAAAGCTAATCAGACTTATAAATGGAATTTTTCATAAAACTGAAAAAGCAAAAATCTTCAGAGATTCATGATACGCCATTGTTTTCATATCACTCTCATAGAAAAAGTGTCGTGCAACAAATGTCAAAAAAAAAATTTACTTACTTATTTGCTTCTGCTGGACCACTTCTACCTTACAGTGTTGAGATATTACAAAGTCTTCTGCCATAGCATCGGTCCTGGAGTTCATAGGGTCCCAATAATTTTATCTTCTACGCCCTCTTTAACGGGAACCACTTGATTTTGTCCACACCATCATATTTTACACTCTTCTATTCTGTTATCTAGATCTCCAATCCGCAGGCCGCTTCTTATAGTATCGTTTCTGATTCTGTCTCTTCTGGCTTTACTTCATATCTGTCTGTATACGACTTTTTCATGGGGAAAGGAAATAGTAGGAGTAGACGTGGAGTTGTATACTTTACCTTTTTTTTTGACAATAATTCCCCTTTTCTTATAAAATTTTCTGTTAAGAGCGTGTTAACTTGTTGAATAAATTCTGCTATTTAAATCACTGCGTCTCTTTCGGATTGCTTATAACCAGGGACAAGGACTTCATGCATTTAAAAAAGGGTGTTTTAGGCACCTAAAATATGACATCAAAATCTAAAAATTTGCACTTAAAACAATAAAATATGCATATATTTTAAAAAATTGTATTCTAAAGAAAAGTTTTCAATTTACATACAACTAAATAAAGATATAAAAATATTTTTATTTTTTTTCAAAAGGTGCGTGAACAAGGCTTTTACATTAAATTTTTACACAAGATTAAATATGATATAACGATTGTTTCACTATTTTCGGCTTTAATAGCAGGCAATTTTCTCCTGAAATCATCAAAATTACAATTTCCATTAAAATTGGTAGGTTCGTTCTACAATTCTGCAACAATTCAAGCGAACATATTGTCCAAAAAACAGTTTTGCATTAATAATTAGTCAAGAATATTTTTTGAAATTTGCATTTTTGAGAAAATATCATGCAAAATATGAGACAAAAATATGCATTTATGGCCAAATTATGCAAAAAATATGCATTTTCAGCAAAATATGCAAAAATATGCTGTAACAAATCGTTGCAATTTTTACGCAAATTCATTGTTTCGTAAAGATATTTCGTTCTTGCTATTATCAGGGTTAAGGGGGGAAAACATGCATTTGCATGAAACCCCTGTCCCTGCTTATAACACTGTTCTGCAAAAAATTTTTATCTTGAATAAAAATATATCTAAAGGTACGGTCACATTTGACAAACATTTGTTACAAATATATTTGGCTCATAATTGCTTATATTTCTTACATATCGTCAGCCCATTATTGGTTTGGAGCATACGCCAAAAAGTCAGAATGGAGAAAAACGACAAAACAATCCCCCTTATTGTGAATGGCGTCGTCGACGTCACATCAAGACCACAGTAAAAATTGTCACTTGTCCACTCTTTGTCGACAACAATTCACTGCTATTGATATGCTCCATTCTTTTACAAAGCCTTAGAGATTAGTAAGAGATTGTCAGTAAGATCCAATGGTTGCCGATAAAGTGTAGACAAGTGACACTATTTACTGTCGTCTTGATGTAAAGTAGACGTTGCCATTCACAATAAGGGGGAATATTTATTAAACCTTAAAATAGTTGATATGGAGCAAAATTAATGCTAAATAGCTCGGCAACCATAATTAATTTCGCAAAACCTGTTTTGGATTCAGAAAGGGGATACTCAAAATATACATATATACCCCATACCTAACTCACTTTTTTAAAAAATGGTCGGTGGGTCAAACCAATAATGGGCTGACGTTATTTTGTTTTGTGATCCCACTATGCAAATACATTTGTCACTTTTGCTTGCTGAAACTGAAACAAGTAAGAAAACATATTTGGAAACAAATGTTTTGTAGGTGTTCACACTTAAACAAATATTTACGTTAAAAAAACTGTCAAAATTAATTATTTAAAATTTTTAAAATAAAAAAGGATTTCGAGCTATCCAAATAATCCTTCATCCGCACTCTCGGTAGGTGGAGTAACCGAATAGTTAGAAAAAAGTATTTCAAATGGAAGACTTCGAAGATCTTGTTATTTTATTCTGTAGGGCCGTTAAAGCAGCGTTGAGGTATTTTGGAGAAAAATAGCAATAAAAAGCACAAGGAATAGGGTTCGGAAGTGGGTTCGACTACGTAAACAAGAAGGATGTTGCACAAAATTGCTAATGGAGTTACGACAGAAACTCCCATCTTTATATAAAAACTTCCTTCCTTCCACATATATAAACAATATCAAAAGTATAACTCATTGTACCTACAATTAGTATCACCGTTAATAGCAAAAAATACTACTAAGCTTCAGGAGCCAATTTCTCCTTCCGGACGGTTACACTTCGATATCTGGAATAGCTTCACTGTCATCCATTTTCTATAAAATCAAATGATTATGTTAGTAACTTTATAAAAACTATAATAAAAATATATTACTTACCACTCTTCTGTCCATACGTAAACAAAATTCAACAAGAATGCAAAAATTAGTATATTGAAGATATTACTACGAGTACATATCCATACATATATGACATTGTTCAGTTCATATCTAACGAAAATTTACTTTAAAGCAGTGTCGGGCAGATTTTTGAAATCCTATGCACGCGTGTATAGGAAGCACATATGATACATATGAAAGTGTATTGTGTCTGCCCTACACTGCTTTAAAGGCACTGCTACACGTTCAATATATATTGTGATATTTGGATCGCGATCCATTTTAATGGATTGATGGATCACGAGCTTATGCTACATGTTCAATATTTATCGCGTCAGTATTTACGTTATTTTTGTGCTGTACAAATCTTTAATAATATTTGCTGTGCAGCCGCTCTTTTTATTTTGTCTGAATAAGCTTTAGCCGACAAGTCCCATAACTCCGGCAATGCCTCCAAATTAAAAATAAAGTCTTTCAAAATAATTTTTTCGGTGGTTAATTGCGATTCCACCGGCATAACCCACTCGCTTTCACTATCTTCTGCCATTACCCTTTATTAAAACAAACTTTACACAAATGTAATAAACTTTTTTACTTTTTATTTGTTAAATTTTTTGCACTGTGTCTTTTATTTTATTTGTTTTATTTAACTTCTTATTAACGTATCGCGATCGAATATCATGAAAATGCTACACGTTCAATATTTATCACGCGATCGGTGATCCTCGATCTGGATTCCATAATTTAGACCTTTCTAGATCCAATACTGCATGCTACACGTTCAATAAATATCGCGATACTGGATCGCGTTCAATATATTTTGAAAGTGTAGCAGTGCCCTAATGGTGAATTCATCCATTCCTTCAGAACAAAGTTTTTGCCTGGAGAAAATTTTTTTTACTGAGAATTTTTTGATTCATCCATTTCGAATAGTTTGGCTAGAAAATCAAAGATACCATATGAAAGACGTGTGTAAACGATGCGTATTAATTTTACAGGTGGGAGCGGCAAAAAACTGCATGCTACACGTTCAATAAATATCGCGATACTGGATCGCGTTCAATATATTTTGAAAGTGTAGCAGTGCCCTAATGGTGAATTCATCCATTCCTTCAGAACAAAGTTTTTGCCTGGAGAAAATTTTTTTTACTGAGAATTTTTTGATTCATCCATTTCGAACAGTTTGGCTAGAAAATCAAAGCTACCATATGAAAGACGTGTGTAAACGATGCGTATTAATTTTACAGGTGGGAGCGGCAAAAAACTGCATGCTACACGTTCAATAAATATCGCGATACTGGATCGCGTTCAATATATTTTGAAAGTGTAGCAGTGCCCTAATGGTGAATTCATCCATTCCTTCAGAACAAAGTTTTTGCCTGGAGAAAATTATTTTTACTGAGAATTTTTTGATTCATCCATTTCGAACAGTTTGGCTAGAAAATCAAAGCTACCATATGAAAGACGTGTGTAAACGATGCGTATTAATTTTACAGGTGGGAGCGGCAAATTTTGCTGCGTCACACACATATTTTTAATTGTTTATATTTTTTTTTTCAAGTTTCCTTTATTTCTATTCTATTGTTCATTATTCATATAACACGATGTGGCAGCTCAGTTCAACTTTGGCTGAAAAATTAAAATAGTTGGCAGCACAGTTCAACTTTGGCTGAAAAATTAAAAGAGTCGGCAACTCAGTTCGATTTTGTCCGGACAAAAGTTAAAATTAAACCAATACAAGTAGAAAATGTTCCGAACACAATTTCTTCTCTTCTTCCCTCCCTCTCTCTCTCAAAAAGAGAAACATCAAACTCCATATAAAAGAAAAATTTCTCCGGAAAACAATTTTGTTCCGAAACAATGGGTGAATAGCAGTTAACTTGTTCCACTCTACATAAAACAGCTTATTTGCATTATACTCGTATTTAAAAGAAATTCACTATGAAATCCAACTGATTAAACATTAAAAAATAATAGTAGACAACATAATGAAAACAAAAACAACTTTTAGCTAAAAATTTACACTCGCATTTAACTTTTTTAGAACTATGTAGGTCAATGGTCTATTATTACTTGCACAGAAAAAAATTATGTTCAATAAAACCAATAAGAAAAAATTTAATTTCAATAACCTATGTTAATTTAACTTAATACAATATTTATCAATAGCGCGCATTTTGAAATATTATGGAATAAATAGTATTTGATAAAAAAAATAGAGAGAATTTGCTATTTAGTTTCTTGATTGACACAACGCACTGTTGTGCTCTTGTTGTTGTTTACTTTTATTGATCGTGTTGTATACATGTAAATGCCGACAAGAAGCCGACAAACGTCGCGGATTAGAGCAAACGATTTACTGGAACAAAAAAAAATTTTAATGAAACTAAATTTTAGTTTCAAACAAACATTTGAAAATTTTTTTAAATTGAAAATTCTGAGCGACATTGTCGCTCATCTCGTCTTGTATGAGCTCGCCGCCATTTGCATGAAAATTTCGTCGACGATTTGTATGGAGCTGTATTCAATATGTCTTCTACGGCTTACCATTGTCTTGTACGCATCGTCAAACATATCTTAAAGACGTGGCCAACTGGGGTACATTAGCTAAGTGAATAGAGATGCTTGTTTGTAAAGATTTTTGTTTGATGCTTTTAAATTAATTGTATTTGTATATTGTGCTTCTCAATGATGTATTAAGAGCCTTACTACATACATACGAAGTTTAGTAGATAGTTTTAAAATCTTTTGCGTTAATGACATTGACATTGACATTGATTAACTAAGAAACAAATTTTCAAATTAAATAAATAAAGACATTGGGCCTTATCACGAGTGTAGTATCACGACTTCGACTACGACGATTTTGTACTAGACTAAAGAACATTGCAAAATGTTTTCTTTAATCTAGTTACAAAATCGTCGTAGGCGTAGTCGGAATACGACACTCGTAATTAAGCCCATTATATCAAGTAAATATACTTCGGTATTTCATATAATGATAATTTTTATGATATATTTTTTTTTTGTTATTTCAATACATATTTTATCAAACTAAATACATATTCTTATTTCCAATAGTATTTTTATTGATTTAAATAAAATGTAGTTAAAAATAGCGAGCATTTCAACAACATTTTTTTATTGAATGAAATAAATTTTATATCAATATTTCTCAATTTTTAATCCAAAAAATTACTTTAGATTTGAAATAAAGTTTATTGAAAAAAATTATAAATTATTGATAGGATGTTTTATTCATTCAAATATTTATTTTATTAACAATCACAGAAAACAATTTTTTTCTGTGTACGCATTTTGAAATCATAAAGAAACATACCCTGTAGGAAATGCCACTTGTGAATCAGTACTGATGCACTATTGCCCTTGTCGCCAGTACAACTGACTAACTGATTTTACACCAGACAAAGCTTTTTGCTATAGACATTTAACATGTGCGTGTCATTGAAAATCAACTACTGACATTGCTACTAGTAATTAGATAGTTCTTTAAGGACCATATGAAAACATTGGGAATATATAATCACAAGTAAATTTTAGTAATTCTAGTATACACTTTTGATAATGAAATTGCATATTTTGTTGACATTTTGGTGTTTTATTAAACAAATATTTAAAAAATGGAGCTTATGCATAAAAAAACATAAAACGATTTTATTGAACTTTTGAAGGCATGTTGCGTTACTGCAAGACTACAAAATTTTCGTTTAAAAAAGTGGGCGTTAACACGTCTATAAAATTTAAGCCTCTTATTTCATGTACTTGCCCTCAGCATATTTACATATGGGCATTTCCACAGTAACGTGAACCTTTTGTAGCGTTCGACACCAGGCAAATATGCTTGTTTTTTTTTCAAAGAAAACGAAACTATTTTTTACTTATTTATATAATTGTGTAGGCCGTAAGCAGCTCTCCGTTAATTAAAATTTTAAGAAAAATCGAGTCACGTTGTTCAGAAATACAAGGTTATTTGTTTTCTGTCGCACGTGACAAAAAAATGGAATTTCTCGAAGAAGTGCCCATATGCTATTTATGTAGGTATTATTATCCGTATCCAACGAAACTTGACACGAAAGGTAAGCATTGGCCGAAAAAAAATCGCGAGCTTAAAATAAGTGGGGCGGGGTTACGGCCACAAAAACTTGACTGCACCCGGTCAAAAATACTTGTGTGGCAACACTCTATTCTTTAAAAGCTGTTGTTGTTATTTACATTTATTTTCTTTTACATACTCTTACAACTACAATCTGAAGCTGAAAAAAAGTCAGCCAATGTAGCAATGGTAAAGTAAGAAAATAAAAAAACATGTTGATTATTGAGTTCTTGTTTCAACTTTGTTATTTGTTGTTAGGCTTCTCATTTGTTTAAATGAAAGTTTATAACATAATAACTCTAGTTGTTCTAAGAAACTTGGGTAAAGGTTCCCTGATGATCTGCATTAGCAACAGTGAAATGCGCATAGGATCCAGCTAAACCCCTCAATAATCAATTTTAATGTATTTTTAATAAAAAATATTTTACTTAATAAGTAAAATAATAATTTGGGATTATTAGTGCGTTTAAAAATTTTAAACTTAAATTTTAACAATTCCCATAAAAACACTAATTAAAAATTAAAAGTTGCGCTAATGAGCTGAGATTCTATACAAAAGTAGGTCCAGTTGGTGAGAAACCAACCAAAGAAATGGGGAAAACCCGTACATTTTTACCCCAGAGGTTAGGGGCTACGCTCATAAAAATTAAAATTATCGCTAATGAGCTGAAATTTTATACACAAGTAGGTCTAGATGAGCAAGAAACTAGAAAAATCTGAAAACCCAAAAATGTCTACCATAGTGGCCGGGCCGTCCTAATATTGCTTGTAACTAAAAAGGTATGCCCTTATGCAAAAACGATTGTTAAAGTTAAAGCATGATTTAAAACCGGTTTTAATATACAAAATTCGTTTGTTAAACCGACTTTAAGTTTAACAATCGGTTTTGCATAAGGGGTTAATATAGAGCCTTCAACGCAAGCCATATTACTAAAACATTGCACACGCGTTGCACGTATGCAAGGCTTTAAACTATCGCCTTAAAAATTGGGCGTGATTAACGCCTAAAATGTTAGCCTTGTGTTTAATCTACTTCGTCTTAGCAGATTTTAACAGAAAATTAGTAATAAGCGCTTGCTTACAACAAAATCTTAACTTTAAAATAGTAGGCGGGGTAATGCCCATGAAATTTAAAGGGACTCTCAGCTATTTTGAAATTCATTTAAATTTTTTATTAACATTTTGCCGTTAGATGATACCTTAGCTGGGTAGTAGCACGCTGACTATACAATGTCTCTTTTATATATAGTTCAAACCCCAGCAACATTTTTTTTTTGGTAAATTTACTGACTACCTGGTGACTTAAATAAAATCAACTTTAAGTTAGTTGACAAGTAGTGCAGGGTGAGACAATGGACTACCCCTAAGGCATTGGAATGTTAAAATAGTTAGTTGTTTCCATTGGAAAGTAATCCAAGTGTCAGTCAGCACTAGTTGCGTAATAGTTAGCTTAAAGTTTGTTTAAAGTTAACTTGGTTTCCGACAGGGAAACATTAAAGTATTTGTATGTACGCATTTTGAGTGTAGCGACGATGTTGCAAATAATATGTGTTATTGTCCTAGAGGAATACGCTTGTTTGAAAGATATTCTTTTATGCAATTGTGAAAATAAATAATGATGAAATTTTTCACAAATACATAATACATAATATTTTTCAGCTGAATAAACATATTTATCAAATAACAATAAACGTTTAATTGGCGTATCAAAAGTTTAGTTTAAAGCATAGACCCCATAGGGTTTAAAGACATACAAATGTTGCAAAGTTTCTAAGAAATTTCTCAAATAAAATTCAGATATACTAGCCCAATTCACAGTCTTGTGAAAATGGTCTTCCATCGTAGCATGTGCAAAATGGTATAGTATATTGATACTCACCACTAGGAATTTTTAAGTGGTGAGTATCAATATACTACACCATTTTGCACATGCTACGATGCAAGACCATTTGCACAAGTTTGTGAATTGGACTACTGTAAATGCAGTTTCGCTGAGGAAAAAAACCCAAATCCTTCGGTGTCAGATTGTTTGCAATATTTGCAGCTTTTTTGGATTTTCTATCGACCCAAATATTAAAATGATCGACACCAACGAACTGAACATCTGGAGCAACTGGACGCACTGAATGACCATCTAGGATATTTAACGGTTCAAAGTTGGCCGCAATCCGGTTTTTTTTATTTTTTATTTTTTATAAATACTTACATATATCATTATTGCTGCATTAATATTTTTAGCATTATTATGACTAAAAGACAAATTTCTATTAATTTTATTCGTCTTAATATTTTTTTTTGCACCTTCTGTGAGCTGCTGTCCTCTTTTCTTCTTTTTTCCCCTCTAGCACCATATTCTTATTTCTCCTTTTTTTGGCGCTGTTGCCCCTTTGGATCTTAAGATATTCCTATCGTATGAGTAGTACTCATACATTTTATCGCATTATAAATTTCGTTGCATTGTTCTTCATCCGCAGGCTGTTTATGTGCATTGTCGGTTTATGTGATGAGATATTTAATGAGTTTGCCACATTTTGTAATTTATTAAAATAAAAGAAATAAAAACACATCCCCATAATCATACTTTTTGTTTATTTTCATTTGCTTTGCATTGTATGATTCATTTAATTCATTTCATACATTCAATCGGTTGCATTTTGTAAAAATTTTTATTGCATTATTAAGATTTTTTTTTTGCTCTTTTTCTATCGATTACTGCTGATAAGTTTTTGTTCGAGTTGTAGAATTTGTGTGGTATGAGTATTTTATTTTTAAATTGTATTCAATGCAAATAAAAAAATGTATGTATGAATACAACATGCAGACGAAAATGTGTCATATAATATTAAATGCAGAGTCCAGTCTATTATTACTAATTAATCAGAGATTGCTGGAAATTCAATTTAATTTAACTTTAATGAGTTTAGTTTTGCTAAAAGTTGCATATCATTAAATTAAATGGAAAAATATGTACATAATTAATAAAAAATAAAATATAAAACGAAGTTCTTGTATTATATCGATTCACAATTGGGGGCTTCAAACGGTGTCATAATGTTTTAAATTAGTTTAATATAATTGTTTTCGATTTTGTTTTTATTTGACAAAACTTTAAAACATTATCATCAAAGTACATAATATATTTTTACTATATCGTGCCATAACCGCCAAAAGAAGCTTAAGCGACATAATTATCAAACTTAATTCTTTGACCAAAATCGACTATTAGCGATCGTTAATAATGGATTTTCATCAAAAGAACAAGGTCCAAAAAATGTGTCGGTTAAGCTTTTTTGGCGGTTATGGCTCGATATGTGTTATGCAATGCAGTAATACAAATTTATTTAACGATAATAAAATAATAACGATAGAAAATTAAAAAAAAACTCGTTCCTTTTGTATGCACACATCTTTAGTTTGGAGTAGAGATGGGCGCGTGTCGTGTTTTTTATTTCGTGACTCAACACCGAGTGCTTGTGACTGAAAATCTGATTTCGTGCTTGGTCGGGTCATGTCGTGTTGTACAAAATTTACACGAAAAAATACAAAACGATTTTAGGTGTAAAATATGTATGCATGAATTTCCAATAAAGAAAAAATGTAATCTTTTGTATCGTAAAACACACAACACCAGCAAATTTGTTAATAGTGTAGGGTGCTTATAGTTCTGAAATTAAACTAAAATATGAATTTATTTTAATATTAAAAAAATGATTTTTTGCTATTGTTGTTGTTGTGTCGTGTTGGAAAAAATTTTCGCGTGTTTCGTACGTGTTAGACACGTAGGGTCATGTCGTATTGGACAAAATTCGACATGCGCCCATCTCCATTTTGGAGGGCATATCAATAATTGCAAGCCTACAACTTAAGCTCGACCATTTGAAGAAAAAAAAGTTACACAAAGTAGTTTTCTATGGATACAGTTTTCGACTAGTATACATAATCTAAAGGGTGTTTTTTTAGAGTGCAACAATTTTGAGTTCGCATCACTGCTTTATTTGAGCACCCATTTAAAACATGTTAGTTGCTTTTTGTCTAGTTTGCTTTGAAATTTCATTATGAATCGACCTACGCCAGAACAACGCGTGCAAATTGTTGAAATATGAAAAAATTTAAAAATTTTATTTTCAGATGAAGCCCATTTCTGGCTGAATGGGTACGTAAATAAGCAGAATTGTCACATTTGGAGTGAGGAGAATTCACAAACTTTTGTCGAATCATCATTACATCCATAGAAAATTACTGTTAGGTGCGCTTTATGGCCCATATGATTTCAAAAACGACCATGTTACTGTCAATGGTAAACGGTATAGGAACATGAACCTCAATTACGAGGCATTAATCTTGCTGATAGGTGGTTCCAACAAGACGGAACCACATGCCACACAGCGGGCGCTACAATTGATTTACTCAAAGAAACTTTTGATGAAAAAATAATTTCACCTGTGATTTAACCCCATTGGATTATTTTCTTTGGGGTTCTGTTAAGTCACTTGTCTACGTCGATAAACCACAAATCAACACTCGAAGATTTATCGGCGAAATACGGCCGCAAATATTGCGAAAAGTTGTTGAAAATTTGTGTTCCAGATGGCGCCTTCTACGCGCCAGCCGTGTCTTCCGCATGGCTGAAATCATATTTAAACATTAATTTCATAACATTTTCTTTCCAATAAAGCCCGTTTCATTGATATTAAAAATATACATATATCCTTGTTTTAAAAAAACACCCTTTACAATCAGCACTTATCAGTTTGGAAAGTTTTTTACTTCCGCTGAGGAAGTAATTCTCTTTTAAGCATTTCGCCAAATATGGGTGTTTATGTTTTTTATTATTATATTTAATTGACTCCACTTGCATACTTTGAGAACAACAACAACAACAAAAAAGCGAAAAAACAACTTTAACAAGAAAACTTATTAAATTGCATTTTAGAGTATTTACTATATATTATACGAGTAAGAACTTCAATGTCAATATTTTGATAAATATATATATACAACTAAATGCATGCATACATACATACATACATACATACATGCATACATACATACATATGTATGTATGTATATTACTGCTGTTTCTACCAGTGGAAAAAAGTTGTATATTTTTGGTTTATTTTATTTTATTATTTTCGAGAGAATTCGCGCCCACATGCTGTTGTTTAACGTTTGAAAAATAACACAATTTTGGCCTAAAAACACCAACTTGGAATAAAAAATTTTTTATTGAAAACAGCCAATATTTTACGAGATAAAAAAGACAAATATTGAGCAAGGTGGGGGAAGTGATGAATGGGATTGAGTTGTTATGATACATGTTGAACGCGTGTTAGACTTTTGTGGCTTTAGCTTTAATTGTTTGAATTAAATAAATATCTAATACAACAAACAACTTCAAAAAGTGAAGCCAAATAAAAAAACCAATTAAAAAAAATCAATGGAAAAACAAAGTGTTCAAAAGTATAGCACATTTACATTAAGTTTTGTAAATGGCGCAAAAAAAATTGTATGGTAGATTTAGTAAAATCGCATTGTACTTAATATGTTAGTGGTTATGAAAAATGTATTGGCAAACTTATTTCTTTACGCATCAAATAACAATTTTTTACATACCACTAAGAGAATTGCCGCGTTGGTGTCACATTGTTGCCAATCAATGTCCAAACTTACATAAGACGACCACTTTTTAGTAAGACTATAGGATGGGACTAATGAAGCCGTTAGTTTGATATGAGAAAGTCTGATTGGGAAACTGCACAAGTATAATCAAAGTGTGCTGTGTTAACACAGTCGACTTTTCTATAGGAAAAGTATGCTGTGTTAACACAGTCGACTTTGCTATACGAAAAGTGTGCTGTGGTAACACAGCCGACTTTGCTATAGGGAAAGTGTGCTGTGGTAACACAGCCGACTTTGCTATAGGGAAAGTGTGCTGTGGTAACACAGCCGACTTTGCTATAGGAAAAGTGTGCTGTGTTAACACAGTCGACTTTTCTATAGGAAAAGTGTGCTGTGTTAACACAGTCGACTTTTCTATAGGAAAAGTGTGCTGTCGACTTTTCTATAGGAAAAGTGTGCTGTGTTAACACAATCGACTTTTCTATAGGAAAAGTGTGCTGTGTTAACACAGTCGACTTTTTTATAGGAAAAGTGTGCTGTGCTAACACAGTCGACTTTGCTATAGGAAAAGTGTGCTGTGGTAACACAACCGACTTTGCTATAGGGAAAGTGTGCTGTGGTAACACAGCCGACTTTGCTATAGGAAAAGTGTGCTGTGGTAACACAGCCGACTTTGCTATAGGAAAAGTGTGCTGTGTTAACACAGTCGACTTTTCTATAGGAAAAGTGTGCTGTGGTAACACAGTCGACTTTGCTATAGGAAAAGTGTGCTGTGGTAACACAGTCGACTTTGCTATAGGAAAAGTGTGCTGTGGTAACAGAGTCGACTTTTCTATAGGAAATTCAATTGAAAGACTCAATTGACAATTGAATTGAAACGTGTAAAGTGCAACTATCTAAATAAATAAAACACACTTCCACCTCACATACATACATACATACCATATAAAATTTTTTTTAATGTTTTGAACAACAAGAAATAAGAAAAATAAATACAAAACAATTTTTAGCAATAGTTTGTTTGATTCTAATAAATTAAATAACAGGTGAATTATAATGAAAAAAAAAACCTAAAAAGAAATAATTAAAATTGCCAAGAAAACAGACTGAAATTATTTAAATCACTTAAGAGCTATTAAATACATTATGCATGTATATATACAAAGGTGTAGACATTTTATGTATTTAACATTTAAATGTCACCTGGGAATATGTGAATTTGACCTTGTGGCTATACAAATAAGAAACTACCAAATCTAAAAGTCCTTATTACAAAATTTCATGAGTTTGTTTTGATGTTTTTAAACTGAATTAATTGTCTATAAGCATTTACAGCCTGTATCTTAAAAGTTATCAACAATTTTGGCATCATTCTAAACTAGGCATAGAGGTCCATAAAATGTTAATTTCAATAAAAATAAAAATGTTTTTTTGCCACATGTCGCTTACTTTAAATCGAAAATAGGTCTCCATATATCTAAATTCTACAAAACAAATTTTTTTTTTAAATATGAAAAAATATATTCATATATCTATAGACAAACTAGCCACTCCCTTTACATTTTGCTACACTTCTTGGTCGAGCACTTACTGCGCAGGTTTTAATTTCAAATTAGCACACACCGAGTTTGAGAACTCTCTCTCTATAAAAAGCATCAAAAATAATCTATACAAATGCCAAGAAAAGTGATAATAAATCTTAACTTATAGTATCAATATTTTAATTTGAGCTAAATTTTACAAAACTTGTTGCTAAAATTGTCCAAATTCTAGAGGATATCCAAACAATAACAATAACGCAAAATTGTTTAGAATTTAAAAAGAACGAAAATTTTACTCTGCCCACCTCGAGCGAAATATGCGCCACATTTAAAAGATTATTGAATGAATGTTAAAATATTATAAATAATGATGATTTAATAATTTATTAATTAAAAAAAAATAAACAGATAAATCAAAGAAATTTTCAAAAATGACCTTCAAAATTAAACAGAAATGTGAAAACGCAAAAAAATTCTCGCATCTTTCGTACAATAATCTAGTGAAAATTATGTATATGTATGTATGTATTATTTAAAGAACGAAAAGCTACATGAGACATATCTTTTAAGAAAATATTTATTGTATCTTAATGAAGAAAAAATTAATGTATCTTATTTGGTTATAAATTCCTACAATAATTGAAATCAGTTAATATAACAAAAATTAAAAATTTTAAAAACCCCCGACATATTTAGAAAATATGTCATATCTTCTAAGTGGCTATAACGATTTTCTTCAAACATGGTTTAGAACCATCCCGATCAAGTCACCTTTCGAACAGAAAACACTAAATCAAAATCGGTCCAGCCGTTTGGTCTGTACGTGGACACGGACATACACAAAGATACACAGACACACACTACAAACTTATAACACCCCTTTTTTTTGGTTGGGGCAGTGTTGCCAGAATTCCTAAGGATAAAATCTTCAAAATTCAAAAATTTTTCACGAAAAAATCTGCAATATCTGCATTTTATTTTTAAAATCTTCAAAACATCTTCAAATCAATTTTTTAAGCAACTTTTTGTATATTTTATTAAAAAAAATACATAAATATGGATGTATATGTCTCATTATTTTTAGAATTATTATTTTAACACTACAAATAGACATGCAATTTTTATTTCTGAACATCGCACAGTGGGGTTTTCGATGGCGAAAGTTGGAATTAATTCGCGGTGTCTTTCTCTGTTTATAATTTTAATTTTTTTGGTCAATATCAGTTATAGTATGTTTCCACCGACTTTAAATCAAGTAGGTTTCAATAAATCACTTGATGTGTAATATACATTTATATTTTTTTATTAACACATATTCATAAAATTTAAACTCAGTTTAAAATGTATTTTATTTAAATTTTTTAGAAAATCTTTTATTAAAATAACTTTCAAGCTGCCGCATTGGTTGAAGTCCACTGCTGACTTTGGCGACTTTTCCACATGCAAAGTTTACTTTGCAAGGTCTTGAAGAGAAAATAATATATGTACATAGATTGAGATCTCTTTTCCCTTCTCTCCAACAAACTCAAGATTTTGTAAAGTAAACTTTGCTTGTCGAACACCCGTTTTTCTCAAGGAGAATCGAAATGCATATCACCAACAAAAAAAATCTGCAAACAATATAAAATAATTGGGAAAAGAAATCGGATATTTAAGTTATACAAAAATTCATTTAATTTGTTGCATAAATATCCAAAGGAGTTCGAAATTTCGATCAATATTTGCAAATGAATGTGGTAATGACATTACATTTTGCATTAACTTAGGGCTGCAAAATCGTAATCAGAATAATCTCGTTTTGTATCAGATATTCGTTTCTAGAAGCTTCCCAAAGTCACTTCTTCGTTTTCTTTAATGATGTCTCCTAAGTTTAAAAATTTTAACTCTCTAAACTATGAGTCGTTCACACATAAAATAAACAAGAAGTAGTAGCAGTATTAGGAAAAATTTTAAAAAATTGCACTATAATTGAAGTTGAAAAATCTGCATTTTTAGCCCAAAAGTCTTCGTCTTTTTGGAGGGTAAAAATCTGAAAAATCATGATAAATCTGCATTTTTGGCAACCGTGGTTAAAAATATCATAGATTTTGAGCAAACAATTTCTTCCATACACAGAAAAAATTGCATACATACATACATATGTATGTATGTATGTATGTATTTGTGAAGATGAATTCGATTTTTGCTATCAGAGACACAAACCACATTATTAATCACCCCTATCGTGAATGTTTGTTTATTCGTTCGAAATAATTTCCCTTTTCCCTAAAGTTGCATTCGCGAACTATTTCCACGTGAACAAACTCCCATCTTCGAACAAAAAAATATGGCATCGCCGATTTTTATTCTTTACTTTAGGGAAAATGGCAATATTTCGAGTTAATAAGTATTCACGATAGAGGAGATTATTTATGTATTTAATTTTGTGAAATGTTAATTAATATTATTAATTCTCTGTAAGGAATTCAGTTCCAAAGACAAAGAATAATAACCAGGGAAACCAGAAGTATGCTCTAAAAAAAGTGTTTTATGCGCATTCAATATGCACTAAAAACTTGAAAATATGCACTTAAAAGTCAAAAAATATGCTCTTAAAAATAGACTAAATTGGTTTATTTGTAAATGAAAATATATTTTTGAATCAAATATTCAACAACATTTTTGCATATAAAATAAGACAAAAAAATAAACAAAAAAAGGAAACAATATTAACAAAGAATAACTAACTGGGTTTGAAGTACAGGTTAAAACAAAATTATCATAAAAATTTTAAGATTTTTAATTTAAGCATAAGAATTTAACTGCAATTTCAAAAGATCATGATATCAGAATTAAGGCTGTGGAACTGTATTTTGGAAAAATAAGACAAGATTTTTATTTATAGTTTTTATTGCAATAAATAACAAAATATTGACCTAGAATTTCAAATAAAAATTGTTTCTGTCTCATCTAACTGAACTTTTATAGATTGGCAATGTCCCTTAAACGTCTACTCGGGGCAGAGTCCGTCACATATAGCAAAACTACATTTCTATTGAAACTAACGTCCGTAAAACTGCGTGATATATAAGAAAAATGTATACACTGCATGGAACAATTGAACAGAGATTTAGATGGCGAAAAAAAATGTTAACCAACCCATCATCTTGTCAGCATATTAACCCAGATAGTGCAGGAAAAATTTTTTCTTTAAAACGTAAATATTTATTTCGAAAATAAAATTTTTATTAATTTCTAGAAAGATAAATTTATATAATTTTTTTCCGGAATGGGGTGTTCTATAAAGTATCAAAATATGCCCTAAAAGCGTTAATTATGCTCTAAAAATGCGAAAATATGCTAAAAATATGCGTGTAAAGCTGATATATGCATAAACATGGTTTAAAGGGTAAAATATGCAAAAATATGCACAACAAATCGATGCCAAAATTCATAAAAAGTTCTGAAACGGATAAATATCTTGTCCCCGCATTAATACGTGATGCAAAAACATGCAATTGCATATTTGCGGTTTCCCTGATAATAACAAATAAGTAATAAATATGTAAATATCATTCAAACGAATTTCAATCAGCAAAATCCAATGTCTTACCCTACGTCTCCACTAGCCATCGACTTGGTCATGACATGAACATGACGCCGGCAGAGCAACTGTGAAAAATTCATCAACTTCTTTGTTTGTGGTGAATACGTGCGATGTCCATGTTCAGGCATATTAAAGTAATTTGCGTTAGTGCAATAGAGATGGAATATTTACCAATTTCGTTCTGTCTCTTTTCTTTATATTGCAGATGGTTGCAATAGCGAGCGAACATTGTTGCTCAGACATACATATGTTCGGGCATCCATGTCAGAGCATGGACGAAACATGAACATGAGCCGTCTCCTTTAGCCATTGGCAATGTCAGACATGATGCCCATACCAAGTTAATGGCTGCTGGAAACCACTAGTTAGGAACATTTATTTTAAGGAATAGTTAAAACAGCAAAATCCAGAACATTTAATACAAAAAAACTCAAATATGTTATGAATTCTCTCTAAAGTCAATTAAAAAAGTTTCTTGTTAACCGACTTCAAAAAAAGAAGGAGGTTAACAACAATTCGTCTCTATTTTTTTTTAGGTGTGTAGGTTCATAACTCTCTGCAAATTAGACCGATTGTAAAAATTTTTTTGTTGTCTGAGAGGGTATAGCTTCCCATTGCTCCCATTTGAAAAAAATGGGCGGGGTCACGCCCACAATTTTTTAAATTTGATTTTGTGATCTTCTACTCATTTGATTGCTGCGAAACCTAGCAAACATCTTTGGTTTTTGTAATTACAAAATTTTTAAGTTGAAAAAATGGGCGGGGCTACGCCCATTATAATTTATTATAACATTACACGTAGTTCTACTTAACCGATTTTTACGAAACTCAGCACACACCTTGAGCTCTAAAGCAGACACAATCTTCTTTTAAAAAAATGGGCGGGGTCACGCCCATTAAAATTTTATATTATATATCACAGGGTTCTATTTCACCGATTTTTACGAAACTTGGCACACACCTTAAGCTTTAATTAAGCCACAAAATTGCGTTCAAAAAAGTGGGCGGGGCACGTCTATTAAATTTAAGTATAATATTTCATGTGCTTGTACTTAACCAATATTTACGAAACTTGGCACACACCTTAAACTTTAATAAAGGCACAAAACTGCGTTCAAAAAAGTGGGCGGGGCACGCCTATTAAATTTTAGTATAATATTTCATGTGCTTGTATTTAACCAATATTTACGAAATTGGCACACACCTTGAACTCTTAATAATACACAATCTTGTTTTAAAAAAAGGGGCGTAGCCACGCCCCATAAAATTTAATACTTAATTTCACGTGCTTTTACTTTATCGATCTGTACGAAACTTGGCACGCACCTTGAACTCTTAAAACTACACAATATTGTTTTAAAAAAGTAGGCGTAGCCACGCCCCATAAAATTTAATACTATATTTCACGTGTTTTTACTTAATAGATTTTGACGAAACTGGACCATATTTCTAAATAAGCACTAAAAAGCTACAAATAAAACTTAAAAAAAAAATTAAAACGACTTCAAAAATAAGCACTAAAAAGCTACAAATAATATAGATCTAGTTAAATAAAAGATTTTTATATATGTTACCTACAGTGCCGTTTGAAGTCGGTTTATTCTTTTTTTAAGTTTTATTAAATAATAATTCATACGTATCTTAATTAATGCTTGTCGAATATAGATTTTATATCTCTTGCTCATTAATTTAGTAATAACTTTCATAAAATATTTATAATAAATCCTTTATAGGTATTATACAATATTGCTCTCATTATCAATATATAAAATTCTTTTCATATAAATATTGAAAACAAACAAAAATCTTTCTTTTAATGTCTTTCAACTCAGAACTACGCGCCAATTAAATGGCGTTGTCTTAAAAATATTTTGTTTTTAAAATTATAAACATTTAAAAACATTTTCAAAAGACCTTCAGAATAATAAAATAAATAAAAAATATGCGTCCATACATGTATGTTGTATGTATGTTCAAATAAAATGTGAAAAGTGAAGGATAAGAAAAGTCAGCATGTGTTCATGAGTATATTATCAACAAAGTGTATGTTCGAAAATTCGGTTGATTTTTCCGTTTACTTCTGGTAATTTTCAATAAATGGACATGGAATTTACTTACACAATGTAAACTTAAGGCTCAGTTAGCCGACTGTAATGTAAAGTGGGAAACAGCTGATCGATATTGTTATGTGAAAAGTAATGAAAATGGTTATAAAGATGTAACCGGCTCAGTTACCCGACGGTAATGTAAAGTAAAAGTAACGTAGGAAACAGCTGATCGATATTTTTATATGAAAAGTAGGTTACGTTACATTACATCTCCATAACCATTTTCATTACTTTTCACATAACAATATCGATCAGCTGTTTCCTACCGTTGCGGTTACATTTCATTACATTTGGCTAACGGAGCCTTTACATTACTGTTGGCAAAGTTTCGTTGCAGAAACCTGTCTCTGCATATGTATTTCACATAAGTACTTTTAAATGAATATCCTTAATAATAAATTAAAGCCGAATTTCATAATTTCTTTTTATATTTATGTATGTAATTTTCTGCCAATGAGTCATTCCATTTTTCTGCTTAATGTTTTAATTTAAAATTATATTTGTGACATTAAGACGAACACTTTGACACACACACAATTTCAAATAATTCCTTTGCTAAATATCATATATACCCTGTCGGAAATTCGGTTAACTTTAAACTAACTTTAAGCTAACTATTTCGCAAGTAGTACTGGCTGACACTTGGATTACTTTCAATGTAATCAACTGACTATTTTAACATTGCGATGTCCTAGGCGGTAGTCAATTGTCTCACTCTGCACTACTTGTCAACTAACTTAAAGTTGACTTTTTTAAATCACCTGGTAGGCAGTAAATTAAAAAAAAATTTGCGGGGTTCGGAGCTACCACTCGGCTAAGGTACCATCTAAAATAACAACAGGTAAATGTTAATATAAAACTGAAATGAGTTTCAAAGTAGCTGAGAATAAATTTGTTGGCTCTCATCAAATTTGATTACGTACTCAACTTAACAATTAATTTTGGGTTTGTTCTGGATGACATTGCAGTTAGCTTTTAGTCAGTCTAAGAAAAGTTAACTATAAGTTAACTATTTTTGTAGTCAACCATACATTCTCCGACAGGGTATGTACATACATATGTATGTATGCACATATCGCTCATTTACTCAAAGAATATCATAACTCAAAAAACGCCCGTTTTAATTTTTCATTTCACACACAACTTATGGAAAAAGAAAATTTTATTTTTCTCTCAAGAGTGGAGTAAACAAGATATTTTTATGAAATTTTTACACAATATGAAGAGCGATATGCGGATTAATTCTGCATCATTAAGGCAAAAAAATCCATTTTTTGAGTTATGACGTTCTGTGTTTCCTTCCGCCTCATAAATACATATTGCGTATTTGCTTTATTATGTTCATTGTTTTATGAATTTCGTTCGGTCTTTAAATATTTAATGCCTTTTTTGGGCCCTAATCAGCAAGAAATGAAATAAAACAAATAAACAAACAAAAAACTTTTATGTCACTTTTACTTTTAAGCAACAATTTGAAATATGTACTTTAGCATTCAAGTCGGCAGTTTCTTTAAAAATTAAATACATCAAATAATTGATGATTCAGTCATTTAAGGTTATTGTTGGACTTTGGCTAAAGATAAAGATAAAAAAGTATGTCTTTGACCCATTAATATAGTTATGGAAACTAAAACAAACAAAGGCTTGAATACATAATGAAAATATTTCTATTTGAAAAATTTCATTCATTTCAAAATGTAACTTGTTAGAGTTGCGGAGGGATAAATTAGCAATAGCGGATCTACTGTATTGGTTTTATGGGTATGGGGCGGCATAAATACGCATACGTATTTATGACTTAAATATAAATATGAAAATACTCGTGAGTATTTATTCGGAGTAGCTACTGCACTTACTTTAGGCGTCAGTGTTGCCAGCTAAGCGAATTGCTAAAACCCTAAAATTGGAACGGTGTTCAACAGATTGCCTGATCGCGATGGAAAATGCGATTTAATAATTATCGGCTGTGCTAAAAACATTTCTAATTAAATATTTGCTAGAAATACATTTACCACTTTAGAAATTACAATATATTATATCATTGACAATTTTTGTTTGCAAATTTTACACAAAAAAAAATTTCAGGAATAATGTTAGCTTTTTATTCATTCATTTTTTATAATTCATTTTTGTTCTGATTTCCTTGTACTTAAAAGCAGAGGACGAAAATAAGCGAAATAAAATGTTTAATTTTGTTTTGTTTCCATGAGAACGATTGCTCAATTTGTTTTTGTATTGTTTTTGCACATGAGCACAAATCAGAGAACGAATCTGATCGGCTGCAAACAAACAATACTTTAATCGTACGCATTTATAAAAGAAAATAATGGGAAATAAATAGAAACGTTTTGAAATATTTGCGGCGAATTTGACATCATCATATAATATAGCTTTATTGCATTGTTATTTCGCACATGAAATTTGTTTTATATAGCTAAGCAGCATAGCTCTAACCGGGTGTCCTAAGACAGCTTTCTTCTGTTTTTTTTTTATTCTAAATATTACCTTCTAATTAGCTGATAAATGTTGTCAAACAGTATTTCATACACTTCAAGCGTCAGCCAGCAAGTGAATTGTTAAAATGCTGAAATGGCAACGGTGCTCAACTGATTGCATAATAGCGATGAAAAATGCGATTTATTAATTCCGGACTGTGCTAAAAACATTTACAACTAAATATTTACTACCAATATTTACTACATTTGCCACTTAAATTATAAAATATCCTATCAATAACGAGTTTCGTTTGTAAAAAATTTCAGGAATATTCCTCTTTGGTTGGCGTATTCCGACTTCGACTACGAATTTTTTGTAATAGATTAAAGCATTCAACAGCTTTCCCTTGAACCATTATTACCAAATTGTCGTAGTCAAAGTTGAAATACGCCAACCACGATAAGGGCCAATATCATCGGTTTAAATGTAATATTTATTCCAAATTTTACCTCACAGAAAAAAATATTCCTGCAAAAAATAACTTCAATTGAAAATAAAACCAAAAATCAATTAAAAATGTATTTAAGTCAATTATATTTTTGTTTAAAAATAAAATATTTCTGCAATAAACAACTTTAATTGAAAATAAAACTAAAATTCAATTAAAATAGTATTTAAGTCAATTACACTTTTGTTTAAAATTTTAATTAATTACAAAGTTTAATTGATTCAATGTCAGGAATATAGGAATAGTCCGAATAAATATCCATACTATGGCTATAAGCATACTCCACGTATAAGTATGACAGTCACTCAATACTAGGGTTTGGGATTTCCCGGACTTTTGCACTTCCCGGGAAACGGGAATTAAAAAATCAAGTTCCCGGGAATTCCCGGGATTCCCGGGAAAAGCTAATTTCCTAAACTAAATACATTTATTAAATGAAAGTTGGTGAAATTTCGATTGTTTTGTTATTGTAAGCATTCTTTTTAAATAAAAGTTAATAAAAAAGGAGTTCTAAGACAAATTTTTAAGAAATTTTAATTGAATTTAAGCAAATGGAATAAAGTTATTACACAGCAAAAGATCATATAAAAACCAATTGACGACTGTTACCACAATTAGTAGACAATTTTCTAATAACACCTACCTTCCTTTTAATAAGAATTTGCCTTGCTTGTTTCTCATTCTTTTTGAAAAAGTTCCAAGCAGTTTCTTATCGTTAAGTACAAGCAGGTTACAGTACCATACTGCGCTGCGCCGAATTTTGAATACCCTGAGCCACAGTATGTCTAAGTGTCTTTAATTTTTCATTTTATTTCTCCTAAAATATTTTCTTCAGGGTTTCCATAATAGCGTCTACTTGTAATAAATTTAAGTTTTGTCAACTCAGACAACTCTTACAGCTTAAAATTGTCACTACACTTTTCAAAATTTATTCACTAATTCGGCGAAAAATCACTTCAAGTTCGCTTAGCATCGAATTATTTACTTTAGGAAATGATTATATCATTGCAATCATTGATACTTGTACAATTTATTCCACTTTTTATAGGAGATATGGTATGACCTCAATTTAATGGAATTATTATGAAATTTCAGACTAGATTTGAAAAGTTCACATTTTTATTTTATATTAAAAATATATGGACATTTTACTGCTTTTTTATCGGCGTCGAAAGAATTCTTTCTTTCTTACAGTTACATTTAAAACAAAAACTCAATTTAAATTTTAAGATTAAAAAATTTCCTTCGAACAAGGTATATGTAAGTGTTTAAACAGACGATGAAAAACGTGTCAACGTTCGTGTAAATTTGGTCATACAATCATTCAAACGAACTTTTGTAATATATAAAAAAATAATAAGTTTTTATATTAAAGTAAAATTGGATTATAAATTCTATATATTTATGAAATAACATGCACTTTAAATTTCCCGTTTTCCCGGGAAAATCTCAAAAATTAGACAGACATTTCCCGGGATTTCCCGCCCGGGAATTCCCGTTTCCCAAACCCTACTCAATACGCATAATACGAATGTGTTTTTCTATTTATAGTTATAAACTGTCTTATGTATAATCAAAAACTGGCATGAAGTTAGCATAAGTGGGAAAATGGAATATGATCTTAATGAGTTTTGCTATGCAATTTTACATTAGAATTCACTGTAGGATATAATAGTGGGTTAAAACTACATTGCGAGCCGATATTTAATGTCAAGTTGTATGGAGGTACTCGTTAGCATCTAGTTCAATGGCGTCACTACAACATTTTTCGAACGCTTTCAATGTCTGTTAGAGTTCATTAAACATTTTTAAAGCAGATATTCTTAATTGAATCTGATGAAATTGCGTCCACAAAAGTATTTGATGTCATTGATGACCAATTCATGTAAGGGTTCACATCGTAATAATGAGAAATGTCATGGGATCAAAAAAAGAGACACTTGTCATACATATGTATCAGAGAACTGTATGGGTTGATTCACTTTCGCTCTCCACTCACCTTTATAATGCTTTTCGTTTGTTTTTCAAACATCAGTAGTGTTGCCTCTCTAGCCACTGACTTTCATTAACTCACTCTCTTTTTCTTTAAGTGCCGTTAGTAAAAATCAATAAAAATTCTTACTGTTGTTTGATTGTGTTGTATAGTAATCAAATAACTCACAAAAGCACGTTGACTGGATGAAGTCTTAAGTTAATAAAACATTGCGTATTAATTAATATTTTATCCCATATTAAAATAATTTATAAAATAAAATGAGCCTAATAGTATTCCATAAAACTATATTTTTGTCAGAAGGGGTTTTAAGAAGTTTAAATAATCATACTGATTCATTGCTTTAGTGAATCATATGAATGAATAGAGATTGCAAGCAGTGGCAAGCATTTATTATCAACAGTCTCATTGATATGAAGCATGCAATAGCATCTTTCATATTTTTAATGATAAGTGCTAGCTCAATATTCATTTTAGAAAATTGCAAAATTATGCTGTTTGATTCGTAATCATGCAGATCTCTGATATGTATATGGTATAAAAACCAAATTACATCCGCTATATGACAGTTTTTCTAACAGTTCGAGTATAGTGATATGAGAACAAATTTCAAAAATTTCTTCTTTTTTATTAATGCTTATCGTTCTCACTATTTGAACAAATGAAAAAGTTTAAAATTTCTCACTTTCATACACGGCATACAAATATAGAAAATAGTGTTTATTTTTATCTAAACACATCATCTAAATAAATGTGTTAGTCATAATTTAAAATTTGCCATAATAAAACAAAAACTTAAATATTTATTATTTTTTTATTTAGCTGAAGAAAAGCAAAATTTAATTGAAAGTAGAACACCTTAGGTGACGAAAAGTAAACTGCAAATGTGAGTTTTTGCTATAATAAATAAAATTAAATTTACAAAAAAAAAATATATAAAAAAAAATTTAACACTAGGCACACCGCATTGAATGCTCTGCACGTCTCTTAACAAAAACAAATTTAGTTAATTTTAATTTAAAACTGTTGAATCACTTTAGTAACTTAAGGGTACGGGTCACACTTGGCAAACATTTGGCCGAAAAAGTGTAAACACTAAATACTAATGAAACGGCTTTTGATTTAGGCACGTGTGACATTAATAGGTGAAGCAAATATATTTATGGATATGGGTATGATATTATAGTATGGCACGTCTGATTGAACCTTTACTTACAAATCGTACTTAAACTTACGTACTAATAATAGAGCAATTGATTCCTATTTGGATGGTTGATTTAAATTCAATTGAAATCTTTTTTTTTCTAAGCACGACTCATCAATTTTCTAAAGATTGTTGTAACAAACATAATTATTGAAATATTTTTTTTTCCTTATCAAAGCATGTACTGTTTTTGTTAAATTAAGTATCAATTGTTATCGTATTGTAATCTAGTTTTTGTTCATATTTATATTTGATAAATCATTGAACATTTGATTTATTTCAATAATTAGCAGGCCGAGCAAATCAGTAATTGTAAATTCAAATTGTATTACTCATATTCATATGAAGCTTGCAACCACGAGTTTCCATTGGAGATGGTACGCTGCTCAAGTGATTGCTATGATCTTGAAGGAATGTGCCTATGAAAAAAGAAATTGGGTTGACTGGAGTTTTATGGGTTACAAATCTGAGATTGATAAGAATATTTTAAGTGTGTGTGTATAAAAAAATTTAGGTTAAGCGATTGTTTCGTAATTTGACCAGATATGATAATGGCTGACATACTAAAGGTATGCTTACAATGTACCAATACAATCTTAATACCATACAATATGTTGTGTAGCTACTTTGTAAACAGTTTGTATACTTTTTGTGTGCACTTTCTTTAAGGGTTGCATTGAGGAACCCTGCAATAACTGTGATAGTAAACTGGCTAGTCATTTAACCGGTAGTGATGAACAAAATATCCATCATTGCGTAAGAACAAAAGCTATGTACACATGTTGTCAGATCTGGCAATCAAAAATTGTTAGCACAAGGTAGATTGTTAGTTCACACGGTTGTATTAAATTTGTCAGAAAATCTTGCAATTTATTGCCAGACGGTTGTATGACAATAAATTTATCTGACAAAAACGTCAGTGCATACGGTTGTCATAAGCAAGAATTGTCAAATCTGTTGTTATGCGTTGCCAGATTCAAAGCATACTCGTATGTTACCAATTGTTAAATATCAATCGTTTGTGGTTGTGTTAAATGTAAAAAGTGAAAATATAAATTATTATGCACCATAAAAAGCAATAGCAATATGAGTTTGGCTGCATTACATTATATTTTTGCACTTTTCTTTTTCTTTAAAATCAAGCGTAAGCAGTGTTGCCCATAGATAGAACTCTCTTACAAATGACGCTACTGTCAGATGCATAAACTTCTCACATCTGACAATAATAAAATGCCTGACAAATATCTGGCAATAATTTTACAGTGGCACCAAAATGTGTTAACACGATTGTAAGATGTCTGAAAATTTTTTGTCAGCTGCTAGTCTTGCAATGGATTGACAATTCGTTTTCTCTGCAACGATGTCAGACAAAAATTGTCAGTTCACACGGTTGAAAGAAATTTTTAGCACATTTTACTGGCAATATTGTAAGGTCTGACAGCCGTGTGCAAAAAGCTAAAGTTTCTATCTCATTATTTAGGCCAAAATGAAAAATGTGATGTAAACATTTTTGCAAATAATGCATATGTTTAGTATCCCAGCTAGAAGAATTTTCCGCCTTCCCAGCAGGTGATTAAATTACGTGTGATACTCCGCGAAGTTCAGTACAAGGGCAGAAAAGATTTTATGACCGCGACTCTGCCATATAAGTCATCTAGAATTCGCCCAAAAGAATCCTGTAAAACATTTTTTATTCGAACGAGCCTTGAAACAATCGCCTTAATGATTCTTCTACGACTCGCCACAAAGGGCTCGCGGAAGAGTTTTGAAACAATCGCCCAGAACACATTTAATTGAACATAAAATGCTTAAAAATAAACTACAAAAAGAAGAGAGGTGTCTTAGGACCCACGGTTAGAGCTATGCTGCTTAGCTATATAAAACAAATTTCATGTGTGAAATAACAAAGCAATAAAATTTTATTATATGATGATTTCAAAACGTTTCCATTTATTTCCCATTATTTTCCTTTCTAGCCGGCATACGATTAAATTAATGTATTGTTTGTGGCCGGCTTACAGCCCATCGGCAGTGTTCTTTGTTTTGTGCTCATGTGCAATACAAAAACAAATTGAGCAATTTTTCTCATTGTTTTTTTTTTTTGTTTCACTCACTTCAAAAAATAAAACAAAACAATATCTAACAATTTGTTTCGTTTATTTTCGTACTCTGCTTATAAGTACAAAGAAATCAAAACAAAAATAAGTTTATAACTGTAATAGTGTCGATTATTTTTTGTTACGAAAAAAAAAAACGTCCTAACTCCTGTATCGCGCAATAAATAGCATAGCTATGAAAATATAAAGGATTGCTTAATTATATTTATTATGTATTAGTGATTTTAGAGTTCTCTAAAAAACGATAAAATTAAAAACCATGATTTCGGTTTAAAATTTACTTTATCCGACCGTTTTCGGGGATTTTTCTTAAACCTGGGGGTTATTGTGTATTTCGATTCGAAAGCAAAACTGTTTGAATTTGTATACTTCCAACATAGAAATTCAAAAGTTTATGCTCTGGCTTATGAATACTATTTTCATAAACAATATGCATCATCGCAAGATGGATTCCGTGAGCCAATATATATCAAGCCAAAATGCATAACCGATGATTCACTTGTCCAACAATCCTCAAAATGACTCGCAAAAGCATCATTTGAAAGAGAAAACTGCAATTTTACTCCAAAAATCGTCTGTGTAATTTAAAAAGAGTCACGAAATGATCGCGCTCGTCAAATAACCTTCCAAATGCCTGTTGGGATATGCTTACTTCGCAAATGTGTTAGTAGAAAAACTTTGTATGCAACAGTTTCAGTCACTCGAATGACTCCCAAACAATAAGAAAATTACTCAAAAAATACTGGTAGCGATTGGAAATATGACTAATGAAGGACTCGAAAAAAAACTCACAAATAAGGTGAAATAATAATAACTAGAAGGCGTTTCGAAAAAGACTAGAAGTTCCATTTGAAAAGTGTCGAAAGTGAATTTAAACATGAAAAAAAAGAAATCAAAAATGACTCATCTAGAAGAGTCATGGGTGGGGTACGAGTACCATTTTTTCCCGGCAAAAGCATCTTACGATCAGAAAATAAGCGATTATTGTGCTTCAGAAAAATACTGACTGGATCAGCCAATATCATTTTATGTTAATTTCAATTCTACTGAACACTTCAAAACTAAAGAAATTTACTCATTAATTTGGCATATCCCCTTCCCCTGAGTAATTTTTAAAAGTAATTTTTTTGCGGGCACTATTGATGTTTCCGGAAAGCCAAGGTGAAATGCAACTATGCCCAAGTCGTATAGGAACATTTATGATCAATTTACTCGTATGCATGATCGTGAGTGAAAAGAAAATTACTCACTCACGCTCTCATGACTTGACTAAATATTTTTTTCCCATTAATGTAGGAAAAAATATGTTATGCTTCAATTAATTTGTTTTGCATTCAGTCCAAATTAATTTATTAAATTTCATGAAAATTTCAAAACGAATTCGCCAATTCCAGATATGAATTAAATGCATTTGCATAGAATATTGTAATTTAATGTTCATAACTATGTTCTACTATTTTTTTTTTGTTTGTAGATAAACTTTTATTGCTACTGTAATTTTCTCTGTATAATTTTTATTAAATGACATTTGAAATGTGGGTTATAGTATTTGAAATGTAAATTGATATGTTGTCATATAAAGACAGATATCGTTGTTTGATTCTTTTCAAATTAGATATGTATCTATCAACATGATTTTAGTTAAATTGTAATGAATGTTTCGAAAACAATTTTAATGATCTAATAAGCTACATCAGAGTTCTTGCAATTCAATATGTACTATTTTTCATCAAAGTCTTGAAATTGTTTAAAAAATTATTATTGAAAATAGTAGTAATAAATTGTGATCATTAGGGCAACCAAAACACTGTCTTCTTAACTAGGATTGTACACTTAAAATAAGAAGAATTTAAAAATTTACAACCGCAGTACGAATATAAATAGTAGGAAACGTCCTGCTTTCGTTTTATTTCATTTTTATTTTTGTAGAGAGTATAGCAAACATAAAACAAAAACCATGTTGAGGCGCTTAATTTTTTTTTTAACGAGCAAAGTTAGAAAAGAATTAGAATAGATTTAAAATGCTTAGCGTTTTGCCTGCCAATTCACGTTTGTGGTAACACTGTTGCTTGAAGTGTGTACAAATAAAATAATTTTGTATATACTCATGTGCAGCCGAATAAATACTCAAGAGTATTTTTATACTTATGTGTATGATTGTAGCTGATACAGTATACATTCATTTGACTTATATGTGTATGAACATTAAGGGCAAATATGTGTAGTTATATGTTTGACGGCAAATACTCAAGGTGTACTTAAAACGATAAAAAAATGTGCGGAGTCACGCCCATTAAAATTTTATATTTTATTTTAAGTGGTTCTACTTTACCAATTTTTGCAAGACTTAACACGCACCCTGAGCTCTGAAAAACACACAATCTTGCATTTAAAAAATGGACGGAGGCACGCCCATTAAAATTTAATTTTATATTTCACGTACTTCTTACTCGTATCTTCTGCTATCAGATCTCTGCATTGACGTCGATTTTTTTGGCAGAAATAATTATTTAATAGAAATTTCGTATTATTTTAAAGCAAAAACCTAAGCCAAATAAATGTTTGAATAGTAATTACACTTACATTATTTTACTTTCAAATTTTGGAGCACTTTAAATTATGCCGCTCTATATCCGGTCCTGAAGGGCCTAGGCCTAAATCCACCACTGTGCATACATAGATATTCCATTCCAAACACTTTAGTAATAAAGCAGTTTGTCATCAATGATTTAAAATTAATAAAAATCCACATACGCGGTTATTCATTAAACCAGCAGTTTTTATTTGAGCCATGGTTAGTTAACGTAATTACAATGTAAACAAAAACTGATTTACATAGTCTGTTAAAAAAAATTTTGTGGTATGATTTAAGTTTATGTACATGTATTAACATACCCACAAATGAATGTAATTATTTACATACATACATACATACATATGTACATACATGCATGCTATGAAGTACTTACATATTCATTTATTCAAGTAACGATGTAAACAAAATAAAGTTCAATGTCAGTTTAAAATAGCGCCACCTGTTGTTATTATTTGTATTTTTAATGTTGCTTTTATTGTTTTTTTTTTACAAATTGGAAACAAATTAATGAAAAAAAAACTCAATTGATTTTCGCTCGTCTACTTTTGTTCTTTTCCATCTTTTTGTACCGTTATCCCTTGCACTTTGCTGCAACAACAATAACAAAACAAAAATATGAACCATGCAATACTACATATTGTGTGCTTGCATGCGTGTATTTTTTTTTCAAATTTCTTATCATATCTTTTTATTTTTTCTTGGTCTTTTTAATATTATGCAAGTCTGGAAGTTAATAATGGTCTAAAAATATACATACATACATACATACATACATACATATATTTGCACAAAATTATGCACTAGTTCTTTTTTTCTTCATACATACATAGTACATATGTAAATACATATACAGAGCCGGACAAAAATATTCACACAGCAGCTCACTTTAAAATTGAACATTAATATTTTTCAGACGAAAAGACCTAGTGAAATGAGATCATATGTATTCTATAAATTGTTCTTTAACTGACTACTTATTAAAATACAAAGAGAAACTAGTCATTCGTTTGTTACATTATAAGAAACATATTAAGCTGATTTATTGTAGCCAGCATTATAAAAACATTTAAGGACTTTTCAAGCTTCTCAACTTCCCATGCACTGGCCAATCTTGAAAGCTTACCTCAAAAGAAAAAATTTTGATTGCAAGCAAAATAAAAAATATCCGAAAATTGCGTTTATTACAGTGAAACTTTGATATAACGAATTTCAAGGGAATCCGAAAATACTTCGTTATAGCCATTGATTCGCTATAAATATAATCAGCAAGGCCTTGATACAACGAAATTTGAAGAAATGCGAAAAAAATTCGTTATAACTATAGTTTTCTTTATTCAAATTCTATTTGGCACGAGAATGCTAATAAAAGCTTAAATTTCATGAGGTCAATAAGAAATAAAACTGCACACACATTAAAAAATCCTACTTTTGATAACGGGACTTTGCCATTTTGCTATACATACATATGTAAATAATTTTATTCTTACTTCGTCGTATAGAGGCTTTTGTACGAGGACTTTGTTGTATAGAGGCTTTACAAATGCGCTTGTAAATACATTTACACTTCGCTGTTTTTATAACGGCACTTTACCATTTAGGATTTATTCTGATTTCGTTATATTGAGTAATTTGAATGCATATTTCGCTATATAGAGGCTTTTTTGCTCAGAATTTGTTCGTCATAGCTATAGTGTATTTTTGTATGAAAAATTTTGCAATAAAAAGGTTTTCTCAAGGGGCTCAATAAAACATACGTTATATTAAGTTTTTCGTTATAACGAAATTTCACGGTATATTAACAACAGAGTATTTACAATAGATTAATAACGAAATCCGGTTACAGCTCTGTAGTTACAAGAAGATTAAGAATATAAATCGAAATATTAGAAAGAGCAATAGCAAAAAGCGTTTAAGTTATGCAAATGATTTTAAAATTCACGCGAATGCTTCTGGAATACCGTACTAATTCCCGTTGAAAGCAAATTTTAAATGTTTCAGCGGATGGGAAAAGACGGGTCTGAAGGAAGCCAAATACCGAATTGGAGAAGAATAATATTATTAGTACCATCACCCATCGTGATGATGTTGGAAGGTATGGCTGCAGTAGATGTGATGAATATCATTTTTAACGCCGGAGAAATGGAAAAAACGGTTTATTTCAGTATCTTAAAAGAAAGTCTGTTGGGACGCATCGAGAAACTAATGGCCTGTTTCACAATAACGAAACGAAACTTTCGACTGAAAATTTATATTGAAAACAAAAACAAATTTTCATATTTTATTGCTGTTTTCAATATAATTTTTCAGTCGAAAGCTTCGTTTCGTTATTGTGAAACAGGCCATAAGTCTTAGGAACAATTTCCATTTTTAACAAGAGAATGACCCGAAAAACTCATCCAAATGCGTCCGATTGTCGATCATTCATAAGGTCCCCTACATTCTACCATCTCCATCGCAATCACCGGAGATGCGCCCGATTAAAAATCTTTCGGATAAATTCAATAGACGAAGTGGGAAAGCGTCATATTCCCAGTAAATCATAACTCGAGGAATTTCTGAAGAAATACTGGGATGTTATTTTAATTCGTGTAACAAAAACTGGTTCATTGCATTTTAAGGATGTTAGAATAGGTTTCAAAATAAAAAAGAGTGCGCTACAAAATTTTAATTTGCTCTAAATTTGATTTAGAGTTAGTACTTTTGTCCACCTGAATTCGTACCTTGAATAGAAAATTTGTTTTATTTCACTTAAGCAACATTCTAAATTCTAGTTTTTCTGATATTTATATAAGAAACATATAAACAAACCTGTTTTGTCAAAAACTTATCCGGCTGTGTCTTTTTATTCAAAATATATAAGAGGACGAAATCAAAGATGGGTGATGTGTGAATATTTTTGTCCGCTATATGTTTACAAACATACAGTAGCGCGCCAAGCAAAAGTCGTACACCTAGTGAAAAATTATGTTTTTACATACATATATTTGGGGGCTTCAAACGGTTGTCATAAAGGTCATATTGTTGTATTATTTCAATATACCTTTTTTTTGTTTTTCTTTCAAACAAAAATTTTGTTTAGAAGTTCTGCATCTTATTTACTTCCTTGAAAGCTCTTTTTTTTACTGGGATTTGTTTCTACTGCAGTGTTTGTGCTTTCTGAGGCGTTTGGCTAATAGCACAGCATAGTTTTTAAGAACGGCCGCCCAAATTTCGTGGCACTAAAAAAATTTTTGTTTTTTTTTTATTTTACTGATGAGTTCTTAATTTCTTTAAATTAGTAAGATCAAAATTAAAATAGTTTTTCTCCAAAAAAATCTGTTAACACACAATACCAATCACATCTAATTAGGGTGATGGCGAACAAAACTAGACACGTCCTCAATAAATGATTTCGTTTTGAATTTGATTCGGGATCTCCAAGTACACATCTATGAAGTCACGAAATATTTTCATTCAAAACCAGTTCGATCATACCTTTAAAAAATAACAAAAACTGATTTTTCCTTACTAATC
This sequence comes from Tachina lurida, assembly GCA_944452675.1. Lineage (NCBI taxonomy): Eukaryota > Metazoa > Arthropoda > Insecta > Diptera > Tachinidae > Tachina > Tachina lurida. The sequence goes on from OX101756.1 coordinate 112,477,516, forward strand.
TCTATCTATTCAGTAATTTGCCTCTCCTGTAAAAAAAAACAGTTAACGGGACTAGTCTGGTTTTGTTCGCCAGCTCTTAAATTTTTTGTTATCAAACATGCTTCTGAAAGTTCCGTTTGCTCAAAATCGAGTTACCAGATTGACAACAAGTAACATTTTTAACAATTAATAAAAAAAAATATGGTTGCCAGATAATCATCATCATATAGTAGATAAAATCCGACACAAAATAAAACTAATCTGTTCGTGAGCAGTTTTGTCATCCACTGTACATATGTTTGTAAATTTTTTAATGCCGTTGTTGTATGATATCAATTTCATTACATTCATGCGTCTGTTTCATAATCATACGAGTGACACTGAGAAACAAATGTGTCAATTTAAACGTGTTTTTAACGGACGATCCGGCCCCACGATGTCACCAGAAATCGTTCGAACGAATTTTTGTATTGAAAACAACAACAAATTTTCTAATGTTATTGTTGTTTGCAATACAAGTTGTCGATCGAACGTTTGCTGGCGACATCGCAATGCATCGTAGGACAGGCCTTAAGTATTCGAAAAAATAACCCCAAAGTTTTAGGTAATAAAAAAATAATTTCTGCGTTCTTCTACACATTTTATTTCTTACTTCCTCTTATGTTAAATATTTCGCATAAATTTCTTTCCGTGTTTGTTACATAAAAAAATTTTTTATTTTGCAAAAACATTATTGTTCATATTTGCTTTAATTTTGCTGTTGTTAAACATAAAAAGAAGTTGTATAACAAAAAATTAAATGCAGGACTATGTATTTTATAAATAATACGAGTAAAAATTTTATATGTTCAATGTTGTAAACGAATTAACAAATTGTGTTGTAAGTTGATTTATTCAGCATACCCAACAAACACAAAGTAATACGTTCAAGTTATCATTCGATATCAAACTCGGTTCTGTTTTATTTTTTCTAAATTAAATTATGATGTATAAGTATGTAGTTCATTTCTTACCTTAAATCGTTCCGAATATACTATTAGGTTGCCAAGTTTACCTGTTCTTTATCCTTTTCAAATTTGCAATAGCAAATTCCTTTTTAGTGTATTTTTGTAGTCGGTGAGGAAGAAAGTACATTGCGAATTTCGTTTGTTCAGAGTGTTAGTCTAGAAATATACAAGTTTTTAATTATTGTAATTAGTTATTTTTAAATTATATATTGATAGACGTTAAGATTAAAATCTATTTTCAATCAAATTAATAACTCAAATGTTTTAAAAGGTAGTTTTAGCGACCATTAGAAGACAAAATTAAAATTGCACTTAGCTGATAATTCTAACAAAATAAAATTTAAAAAAAATGGATGCAAGTAATTAATTTATGTGCCACATTTCATTACAACACACATTTAAACAACAATTGAAAACAAATAAATTTAAATAAATGAATCGCTGCTTTTATGGTGAGAATGATATTTTTCTCTATGATAGTGTTGTCTCACAACTAAATGATCAAACAGAATAGCCCATAATAAATTCTACGGAACTTCAAATTCTTATTAACTGGCATAAACATTATCACCTGCTTCCGGTCATTTTAACTTGGTAGCACTGAATTTAGTACAGCGAAAACAAGTACAGCGCAGTGTTGCCAGTTTTTTTCTAGAGCTTATCCCCAATTTTTGATTTCTCATCCCAAAAATTTTAATAAAAAATCGGCAAATTGAGGTTTTTTTATTAAAATTTTTTCTTGTGTGAAAAAAATAAAAATTTGTTCATATTATTTGAAAAATAATGACAAAAATAACATATTTATTCAATAAAATTCATTTATATCGATAGCTACGAGTATATTTACATTCATATAAAACTTGTAAAGAAAAAATTACACATAGTTTAATATACACAAGTATAAACAAATTTTTAACCAAAGTTTAACATTTCAAAAACTTCAGAATCGAAATCTTCTTGTTCATCGGCCTCAGAAACTTTGTTGTACTAGTATTGGTATTAGAAAGTTTTAGCATTTCAGCAGAAGGATTAAATTTGTCACAACAAATTGAATTATTTTTAAAGCGTGTGTTTATTCTAAGAAGTGCTTCCAAAAAGTCGTGTTGCATTTTGTTGCGTATTTTTGTTTTGATACTTCTTCTTTATTAGAAACCATACACTATGAGTAGTAACACACATTTTTAGACTTGCCATCATTCTTGTTTGACCATCAGTTATAAAAAAAACTCCCCCAAAAATCCCTTCAAATTTGGTTAGATCCCCAATACGAAATTTTCATCCCGAATCGCCAAAAAAATCCCCAATTTGGGGACAAATCTCCTAAACTGGGAACACTGGTACAGCGAAACCTGCTTAAAACCAATTCAATAAAGGCCTTAAGTTTTAATAAAATAATTTCGTATGGTAAAACCAGATTTTAACATTTGGTTTTAACTTTAAACCAACATTTATTAACAACATGTATAAATCTATATATATCGCCCCTTTATTGCAACAGAGACATAACTCAAAAAGCTTGTTTTACAGAAAATAAGTTTTAAATTTTTTACATACGATACAACTCAATGAAGATATCAAAACATTTTTTAATCTCAAGAAGTACGTGCCTTTATATGAAATTCTTTAACAAGATTAATTAATTATATCTCATGTTTTGAGATAGGTCTATGTTGCAATAAAGGAACGATACATATGTTTATCCATTTGATATGATTTCGTTAAACTAAAATACTTAAAACTGCTTTGTTTCTTAAAATTTTATTTTCTTAATATTTCGCTTAAATTTATTGCCTTCTGTCAAACTTGATAAATTAAGTTGGTAATGCGATAACAATTTAAAAAACAAAAGAAACAGCTGTAGTTCATAATACTAAAACCCAGTTTGGTCGATTATTAGACAAACAAGCTGAATTTACTTGAGAACCGTGATAGGGGCACAAGTCATGTTCAAGTCATGTTTTTTGTAATAAAAGCCTCCTGTTTTCTGGGTAGTAACACATACCACAACTGATTGTAGTACTTCAAGCAGACCGGACCAAGTTTTCTTGGACTCTTCTATTACTCGTATGTATTTAATTTGTATTGAAAAAATAATATTTATTTAGTTGTCAACAAGTTCATTGTAGTTAAGATATACACATACATATGTAAATATGTCCATACTTCTCTGCCATATCGCGTTTTGTTTGTTTGTTTTTTTTTTCTTGAATTTGTAAGAAAGATAAGATTGCTTACTGCACAAATAGTTTATAATATTAATTTTATTTATTACGATTTCAGTTTTTGAATCATAGAAATTCCTAGTTTGTTCACTAGCTGTATGTACGAGTTAGAGTTCTACCGATTAATCGGCTTCGGCCTTCGGCCAAAAATTGGTAATCGGCCAACATTCGGCCTATGGCAAAAATCGGCCGATTAGCCGAAGCCGAATATTTTTCATTCCAAGCTTGAAAAATAACATTATTTTTGGTCGTTGCTCGCCGACAGTTTCTATTGTATTTAACGTTTTGAAAGGGTTGCTTTGAAATACAACCCTGTTGCCTTCTATTTTCTTTTACTTGGACGTTCTTGTGAGTGATCATATGAAAAAGGAATCTAGAAATTGCAAAATAGTTTTATTTTTCTTGTTATGTATCCAATAGATATTACAGCTATTTCAGTGATCTAAAAAAAGCAAACTTTTTTCTTAATTCATATAAAACAAGTATCATTTTTAAAATTTAAAACATTCGGCTTCGGTTTTGGCCGAAGTTTAGGATTTTAGCCGAAGTTCGGCTTCGGCCAAAAAAAACGCCTTCGGTCGATCTCTAGTACGAGTACATATGTCCATACGAATGTATATATTTGCTATTTGCAAACGCTGTTAAATCATCAAGCAAAAATAGATTTCCTTTTGATTTTATTTATGGCATACGTTTGGTTTGATTAAAAATTATAAGTTGTAAATTTTTATTTGCCTGCCTTCAACATCAAAACGTTATTGCTTTTCTCTGCTAAACTTTTCAAATACATACATATGTACATACATACAGTACTGTGCAAAACAAAAGCAACAAACTCCACAAAAATTATTTCAGAATATACATCATATGCAACAAAAACTCTGAGCATAATTTATTTGTATTTATATTCCCTATGTATCGTATTGAATAAAATCTTTCTTAAAAAAACTGGGGTTTCGAAAGTTATAGAAAATAGTCCAGACTTTGATATGAAGCTGTGCATAACAAAAGCAACAAATTAATCCTTTTTGTATAATCTTTAGTTTTTTCATAATACGTGGATATCAACGTGGATAAATTCTCAAATATTATTTATTATGTATTAAGGATTACATTTTAGCTAAGTTAATGGAATTTTGAAGTGTTCGTTGCAATTTAGGATCCATTTTCCGAAAACACTCCTTCGGATTCTTTCAAAGAGGTTTGCAATGGCGATCGAGAAAGCTGCATTTGTCGGTAAAGCGAGGATTGGAATTAAATTAATGTTCCTGACTTTTTTTCCAACCTCCAAGTATGTTATGGAATACTACCGCATTGAAACACCCATAAAAGAGTCATATTCCACTCGAAATGCCAAATAATTTTTATTTCAAGGATATTTTTTTTTACACATTTTTGGGAATGGTCTAACTTTATACGTCGGAAAATAAGACATCAAAATCACCTAACCGCTGTTATGCTTAAAACTCATTTTAACATTTCGTGGCGAAAACGGTTTGCTAGGCAAGCGCCGCATTGAAGAGATGATATACCAATTCCATATATGGAACTTGAATTCTTCAATAAAAACATCGGTTTCCCATTTTATTAGGATTCAATTACGATGTGTACTACTGAACTCCGTTTTAAGCAAAAAAACAATAAAATTGTATGAACTAAATACAAGATTTACCTGGATTTTTTTAAGTATCTATCTCTTGGTCAACTATAGTATTTTCTTAGTATGTAACTTTTTCAATTGCCTTCCCTGGCACGGTTTCGAGTTGTACAATAATGCACACTCTAATTTCGAGATATTATAACCTCACTAGAAACAGCAAACGAGCTTTTGGATTATTTGAAATGCATTTTTCTATGATAACCTGCGGACGTTTTTCGTGGTGGTACCCAAAACTGCTCAATACGTAATTGTTATGCCGACCTATCCATCAGCAAACTAGAAATATATTTTTATTACACTTTTTACTAAGTAACAGCCGCTTATCTAATGTTTTTAGATTAATTTTTTAAATATTAGAAAGTTCAACAATACCTACTCTTCCCCATTCTTGCTAAATCAAGCAGCACCAATAACATTGAGAAATGCATTTTAATATTTAGTATAAGGACTAATAAGTAGTGTTAAGCCTGTTGGACTTTGGAATTATAGGGATATATCAAAGAGTTTTTTGGTAATTATGACATTTTCCATTTTGTTGCTATTGTTCTGCACAATCTCGATACATGGGTTTGAGAATATTAGTAATTTTATTTTTCAGGAAATATCAATATTAAAAAATTAAAATACGAATTCGTTTTCTAGTATGAATGCCTACAAAAGTTTGTTAAAAGAGCTGCTTGAAATAATCAAATGTCTAAAATATTTAAATTTTAAGTCAAATAGGGTTTTTGTTGCTTTTGTTCTGCACAGTACTGCTGTATGTAGTAGCAATATTATTCACAGTGATTAAACAAATGAATTTAAACGATTTGAAATTTGTTTGCCATAAATTAAGAACATTTATAATACGGTGAATATTTTCTCATATTTTATACCATCGTTGTTAACAACTGATTAATAGAAATTGTATATGGATTAAATTGTTGTATTTATATAATACATACATAGTTGGAAAATTCCCTGAAGGAAATGTCGATGGTGAAAATGTACTGAGTCGCTTTTGACTTTGTCACCAGTACTACTCTCTAATTATTCCCCATACAATACTTTGTGCTATAGACATTTAGCATGTGCTTGTCATTGAAAATCTACTAGTAACACTAAAACAGTTGACTAGGTAGTGACTACATAGTTCTTATGGGAACATGGAGACAGACCAACCAGACATTTAGTGGTACATTTCTATACCTTACGTACATACAATTATAGGAATATTGACAAGTTGTTGCAAAACCCACCACAAATGCACCACATCTGTTTTCTCTCGTTCTGTTGTACTGACGAATAGAAGAGAAATTGTAGACAATGTACATACTACTAGAATTTTAGTGTTGACATAGGGACATTTGGCCCCAGTCTGACTGCAGGGTTGTGACACTTCATTTGGTACATACATATGTACCTACTAGTGATGCACGAATATTCTTATTCGAATTTTAGAATATTCGCCTGAATTCTACGAATACGAATATTTTTCCAAAAAAAATTAAATAAATAAATGCATAAATCTTAAACGAAATTTAAATAAATGGCTAAAAATATTAGTTTGTACAAATCCATTAAATTTTTTATAGAAATTTGTACTTGTTATCATTTTAAAATATTATTTAATGACGATCATTAAAATTTTGGGTAGTTTTTATTAACTTTAAAGTACGCCAACAGAAGTATGAAGTGCTTTTTCATAAAAATTGTTTAATATTTCATATTGCAAGCGTAAATACAATTATAATTTAATGTCTATAAATTTCACATATAATATTCGTATTCGCGAATATCGTTTCAAAAATTCGTATTCGTTTTCGCGAAAATCAAAAATTGACATTCGTTACATCACTAGTACACACTAATACTTGAATTGGTTGAGATTTAATGTACGAGGGTGGGTCAGTAAGTCCGTAAATCTCAGAAATTAACTTGGATTTTGGCTCGTAAAAATAAAAATCAGGAATTAACTTTTTTTCTAGCCGAAAAAACTATATCAGAAAATAACAATTATTTGGGCTCAAAAAAATAAATTAAAATCAGAAAATAATAATTATTTCTGCTCAAAAATATAAGAGTCAAAACAAAACTGTTATCTTTTGACTTTTATTATAAAATTCATAACGATTACAGTTCCTGGTTTTATTTCGTATATCCGTATATTAACCTGCGTTTAGACGTGCAAGTGCTTGCATGTAAGTTCTGTGTACGTAATATCAACGAAATTTTCGCCTAAATGCCCGGCTGTCTTGCAACTTGCATGTTAACTTTTTAGTGCAGAGTTTTCCATAATATATAAGGAGCATAGGGCCATAACATAAAAAATTTTAATTTCAATGGAACCAGCTGAACTTTAACTTTGTTGGCATTGTTTCAATGATATTCATGACTCAAAAATTAATTAACTGCTTGATTTATGAATATTTAAGAAAACAAATATCAAATTTAAAATGAGTATTGTATTTAAAATGAGTAAAAACTTAAATAGCATTACACTGCAATCCAGTTAATTTGTACTTAAGTATTAATAGGGCAACACTGTTAACTAACCTTACATTTACTTGCTGCAAGTGACAAAACAAACCAATGTCTTGTAAAATTGCTTGGCAGTTGAGTTGGAAGTAGACTGACTGCAAGTGCCGAATGTGTAGTTGTGTTAGTAAAAGAGTTTGAGTGAATTGAGTTTTTCGAACTTGCACTTGGATGTATAAACCCTGAGTTAAAACCGCTATTCGAAAATACACCGATTCTATTCGAAGATGCAACCTCCATCAAGATAACAACAAAAATCTCATTTATTAATGAGATTGAATTGAATGTAAAAAAAGCAATGTGAGTCCGATCACAGGGGAGATGTGTAAACATCTAGTAATGAATTTTTTTAATATTGGCTTATTGTAACTAAAATAAGATACTATATACATTTTTGACTCTACTGTATGGAAAACTGCATGTATAGTAGTGGAATTATTAGTTGTGGGGTTTGTGGAGAATTCCTCATATGCAAGTGGAAAACGTCAAATAAAAATTTTGATAAACCTTGCTATTGTGGGTTTGAAAAATTTGTATTAAAATCTCCATCCATAATAATTGGCATGAGATGGAGATTGTTACACAATTTTCGTGCACCAGCTTCATTGTAAGGCAACAGTACGCAATGAAGATATCTTATAATATAATATTATAAATTCTTTATAAAGACTGCTATATATCTTTTAAACAAATTTTTGACATTTAAAACGTTCTTTTATTTAAAAGTTTATATTTATTTTATTTATTTTATATTTTTCAACTTTTTAACCAAATTATCCCCACTGGCAACACTATTACACTTCACAAGCAATATCCAAGGTGAATTCAGTATCAGGTGAACTCTTCCCTACAAGAATTTTACAACACAAAAAACAACACGTAGTTTGCTATGCTACAAAACCAATCTGTCAGAAGATTTCTAAGCAAATTTTTGACATTTTGGTTCAAAATGCTCAATTTGGCATCAACAGCTGATAATCAGCCGGGCTGATAAGGTCACCTGATACTGAATTCGCCTTGGCAATTTCTATTAAAATTAATTAATAATTGCTCCTGAAGGTATGCTTTAAACTTTGCTCACACAGATTTGATAACATCTTACTCAAAATTTGTGATTGTATGGTGAAAAAGATTTTTACCCCCTAGCGTATAGATGTTTACACATCAAAAAGAAAGAAAACTAATGAAAATATTGCAAAATATAAACACAATATTGCTTTTAAAAACAACTTGCATACATACATACATACTATGTATGTATGTATATTTTAAAATACATAAATAAATACTAATTTTCTCATTACAAATTTTTTTTTTTCTTTTCTTTTAGTTTCGAAGACCGAATGTGATTGTTTCGCCGCCTTTATTATCAATAGAAAGGAGAAACAAATAGTTTATTTTAATATAGATTTTATTTTTGTACAGAAACAACAATAACTTGCTAAAGCTACATACATACATACATGCATACAACTTCTTCGCACTCTCTTGCATGTGTTGAATAAGTAAAGAAATATAAAGAAGAAGAAGAAGAAAATAGAAATAGATTAGGATTTTACTAATTGTGTATAAATTTTTAGTTTTAAAAGAAAACCCAAAAGCAGTGAGAAACTTTTTTTTTTCTTAAAAAAATTTATTGCTATTTTACGTGTTTCGTTGAGTGATTGATTAAGGAAAAGTAAACTAAATATTACAACTGCAATACAAATAAATAAACGACAACAAATAACTGTAACACAACACCAGCAACAGTAACAGCAACAACATTATTTACTTTACAACAAAACAACACAATAATATTTATTTTAAAAACAACCAACAATAATAGAGCAGAAAGCCAACAAACAAAAAAGAAGCAGCAGCGGCAATAGAAAATGTCTTTTCGTGTAGTTAGAAGTTCAAAATTTCGTCACGTTTACGGTCAAGCTTTAAAACGTGAACAATGCTACGATAATATACGTGTCTCGAAGAGTAGTTGGGATTCAACGTTTTGTGCAGTGAATCCAAAATTTTTGGCCATCATTGTTGAGTCGGCAGGTGGTGGTGCATTTATAGTTTTACCTCATAATAAGGTAAGTAAGTCATATAAAGAATATTTCTATCTTTTTTTTTTCTTCTCTCTTTTTTCTGTTCTTTCTTTATTTATTTTTAAACAATTTAGACATTTGCCTTTATTTATTGGTGTTTTCATTAGACAAACATTTCACGTTTCAGACTTTTTTTTTTTTGTTGATATGTAAGTACATACATATTTATTTAGTTGGTAACACACAGTTAGACGAATGTGTTTTTGGTCACACCGGCAGACACTGAACCAGCAACATTCATTTACTTGTTGGTTTTCTTTTCTGATTTGTTGGGTTGGAAGCAGAGAAGCAAGCCGATCAAAAAATTTCGGCGGCGGCTGAAAGACAAATATTTTCGGCGGCGGCGGCTGAACGGCTTAACGCCGATTAGTTTAAGCATTTAAACAATAGTAGAGTTATTGAATCACCACGTTGTAGCATTATTTATTTTATAATATGTAATTTGAATATTGCAGCAATTGCTGTCCTAAATGACAAGAAAAGTAACTTCGTATATTATTTGTTTTACCATAGCAACATATTCTAGACTATATATAATTTCATTTAGGCTTTCCGTTTGAATTAAAAATTAGTTACTTTATTGTAACACTGCTACGGATGAACGAAACAAAAGCTTTGATCAAATAGTTATAAAAAAGTCGCCAGAATGCTGCGACAAAAAATCTATGTAAGCGTGCATGGATTTAAAGTTGCAATAAGAGGTGCCACAACCATAGCCATAGAAAACAGCCGTACGAACCAAACTAATGGGCAACACTGTATTTGATTATAGGTGTCTCGCCCTAATGCCATAGCCATTACCATAGAAACCAATTGAATTTCGGTTTGGTTATGGATATGGCATTATGGCTATGTCACGTCTAACTTAAGCTTAAAAAGGGACTTCATAAGAGAACGTACGTGTTTTCGCAGCTACATTACCGTTCATATAAACATTCTCTTTCTATGTGGAAGCAAAAACAACTTTCTTTCAGGGACGCTTGCTATCATATTCAATATATAACTAAAAACTATACGCAACTTGACGCAACACAATATTAAAAATAATTTAAAAAGTATAAAAAATAAAAAGAAGAAAATATCGGCTGAGTATTAAGCCGCCGATAAGCCGAGTGGTTCGGCGGCGGCTCGGTTTGTTGGAAAAAATCGGCTGAGCGGCTAGCCGCCAGCCGCGCCGTTACGGCTTGCTACTCTGGTTGGAAGTTATGTACCTATAGAATCTTTTTTATTTTAAATAGATGGGAACTTTCGAATTGTACCTATAAAGTAAAACAACTTGGTTATAAATAATTGAATAATCGGACACACATAAATACATATGTACATACTATAGTGTTGCCAATCCGTGGCAATTTATAATTGTAATTTATGCGAAATTTCACTTTTCTTAATAAAACCGATAACTTTTTGGGGGCTACTATTTATATTTCGGCACCAGCAAATAATAACAAAAATGTTATAGAAACACAGAGAAAAAACTGCCTAATAGAATCAAGAAGATTTTCTCTATGAAAGGTTTTTAGGCTAAGGGCTATCCCAGCAGAAAGAAGCGAAGATTTTTTCATAGAGATTCCTTATTGTTTTTATGTGGTAAATCTTATTAATTTTATCAAGAAGAAAACCACATAAAATCAAGAAATCTTATTATTCACAACTTTTTTTTACTCAATTTCCATTATTTTTGGCACCAAAAAAAAACAATCCATTGAGAAAAACTTCTTGATTCTATTAGGTTTTCTTATAAATTGTAAACTATATATATATATATATATATAAAATTGATTTTATTAGGTTTCCTTATTGATTTTTTTTAAAAAGGTTTTCTTCTTGATTTTGTTAGGCTATGTTATTGATTTTTTCAATAAGATAACTTTCGAATTGTACCTATGTATGTATAAAGTAAAACAACTTGGATATAAATAATTGAATAATCGAACGCACATAAATACATACATACATACTATAGTGTTGCCAATTTATAATTGTAATTTATGCGAAATTTCACTTTTCTTAATAAAACCGATCACTTTTTGGCGGTACGAGGGATACTATTTCTATTTGGGGAATATCAAATACATAATAACAAAAATGTTATAGAAAAGCAATCATAGAATTATGTTTTATCTTGTTTGATATATGGAAAAATATTTGTTCATTCTTTTGACTATTCGTAGTGTAAAGGCTTCATTAGTCTTTACTTTCTGTTGCTGTTCAGTACTGTGCCGTTCTGCTTCTAAATTTGTGTACTTACTTTTTCTGTATTAACTTATCAGCTGTTTCTGACCAGAAGGGTCGCAGTTTTCCACTAAAAAGAAGAATTTTACATCGTTCATTGCTATGTTTCAATATAATTTTAATTTTGTCTTTTAAAAATTACATTTTTTAAATTCTAAATACACAATTACAATTTATTTCAAAATATTTTGATTTAATTTATGCTGTCACTTACAATTACTTAATACTTTTTTGATTTTCACAGGTTGAACCGCAACAGAACAGAACGAAACAAAAAATCTAACTGTATTAGATTGCTATAGACAAAAAAAGAGTCACCTGATTCGCAACACAACAGAAAGTAAAAACTAATTCTGCCTTAACTTGTCTCTACATTTTTGTTTAATAAACTTTTTTTTATAAACCAACAAACTTATAATAAAAAACGTTTAAATAAACGAAAACCTTCTCTTGAAATTTCCATTTTTTTTTTTGTCAAATTGATTTTCTGAACTTTTCAAAACGTTGTGAGTACATTTATGCTAACAAACGTCAAACTTTGTTATGGTGTTGCCAGATTTTAGCAATTGACATTAGTGTTGCCAATTTTACGGTATGGATATGCATGGAAAGGTGATAGGAATCTAGTCTTCCGATCAGCATTCGGAAGACTGTCACTCCGGATTTTTGTAGGATGTACGATTATTAGAAATCATCTGGTTGCCGAGGATGCAAAGTTATAAGATTATTTGGCTGAGCAGACATCGTCATGAGAGCATTAGTGATATAGCAAAGTGCAAACTAGGGAATATCTGGGGATTCGTCATGGGAATTCAGTGGCTTAATAGCAGGTAATAGGGGTTTTTTTTTTAGGTACAATAGGAATTAATTTTATTCTTAACGGTTACAAATAGCAGAGAATCACAATGGACTCAGTTAGGTGGATGTGTGCTACAACACTAGCCCTCCTAAAGCTTAAATTAGACGTGCCATTACCATAACCATACAAAACAGCTGTTCAAACCAAACTAATGGGCAACACTGTATTTGATTATAGGTGACTTGCTATATAAACCAATTGAATTTTGGTAATGGCTTTGGCAATATAGTATGGCACGTCTAATTTCAGCTTAACCTACTGACATTAATGTTTAAGTTAATTGGAGTTTGTTATATTATTTGTAAGTTTTTGTTCCATAAGTTTTCACCGATACAGTGCATACATATGTATGTATGTATGTATACATGTACATATGAATGTTTATTTACAAAAACCGTTTCAAAAGAAGGTGGGAATCATCATTAGTGAAAAAATATTCTTAAACACTTTTATTTAATTTTAATTTTCATTTTAATTTTATTTATTAAATTAAAAAAAAAAATCCGTTGGCATAACTTTTTCCAATACGTAGATATTTATTTATATCTTTCCTAATTTTTTGTAAATGTGAGCGTGTGTGTGTTTTTTTGCGCGCGTTACCCCATTATGTTGGCCATTGGCCAAAAAAGAAAAACTTTCTCACACACTCACACACACAAATAAATTTAAAGAGAAACAAATTTTTAAGTATGTTTATGTAGATTTTGTTTTGGTATTAGTTTAAACGCATTAAACAATCAAACTGTCTATTTTTATAAATAATTTTCTATTTCGTTTTCCCAAAATAGCCGCAAAATGAACGAAAAAAAACAACAATAACGATAACAGCCAAATTGTATCTTTTTTTTTAATAATTTTATATATGAAATACATGCATATATGTACTTATTTTGAGGCTTTGTGTGTGTGTTTAGTTTTTGTAACGGAAATAATAATTTTAAAATTGAAAGATTGCGTATCAACACCTCTGAGTTTTGTGCAATGATGTCAATATATGTATTTCTTTTCATATTTCAAGTGCTATTGCATATTAACTACATATTTACAATCATTATTATTTTTAATTATTCAATAGACACGTCAACTTTTTTCAAATAGGCGACCGTACCTACATTTTATGATTCCCACTAAAAATGCAGGGAAAATGTTTAGAAAAATGACATATGAACCAATGGCCAATTTATTTTTGCAAATCAATAAAAAAAAAATTAATTTATAAAATTTATATAAACAATTTATAAATACCCAGATAAACAAAAGAGAGATACAAATTTGGCTTATATGTATGTATATTTGTGGTTAAATTGTGATCGGGTACACGGAGATAGACTATCCGACTATCTGGCAAATGAAGTCATTCGGAATAAAACATTTGAGACACTTATACACAATAGAGATTAAAGCTTAAGTTAGACGTGCCAACACATATTGCCAAAGCCATAACCAAAACCAAAATTCAATTGGTTTATATGGTTATGGCTATGGCGATTTTTACGGTTTTTTTGCGATTTATTTTAGTTTTAGATTTTTTTTTAATTCGGCGCTTTTTTTTCGTTTTAGCGATTTTTGGTTTTTGGCGATTTTTTTTTCGGTTTAGCAATTTTATAATTTTGGAATTTTTTAGTTTTACCGTTTTTGAAAATTTCAAGAGTTTGGCTCTTGCGGTTTCCAAGATACAGCAAGTTGTCAAAATTACATTAACTGATAGAACACCCTTTAATTTAGATTTTTTTTTTAATTTTAGTGTTAATTGTTGTAGTCTGTATAAAAATACACTAACTTTACAAATTTCTATTGTATGTATGTATATTACATGGGATTTTAAAATATTTCGTTGCTCGTTTTGCAACACCCTTTAATTTGTAACTCTCATGTATTTGTTGTTGTAGCGGCCAAAGTTCTACACACTCTATCCAAATTTCAGGTACGTAGCTCTTACGGTTCTCGAGAAAATAGCCTGTGACGGACAGACAGACAGACGGACAGCGCACAGTGGACCATTTCGCGAGATGACGGTCAAAAATCTATAACTTTTGACTGGATTGGAAATTTTTACTGCGGCTTTTTTTTTTTTGTTCACTAGATGAGACCATAGGCTTTGAGTCTAAGATATAAAACTTAGAAATCGACCGGATAGAAAAGTAGTTATGATAGGTTTAAAATGCATTTTAAGTTTTAGCTGATTTTTGTTACACAAAGGAAGTTTAAAACTTTTTAAAAAATTTTTTTAAATTTTACGCTGCAGCGTAGCGAAAACAATAGAATTACTTTTCACCTTTGGTGTACGGAACCCTTAAAAGACTGCAGGGACTCGTCCTTATCAGCTTAAGCTTTACAGTTTATTTAAAAAATATATTTTTTATTTCCAAAACAATCAATTTATATATAATTTTTGTAAGACCATATTTTTGACTTCTTAGTGTATATTTTCAAGTTTAAAGTGTATATTGAATGCGCATAAAATAATTTTTTAAAGCATGCTTGTGTTTTCCCTAATAATTACCCTTAAGCAGGTTGTACATTTCGTCGGTTGGTGTCTGGTTTGAGGCACAGTATATTCAAAATACATACATTATGTCTGCAGCAAACCAGAAACCAACCGACGATTTGTTATAAAGTTATTTTAAAAAATTTCATCTACTATTATTTCTCTGTTCTACGAGTATTATGACTGACAACATATCTCAAAACTAAAACAGCTGATGTCACAATAAATATTGATTTAATAACCTTACTTCAATGTAGAATAAATGATACATTTTTTGGCAGCAAAGTAACACGAAAAGTTTGAAAAAAAAATCAAAAAATTTAAGACTAAAGAAGTGTGGCAGCACCGAATCTGCCTGGTTGGCAAAACAAACAATCTGGCAAGGTAGACAGAAGAAAACAGACATTAAAGGCCTGTCCCACGATGTCACCAGAAATCGTTCGATCGAATACTTATATTGAAAACAACAACAAATTTTCTAATGTTATTGTTGTTTGCAATACAAGTTGTCGATCGAACGATTCGTGGGGCAGGCCGTAACTCCGCGTGCAATTTTTGCTTTTACAGCTGCAGCATTTTAATCTTGCAATTGTTTTCAATTAAATTAATCCACAATTCACATATGTAAGTTAAATAAAGAGTATGTATAAGTAATAATTCAGTGTTTTATTACCATTCTAACTACAGAAGTATACTTTTTTTTTTTAAACAGCGGTCAGTTATTTAGAAAATCGTTACGACCTTGGATATGACTTCTTTAAAAAAAATGCATTTATAAATTTTTAAAACCCTATTTTCTTGAGAAAATTTACAGCTCACTTCTATTTATTTTTTAATATTTAATTCCAAACTAACCTTTAACTAAATAAAAAAAAAACTTTTAAAACAAAAATTTAAAAAAAAATTTAGAATAAATTAAAGAAAATATTCAGATCAAACTAAAACCTGCAGGCGAAATACCTGTCAGTTGTTATTAGAATATCTTAATTTTTGACACCTGTTTTATACACACGACACCGATAATACGCTGTAGATATACAGTATCCGGCGGATATAATGAATTAAAGCGGCCAACAACAAAAATATTCAAATGTGCCAAAAAAAATAAATAAATCTATGCACATATATTCAAATATACATATTTATACTTTTTGCATAAAGTCGTATAAAATGACGACAAAGTAATTCAAATTACACTGTTTCCATTTTTTTCTCAATTAAGAGAAATAATTATTTTGTAGATACAATGTTACTCATTTTCATTAAAAGACTTATGAAAACAAAAATCAATTTTTTTTTGAAAGAGAAGTAACACTCCGGCAATTAATGCCTACTACTATTACTAGGTGTTACCTTCTTTAGGAAAGGGATAGTGCTAGAGAAGACAGGTGGTGAAGGGAGAGATAGAGGAAAGCTTCATTCTTTTACAACTCTGCTTTTTTTGCACGTTTATGGTAATGCAGTGTTGCTACGCCATCTGGTGTCAAATGAGGCGTATTAAATTTTTGAAGCTGTGTTTTGTAGCCATTTTACTGATTATTTTACTTCGCCGATTATTCTGCTACACAACGAAGGAGGGCGCTCTGATGTTACATTAGGACTAGTATCTGCTGAAGTCGGTATATTTCAGTGACCAGTGAATATGCCTTTATCAACTGATGCCAATTTCGCGCTAGAATTAGCGCGTTTGAACTATGCCAAAAGCGCTTTTTTCATCTTGGCGCGTTTAATAAAAAAGGCGCTAAGTTAGCGCGTTTTAAATAAAGTCAATAACATCATTTCAGTTCAATATTTTTTAACTTTTTTTTATATATTTCAAAATTTTCTAGTATCCAAAACTCTGATAACTCTGAGGGTGGCGTTGGCTGAAGTAGCTAGCACGTTGACTACAAAACCGAAGGTCCTGGGTTCAATCCCTGTATCCAACAGTCATTAAATAACAACACCACGCATTTTTCTGATGTGCATTAGTGTTCCTTTGTATCAGTTGTTGTAGGAAAGTTCAAGTGATGAAGGCATAGTCACTGGTCACTGAACTATACCAACTTTTACAAAGTTTGACAAGTAAAATTAAAAGAAAAACTAAAGATTTCGATTATTTGGAAGGCGATTCTGATTCTGTATTAAATGATTTTAGTTATTTAGGATATAATTTCGAAGAAGCAATATTGTAAAATCTGAAAAAGAGTTACTAATTTACTAATACGTATGTCCAAATTCAAATTCTTTCAGTAGAGCCAAAAAAGTTATTTTTCAATGTTATTTAAAAAAAGGTGGAAGTTGTGTTGTTGTTTTAGAAAAAAAATTATGTACATGCGTACATATTTTTCAAAAATTTCCTAGAACTCTCTAAAAAGCACTAAAAATAAAACAATTTGTTATCATAAGCGCGAAATTAGAAATATATTACATACGTTGTCAGCGAGTCGGAAAATAGCGCGTTTTGGCTATAAATAGTTTACAATGCTGTAACTTAGCGCGTTCTAGCGCGTTTTTAGAAGGGGAATAGCGCGTTTGGGTTATAAATAGTTGGCATCGCTGACAAAGGGACACTAATGCCTGACTTGAAATTTCAGGGAATTGTTACTCATATATCTGTTAATATACTGTGAAAATTTCATCCAAATTGGACGACACGCCAAAAACCATTTTTTGCCGCGGTTACTATAGGTCTGTCTCACTGTGCGTCACCTTAAAAGGTTTTCTTTATAAATCAGAAAAAACAAACTCATTGAATTTATTTTCCTATCGTCAACAACCGAAAAATATCTTCTAAAACCAAAAAAAAAACCCGCCAAAAAGAAACAAGGAATCCTGCGTGTGCGAATCAAATTCTCACTTTACTGAATTTATTTATGAAAAACTTCCTTTCTGTAGCGAATGTGAAAGCTTTTCGGGTGCAAAGAATTCTTCTCATTCTGTAAAAAACAGGATGAGTAAGAAGAAATATTAAATTTATTATTTATTAAATGGGGAAAACCAATATAATCAATTATTTTTTGTCAATGCGAAACTTCTCACAAGTTAAAGAAACGCGGCACTAATTTTTTTTTTGTAGAAAGCTTTTCAAAAGTTTTGCTTTATAGTAGTAATCCTTAGTTATATTAGGTGTGTTCCACAAGATTTCGTACAAGTTCGAACTAATGAGATTAAGTGATTTTAGTCACTTAAAACGCATAACATTATAAAAACAAAACTTTTGCATCATTGGCAACAGCTGTACAAATTAAAAGAAAATAAGTTCAAACAAAGCAAAAGCTACGTGAATTTTTTAAAAAAGCACTTTTTTATTAAAGAAACCGAGAAATATTCACAAATGTAGTTACAACTTAAATTTTGTTCAAAAAACATTCCATTTCCATTGTACAAGTTCGGACTGTTTTGTTATGAATCTGGAACAGACCTATTATAAATGTGGAAGTGAGTTTGTTTGTTTGTTTGCTATGCCCAAACCGCTAAACCGATTTCTAAAATTCTTGCACCATTGAGAAGCTATATTAGCGGCGTGAAATATAAAATATTTTTTATTCAATTCGGAACCGGTTTTTTTTATTTTTTTTTTCGAAAAAACACATTTTTGGGCTGGTTAGGGTAATTTTCATTTCAAATTTCATTGCTTAACCAGTTTTACTTGTATGTATTTTTTTTAAACAGATCAACGCGAGCGGATAAAAGAAACTTTGTAGCGCTTTATATGAAAAAATGTTCTATTGATAAACAATGAAAAATAAAGGGTCTTTCATTAAGCGCTTGCTATCTTTGAATTTAAATTACACAAAGTAATCGAAATTGTTTATTTGTTTGAAAGGTCTATCGATGCTTTTATGTATGGAGTATAACATTGTGTAAATGTCCATTTCTTTGGCTGAGTTTGACCGGTGGCATGGGTTACGTTTTGACTTAAAAAAATCCCACAAGAAAAATTCGAATGGTTTGAAATCGCATAATCTCGGTGGCCAGTTCACATCATCTCCACCTGCGATGTCCAAATCTCTCGTGCAGAATGTGGCACATAGATAAAAGAAGTTGGTAATCATTAACGCATAGCGCTCGCCGTTGAGATTGCTGACCAGGGGTATACCATGTAACTCGAAACGAGAGAACATTTTTTCGAATTTGCATGTTAGTCCTAGTTTACACTATGCAAGTCTTATTGCTAAGCTGATTAGTTTGTTAGGAGAGAGAGAGAGACGAGGGGAAAGGGAACGTATCTGTTTCCCTCGTGTCTCTCTCCAAGAAACTAATCAGCTTATCAATAAGAAACTTATCTGTTCCCCCCGTCTCTCTCTCTCTTTCTCTCTCCAGCAAACTAATCAGCTTAGCAATAAGACTTGCATAGTGAAAATTAGAATTAATTAACATACAAATTCGGAAGTATTTTCTTTCATTTCGAACTGAAGAGGAGACCCCCAGGCCAACGTCGTTCAAAGTCCACACCAATCTAATGACTTTTTCGGGATTCATTGGACGCTCTTGGATTTCATGTGGATTAAGGATAGTAATCCACATAACAATTCGACAATTTTGTTTGTTGACGTGTCCTTTCATCCAGAAATGCACCTCATAGCTGAAGATGATTATTCGATGAGGATTATTATCAGTTTCCAACTGATCCAGGGCCCACTCAGCGAACACGCTTCATTGTCAATGGTCGTTTGTTATCAGCTTCTGACCAGAGAAACAAGCCTCCTTAAATAGTCGGCGGCGGCTCATAAGCCGGCTGCCATTGACAGAATTTTTGTGAGTGACGCGAAATCGACTGGCATGGATTCTCCTGCCCACTTTCATAGACCACACTGCGAATAGTTCAGTCTGTAGGAAGATTATGGTGGCCGTAAATTGGGAGAAACGTTCGGAATATTGCCCGAACAGAATGCGCATTTTGATAAAACCATTTAAACATTTTTATATGAAACGAACAAATGAATACTGGGTGAAACAATCGCATCAATGCTGGCATTTAACGAATGAGTACTGTATTTTTATCAACTATCAAAGTTCGGAACTACCTATGGGAACAGCCTTTATATTGAGGTTAGGTTAGTTTAGGTTAATCTGGGTGGTCAAAGACCTCGCATAAATCGGGATTGATCCTTAGCGATACCAGCAGACGAGAAGAGAACCTGTAAATATGGCAGCCTAGTTCGTGGTGCCTGTATCCAATGCCTCCCACACAGATTTAACAAACCAAGAGTGCGGCTTAGATAAGAAACATTTGTTGTAAATTGTCTAACAAACTCCCTCAAAAAGTTTTAATACGAGACTTAATTTTTTTCTCTATAGAAAAGTCGTCGAAATATATGCAGCATAGAATGTACATATGTATTAGAAAGTTATTTTTCGTTAAGCTTGTAGAAAATGTAAGAGTATCTTCTAAAAACTCGTCGAAAAACTGATAACGAAAGGCTCGTCGAAAAGCTATCTAAACAAAACTCGCCGAACAAAAAGAGCATATAATATGTACAATGGGGTTTTCCTATGGAAAGCGGGTGCAAAGTTTACTACGTAAACAGAAAATGTTCTCAATTCGGTTGTATTTATTTTCCTATGTTTGTTAGGCCGGGTTTGCATCTGTGTGTCATGTGCCCAAAAAAGCGTAACCACTAATTACTAATGAAAAACTATTTTATGCAGACATGTATTTATTGATTTAAACAGTTTCCAATCATGTTGAATTCTATAAAATTGTCTATTAGTTATGTATGAAACTGTTAAACTTAATTAATACGTGTCTGAATCGAACCATTAGTAATTAGTGGTTACGCTTTTTTGGCACACAGATGTAAACTCGTCCTTACTTTATAACACCGTCATTCCCATGAGGGTGGCGTTGGTTTAAGTAGTTATCACGTTTACTACAAAACCGAAGTCATTAAATAAGAACACCACGTATTTTTCTGTTGTGCATTAGTGTCCTTTTGCATCAGTTAATGTTGGAAATGTCAAGTGGTGAAGGCAGAGACACTGGTCGCTTAACTACACCGGCTTCAGCGGATACTAATCCTAATGATACATCAGAGCGCCCTTCTTCTTCAGTATTGTGTAGAAAAATCATTGGCGAAGTAAAATGGGTACTAAACACAGCTCGAAGACTTAATACGCTTCATTGACACTAGAGGCGCTGACACTCGGTTCTTATTAAAAAAACATTGCAAAAAAGCAGAGTTGTAAAAGAATGAAGATTTCCTCTATATCTTCTCCATCACCACCTGTCTTCTCTATCACTATCCCTTTCGTAAAGCAGTTAACACCTAGTAACAGTAGTAGGCATTCATTGTCTGAGTGTTACTTCTCTTTTGCCTCGTTTAGCCGCATTGTCAATAAATTTGGGAGGAGCCAACCCCAGTAAAGATTTCTTAGGAAAAGTCGTCGAAAACTTGTTTTAAAAAGTATAAATATGACTTTGGAAAATAACGTTTTCTCAACTATAATTGCAGAATTTATTTTGGAAACCGTGCAAATATTAAAATTAGATAAACTAGAAAAAAAAATGTAAACTACTTTTAATATTTTGTATGCAACAAAAGTAATAAAACATATCAAACAAGAAATTTGTGAACATTAATAAAAAAAATATATATCAATGCATGAGAATGTAAGAAATTAAAAATCTAGGTTGAAATATAAATCGGTGCAAGAGATGAGGATAAGTGCAAGGAGTGCAACAAAATTATATTTATTATTTTTTGTATAAAATGTATGTCATGTTTCAAATACAAGTGGGTGGTTGCAAGTGAATGGGTGTTTTAGTTTTTTTTTTTTTTTTTTTTTGGTTATAGTAAATACAAGCAAAAATTATAAATAAATATTTCTCTAATTGTATATTTTTTCCTCTTTTACATATCAGGTGGGTCGTATTGCAGCAGATCATCCTCTGGTTGGTGGTCACAAAGGTCCTGTACTTGATATCGCTTGGTGTCCTCACAATGATAATGTAATTGCGTCCGGTTCGGAAGATTGCGTGGTTAAAGTTTGGCAAATACCCGATGGTGGTCTCTCCAGAACGTTAACTGACCCTGTTGTGGATTTAGTTTTTCATCAAAGGCGTGTTGGCCTCGTATTATGGCATCCGTCCGCGTTAAATGTTCTTCTTACAGCTGGTTCCGATAATCAGGTATATTTTCTCTTTTAGATATAATGAAGCAAATCGTGTAATTTTGTGGTGTTTTTTTTTTTTTGGAACAGGTTGTTATTTGGAATGTTGGTACGGGAGAAATCCTAGTACACATTGACTCACATCCTGACATTGTCTACAGTGCCTGTTTCAATTGGGATGGCTCAAAATTGGTAACTACCTGCAAAGATAAAAAGATACGTATCTACGATCCGCGCACTGGTGAAGTGGATAGCGAGGCTTTATGTCACGAAGGCTCAAAGGCTACTAGAGCAATTTTCCTACGTCACGGCTTGATATTTACCACCGGTTTTAATCGTTCCTCAGAGCGACAATATTCTCTTAGAGCACCCGATGCCTTAAGTGAACCTATTGTTATGGTCGAATTGGATACCTCCAATGGTGTAATGTTCCCTCTGTACGATCCCGATACAAATCTAATATACCTCTGTGGTAAAGGTGACTCTGTCATCAGATATTTTGAAGTAAGTTTATTTTTAATTGGAATCGGCTACATGCTTCTTTTTTTATTATTACTTTTTTCTACATTAACCAAATTTAGGTCACGCCCGAACCTCCATTTGTCCATTATATAAATACCTTCCAAACACCCGATCCTCAACGTGGTATTGGCATGATGCCGAAGCGTGGCTGTGATGTTAGCAGCTGTGAAATTGCCAAATTTTATCGCCTCAACAACAATGGTTTGTGCCAAGTCATTTCTATGACAGTTCCCCGCAAATCGGACTTGTTCCAAGAAGATTTATACCCCGATACTTTAGCCGAAGATGCTGCTATTACCGCCGAAAAATGGATTATGGGCGAAGATGCCGATCCCATAACATTTTCTCTAAAAGTAAGTTTTCATTTGTCATCCCTGCAAATAACGCTACTAAAATATTGGAATACAATACTCAAAGATGGCAATTTTTGTGCCCTGGTCTCATGTAAATTCTCTTTAATGCTGAGACCATCTCCACTAAACCAAAATTGGGTGCATATAAGCTATCAAATTCAAATTGTTAGTAATGGAAATCCTTCTTGTCTACAGACAAGGGCTTATCACTAAACAATAAAACCCAGCAAATATTTTATATTCGATATGAAGGAGTGCATTTCTTTTAGAGATCCTATTCGAAATTAATAATATGGTGTAAAAATATTAAACACTATTTTAAAATTAGAACATACCAGGATTCTAAAGACTGGCACTGGCAGAGCAGACCAGACGTTTGTTATAAAAGGTATGGTGAAACGGCATTAAGAAATTATTAGCCCAATTCACAGACGTGTGCAAATGGTCTTGCATCGTAGCATGTGCAAAATGGTTAATATATTGATTCTCACCACTTAACAACTCTTAGTGGTGAGTATAAATATACCAAACCGTTTTCCACATGCTACGATGCAAGATCATTTGCACAAAATTGTGAATTGGGCTATTATGTATGTATGTATATTTTAATACACTAGGTTCGATTAGGTTATGTTGAAAGGAGGAACAACCAATATTGACCCAATCCGTTTCGGATTACACTTATGCTTTTGTAGCATGTTGTGCGCTCTTAGTAAAAGATATCGGTGAGATACCCAATAAAAACCAGAAAACCCTATCGTAGAATAGGGGGAAGATCTGGTCCAAAGATGATGTAACCCTTGTGCCATAGATCTGTAAATTAAATCAAATCAAGCTCGTATGAGTCTTCTTATGAAAGTCAGCACATATATTGTAGAAGCCCGCCTAATATCTGCTGAACACATATTGTTACACAAGACGATAAACTCGCAAAGAATGTGTGCCGTTGTCTCGTCATCTTCTAAGCATAAACGATACAATGGTGAACGAACTTGGTTAGTTATCCACAGAGGATAGTTCAGTCCAAAGTGACCAGAAAGAAAACCAGTAACAACCCGTAAATTCCTATTGAGGTTCAGGATGTCATTATATGAAAATGGCTGCATCAATGCTTTGGTCTAACTTAAACCAGGCAACTTATATATACATATACTTTGTTAGGTTTTGTTCAGTCTGCATCCGTAAGAAATTCCATATCAGTTATGTTTTCCAGATGGAAGATTTGTCTGCTGGACAATCAAACAAGTAGTTTTTGAGTAGTTTTTGAGAGTGTCCTGGCAAGCTCAACATGTTATGTATGTATATCGTCAACAACACACATGCCAGCTAGCTGACTTTTTAGCTCTGTATGTCCTGTTATTATGCTAACGAAATTAGAAATCTACTAATACGTTGCAGTTTAACAATGGCTACATGAGAAAGTTCCCGGAACTCAAGGGCGCCCATAGTGGTCATTCTCTTCCCTGCTAGTCTAGGGCAGTAACACACACATAACACTAAAGTTAATTGTAAATATTCTGACAAACACTAGCAGAACGGAACAACTAGCTCTTTTCGCAGGTCGCTGCACCTTCATCATCAGCGTTCATATTGTTTGATCCACTGTGTGTGGTGTGAGTTGATGCAGATTTCTCCCTTATATACTAAGCTTTTCAGTGCAAATAAAATATGTGAATTATTTGGATTCAGCGTATTACATCATTACGTTCGACCTATAACCTTTGTGCATGCCTACCCATGAGACGGTGTCCAGTTCACACGGACACTAGAATCGAGATTTTTGTTTCCTATTTCTTAAAATCAAAGAACCTGTATTTTTCTTATTTAGGCGAGTCTATAATTGCCTGGTGATCACGCAATCATTTCTTGTGGTCCACATTCTATTTGTTTCTTCCTCAATCTAAAAGGTAAATCTACACATTCCGTGTGCAGTGTAACAGTCTTGCGCGTTAGTCTGCAAGAGAGTAGGGGTAGTCTACACATTACAATTCCGGTGGAACCTTTAATGTTGTACCAGTTCTAGCAAGCTCATCAGCCCTAGAGTTACTCTGAAAGCCTCTATGCTCCGGGATAAATATTATGCCAATATTAAACTGTTCTGTAATATCGCTCAGAAGCGGGGATTCAAGGCCCATAATAGTATCAGTGTACATATGTATATTTTCAAGTCGTTGAATTGACAATCACTCTCAACCAACCCGAAACTTCCTTTATAGCAAAGATCTTGCCTCTGAAGTAGCTTTGCAATACGAAGGCATAATGTCCCTGAAAAGGTTCCGTAATGCACCCGTATAAAAATCTACACTTTTTCTTCTACCTGGAGTACCATTTCTCTACAGTTCTATGGATGATATCCAGGTTTTATATAGACGTCCGTGTAGTAGATCAGGGAGGGTTGGGTCAATCCTCAATCCCCAAACTTCAGGTTTAAGTATTCTAAACTGTCCGATGCCGTTTCCTCTCCACATAGAACCACAACCAAAACGGATTGCTGAGGTTGGGTAATTCTAATCCTGCCAAAGCGAAAGTCTATGGTACACACTAGATGTCGCACGGTATTGGCAGAAGAGGAGAGAATATTTTATGTCCTTCTGATCGTTACAGCTTTTATAGATAATAATCGTTATAAATTAAACCCAATCTCTAGGCATGGGTTTATATGTACTTAAGATGAAACGTTTTAAAGATATTCGATTAGGATACTTTTTTCGGAAAATGTTTTTAGTTTCTTTGAACATTTGCTTAATTAATGTATTCCAATATTTCATTGCATGACAATTTATGCATTGTTTTGTTTTGTCAAGTTTTGCTCGGATTTGAAGTCAACATAATAAATACTATGTATGGCAAGGAAATTGCAACCTGTTTTGATGTTAATAATTTTAATTGTTAATTGCTTGAGCTTTAAATGGTTTATGAATTGTGTTTACTTTTTTTGTTTTTAGTTTGTTGCCTCTATCATTGTCCCGTTAAGCTTGTGCTAAACCTCCTCTCAAAATGCTTTAATAACTCACTCTGTCCATACATTCCATTGTAAAAAAAAAATAATTAAAAAAATCACTTTATCATACAAAGAAATAAATAGCAAAAATTAAATATTTTAAAAACTATCTAGAAAAGATGTGACATCTTCTAAACGGCTGGACCGATTTTCTTCAAACATGGTTAAGAACCATCTCGATCAAGTCACCTTTCAAACACAGAAAACTAAATCAAAATCGGTCCAGCCAGGACACGCAGATACACAGACACACACTACAAACTTATAACACCCCTTTTTTGGTCGGGGGTTAAAAAAATGGAAAAAAGTAAAAGTTTTTATAATCCAGTTAACATCTACATTGGAGACTCAAAATGAAAATTATATTTAATATTTATTGAAAGAAAAACTCAACATTCAAGAGGTTTTTGAGTCCTTGTTGCTGATATTTAAATGAGGTTAATTATATACAGTCATCTTGAATTTTACTTCAAAATAGAGATCGACTATCCTTTTGGGCTAACTGCTATTTTTCTCATTTCATGTTTTAACTGCGTTGTTAAAACAGATTCCTTATCAACCGCATTAAAACTTGAACCAAACATAAACATGAGCGGTTTACACTTAACATTAACATGAAGTTAATGTTAAGTCAAGTTATGTTAGTTATTTCATGTTATGTGTAGACCACTTATAATATGAAAAAATTCAAGAGAGAAGCTCCATACAGGGTGACCGATGACATTTTTCAAAAAGTGGCAACAAATAGGGGATTTGTCAAAAAAAAGGGGCAAAATTTAAATAAAACGAGAAAACTACACTAAACTTTTTATTTTTAATGTATTTTTATATGATTCACTCTAAAAAAAGGGGGACAAAAAGTGGCAAGGCTGTCGAAAAAGTGGCAATTTGCCACTTTAGTCGGTCAAACGGTCACGCTGGCTCCATAGCAGGGAAAATAAAGCACTTGTAAATCTTTAGTCAAACGAAAAATGTTCTCTTTCATTAAACTTAAAAATTCATAATTGTAATACAAAGTATTTTTCGGAAACACATTTCCAAGAAACTTCTTCCCCATTATCCAATTACACTGTGTGTAATTTTTTAACTCATGAAATTATAACCATATAAGGACACCACTACGCCACTACGTGATAAAAGACCAAAAAAAATATCCGTGTCTCCCAGTTTTGCCCCCCCCAAGGCTATGCACTTTTTTTATGAGCCCCAAAGATTTGGGGCCTCGTTCTCATATTTGCATTTTCCCAGGCTCATATCTTGCAAACCATTCGGAATTTTGATTTAATCTGTGAGGCAAAGTTGTAGCTCTTGTCAAAAAGAACAAAAATGTGAATATATAAAATCAAAAAAACTTCATCTTCAAGATCAAAATCGCAAAAAAGTTTAAAAACTTAGATTTTTTACCTTTTTTCCCCTGTTCAGGTCCATAGATAGCAAACCGTTCAAAATTCAAGGAAACAATAAACTACAAAAATGTACCAAAGATCTCAATAAACAACTTTCTAGAACATATGAACTTCCTAGGAATGATTCTTAACACCGTTTAAGTAGCG
Organism: Tachina lurida; assembly: GCA_944452675.1. Taxonomy (NCBI): domain Eukaryota; kingdom Metazoa; phylum Arthropoda; class Insecta; order Diptera; family Tachinidae; genus Tachina; species Tachina lurida. Next base: position 112,505,094 of record OX101756.1, read on the forward strand.
CTTAGGCAGCCGCAAAAGTGAAAAATTTCCAAACAAATGAAATTAAAAAATTTTCGAGATTAAATCAAACATCCTAACTTTTTGCAAGATATGAGCCTGAGTAAATGCAAAAATGACACCAAGGCCCCAAGTCTTTGGGGGCCCCTAAAAAAACTGCATAACATGGGGCAAAACTGGTAGACACGGATCTTTTTTTTTTTGGTCTTTTATGGAGTAGTTATATTTTTTCGTGTTGCACCGTGTAATATACAACATATATGGTATGTAGATACCAGTTAAGACTGTCTTCTGAGCTCCTTAATTAAATTCCTTTTCTTATATTTTTTCATTGTTAAAAAAAACTTACTCCTTTTTTATGAGAGAAAGAAAGAGAGAGAGAGAGTTTTCATTTTAAGCGCTATTGCGTCCATCTAATGCTCCTGCTAGTTGTGTTTTGTGTTGCTTGTTTGTTGCACAAAACTTAAATGAACAGAATTACTAAAAAATCTAAATAGGATCGTGTTTCTATTGTACAGGGTGGTTATGTGTCACAATCGGCCAACAAATCGCTGTCGGTATCGAAGAAGGCAAATATACTCAACAAAGCAGCCGCCGGAACATCAAAAAGTGCCACCACGGCGACATTGTCTGGTGGAAATCATGCCGTCGAAAGTTCTGCTGCAAGTGGGCCAGCGACGGTTACTGGTATAACCGTAAGTAATTGCTAGCAATTTTATAATTCTTAATTAATTTATATATATATATATAATTGTTTTTAATAGGAAAAAGATTTGCGTGATATTACCGATGAAATACGCAAACTTAAGGCGATTATAGTTAAGCATGAAAACCGCATTAGAGGATTGGAAGCCGCCGTGAGGGCCCAGGAAGATGATACCAGTACCGTAGCCACTAGAAATGCCAATAATAATGCAAATAGCAATAATGACACCAAAGCCTCCGATAGCAATAAAAAAGATACCAACGACTCGAGCGCCAATAATGATAATGGCACTCCCGCTGCTCTAGCATCGGATGAGGCGTAAATTGTTATTTACGTTCTTGTTTATTAGTTCTAAAGCAGCAACAACAACAATAACTATACTACTACAAATCTTGTAGTTAAAGAATTTACTACTACTTTTTACACTACAAAACAACTACTTCAAAATGTCAAACTTCATATAAAGAATTTTCAAAACTTCAACTACAAATAAACCAATAAGAATAATGCAAAATTTTAAAGGAACGAAAAGAAAAGGCACTTTGTGCCGTGCCTTTGCGTAATATTTTTGTTTTAATATATTTAATTTTTAATTATTAGACAAACCACAAAGAAGATAAAGCAAACAATTAAGTTTATTACTTTTTTTTTTTAATATACATATACATATATTTTTTTATTATAATCTATATAACTTTTACTTTTGTATTTGTATTTCTTCTTTTTGATTATAACTTATTATTTTTTAGTATTTCAATTTATAATTTTTCTTTCATAAAATATGCAACTTTCCTTCCGTAGTTAGAGCTTTTCTTTATTAAAATTCTTGTAAGGCGTTTTGCAATTATATTTGGAATTACTCCCAGCTGTTGTGCCAACCCTCTCGACTTTCGCATATTCAAAAATCTTTACCATTTCGCTACTTTGTGGCGAGAACATAAAAATTACAGTATGCCATGAGGCTCAAATATGTTTAATTTGACTAGACTAGACTAGAAAGGACTCCTTTTTTTAAATAAAAAGCCTAGGAAGCAAAGTTGTTCTATGAAAATAAACCTAAACATATGCATACATACAATATACATATTTTTTTTTAAATTCATTAACTCACATGTTTTTCTTTACATTTTATTTTTCTATATTTATTATTTCTGCCGCCATTTTCTTCAGCTATAAAAAAATTTCATTTGTATTATTATTTTTATAAATTATTTTGTATTTTTTTATTAATTTGCAAACCAACAAAAAAATTAATTAATTTTTAATTCTAAAAAAATCATTATAAATCATCGTTTTTTTTAAATTAATTTTTAATTTGTAAAAGCCTCAAATAAGCTCAACTTTAATTAAGTATGATGACTACAACAAAAAAAGAAAATAAATAAATAAAATAAAATAAAAAACAAAACATTTTATTTTTTATTTTTAATTTATTTTGTTGAATTTAATTTGTTACAAATTATCACTACTTACACGTAATACACTAAATAATAATAATAATAATAATAATTTGCCCTGCCTTCTCACATATTTTAACATGCGACTATAAACTTAAATAAAATATGTATCTTTCTTTTTGGAAAAATTAAATAAAGCAACCAACAACCCTCCAAATATGTATTTAAAATAAAAGAAGCAAATCGTTTTATCGTTTTTTTTTTGTTCATCGTGAAAATGTATGTATTATAATTAAATAAATGTTCTGATTGAAATAATTTATGCCAAGTTTGGATTAAAAATAAAAATAAAAATTATTTATTTTTGTAATAGATAGAAAAACTCCCCCCCCCCCCCATTAAATTTAAATATTTAATTATGATTCTTTCCAAAAAATAAAAGTATGTACTTTTGTAACTCAAAAAACAAAAAAGGAATTAAAAACAAATTTAAATAAAATAAAATAAATCTTAATTATTTTTCTTTTATTGCGTATTAAATTGAATAACAAAATGAAATTTTCAGAGAAAGTGTAGCAAATTTCAGCGCAAGGAAGATTAGTTTAGAAAATGCAGGGGTCTAAAGGCTCAATCAGACGTGCCATAATCATAGCTATAGAAAACAGCCTTTCGAACCAAGCTAATGGGCAACACTGTATTTGATTATAGGTGACTCGCAATAACGCCATAACTAGCACCATAGAAACCAATTGAATTTTGGTTTGGTTGTGGCTATGGCATTATGGCTATGTCATGTCTAATTTAAGCTTAATCGTCGGTAATTCGATCACGTTTTTTTCAGTTTGAAATTATGGCATTTGATATCGAACCATATTATTATGATTATTTTCAATATATAATAAAGGTATTCATTTCAGTTTTTTCTGTTGGAAAAATGGAAAAATGTAATTTTTTTTACAAAAAACACAGGAAAAACAATTCCACCAAAAGTTGAATTTATAAACTCAACTTTTGGTGTATTTTTTTACCTTTATTCATTTCAGTTTTTTTTTTTTTGGTTGGAAAAATGGAAAAATTTTAATTTTTTTACAACAAACACAGGGAAAAAAATTTCATCCAAAAGTTGAATTTTTAACAAACTATAATCATGTGTAAAAAAATCAGGATAAAAAATGTAATTTTCCGCTATAAACGTCAAACGAAATGATGTTACAATTAAATAATCAATTAATTCACTTTTAACACTTTTATTCGGCATCTTGAATAATATTAATTATTAGCAAGATTTATTTGACATAATATTTTATTGACAGTTAAAATTTGTGTAATTTTTATTTTAAAAAAAGTACTGTTCACATCAATATGAGTGTAATTTTTCACTTTTCCATTTTTCCAACCAAAAAAATTTTGAAATGAATACCCTTATTGTTTAAAATTGTTCCCCGAAAAAAATTTCTCCTTGAAATTGTTTTACGTTAAAAAACTTTAACAGGGCTATTATGAATAAAATTCCCCGAAAAATTTCTCCTTTTTCCAATTAGAATTTTTTGTTTTCCCTATGCCAATAGTTGGAATTTTTTCCCGGGAAAAATTTCTCGCGGAATTTTATTCATAATTGCCCTGTAATTGTAGTAATATACTACAGGGCAATTGTTAACGAAATTCCGCAAAATATTCCCATACATTTTAGCAAACAGCTAAAGTAGGCGAATAATTTGCGATTTCGAATGCGAATGCTAATATTGATTACATCCCTTTTCAAAATGAAATTTTCATTTATCCGTTATTTTGCACATAAAATTTATTTTCGAAAAAAAAAAAACTAAATACATAGGCGCATATTGCATAGTTTTAGGTGTAATGTTTTAACGACATATCGCACACTAAATCATAAATAGTCACAAGTTAAAATTACACAGATATTCAGAAGTGGCAAGAAACTTTAGATACTGTACGAATTACGCAAGTATGTAACATAAAAATAGGTATAAAGGTATGTTATATCGCACATTCTCTTCAATAGTGTCATAACTCAAAAAACTAGTTTTGCAGAAAACACTTTAAAAGTTTTAAATTTTCATACAACTCAATGAAGGAATTAAAAATACATATTTATCTCGCAGAAAACATGGTACTCTGTTCGAAGTTGTGAAAAATTTTCAGCAACATTGACTTTTTCGCATTAAAAATTTGACACGTAACAAGTGATGTCCATTTTACTTCTTCGGAAAAAATGTTCGAATTTATTGGTTTGAAGTAGTTAAAACTGATCGACTTTTGTTAACAATTTAATCTCTAATCTTGAATTAAAAAAGTCGCCCTTATTATTATAAAATTTAGATTTTCACAAATTTAACGTATTAATTTCCCTTTTCCCTTTTTTAATAATGAATAACTGCCTTTTGTATTTACAACCAGCGATGCCAATTTAGCGCCTTTCGCGCTAGTTTTAGCGCGTTTTAACTATGCTAAACGCTCTTTTTTTCGTCTTAGCGCGTTTTGATTCAAGTCAAAAATATCATTTGAGTTCAATATCTTTTTACTTTTTTGTATAAATTTAACAAAATTTAACTTTTTGTTTAAATTCGTTAATGATTCAGATGTTGCAAATAAAATTCCCTTGACTGTGGTTAGAATTAAAAACCCATTTTAATATTGTAAATGGCAAATATTTTGAAATTTCACAGTTAAAAATATGTACTCGTACTCGTGACCCAAAAAATGTATAAAACTTATTAAGCATCTATTCTTTTTGTATGTACTTCAAAAAACATTTGAATCGCAACACTATTCGACAATTTATATAAGTTGTTACAAAGTTTGACAAATAAAATAAAATAAAAACTAAGAATTTCGAATATTTGGAAGGCGAGACTGATTCTGTATTAAAATTATTTTAGTTATTTAGGATATAATTTCGAAGAAGCAATATTGCATAATCTGAAAATGAGTTACTAAAAAATTAATTGTACTCATATTTACTAATACATACATCGACCTTTATTTAAATTTAATTTAGCGCGTAGGAAAATAGCGCGTTTTGACTATAAATTAATGATAATGCTGTAACTTAGCGCGTTCTAGCGCGTTTTGAGAAGGTGTAAAGCGCGTTTGGGTTATAAATAGTTGGCATCGCTGTTTACAACTGTGTGAGTTTACTACCTTTTCTAGCAACTCTACAGAAGTAAATATGATTGTGCCAGGGATGGAAAAGTTGGTACTTGTACAATTTTTAGCACTATTTTAAAGCCAAAGGTATCGTAGCACCCCAATGAAAAATTTAACGCCAAATATAGCATTAAAAAATATTTAACCTTTTAATAACCAGTTTGGAGCGCTGGCTGATGTAGAAGGTATTAGAAATGAAAAATTAAGTAAATGAACCGATGTTTTCCGATATTTCATTTTGCAATGAAATTGCAAGAGGAATGTTATATACTCCAAATTCATCTGCGACTTTGGATAGTGCATTTTCGTACTAAGAAGACAAAACTCAAGAATATTTGTCTCGACTATCTGCAATTGAATCAAAACAATGGATGGAAATATATATATATATATGTATATATATATGTAAATATATATACATATATATATGTACATACATATATTACGCGTAAGTTTTTAGTTACATATTGCTTACACGTGCAGGTGCAAGTTCGAAAAACTCAATACACTCTAACTCTTTTACTAACACATCTACACTTTCGGCACTTGCAGTCTACTTCCAACTCAACTGCCAAGGAATTTTACAAGACAGTGACTTGGTGAACTTGTAGCAAGTAAATGGAAAGTTAGCTAACAGAGTTGCCCTTTTATTACTTTAGCACAAATTAACTGGATTTCAGTGTAATGTTATAAGAGTTTTTATTCATTTTAAATTCATTTAAAAGCTAATTTAATAATTGTTTTCCTAAATATTCATAAATCAAGCAGTTAATTAATTTTTTAGACATAAATAACATTGAAAGAATATGAATAAATTTCAATACTATCTGGTTCCCTTAAAATTAAACTTTTTATGTTATGGACAACTCTGCACTAAAAGGTAACCATGCAAGTTGCAAGACAGTTGGCCATTTGTGCGAAATTTTCGTTGATAATACGTACACAGAGCTTGCATGCAAGATACTTGCATGTGTAAACGCAGGGTTAATTAAAAAAAGTATCAAAATATACGGGCCTGTTCTGCAAATCACGACATGCCAAATCACGGTGATTTCAAAAATTTAATAAACGACAAATCATTACTTTTGTAAATTTCACGACTTATAGCTTTGGAAGTTGGAAGAAAATATTCTATTATAAATGAAAAAAAAACCTAAAACGCAGTAAAAACTCACTAACAAGTCACCTATTAATTGTTTACTTTTGAAATCACAGGATTTGAAATCACCGTGATTTTCAGAACAGGCCCGATAAAAAATAAGGAATTTGGTACAATTGTACTGAGAAAAGTACAATTATTTTTGAATATTAGTACCAGTGTTGGTATCTCTACGAAGAGCAAACGCACATTAAGCTGTTGCGAAAAGGGTAAAAAGCGCAAAAAATACGAACATTTTTTTTTTAATTTTAATACATCAAGCCACTTAAAAAAAGGAGAGTTTGGAGTGTAAACATCATAATATAATTTCAAGTTCTTGCCTCAAAATATTTAATATATGAGATATATGAAATTAAAAACTGCTTGAAATTTTCTTGTGTTATTTTTATTAAATAATTTTTTTTTGACATTTCATGCAAATTGCCTTAAAAAGTCAAAGGGTCTTCATTAAACATATTTCCCCAATTGCAGAAATGACAATTTTAAGAGTTCTCATGAAAACCCTTATTAATTTCTCAAAATGTTAGTAGTTATATGATCGGTGTTAGTTATTTGGTAGGTGAAGCTTAGGCTTAGATTAAGATACATATGTATGTTACTGAAAAATATTTTAAACATACAAAAGCATTCAAAGCATCACTTTTTTCCTTAAGTAACTTAAAAGTTTTTGGTTTTGCGATATTCACACTTATTCCAGTTGCCAACATTGACAACACGTCAATACGATACCAAAAAATTGAGACTTGGCTACCCGTTGTCTAACACAACTGACAACCTCATGCTGTCAATTGTTCTACTATCAATAAATTATTATGCAGAGAATTATGTGATACTTTCCAGTTACTTCCGATTTCTATTTTGCAAGAAGTATTTTAATTTTTAATCCCAATTATGAAACGTTTTCTAAATTGTTTGTAACATAGTTTCCGTTATTGACATTAAAAACAATTTAAGAAGGCTCAGTCAAAAGATGCTGCTATTAGCTCTTAAAAGTACATTAGGTTTGTAGATTAAAAATATTTTTATTTCACAAAAAAGCACCAAAAGCACTGTGAGAATTTGTTAAAAAGCTTTTTAAAAAAGGGAATTAACCAAAATTTCGCGTTTATGAAGAAGCAAAAAGTACCAAAATAAATACCCGAAACGCACCAAAATACCATCACTGATTAGTTCAATTTGTAAATCTCATTTCCCATCCCTGGATTGTGCAGACTACGAAAAAAAACTTTTTCTGCAACATTCCATTTTGACAATTCAGCGTGTTGTGACGAGTTCCTCGAGAAGTTGTAAAAGGGTATACATAAAAATAAAAATCGTGTTGCAAGAAATTATTTGAAAAGTGTTGTTAGCGAATAATAAATGTAAAAAGTGAAACTATTTAAAGGAATATAAAGTAAATTGTGAAAATTTAATAAGAGGTCTATATGAACAAGTATTAAGTAAAAAGCAAATTGAATCGATTTCTGCAAATTACATAAGCCAATAGAGAAAAGATGCAAAGAAACTAGTAACACATGAACATTTGGAGAAAATTGCAGACAAGACAAAGAAACCTAATAAATAAAACTTCATATGAAATCAAATACTAAAACAAATGCATAAATAAAAGCCAATCGAGAACAGAAACGTGATACAATCGCCAGTTTTAATTTCATCATCATCTGTAGCGAAACCAGATTACAATTGCAAACATAAACTACAACACTGTAGGAGGATACCTTTTACATTGGAAAATATAGAAAGGCAAATATTTGAACTGTTACAAATTCCAAGAGGAAGATGAGCTTTAATACCACAACACTAAAAGAACAAGACATAAAAAGAAGCATTACAAGGACTATTGATTTTTCTGTAAACGCTTCGGTCGCCAATTGTCTTGAATTAAATTTAGATTTATTAAAGAAAACAAAAGACAATCTTTGATTTATAGCAAAATTTTTTATTTGTTCTATAAATACCAAAGATTTATAATAATAAGCTGTATTATTAGAGCCCCGTCCCTTGTCCGAAAACAAGAACAAAGCCACTAGCAACACAAAGCTATAAATAATAAAAAAAGAGTTCTTAGCACAATTTAACAAATTATCTAATATATATTGAAATAAAGTGTCGCGTCATATTGCCAATGTAGTAAAGTAATTAAAAACTATAACAAATATTAAAATACACGGGTGAGAGTAACGTAATAACAGTAAAACAAGAATTGTTCTTTGTATAAAATTAGAGAGATTAAACGAGAATTGAAGACTTAATTAAATATATAATAAAGTCTTAAAAACTTTATAGTTCCTGATAAAACAAATACATAACAATTTAATTCAGTCTTAAATACAACTAAAAATGTCCGCCATGAGTTCTACAAAAGCTGCTCCAAGCGTTTCCAATGGAAAATTGAAGTTATTAACACATATTAAATATGAGCATTTAGTTGCTGGCATTTCGGGTGGAGTAACGTCTACATTAATTTTGCATCCATTGGATTTGATAAAAATTCGTTTTGCTGGTAAGTAAGACAGACATTTAATATTTATTTATTTATTGTAACATACTGTACAAAGTAAATTTGCATAGTATGGTGTTGCACAAATATGGGGTGGAGTAACTAGACCATATGCCCAAGATGTTATTAACAGTATTTTAAAAAAGTTTTGTGACTGACTGTACACGACCTATGGCTTCACAAAGGAAGTAGCAACGTGGTTGTCAAAGAAATTCCACAAAAGAACTGCAAGATTATACGGTAATCCGTGGCAGATTAGTCAAGCAGTGCGAGCGAGACGAAAAACTCTCGATGGTCAAACAACACACACAAGCCTGACCGCACTTAAGAAATAATTACGATGCGCGAGATAAGTATGTACATTTAATATATACATATCAAATTACATACATACATACAATAGCCCAATTCACATATTGTACAAATGGTATTGCATCGTAGCATGTGCAAAATGGTAAAGTAAATTGATACTCACCACTTAACAATTCTTACTTAATGTTTGTAGGCCTTTAGACTCTTAGGGGTCACCATATATGTAACTAAGGAACCAAACGAGTAACAAATTTAATAAAGATGAGTTGAAGTCTCTCAACTCGGGAGACTAGATTAAAAAAGAGAATTCCAAATGACAGAGGCGTATTCTATTTTAATGAAAACGTTCAATCTAATGGCCTAAAAAGTCCATCCGTGAACTCATATTTCGGCATACTTTTTCCAGTATTTCGTGCGGTATGTCACTTATGGCAGCTGTAATGTTGTCTTCCAGGACTGGAATTGCTGATGGATTGTCCCTGTACACGAGA